>JAWMRA010000146.1:9773171-9792215 GCA_035584735.1 Pseudotriccus pelzelni | reverse complement strand
CCCGAGCACCCCATGTGAGGCTTCGAGGCTCCCTAATTTATGGACACGTACCGGCCCACATCCGACCGCCCCCCGAACCTCAGCTGAGACACTCGCTCAGAGACCTCTGAGGATACCGTCCCCCCTGCACACATGATGCTCCAGGAGTCACCGAGCTCCAAGCATTGTATGGATTCCCTCCGTCAGCCACTGCTGAGCTCAGCTGGGGTGCTCGGACACACCCCCCCACCAGGTACCACCCACCATCTCCATCGTACAGCGGCATCCAAATATCACTCGAGTGACACTTCACCTACCCAAGAGTTCAGCCTTGCTATTCACTGGTAGTTCATGATCACACACCATTTCACATGTTAATGATCCACTGCTGAAGCACTTTCTTTTGGAGCTGTCTCAAATATTAGTGCTGCCTTTTGGGGTGTTTCTCATGCACAGATGTGATTACAAAGGACAAAAGGTTAGTAAAGTGATTTATAGGTCGTAGGAGTGCATTACAATAGAAAGGTGGTATTAGCACATCAGAAACAAGTTAAAGGTACCTTTTTGACTCACTTGACTCTTATGAGGTTTGAAGAGCTGATCAGATATGCACCCATCGTTCAATCTTTAAATCTATTTAGAAATACAGTATTAGTAAGAAACATACAGGTATGTTTGGACAAGGTAGGAAATCCACTCCTTCCCAACACGCTTACAAATCACGTCTTATTCATACATCTCCAATGGGTCCCAGCATTATTACCTGCACTGTGCTGATGGGGAAAATGAGGCACAGAGAAACATGTTCACTAGGCAGGTTGATTAGAGCCAAAGCACTTACAGCCTTAGTGTGATGCACGAGCCACCAGATCTGCTCTCTACCATCCTAATTTTTCCTATCAATGCTTGTGTTTCTTCTCCACGAAGAAAACCAGGATGAAGCACCACTGTAGCACAATGGAGCAAGTCCTTTAAGAGAGATACAGCAAGAGCTCAGCTGTAGGATACATCAACAATGAGTGTTAGGTGCAGGGCAGGCCTCACAGTTATCCCAAATCTTTCTGCAAGTTTTTCTCCACCGTCACAGACTAGCCAATGCCTCATCCCACCGTGACCTGTCCTAACCAAGCAGTTTCTGAGAATTACTTATTTCCACCCATCAGGCGTTATAAAAGTGCAAAAATGCACACAAGGAATTGTGTAGAGCAGCAGCAAACCCTGTACTGAATCCAGGCTGCTGCAGCTCAGGCTGGAGCAGAGCTGGCGAGTGCACACTTTCCCAAAATGCCGTGATTCCCAGCCCGAGCCTGTGGGACGCGCCGCGGGGGGCACAGCCACCTTCCCCCAGGGACACGGGGTTTGGGTTTTCTATCAGCAGGCACTGGGATGGAACTGTTCCATAGCTGAACTTCTACAAAGGAACTGGAGCAATATCACAGGTCCTCAGGTATAACACCGAGATGATTTTTTATTGTCCAAGGTTGGTCAGAGGCTCATCAATTGCATTGGCACTGGCAGTAACCTTGTGGTCTTGCAGAAAGGTTCCTACACACAGGATCTGTCTGCAGCTCCTGGATCACGGCAGTTAAGGTGGAGCAATCACAGGTGGTGTGCATGGTGCTATTCTGCTGGCACACTCCGGGCAGCACAACAGGCCTAGGTCTGTGCAATAGAACTAAAAGGTGGTCTAATATAAAAATAGAGCTTTAAGAATACCAAAACAGCATGACAAGGTTCGTGGCTCTGAAATATCGAACACACCTAAGAACTGCATTTTTCAGGAAATATTTCAGTTAGAGAACTTCAGGAAAACTATTTTTCAAACTGAAATAATTCACATAGGTGCAGTAACAGCACACAAGAAAGGGAAGAAGATCTCCTGCTATGCACTTAAGTTGTCATTCCATTGCACTGCAGTCCATTTTGCACATTACAGTTCTCCCTTAGGAAAAGCACAGTTGCAGCAGCATATTTTCATCTTTGTGCTGGAGTTTCACACACAATTATTATTCTTGAGTAAGTCTCAAAAACTGAGGCGTGGATTTGGGAGCGTAACTGAACTGAGACTAATTCTGGCTTGGCAGAATGCCATGTCCACACAGTATCACTAAAAAACCTGGAGACTTCAGCAGAAATTCTTGCATGTTGCATGGATTCTAGTCTGTTTTATCATTTTTGGCTGACTTGGTATCTCAGATTGCTTAAGAAAAACCATTTGAATTTTCTTAATGGCTTTGAAGATACAATTTATAATCTCATCTCTGTTCTCCTGCCTTTCTGCAAGTGGTTTAATCTCAAGTGGCTATTCAGTATTAAAAAAAACACAAAGCCATTTCAAGTTCCAATAGTAAAGAGTTTTCAAATGGGTTGCAAGTCTCCTCTTCAGTATGTGGCTGCTATTTATATTGTTTATATCCAGTCAGCAAATGAAATACAAGGTTTATTCTTTCCTGTCACAGGTATCTCAGTACTAAAACCATGCAATCCGCCAAAAAGCCGGTACCTGAAGCTCAGTATGTCTTTCTTGCAAAGTTCCTTAAGAAAGGTAGTTTGTATATCTGCAGTGGACACTCTGATGTCAGTTTTCAAGAGCCGATTTCCTTGGCTCAAAATTTTCCCTTCGGAGGCGCTTTAATTCTCTCAGTTCTTGTGGCCGTAAGCTCTGGTCCACGCCAGGGGTCAGCTTGTAATTTAAAGGAGATTCAATATAACCATTCCTGTAGAGACAGACCCGCTTGCAAAATTCAAAGGTGCTAAACATAACACCAAAGTACGGGACAATCTGACAAAATAATAATGAAAAAGCAATATTAGAGTCACTAGTCGCATTCGTAGCTTAGATGTTTTAAAAAAGGAAACTTCTAGGACTTCAGATCTGATTTGCTAATAGACCTGTCCTCATTTATATAAAATCAGTCTCACCTCAAACTAGGCTGGCACTTGCAGCATGCTAAAAAGTAGGAGTTATTATTGGTACATGACTAATTATAACAATATTGTGAGGAACAAGGTTTATGCTAGACTATAGATTATTAGAACTTGTCAAATACCTAAGCCCTTGAGCATATCCTGGTAGGAAATGTGGAATTTATTCTACACACAGCAGAGTGACTGAACAATTTCCTTCTTTTTCCCATGCAGAACCAGTAGCTCTGGTGCCGTGTGGCTTTGTACCAGTCAAGGTACGGCAGGCACAGGCAGCCCATCACAATCAATCACACTGTTACTCAATTAGCACTCATTAGCTGACCTGTATTACTCCATGTAGGTAATCCTCATCACAGCACTATAAAACGTATTTATGTAAACTAAATTACCTTCTATTTAAGCTACTGTGCTTTATTTCATGCTTTCAACTCAGCAAGGGCTGTAGTAACCAACACATATGCATTAAATAGTTAGCTGAAAGTGCTGCTTTGGACTTCTGGGGAAGTGGCTTATACAAGCACAATTTTCTTCACAGCTCAGTACAACATGTCAAATTACTGGAGCTCAGCTGAGGAGCAGAACTCGTTTAGCTGTCCTAAGTGGATCACTTTCAATCCCCCATCCATTTCCTACCTTGTGTGTTAGCTGCGCTCCCTTGGCTGAGAACATTCAAATGAGCTTGGAAGTAATAACATCTAGAAGCCGACTTACATTTACAGAAATACAATACAAACAAGTTCCAAGACTGGTTTCTAACCTGTTCTGTCAGATCAGTTGTCTATAAGCTGCTACTACGTACAGAGGAATGCCACAAACTTTATAATCCCAACTGTCCAAAACTACCTTGATTACTTTAGGATAGTATTGGATTGGGATAAAAGCAACACCTCACCTTGAGCAGACTGGGTGTGAGTCCACTCCAAAGTCCAAGCACACCTTTGTTCTTCACAGTTTGCCGGAAACAGTCAGCCATGCCAGTAAAATGGACATCAACTCCTCCATAGTGGGGAAGCCAAGGACTCTGGGCCTGCCAAGAGACACCCAGGGGATTTAGAACAAGCAGAGGAAAAACAAAGTATTTAATTATTTTCTCTATTCTGGTCCATAAGGAACACTCAATGCCAGGATTCGACAGAATGATCTGGATTCTTCCCAAAAGAATCAGCTATTTTGCATTAAAATACAAAATAAAAAGGGAGGCAATTCACTCTCTGATAGGTATGAAAGAGAACAGTAATTTCACACAGCACTTTCTTTTGTGCCATGTCACTACATGAAATAAATCCCATCTTGTGAAGACAAATCGTCCTAACTAGAGCCACATACCCCATCAGATCCATGTCTGCCAGCTGCTCAGGTCTGGGGAGAGGTATTTCACATCCCTGGCAGTGGAGCACCTATGAGAGGGAAGCTTGGAGCTGGTCCCTGATGCCACACTGCCTTCCTGTAACTGATGGAACCAGCTGATTTGACCCTGGCTGCCTAGGCTGTGTCTGCAATGCACTGAGAAGGGTGAACTGTACCACGGGCTGAGCAGCAGCAATGGAAGGACAGAGATTTCAGCCCAGGCTGTACAAGCCCACCAAGGGCTGTAGGGGAGCAGCTGGTGCCCATGCTCAGTATCAACATGTTCAGTTCATACAAGCTGATAAAAATCAGCTTAGGAGCATCCTGCTGGGCTGCAGCTACATTTCCAGCTGCAGTATAGACTGTGTCTGTTCACATGGAAGAAGTGTAGTTGGTCATTTTTAACAGCTAAATCCTTTCTTCATTAATCTCCTACTGCGTTAGCACAGACAGGATAACCTGACCTTCAAAAATCCCCTCCTCATCCATCTGTGCACGTGCAGCCATGGGTTTATTTTGCATTGGCCAATCAGGGTTTCACTCAAAACAAATGGCAAATGACAATTCTCAGTCAGGGCTGTGTGGGGACCCCAGGACACAGGCTGATGACTCGTATGTGCAAACTGATCATCGTAAGGCAGAAGTTTGATAGAAATGGGACTTGCACAGTTCACTTATTGATGGGTGTCATTATCCCCACACTGAGCTGAAACACCATACATGTAGCAAATTTTCCCTCCTTAGCCAGGCTAACCTCCAGCTTCTGAGAGTTGCTAAGCCTATGATAAGCCTTTCATAAATCTACAAGTGGTGATGACATTTTCTAGATGCCTCAGCTATAGCATTTCAAGTACTTGGCAACTGAGATGCTGGAAATGCAAACAGATCAAAACTCATGCTCTAGGTGTATAGGAGAAATTGCTAATCAAATAGTTTAAATGTTGCTGCATTCCCTTGCATTACTGGGAAATTTACTGCTAAGATTTATAAGCTGACAAAAAAACCCAACACCCTGATCACCCCACACACGAACAGCATAGTCTTTTTTGTCTACAAAAAAAAAAATCCACACATCATAATTTTTTCTTTTTTTTTTCATGATTGATTGCATGTGAAATACTTCTTATGGCAAAAGAAACACCTCCTGCACAAAGACTTTCGTGTCTGTACTGTAGAAGATGCTGAATGCTGCATCTGAGACTTTAGGAACCAGTTCCACTAAGAATGGTGATATCAGCACCAGCAGTGCTTAGAAGAACTCTCAAATTATGTAAGTATTCCTAAAAATGCAACAGCAGTCATAGGAGAGCTGGATTCAAAAGCCTGTTCTGCTTTCTGGAATGTCAGTCAAGTTCCACAAGTTTTTTTGGTAAAGAAAGTTACAGGAAGTGAAGAGGGGCAAGTTTCTGAAATGCTTCAGGAAGGCAGGAATGCTGTTAACATGCAATTCCCTTCCTTTTTCAGTCCCTTTGTGGTAGGCAGGGCATGGCCTGCCAGAATTAACTGCATGAGCTTGACTTAATCTCCTTCATTACTGTATACACTGCAAAGCCACATATCAAAGGTTTTGATTACAGTACTCCTGCCTACAACACCAAAACCAGCAACAAGCACAGTGCAGGTTTCAGTAAGATCTTGCACAGAGTAAACATCGACAGAACACAATTAAAGGAACAGGTAAAGTCAACCCCCCAGATTTCCAATCTGCCCACAGACAATGACCTCTTAAGAGATTTACTAAAAAATTATTTATAGCAACATTCACCAGAGACAGAGCCGTTTTAAAGATTTCAGTCTGTGGAGTGAAGTAGGTGTTGCCAGTCTTTCTGCCTCACAGGAGCTGTATGTTTCTAGGACTCTACATGCAGTACTGAAATAACTATTGTCCACAGAATCACCTACTGCTAAAAGAAACCTAAAAACTGCATCAGTGTGTAGTTAAAACTTCAGTGTTTTGGAACACAGCTGAACAAAGTTAAAACGCATAAATAAAAGAGAAATATTTCTAAGGCATTTCATTTGGCTCTGTTTTTGATGAAAACAATAACTGTGGGTTTTGGGTGGTTCTTCATCATCTAAGCACGTCCACCACACTGCAATCCTCACAACCACCCCATGGCAACAGAGCCAGAAATGGAAGGAACAAAAGAGATCAAACTAGTTTCTCTACCCCTTCTGCAGAAACCTACTATGACATACAAATCAAACAGCTAATCTCATACCAAAAACATCAGGTTTATGACAGAGACATTTCACGCACCTCAAAGCAGCCTGAATTCCTTTCTTTTGACACCACTTGATGTTATGGGCTGCTGCATGGAAACCTGCTTGTTATGAGCACTTTTAAAGACTTCCTTCCCCCCTGTTACAGCTGCCTCAAACTGCAGGAGGCTGGAGATACAATACAGCTCCCCGTGCTGATAACAGAGTGCCAAGGTGTTAGTCATGGCAGTAGCAGAGCTAAGTTGCTTATCCTTTTACCTCTGATGGGCAGTGGGTTGTCTAAACGATTAAAGCACATCAAATGCAGAATTGGCTCCATCTGCTCTCTCACAAACACAGCATTTCCATATCCAGAGGCCACGAAGTCTACTAAGTCACTGCAATACCTCCCCAAAGTCAGCACTCTGTTCTACAGTGACAACCTAAACCCAGGAGAGACACATTCCAAAAAAATCCCAACTACCTGCAATCACTTTTTTCTTAAATAAACAAAATATTTAAATCAGGAAGAAGTGTCATGACAAAACTCAGGTTAATCGTTATAGTTAATTGTTACCTGAAGACTCTTCAGACACCGTCTCTCCCATTGTCTGCATTACAAGGTGACTGCCAGAATGACATAATCCCATTTTGGGAACTAATCTTATAGACCCTTTCAATTACTTCCCCTAGTCCCTCTTCTGTGCAGATAAAAGCTTTTCACTGGTCTTTTGGGACATTTTGGTTTGTATTTACATGTATCAGAGACTGTCTGAAAATACTCTCAATTCATGTACTTCCCTCCCCTTCCCTCTTCATAAATTTTGTTAGTACAAATATTTACTATTTCCTTTCTGACTAAGCAGTACTTGTTGGTACAGAGGATGAAATACCAAGTAACAGTAAATAGCTGCCATCACCGTTATGGTACCCTGACTGTAGACAGAATAAAATTGCTTGTTCCTTCTGTATTTGCAACAGATTCAGGTGTCCTACACTTCTGATCAATTAGAAAAAAAAAGGTACAAGAAGACACTTTACACGCAGCTCAAGAGTTCACACTCTTAATCTGGAAGCTAAAAGAAGAAGTCTTTGCAGTCTGGGTTAATAAGGGCACATGCAAAGGGTAAGTGCAGCTGTAGTTCAAAGGCAAGGAAGGACAAAGACTGCAGTTCTCATTCAAGTTAATGCCACTCCAGTCATCAGAAATGTCACTCAAGTGAAGGCTGAATGCTTGAAAGAGTATTTAATTCCATTTCAAAAAGAAAGAATTAAAATGTAAATAATTATTAATACTGGGGAGGAAAGCATTCTCTTGGGCTAGTCAATCCTTCCTCCTGGAGGTCAGCCTTACTTGGCAGTCATTGTCTTTTCTGTGTCAGTGGTTTGGTAATGCTGACTTACCCCTGGCTAAAGTCCACCCAAAGGTATTCAGGCACGTAGGAAGGTAAACCATGACAACTATCAGGATACAATCGGTTCAGAGCAGAGCACAGCTGCTGACCTCCAGCTTCCTGCACTCTAGGAACACTGTGTCCTCTGTAACCTGAACTGGGGCCAAATCATCTCACCTTTCTGGTGAGCAAAAAAGTCTGACTCTGCTTTAAATACATTATCACCAGGCCTGTTGTACCCTGAGGCTTCATGGCTTGTGGCAGACGCCCTCCTGTACTACTGAACCGAAACTTTCCCTGCTTTTAACGCCTATGGTATGAAGAAGTCTTTAATACAGAAGCCTTTTCCCTCAAGGCAGGAAAGGTCCCATTTTATGGGCACCTCTGGGTGGTTTCCAAATGCCTCACGATGGTTCAGTTCAAGCCCTACAAATGGGTGCACCATTTTCATGCACATCAGCACTAGTTTATTTAATGGTGCAAAACCTGAGGCAGACCAGCTTGGTCCCACACTTCACACAGTGGATAGCAATGCTACTTCCTGCATCTTCTGCTGCCTGTGTAGGACTGGAGGAGCAAATTAATTTTCTACAGGATTGGAGCTTTCTAGAGGACGTACTTCCACTGGCCTTATGTGAATGAGACCTATATCAAATAAAAATAAATCAGATATAAAAGCAAAGTGTCCATCAAGTTTTAGCTCATCCTTATGGAGTATTTTGCATAATTAGTCATCACCTCACATGTCACAGGCACATCATTCTAAGCACAGACAACTGAATACAAAACTGTCCTGTATAACTGATGCAAAAGTACTCATGTTGGGGTAACAATGATAGCTGTACCTCCAGACACATTATTTTCCCCTGGCTGAAAGTGGTGGCTATAATAGCTGAGTGTGCACAGCAGCGAACCCAACCTGTGTCAGGCTGTGCCAGCTGGGTGAGCTTACTGAGTTAAAAAAGGTGGGCTGAGTTAACCCATCTGACCTGGCCCAAAGCAGATTAAAGAGCTCTCACTCACACCACACTGATCACAGGGCTGCAGAGGCTGTAAGACGCTGGCAGCCATGTTCAGCTGGCACTACCAAATCCAGGACTGGGAGCATGTGGCCACTTCAGTGTCTGGGAAAACCATTCAGAGACAATTCCGTGCTGCCCTCCCTCAGACTTCCTGCATTTCAAACGGGTACAGTGTTTTCCTGCTTTTCTTCAGCAGGCCACCGTGTTGCAGTGCTACTGCTGTAAGCTACTGCTGTATTCTACTTCAGGGTGAGTATTACATAATTATCACACCACAGATTCTTGGATGAACAGGGTTAGAGACAACTAGGCATAGCATGAGCTGTCACAAGGCAGACCTCGCTGCTAGATCAGCCCAGTCCTGCTTCCAGTTCTTGACTTCTTTTCTCTTATTCAGTTTTTCCACTAATACTTCTCAGTGTTTCAACTTAACACAGTCTTCATGATTCTCTCCTATGGAAGTCTGAGGATTTAAGAGAAATGCTTCTGAGGTTTGCTCAGATGCACAAAAGCTGATCTAGGCTGTTACAGAAAGCAAAGCTCATGTTACGCTCTCGAGCTTTTTTCAGGCATTGTCTCAATGATTTACGGGACCAAGTACTTCCCAAAGCAGTAGAGCACTATTCTGCAACAGCTTCAGGGAAAGTGATATAAAATATTTTTATAGCAACATCAACAAAACAATAGAAAATGCTGGTAGCTCAAAGCATTTAGACACAGCAGAAAAGAGAAGAAAGGAATGGATTTTACCACAACCAGAATCCGATATGTATTCCCTATTTGCTGGTAATCAGAGGAGCCAGGCTGGTCCCAAGCTCAACTGCCACTCAGGATGTGGGGACCTGGCTGATGTCTGAATCCCAGCAGCAAGAAGAAGGGGAGATCACAGGGAGAAGTAAGAAAAGAACTCACACTGTAGCCTCTCCTTAGAGATGAGACTCCAAAATATTTCACCTATCTGTGCACTTATTTTCACACTTGAAGGAAGTTAACATATCTGAAATCTCCACTCTTCTGTCAAGTTTAGTTGGAAGTTGGACAGTAGGATCAAAAGTTATTGGGGGCAAGGACAAGGACAGGCAGCTAGCAACCATATAAGCCTTACTCACACAGGAAATCATGCTAGAAGTAGTAATATTGCTATTTATTTGCTTCTACACAACGAAATTTGGCACTCTATGTCATCAAATGGCTCCATCTCTGAAAATTTTCAAGGCTCCCATGCCATTCACTCTTAAAGGGTCTCCCTGCACAAAGACTCAGAGCATGTATGCTTTCGAGATGTCGTGTGAACCACATGACCCAAAAAGGATTTCTTATTTTTAAATCAGGTCATGACTCCAATCACTTTCATATTCCCAGCTGACAAGAACACAGATCTCACCACCGGCAGCGACACCACAGCTTGTGAGCTTCCTGAGGCTGCCACACCAGCCCAGAGAGCATCCCCACAGACAGAGCACTCTTTGCCAGTGACTCATGTTTCGGCAAAGCAGGAGCACTGTTTCCTCATCTCAGCAGGCAGGAGGACCATTTATCATTTTCTTTTCCAAAACTGTGTTCATAACCCAGACACTTTCTAACTACAACAACTTTTACCATGCAACGAACATAGGGAACTGTTTTTAAATAAATACTTAAATAACTACTACTTTTAAAGAGAGGCTTTTACTTTAAATTAGCTACCTCACAAAGGGAATAACTCTTAATTTTCTCCAGGTTATTAAGAACTCATAGCATTTACAACAGATTTCATACTTGCAGAGCACCCCATGTTCCACAGAACTAAAAAAAACCCAACAAAAACCCCAAAACACATTGCAGATTTATAGGTAGCTGAGGCCAAAATGATTCACTTTTGTCACTGAAAAGGGGCCACTTCTTGGGTGACACATGGCAACAGTCTACACTAACCAAGAACAGTGAGCCTGTTTGTTTGTGAGACTGAAGAGAAGTCAAAGCCTGGATTTTAAAAGAGAAAGATCAGTACTGAATAATGCTTTTCCTACAGAGATGTCCTCGCAGCTTGAGGATGCAGTGCAGTCAGCACCAAAAATGTGCTGAATCCTGCAGTGTACTAACAGTATGCTTATTCTGTATTACAAGGGTTTTACAGCAAAACTATACCTGAGTAGCATTTATGGGTGAAGGAGAGTTTTAGATAAGTTTTACTCACAGATATCAAAACAAATTATACCACCAAAATATGGGGAGAGGGCTGAGCTTTTGAAAACCGTGCAAAGTTTGTTCATCTGAGCAGGTGAGGAGTAACTGTACAGTTGGTAAAATATCTGCGAAACTTTGGGGACATCTCTGTGCATTTTGCCTTACAAAACTACCAGAGTCACAGGTCAGTTTGGAATGGAGGCTGAGAAGTGACACCCCAGGGTATCTGAGCCCACCTCAGCATGTCCTGAGCACAGAGGGAAGTGCCAAACTTGGGTATTGGGTTTGCATTGACCATTTGCATGCTTGTAGATTTTCATAGCCTGGGATTGGTGCCATTCTAATAATAATCTTCTGTACAGCCTGTAACAGCTCTAAATTCATCTTCCCTTCCTGAAATGCCACAGCTCAGTCCAACAGGCTTTTATGAATGTTATCATAGGCAAAAAGATGATGTGGGCGAGTGGAAACATATTACCAGTACTTCCCTTAGACTCATTCAAAGGAAGATATTTCCCTGACGAAGGTTAAAAAAAAAATGAGAAAGAAAAAAAGCATTCTTGTATGCAAGTCTGCAAGTTAAAAGTCCAGTACTTGAATATGGCTTAGAAATTGGATTTAACAAAGAAAATGATATTGTGAGTTAAGAAAGGAAAGCCAAGAACTACAGTCAGAAGGACATAAAGATCAGCAAGTTTTTGTTCAGAAACGGATACATCATAAAAGTGAATCAGGAAAACATTTAGTATGGAACATGCCTTTGAATAACCCTCCTTCACTAACCCCCTTCTACAGAAGCACAACAAAAGCCATATTTCCATGCTGAAACATGCATACAGTACCTCTGAATTCTCTAACATGCCAATCAGGAGCAACGTGAAAAAAGGAAGACAAAGGAATAAAATTAGGATAAGCACAACATAGAGGACTCACATATTCAGTAAGACTCGCTCACGTTATTAACATTTCTTACAAGGAAAACATTAAAGTGTATTTAACAAATACAACATCTTTGTAAAGAAAATAAAAGCAAACCCGATAAGGATAATTCTAACAGCAAAGGGGGAAGGAGCCATGGTTACAGAACAAATCTGACATCATAAATCATCACCAAAGCACAGAGGAAGAATTGTTCGCTGACAGTCAGCTCCTACTCCCACCGCTGCCAGTGACAGAAGCAGCCAACGTCAGAAGTGTAGGATTCAGATATATAAAATGACAAGGGATGAAACAAAATTATTACAATGGAGATTAAAAATAGCACCTTATCCTTTCTCCCATAGCAGAATTAATTCGCTAGTCTATGCAAACAAATCAAATAGACTGTCCAGATGAGGAGAGGGATGGAGGTAACTCGTCCAAGACTGCCTAGCATATCAGATAAAGATCTGAGCTGGATGTCCTGGTCTCAGGCTTGTTCTCCATCCCAGAATCAATGAAGACTGCCTTGTGTCCTAGTTTCTCCTCTTTTGAAGCTCCTGACACTGCCTTACAACTCCCTGGTTCCCCATTACCATCAGCTTCACTGGAAAAGTCTTCTTTTCTTCCCTCCATCTGTCCGATCAGTGGGACAGAAGGGAGGGAAGAGGAATCTGATACTGACCTTCCCCGTGTGCTGGGTTGCCCTCTATACACAGACCCAGCGTTCACTGCTGCAAAACAATGCCAGCACTTCCCTACGTTCACTGCAGAGCACACACCAGGCCCAGCTGAGATGAAGACTTTGGTATCCCCTCTTTCTATCAGCGAGAAAGGTCAATCACTGATCAGAAGTATCTGCCTCCCTGCTTTCTAAAGAACTCTGAACTGTCTTGAGCTCTTTTTTCTCCCATTCTTTATTCTCCCCCTTTCTAGGTCCATCCCTTCACATGATATCTCTTCTGGTGCTGTACTAGGCATTTCTCTCTTCTGACCACCACCCCACAAACTGAACAGACCAGGAGCTAAAGGCAAAGGAGAGCTGATCCCTGCAAAGTTGGGCCACACCCTGGTGCTAACTCTGAAAACCAAACTTCTTGGATGACCTTGCATGAATTCCAGTGAGCTTTTGGTGTCAGTTGTGGTGCAATTTTCAACAGGTCTCTTTTCTGATCAAGCCTCCATGATTTAAGTCATTTCCAGTATCAAACAAATTACAGAATTTCACACCTAGGCAGCTGGTTTTTCTGAGACACCTTTGCCTTCTCCCATGCCTTCAGAATAAATCACTGAACAGGAGGTGTTTCTCTAAGCTCAGACAAAAACTATTCAGTTGTTGCAATGTACTTATGAGGAAAAAAAAAAACCCTTCTTGATAAGCCTTTTTTTCCCCCATGCTAAATATTTTTAGCATCTCCACTTCCTACATACGTAGCCAGTAAATCCAGTTCCCTTATTTCTGGAAGTGCCGATCAGATGACTTGAGCATCCTTTTGGTTGAAGAGCACGGCCTAGTGGCAGGAAAATGAAACATGGGCCTGCCAAGAACCTCACACCAGTCACAGGTGAAAGCTACTTTTGAACTGATTCCAAAAACTGAATGTCCAAGTAACTGTTGTATCAACAGATGACATTAAAAGGGAAACATCACAGTAAATGCCTTTCTTTCCTTTTATTCTTCAGGGCAACAGTATTGCTGTGAGCCGAAGGATATAACGAAAAAAATGACTTGTGAGGAGTAATTGCTTTTCTTAGACCCACTGATCCACCTGGGAAAAACAATCAAGTTTTTGTGCTCAGAACGTCTCTCATCTGAGACATTTTATAAGATACCTAATGAAAGGTCTCAGATTAAAACTTGACTTCTGGACACATCAACTACATGAGCTGGTCTAATAAAAGCCATTACTTCTCCTGCTGAAGTCCTTTGTTATGAGATGGAGAGAGAGCAGTGAAGGCTTCTGTGACATGACATCTAAACCCTGAAAAGGGGAACTCGGGGAGCAGGAGAGGGAAATTCAGAGTTTCACTGACCTTTTGCTACCTTGTGGCTTGTCAACCAGGCTAAAACTTGATGAAGGGGAGAGGGACCTGTATAATGCTGTCACACCAAATGACTGGGTTTTTATAAGATCACAAAAGCTTCCCATAAATCTGCAGTCCCATGAACCAGGCTGGAAAAGCAAACTTGTGTGCCCCAGTCAGAGAGCCACCAGAGAAGGACAGCTATTCACTCTGACTCTACTGGATGAAGTTCTGATGAAGAGTCAGTATTATCAAGTGAATTATGTCAGATGGGAGCTGGGGGGTAGGGGTTGTTTTGTGGGGTTTGGGTCTTTTTTATATCATTATTATCAAACTTTTGGGAGAATGGATCACAAGATAAAGTAACTCTCATGTTGCTGATGCTCCAGGAAAACAGCAGCACCAGCAGCTGTTAAGTCCCTTGTTAACCAGCGGAATCAGAAATAACAACAAGGAGAGTTATGGCCCTTCAGACTTAATACCTGCTGTGGAAGTTTGTTGTGGTTGCCAGTACTTAGGTGAGGCATAAATGGCAGATACACAGGCTCTGAAAATGACATGGATCTCATTCATCCTGCCTACCACCCAGGGGACTGAATTTCTGCAGCCGGAAAACTTTCTGCCTGCATTTCACAGAAGGTTTGCCAGTTCTGAACTTTGAGAATCTGATGGAACTACTATGAAAAAGAAAAGAAATAAAGCTACAAACTCAGAGCCTGAGAGCACACATATATCCCATGGTAGCACTTGAACCCACCTTAAAAGTATGACAAACCACTTGTAGCAATAATATCCAGACTAAAACCAAACCAGCCAACAACTAACCAATAAACCCCCAAATAAACAAAAAGCCCAACAAAACCAAATCCAAAGTCTATGTAGCCTGCTGGTAAGAGAAATAAAGCAGCACTCATGATCGCCTCTCTAGTCTTGTCCCAAGCTCTTGCAACAAGCACCTGTAACAAAGTACTGGTAACATGAATGCTCTACCTGCATCTTCCTCTTGACGGTCTCAAAGGGGAAAGAAAGTGTCTGTGCCACACCAGCTGCTACACAGCCATTTATGAAGTTCTGAAGAGGAGTGAACCGAACTATGGGCTCTTGCCAGATTTTGTCCAGACTGATGTAAACAAAGAATGAGCCTGCAGAAAATGGGACAGCACCTAGAAAGCAAACCAGACAGGTTTATCTCAACACACTGTCCGTTAAGAGAACAGAGCTGCTCATCACATAGCCTAGAAAGATGGGAGGAGCCACTGCCAGTTTACACCTCGCATTCCTCAAACCCAGTGCAGATTTTGAAGAACTTTACACTTTAGTCTCTGGTTTGCCACCAAACACCCATAATGTAGCATCCAGATGTGCTGTTAGGGGCACACATTTACATATTAAAACTTGCATTTTATCAGAATTAACCGCTTTACTCTCATGGCAGGTCAGTTCTTTCTCCAGGTTATCTTTTTTCTGGCAAGCTCCTTCTCAGTCCAACCCAACCCTAGCACTTGTACAGGTAAACAGAGCTATGTCTTCAGTCAAGCTCATGAGGGATAATTCTGGTCTCTTTTTCTTGTTTCATGCTCTCATCAATTTTATAGTGGGATTATATATGTATTATTACTGTTGTTGTTATGCATTTTTTACAGTGTCATGTGAAAAGGTGGACTCAAAGTTAAATGGCATTTTTAAAGGCTATGGATAGTAAATGAATAATTAAAATGTCATTTCAAGTAAAGAGAGAATATAACTAATCTTCACCTTTCACATAAATTATGCACTGCTGCTCATACTGATTTTGCTGAACAAATCAGGAGACACTCTCACACCTAGACAGGAATTAGGAACTCTGTGTGTGTATGTATGTGTGTATATATGTATTCAATGAGTTTAATGGTGAAAATTATGCATCCAAGCACAACTACACCATCTATAAAAAAACTTAAAGAGGATACACAAAATGCTACACATTTGGTCATAATTTGAAGGAATAAAGCTGCAACAGAGGTAATCAGTACTGCAGTGCCTTGCAAATCTACACATCTTCTACAAGAAAACATTTCTATTTGTTTTTGAAATCAAGTGAGCAAGTGAACCTACTACTACAGGCAGTGAGGTGATTTGCCCTGTTATTATTTTACCTAATATAGCTGGTGAAACACCACGGTAGAGAGCACGGAGTCCTTCTTGATGATAAATTTTGTACAAAGCATGAAGAATTCCCTCATAGGATGGTTCCAGTCGGTTCTGCACAATGAGCCGTGTTTTAATCACATCAGTGGGGTACGTCATGATGGTTGCAACCATGCCAGCCAGACTTCCTGCCATGATGGCTCTCCAGTGGGAGATATGACCCAACTCATCCGTGAAAAGTATAACAAGTCTAAAGTAAACACATAAAAGAAGTTCTATTAGTGACGCTGTGAACAAAACACATGAAAAATTAAGGACAATAATTCCTGATGCAATTGTTCTTCTGCCCACAGGCCCTTTCAACAGCACGAATTGAAACCTTAATGTGTACATCATCCAAGATCTTACTCCACATAACACCACACAATCATCCATCTACAGGGTGAAATTCTCTCCTTTATGTTTTCATCTAGTGGATGAAAATTACCATGAGTTAAAACACGTCTGCATGAAATTATCTGATCATCAGTCATCAGTTAGAGACATTGGTCCAGCACACCAGCCAAAGTTATCTCGTAAGAAGAAATATGTAGATAATGCCATCACAGGCCTTCTGAGAACACTGAAGATCCTCCGTTGCTTGTGTTAGAATGGGAGGGTCCACATGGATATGCCTCTAGAGAAGACTTATGTCCAAGCACTGTTGTGCTCAGGAGGTTACGTCTAAATTTGAAATTTTGAAACTGAAGCAGAGTTTTAAAGGCTACATGCAACTCATGCATTTGTGCTGCACAGAAGGGCTTTTCTATGGCAGGGCACTCCTACATCAGGGAGCAGTGTTATGGAGGCAGCAAGAAGCAAGCAAAAACATCCAGGAGGAGAGTTTTAGCTGGAGGTAAAGAAACTTACTATTTTAGAAGCATTAACTGAACTGCCTAAACAGCAGATCTACATTTAACCCACATGGTGTAACCATCTCCAAAACAAAATGATTTGCAAATATTCACAGGTCACTGCTTGCTCAGCTGATGTTTTTTCACAGGAACGCATGTTTTCTACTGGATGACGGATCCCTGCATCTACTTGTCCAGAGCCCTGGGAGAGCCTGGGGCAGAAAGCCCAGTCAAGTAGAATCAAAAGGGCATAAACCTTTTCCCTACGTGTCTTGTACAGTCCTTAAACCCACACTGCCTGATTTTCCTGTGTGTGCACAAATGCGTGGGGAGGGTGGTGAGGTGTCTCTAGGTACTACCCAGATAACATCTGAAACTGCCCCGGAATGACAGTCCGTGCCCAGTAATTGCTGATGGAGCGTGGAATCAGCCGACCTGCCCTTGCCCAGGCAGCTCCACCCACACCACTGTCCTCAGGGTGCTGCCCCTGCTCAGCCCCACTCCTCTTTGCCACTGGAATTGCTGTTTACTTAAGCTGCCTTGAAACACTTCTCTTTTTGTGTTCCTTGCCTTCATACACACCATTCTCCTACTAGAAAACACATTGAAAAATCCTCAAATAATGTAACGAGGAATAAGTGTTTATTTTCATATTTATTTATTTTCCTGATAGCCTACTTCAACCTGACGTTCAGAACACCCTGTGCAAATAGGGACAAAGTATGGCCTTGCACAGGGAATACACTGTTTCAAGCTAAAAGAACAATGATGTTAGTTATTTTGCTCAAAATCAACTGGTTTATACTAGTGCAACACACCACCTTTTCTGAGAATTTTAAATGACATTTAAATCACTGTTTCTGCCTTCCCACTGCTATTATCCCTCCCCTTGCCTGACCACTGTATGTATTATGGCACAACGAAGCTGCCCAGTTTTAGGGTCACTCCACCTGAGGTCTCCTGAAGGGCACAGGCAGCACTGGGTGGGTGACCTGCGGGGGCAGATGAGTGACAGACCCAGCGGGCTGGCAGTGCCAGTGAGCCCAGGCTGCTGCCCAAGAACCGATCGACCCACGGCGCAGCTGGGCGGAAATGTCATGTGCTGCCGTGAACAGCTGACTGTGATAAAAAAAAAAAAAAAAGAAGAATGAAGCCCAGCCCTTCTGAGCGGCAAAACACGCTGGTGCGTGCGAGCAGTCAGGCACTCCCTGGAAGGGCTGAGAGATACTGGCAGCAGAAGGGAATCCCAGGAAACAGCTCGGTCGTCAGAGCTCGGTCAGTACTGCTCCATGCTGATCCTGCTGCAGCCCTTCCAATGTTTACCTTAGTTTAATGGCAGTGCATTATCGAAAACAAGATCTCGAAACAAATAATCACGTATCAACGCCAAAACTGATCAAATTTGCTTAACAACTGCTGCATGACGGGGTAAAATATTTGGTTCGTGATTCTGCTATTTTCTTTGATACAGACAATATAAGTACTCGAGAGCGTATAAACGAATAAAATAAACTGGTTGCAAAGAGCAGATGCAGCGGCCACATCTGCAGGTTGTGCTCGAACTTAATTTCTAAAGGAACCTGAGTGGAAGAGTTTTAAGACTATCGACCTTTCATCACTTGAAGAACACCTATGACTTTATAAGAAACTGCAGGTGAAGAACACCTACAGTTTATCAGTAATTACTGGCATGCCACCAGGCCCGAAGAATCGCTACGCGCCGAATAAACCAAATAAATTATTAATACGTTATGATTCGGAGTCCGTGCCTTTGGGGGGAGAGGGCGCACAACCAGAGACATCAGACTAAACTCTCCGCCTCCCCAACCCCCCCGCTTTCGCAACAGGCAGGACGGCCGGGACGAGCGCGGACCCTCCGGGAGCCCCCCCGGTCCCTTACCGGCGGGACGCGGCGATCTGGAACGCGCTGTAGGGGCAGAGGCGCAGGCAGGCGGTGAGGTTCCCCTTCCAGAGGGCCCGCAGGCCCTCGGTGCGGCACAGGCAGCGCCCGGCTTCGCGCAGCCCCCGCCGGCAGTGCCAGGT
>JAWMRA010000146.1:9754690-9768370 GCA_035584735.1 Pseudotriccus pelzelni | reverse complement strand
GCGGCGGGGGGGGGGGGGGGGGGGGGGGGCGGGGCCGAGCCGCGCCCCAGGGGCGGGTCCCCCCGGCGCTGCCGCGGCCGCCGCGCTCCGCCCCGGGGTGGTGGCGCGAAGGGCCGGCGGTGCGGCGCGGCCGGAGGGTAAGGGAGGCCGGCCCTGAGGGAGCGGGAGCGGGAGCGGGGCCGGGGCGCTGCCGGCGGAGGGCGCTCCGGGTGGGGGGCGCGGGGCCCCGCTCGGCCCGGGAAGGTGCCGCGGCCGCGGGGCGCTGGGGGCGGAGCGGGGCCCGGGGCTGCCCGGAGCCCGCGGGCTCGCCGGGACGGGCCGGCCTGGCCCTGCCTCCCCTACGGCCCCGGGGCGGCGGCGGGCTCGGCCGGAGGAGCCCGGCCCGTGCGGAGGTGCCGGGCCCGGGGCTTGCCCGGCCCGGCCCGTGGCCGCCTTAGCGCTCGGACCGGCCCGAGCTGGGCCCGCAGCTCCCCGGGGGTGGGGAGAGCGCGGGTCCCCCGGGTCGCCGTCCCTGGGGCCGCCGGGGGTGGGCCGGGCTCCGCTCGGCCAGCCGTGCCGCCCCCCGGCTGCGGCCGCTGCTGACCCGCCGCAGCTCCGGGCAGCGCGGCCTCCGGCGGCCGCGTCCCTCGGGCCGGGGCTGGCGGGTGGTTTGCTGTATCCCCACCTCAGGCAGGCAGGGAGGATGGGGCACGGCGGTGCTGGGAGCGTTGGCTTCGAAACGTCGCTTTTATTGCGGTGTTTGTGCGAGCAGTCACGCATCTGGTCATCTCCCCTTTTCGCTTAATTTTGCACAGAGCTAGCTGGATAAACTGCTCTCACCTGTTAAAAATCGGTTTAAACCTCTTGTTTAAACTTCTGCAGATGACTCTTTCCTGGTAGACGCTTGTCACAGAAGGACTAAGGTTGGAGAGGATCGCTAAGCTCGTGGAGTCCACCTGGGAACACCACCGTGTTCACCACTAAACCATGTCCCCAAGTGCCACAACCATGCATCTTTTGTGCGCTTCCAGGGCTGGTGATTCCAGCCTCTTCCAGTGCCTGATCACTCTTTCAGTGCAGAAATTGTTCTTAGTATCGAACCTAAACCTCCCCTGATGCACCTTGAGGCCATTTCATCTTGTCCTTTTCATTTGTTACCTGGGAAAAGAGACTGACCCCAGGCTACAATCTCCATTCAGATGGTTGTAGAGAGTCATAAGGACCTTCCTGAGCCTCCTGTTCTCCAGGCCAAACAACTGCAGCTTTTTTCCCTGTGTGGTTAGCTCTGCTGCTTTTTATTAACTCACATACTTGCCACATTGCATTTGGTGGTAGGTGCTCTTGGATACCCACCTTTGCAGAATTAATATATTTCCTGTCAGGCTTTGGGACTGCTCTGTGCACGAGGGCAGAGAAACCAGATGTCTGAAAAGTAACCTGGCAAAATACTTTTTTTTTTTTTTTTCCTTTTTCTTCAAGATAACCCTCTTTCCTGACTTGGTTGATGGTATGGTCTCTGAAACTGTTGTGATGGCCCAGAGCCTGGCATGAATGACCAGCTGGGAAACTGGGGATGGTAAGAGCTGTTTGAGTTAGCAGTACTGTGAGCAAATGTGAGGCACACCTTTGGATCAAAGTATTCCCACCGCTTGCATGTTGCTCATGTGGACTGTATGAGTGTTTCAGGTCAGATATTGCCAGGTTGTTAATGTTTCCCTAGAGCATAATTTTGTTTTAAAGTATGAACTTAGGTAACACGTTTTAGGGTGTTGTAAGATAAGGACAGCCTGCAGTTAGCATAATAAACCCTAGTGCAAGGGCAAATGTGTTCCAAATATTATAATGGAATGGTTAAAAGGAAATAATAATAATTTGGTAAGGGGGTAGAATATCAATTTCCTTGTGATTTATTCATTTGGAACAGTTAAAGCCCGAGATAACAGCTTATTGATATGTCAGGGTTGATTCCAAAAGGCCGTGCTGCTGAGTGGCAATTCAGCAGATCAGGCAGTAAATAATTCTGTGCTTTGTACACAGTTGCATGATGAGAAATACACTTCTGGTGCTTGAAGACCTCCTGGCTGTGAAGAAGAACAAGGGTAACAGTGTGCACTGTCAAACCACTATAGCTTACTCAGCTCTATGAAGAGAGAGTGGGGCTTACTTTTAGGTGATTTATTACAGCAGTAGCAACATGGTTGCGGCCATGGTGGTGTAAGGATATAGGTGAAGGAAGATTTGCAAGGGCAGGATAATATCAATTGGCTTAATAGGAGATGTACTTGCAAAACAGAATAAGATTTTGGGTACAGCAACTGCTCTTCAGGCTTGACTTTCATATCTCTACAGGTTGCAACAGCAGTGTCCTGGAGGTTTTAACCTGCTGCACCACAAATCTTAGTGTGATGGAAGGAGTATAGTTGGTATTACACTTCAGCTTTAGGAATCTCTTTATCTTAATGCGTAGTGGGAAGAAAGGATTCTAGAGATTACTGACTGCTTCAGTTTTGTAGTAAGTAC
This sequence comes from Pseudotriccus pelzelni, assembly GCA_035584735.1. Taxonomy (NCBI): domain Eukaryota; kingdom Metazoa; phylum Chordata; class Aves; order Passeriformes; family Tyrannidae; genus Pseudotriccus; species Pseudotriccus pelzelni. The sequence continues at coordinate 9,765,871 of JAWMRA010000146.1, read as the reverse complement.
TTTGGGTGTATCTGCTTTGCTTATGCGAGATACTGAAGGTGTGTCTATATACGTACACTCCTGTATGCAGAGATTAATCCCGAGAGATTCAGCCTTGCCTGACAAAGTTATGGTTGATGGAGTGCATTTGGCAGCGGTTCCCTAAGAGGAGCAATTCAGTTCTGCAGTCTGTGCTGTAGCTGCTGCTTCCAGAGATTCCTGGTTATTTTGTTTTAATTTTAATTGCACTATGTTCTCCTCAATACATTTGTGGGGTTTTTTCTTCATCCTTCTCAATAAAGTGTAATCACCTTCTTTTACCAACTGTTTCTGTGCTTGTCTTCCCCTGTACGTTCCCATATTGAAGGCAAACAGGCGTTTTTCAAGTAATAGCAGTACAGTTTTTAACCTAGGAAAACCATCTTACAGACTTTTTCATGTTTTTTTTCAGTGAAAGCCTTTATGTGGCACTCCTGCAGTTTTCTGTGTATATGTATCTTTTTTTCCCTCCCAATTTGGTTTAGTCTGTATTTATGTTAAAATGGTGGATAAAAATAAAGAACAGTATAGCATATGGGCACCATTAAGATACACTAAGCTTTATGTGCAAATAGGTGATGAGACCTTGTAGAATAAACTGGCACAGATGGTGGTTTTCCAATGTCTGCTCTTTTATCCTTGAAGTTAGGTCTGAGAAATCCTTGCTAACCAGTGGAAGGGAAGCATCCCTGTAAACCTTTTGGACACTTAACCATGTGGAGGGGGGAAAAACCCAACCCTTGTGATTATTGTCTTTGTACTGGATGTAGAGATACTGATATATGGAATTAAGTACCTGAACTTAAGTCCTTGAATCAAAAAAGAGTGTTATTGTTTTGGTTTCCTGAAAAATTTGTCTGGCTAAGCTAAAACTTGTCGTCATTTTCAGTGTGCTTGGCATTGAAACAGAGAGATGATCTCAGGAATTGACACTTGGTCTCTTATTGTTAAATATGAAGTAGGTGTAGCAGCTGCCCTAGTTTAGGTGATTCTTGGCTAGAAAAGGGTACCTGTTCTCCTCTCTCTGCCTTTTTTGATGAGGTATGTTGAGAGGTGAATCCGTTGAAGTGCTATGCTCAGTGTGGCATTATAAAAGAAAATGTGCAACCTGTAAGCTTAATTTCAGCTTACTTCTGTAAGAACTTAACACAGTGTGCCCTGTTTCATTTTTTTCCCCCAGAAGGTAATTTCTAAACTGTGACTCTGAAATTTACCTCTGTGCTGGAAATAACGCTTCCTATTACTTATTTTTTCAGTGTAGATAGACCTCGATGTGACTTGTTTTCTTTGAGTGTGCTCACATCTGGGCATTTAAAGCTGATGAAATGCAGCATGCAATAACATAATTGATCTATTTTTAAGTAAGCAAACAAGCATTTGATCCAAAAGATGTTGCTCTAAGAGTCAGTGGGCTCTAGTTTTGGCAGAACTGCACGAATCCTGCGACCAGGAATGCTCTGCTGAACATGCTGAACTGAGTCCCCAGAAGAGCATGCCAGGAATGGGTTTGGTCACAGGTATGATGTCAGACTGTGAGCCCCTGATGTCAGGGAGGACACATTTGGGAGTGGGGTGTTTGAGCTTCATTGAAACCCAGTGTGAGCTTCAGAGGAGATGTTCTAGTATGTCAGGTTACAGAGAGACATTCTCATGAGTGCAGTAGTGCTTTGGGAGTCACCTGGGGTCTCTCATTAGCTCAGCATGTTGTCTGTGTTTGTAAAAATACACGGCAAACTGGGCTGCTAAGTCTGATTCTGCTTCTTCTGTGGCAGGTGACTTTTGATACAACCAGGCATTTTAGTGAAGGAACCATAAGACAGAGAAGCCTGAAAAGACTGAAGCTGCAAGAACAGGAGCACATTTGAAAAAGGGGGAAAAAAAGAGAGGAGGTTGAAAGGTGAGAGTATATTTTTAGAGAATGTCCCATTTTCTTGAGATTTGTTACACTGCCTCATACCGAGTAAAAGAGAGGAAGAGTAGCTATGTGAAAATCCAGGCTTTGAGGAAACAGGAGTTGGAGAACTTGTAACACCACTATGTAGTTGTTAATTAATGTGTCAGTTGTTAATTTATGTGAGAAAGAAAAGCATCATGATAATTCTATGTAAGGCATCAGATGCGGGGGTCTGGATTATGAGAAACGTGGGACCGGAGTCATTCCAAGGTCCCTTTCAGATGGGATTATTCTATGACTCTGTGGACCTAGAGTGAAATCAGAGAGCTCTTTCTCTCAAAGTGATCTGAGGCTTGATTGCTTAAGATTTCTGCATGTGGACTTTTTGTATTGCTCTGTGCTGCAACATCATAAATAATGTCTTTATGCCCTGAAATAAAATTAAGTGATATGCATTTCTAGGTGCCTCCCAGTTGACTGGAAGGTCCAAAGCTAGAAATTATTACTTTTCTGTCTTTATCCATTTTTACATGTTATTTTTTTGTTGTTGGTATCTTCAGGGCAGTGTTCTTAAATTTTGTATATGAGTAATAGTAGCATATTGAAGTTTTGATTCTCTAGATAATGTGCTTGGATGGCATCCTAAACTGTCACTAGTAATTAATCATGTTGTATACCATCATGTCTTAAAAAACCCCAACACTCAGAATACGGAGCATAGTGACATGCAGTGGAAACATAGCATGCTAGGTCTCTAAAAGGTTTAGTTCTTAATTCTTCCTTATTCAAGTACTTCTTAAAAAACAATTTTTAAACACTTATTATTTGTATGAACACTGTTCCTTGAATTTTTTTAGCTTTTTGTGATGTGTCATGTTGATTATTTGGTAGATCTACTTCCTGCAGGGCAAGGTTCCCAAAAAGCAGTGACAGCCTGTTGTGGTTTAACCCCAGCTGGTAATTATACCCTACAACAGCTGCTTCCTCCCTCCCACTCCCTGGTGGGATGGGGGGAAGAATCAGAAGGGTGAAAGTGAGAAAACTCACGGGTTGAGATCAAGACAGTTTAATAGGTAAAGTAAAGGTTATGTGCACAAGCAAAGCAAAACAAGGAATTCATTGCCCACTTCCAAAGGGCAGGCAGGTGTTCAGTGTCCCCAGGACAGCAGGGCTCTGTCGTGGGTAATGGTGACTTGGGAAGACAAACACTCCAAACGTCCCCCCTTCCTCCTTTTCCCCCAGCTTTATTGCTGAGCATGAGGCCATATGGTCTGGGATATCTCTTGGGTTAGCTGGGATCAGCTCTCCCAGCTCTGTCCCCTCCCAGCTCCTTCTGGCCCCCCAGCCTCCTCCCTGGTGGGGTGGGGTGAGGAGCAGAAAAGACCTTGGCTCTGGGTAAGCTCTGCTCAGCAATAACCCCCGTATTAGTCTTGTAATACCTCTTAAATGGGACCCTCCTGCTAATCTGTAGGGGAGATTTGTTAATCTAAGAATTAGATCCAAATGATTAGTCTCTAGTTGTGTCCTTGGAGACAAACAATCATGTGATGCTGTCGTCTTGGCAGTGCTTATAAAGAAAACAGTAGAATACAAACAATTTGAAGAGACGAAGAACTTTCTAACTGCAGGCATCAGTTGTGTGTGTGTAATTTTTATGCCATGTTTTTTTAAACACGTTATTTTAACAAACAAGGCTCCTTGTTAGCCACATGTGATTCTTGGTGACTGGTTGCTTATTGTTAGCGCTTCAAAGCCTTACATCCGATTCTCCAGGACTCCAAACTGTAAAACAAGTGTCATCTAAATTGTCCCATATTGATAATTACCTAGAAAAAGACGTGGTGATGAAAAGAAGTTCAAGAGAGAAAAAAGAAAGCTAAGCTCGAGAGGAGAGAAGAGAGGCAGATAGATGGAGATGAGAAACATCCCCCAAAGCAGCAGAAGGTACCAGCTGAAGAACAGCAGTGGCCAGAGAATATGCCTGAATGGGAAGAAAGGAAATCCCTGCTAGCTCAGAGAAGAGTGGAGTCTGTCAGACTGCTTACAGTGCTGTTAAATCGTGTGAAAGTAAGACTGTTTTGAAACATATTTTAAATTTTGAAGGATATTTACTAGAGCTTGAATAATTCACTAGACATTTGATGTCTTGATGCTATTGAGAAGAATTCCTTGGGGCTGACCAAACACTGAGAAGGCCTGAGGTCTGTGTCTTGTGACAATTTCTTCTCAGTCTTGACCTGAGAGCAAATGTAGTGCATTTTCAGCCAGAAACTTTGCTTTTGGTGCTTTTCTGAGGCACTTTCGTTACTGAATAAAAAATAGGGGTGGAAGGGCTGTATTAGCTCTATTAGACTTGGTTCAGCACTGCAAGGAAGCAATTTTGGGGTGGGGACTCTGCTTGTTTTGGTCTCAGGTCTATAAGTGACAGAATTAAATTGGCACAGATTATGAGAGTTGCATTTCTAATAGCCTCTCTTTTTTGGGGGCCAACATGAATTAAGTTTATTTCAGCTTGATTCAGCTAATGTCTTGAGAAAGCAAGCAGAGGAGTGAAAAAAATTTTAGTGTTTTGCACACAGATTAATGTTTGGAGGTTTAGTTTAGCGCTTTGGGCTAAAAAGAAGAATTTAAATTAAACAGGGGTTTTAATTTCTCTGGGGCTTTAATTTCTAACATGGCTTTGTCTTCACTATTTGTTAAATTAGCTTACAAGCTTTTAACAAGTGTATGTTTTCCTCAGTCCTAGGTGTAAAAGATTTCTAGAGGTCTATAATGCACTATGAGTTGAAGTCAGAGGCTACCCTTGCCATTCTGCATGAATTTTAGGGCCCCATAATAGCTGAAATTGTCCTTCTTAATTATGAAGGTGAGATGTTTAAATGAATTTCTGTTTTCTTGGTTTTGCAGTTGGCAAGTCAAAAAGTGGATCCTTCATTGGGCGTAAGGAAGGACGAATCATTTTCTGAATCAGCATTAAAAGACATACACCGGGAACTGATTAACTCCCACTGTCACACGCGCAAAGAGCTGAAACATGAGGAAGAGTTTAAGTGCCTGGTAGCCCAAAAAGGTGGTGGTCTGTGGAGTGAGGAAGGAGGTGGGAGTCATTTCCATGCATCCCCTTGTCACATAGTCAGGACGGTGTTAAATGAGCCCTCTCCAGCGCGGGGCTCCGAGGGGCTGCCTGGCAGAGAGGTGTGCGGCTCCCCTGGCTGTGGATCTTTGCTGATTACGGTCACCCGAGACGGCAGGGTCATCGAACCTCTCGGTGGAAGGCACCACCCAGCACTGAACACGGCAGTGCCTGAGGAAGATGACTGCAGAAAGCGAAAGGTTTATGAGACTGATGAATTCATCCATTATTTACTGAACTACTATCGGACACCACACTACGCACGTGTTTGCTTAGAGCCGAAAAACACGGCGAGCAAGTCCTGGTGGAAGAGAGTGGTGTCTGATGACAGTGGCGGTTTTGACATCAGCTTGAGTAACAAACATGGGCAGCACCTCAGAGAAGTGAGTCCTGTGCAAAACCTCCACAAGAGAAATTGTAGTAGCGACAGTAATTATAGACTGGTGATCACTGTTGGGGAACTTGAATCAACAGACAAAGTGTCAGAAAACAAGGTCCGTGGGGGCAAGCTTGCAAAAAAGTTGCAAGTGCAGAGGAATGACTCACTTGCTGTTGATAGCTTACCACATGCTATTCTGAATCATTCTTTGGAGTGCACTGCTGTTACTTGTGATAAGGAATTCAAACGAGAAGATGGTAGAGATGAAGGCACTGTACCATGTAGATCTGCGTTCAGATTAAAGGATTTGTTGGAAGAGATCAGTGACTCTGAGTACTTTAGAGAGGCGGGTGGTGGCTCAATGAAGAGAGCACAAAAAAGGTGTGAAGAAATTGACAGCAATTGTAACACAGGGTGCTTGCCTGCAAGAGGTGGGGAAAGGAAATCGCTGGTTTACCATAAAAATGTAGCTCTGCAAGGTCAAGAGAAGGAAACCAACAAATGTAACTCCTGTTCTAATTCTGTCCATGAGGGCTTGGCAAGGCAGTGGGAACACAAGCTTAAAAAGTCGTGCAAGAGGTCTAGTAGTAAATTAAGACATGCAGGACAGAAAAGTGAGAGACAATCCAGGGAAGAGGAGAGAAATGCTCATAAAATGAAGAAAAAGCGAAAAAAGCTTTCTTCTAATTCTTTATCTGATGAATGTGGCTTTTCAGAGACGGACAGTTGCATGCAGCTGGAGTCGCTCAGAAAGATACAGAGAAAATGTAAGAAAATGTTCCACAAAAAAGTGAAATTCAAGACACTTCACACTGCCATGGCAGAACCAGATGGTACCCATCATGATGGCTCACCCCTTCAGGAGACCCTCCAGAGGAGAGGTGAGAAAGAGGGACACCACAACTAAGGGGACTGAATATGACAGACTCTGCAGGTCAAGTTGCCATGGTTCTTACAGTGATGAATGGTGTTTTTAAAAAGAGTTTTAAAAAGTATAACTGTGGCATAAAGAAACAGTGCAGCTTCTCTGCAATTACAAGTTTGTTCAGTTTAGCTCAGAAACAGTACACACAGCTGCAGCTGAAGAGTAGTATTTGTCTACTTAATTGGGTAGCAAAGTATCTGGCATGGGCGTTTGCAGATGGGTGCTTATTCTTTTAAAACAACGTCCATGGGAACAACATGCTTTAGACAACTAAACATTGATAGGCACTTAATATGTGGCACAGCTGTGTGGGAAGTACTGTCAGAGGTTAGTGAATTTCTATATAGGTAATCATCTGATCCTCATACAGGATTGCTACTGGCAGTTGTTACGGCCCTTTCACAATTTACTGTGCTTCCAGTTGGTTAGTGGATACCTTACAGTCACCTCCCCATAGCCTTTTCCCTTCCTGCCTGCTTGACAAGCTCATTTCAAGTAACTTTTTCATATGCTTATCTACAGGAGATGAGAGGAAACTAATGCTGAGAAGAGAGATGGATGCAGATGTCAGAGGATGCCCTCTGTTTCCTCTTGAGATAGTTCAGACAAACCCCTGCTCAGATACTTTCTGTGGAGCAGAACCCAGAAGAGGATGCTGAATAGCTACGATATAATAGTTCTGAAGTTTTTGTACAGAAGTGGGAGAAGAAAGCCCTTTGATCATTAAAAGGTATATGAAATCCTGGTTTGGGGTTTTTTTTTGCTTAGGTAATTCTTTTCGTTAGAATATCTAACTGGTGCAGTAAGCCACAAAAACAGAATCTGTGTTTGCCTTTTGGATAACAGAGGACCAAAACTTTCCCCAGGGCCAGACAAACTTTCATGGACCAGCTGCTAAGAATTTGAAAGGACATGGATTGAGATCTTGGAGTGTTATACTTTGATTAAATGTAGGGAATCATGTAAATATCAAAATTGCAGTATTTACTGATGATGAGTCATTGGCAAAAACATACTTGTCAATCCTAGAGCAAGCATATGAAGTGCCTCCTCAATCAGATTGTTATAATGATGGGGCTGAAAGGTGTGTGGGACATTTATACTCAGTTGTGTGAAGTAATAGATTTCCAGTATGAAAAAAGTCCCATCTTCTGTAAAACCCACACTGGAAAAACGCTTGTTTTCTATTCACAATTCTAGAGGTGTTTCTGAAAACTTGCTGGTTTTTAGGAGGAAGGATTTCACTGAACTTGTGCTCCAGGTAGTGCTCCCAGGAATCTGAATGGTAATCTAAACAAAGCTCTGAGTGTTCGATAATGAAAAGGCAATGCTTCTCAGCCTGCTGACAATCCCCTGTAAGCGCAGGGTGACAGTTTGTTCACAAAATTTCGAAGGCACATGTGGTGAGGTAGTTACTTAGTGCGAGTTTGCTTACAAATAATTTCCAGAGGAATTGTGAAATGTTGTCGGACTTGTACTGCATGTAGGTAAAAATGTGAAAACGCAGTCTAGGAGCTTGAGTTATATCCATATTTATTCAGCTGGCTATATCTAGAAGACAGCCACAATTGCTTTTGGACAAAGTTCCTTAGCAAGATATAGCAGCCCAGCTCGAAGTTCAATACACTGATTATTGCAGCTTACATTTTATTATGCTTTATTTATTACATGTCAGTAGATTAAGTTAATGTGAAAATGTTGCCGTCATTACATAGAATCTTACCCATGTTTGTAACATCTGCTCTAATAAATAGTAATAAAAAAGAATAATTGTAATTGTTTGTGGTAGATAGATTTTCCCCCAGTCTTCAATACTGGTGATTCCTACAGGCTTCTAAGCCAGGTTTTATTAGTCTTCTCTGTTCATATGTTCAGATGTTGAGTGCCTTTTCAGGGTCATGAATGACAAATGCTTGCTACTCAAAGTAGTGTTAATCTAAAGATCTAAAAAGATCTTATTTTCTTGACAGAAATATTTTCTGACTATTTTGGAGAGCATTTATGCCCCTCTTAAGTCTTATTTTTAGTATTTTATACAGTTCTAATGAAGATCAACTACTGTACTTGTTGACTGTGTAAAATGTTTTCAGTTGCACTGATGTGACATACTAAGGGTGTTTTTTCTCTATGCAGTATTTGCAGATTAAAGATGACAAAACTTCCCCCTCTGTCAATCTATAGACAGTTCTGTGTCCATGAGTACTCATTTTCCATGAGACAGACCTTTCAATTACAGATGAGGAAGTTATTTCTTTTTGTTAATCTGGGGGAGAAGGAACAAACCATTTCCTTCAGTGTAAATTTCCAGTGTTTTATCAACGTGCTGTCACAATATTCAATAACAAATAAACACTCCAGTTCTGCAATTGCTTCTTGCACCTATATTATTGAAACGGATAAACCAAATCCTCTGTCTCCAAGTCCTCATTCCGTGTAAAACCTTGTTAGTAAATAAAATATGCATGCACTTTAAATTGAGACACCATTGTAATCTTCATCCCGAACTTTTGTGATTCTTATTTGTTTATAGGTGACATAATTTAGAACCTGTTTTCAGGTGTTTTAATATTAATTCATTACTTTTCACAAAATCATAGAATGGTTTGGATTGGGACTTTAAAGACCATCTTGTTCCAACCCCCTGCCATGGGCAGGGACACCTTCCACAAGACCAGGTTGCTCCAAGCCCCATCCAACCTGGCCTTGAACACTTCCAGGAATGGAGCAGCTATGCCAGGGCCTGACCACCCTCACAGTCAAGAATTTCTTTTTCCCGTCTTTACATTTAATATGAGCCTCATCCTTTCATATGCTGGACTGCTCAGTATAATTCTATTATCCTGAAGGCTCATCATCATGGCTAGTCTTCACGAATGAAGACTTGGGAATGGCTCTGCCCACGCTTGCTACAAGCACGCTGATAGCTAAAAAGGCCAGTGCGAGACAAACAAGTCCGGTTGCAAAAGGCACAGCACAAAGACTCCACAGGTGATACCGACAAGACGCAATTCTTTCTGCGCTGTCTCTTCTCCTCGAGAGTGATCCTGTGTGTGTTCTCAAAAGAAGCAGGCAGGGGGCCGCCAGCAGGCGCCAAGGGGAAAAGCCCTGCCCTGCTTACAGGGTGGGCCGGGGGTCGGGAGAGCTCCGTGTCCCCCCCTCGGGTGCGGAGACGGGGGCTCTCACCCTCCTTTACGGGGTGCTTCAGCCTCTCTCCGGGCAGCCACAGGAGCGCGACGGCAAAAGGCCGACGACGAGCAACGCAAAGACCCAGCCCTGCTTACAGGGGGGTCGCCCAGCGCTAAGCCGGACGGGGCAGCCTGAAGGTGCCCGCCGGACTCTTAGGTATCCCCGCCCCGGGGATGCCAGGGAGGTCCCTTTGCCCAGAGGGCCTTTCTCCTGCTCCCTCTTCAGCTCCAAGCCACGGCTCCTCTCGCCCGCTCTTGCCTCGCCGTCCCACTCTGTGCCTCCGCTTTCTTCTCGGCTCGGACGGCTCCTGACGAGGCAGGAGGACGCAGTTGGGACTGAGAAGCTCCAACTCCTTCCACTGAAGGAAACTAGGACCCACATTGGAGCTGTCCGGGCCACCGCCTGCCCACCCGCGGGACCCCGGCATCTCGGCGCGACCCTCCGAGTTCAGCTTGCCTCACCTCGGCGTCGTTCCCGCGGCGGCACTGCCGTCCCGTCCCACGCTGATCGATGCCTCTTCCTCTCTTCTCCGACGGCTCCTGCCAAGGCAGGAGGACGCGGTCGGGCCCGAGAGTCGCCAGCTCCTCCGGATCGGGGAAACCGGGACCCTGCACCCGCAGGGGCACATCGCCAAGCCACCACCCGCCCGCCCACAGGCCGCCTCGCCCCCCCCATCCCCCAAACGGCGCTTTGGCTCACCACGGCGACCGACGCGCGGCGCAGTCCCGTCCGCTGCCGGGAGCCGGGCCCTCTGGGCAAAGGCAGCTGGGCGTGCAAAGCGGCGGTCGGGGAGGGCTGCCGCCCTGCTTACAGGGGGCTCGAGCCGCTGCCCGGACCGCAAAGTGCCCGGGACTCCAGGGCGCTTGCTCCCCGACTTACAGGGCGGCCCTGGGCCCGCGGGCCCGCGGAGGCACCTCCTCTCCGCTTCGGGGGCACCCGACCCGCTCCCCGCTAACGGGGCGGTCGGCCCCTCACAGGCTGCCGGCGGAGGGAGCGCAAAGGCTCCCGGACCCGGACCCCGCTTACGGGCGGGTCCCCACCCAGGGAGCCACGGAGCTCGGCCTTCCCCCGCAGCAAGGGCAAGGAGACTCCACTGCCAGGCAGTGGAGCTCGTGGCCTTAAGGCCCCGGGGACAGGGAGGGCACGCGCCCAGCCCCACGCCTGTGAAAGGCCGGGGACCCCGCGGGACACCCGCCTGATTGCAGGGGGGTCCCTCCAACCGCCCGCCGAGCGGGGGGGACGCACCAAGCCCCGCTTACGGGGCCGTCCCCCCCGAGGCCCGGCACTCCCAACGGCGGCCTCACGGCCCAAGGTCGGGGGGACAGGGCCCCAGCCCCGAGGACGGGGGGGGCTTAGGGGGGGGGGGCGAAGGGGGGGGCGACGTGCCACGCGGGCACGTCCCCAGCGGGACAGGCAGCCCCGCGGCGCGGGCACAGAGCCCAGGCCCTGGCTACAGGCGGGTCACGGTGCCCGCGCCACCGCTAAGGGGCCTCGCTCCGTCCTCGGGAACCAGGGGCAAGGCCGGGCCGTGTCTCCGCCCGCGGCTTTAGAGGGCAGCCCCCGGTTGCTGCACAGAGCCCCTCTTCCCCTCCTGGGAAGTCTAAGCTACGCTGCTCTAACTTCTAGGGGGCCTAAAGGACAAGCTC
>JAWMRA010000146.1:9623820-9750405 GCA_035584735.1 Pseudotriccus pelzelni | reverse complement strand
GGGCGGTGGATGTGGAGGCGCGGGGCTCCTCGGCGGGGCCGGGGCCGGGGCCGGGGCCCGGGTTCGGGTTCGGGTCCGTGTCCATGTCTGGCTCGGCGGTCCCGGGGCGGGGGCGGCCCCACCGCCCCTCCCCTCCCCCGGCCCGCGCGCGGCTCTCGCGATACTGACGGGGCCGGGCCGTGTGAGGGGAGCGCGGGGCGGGGGCGGCACCGGCCGGGCCCGGGGGGAGCCCCGGGCGGGTCCCGAACGGCGCTGCACGACGGGCGGGCCCCGCGGGCGTTTCGCTGCCTCCCGTCCTCTCGAGCGACACCGCAGCTCACGGAGGAGAGAGAGCGGCCAGGGCTGCCACGGGGAGTCACGGAATGGGTTGGGTTGGAAAGCGCCTCGAAGGTCACCTCGTTCCGACCCCCTGCCGTGGGCAGGGACACCTTCCAACAGACCAGGTCGCTCCAAGCCCCGTCCAGCCCGGCCTTGAACCCTTACAGAGATGGGGCATCCGCAGCTTCCATGGGCAGCCCGTTCCAGTGTGTCACCACACCCACATTAAAGAATTTCTTCCTAACACCCCATCTAAATCTCTCCTCTTTTAGCTTAAAACCGTTCCCCCTTATCCTATAACTGTCTGCCCGTGCAGAAGGTCGCTGTCCATCTATGTTATGGGCACCCTTTCAGACGACAGTGAGGTGTCCCTGGAGGCTGCTCCTCTCCAGGCTGGACAGTCCCAGCTCTCGGATTTTTCAGCCTCTGGAGCATTTCCGTGGCCTTATCTGGGCTCGCTCCAACACGTCCATATCCTTGTGCTGGGGACTCCAGGGCTGGATGGTGGGGTCTCACCAGAGCAGAGCAGAGGGGCAGAATCCCCTCCCCTCCACCTGCTGCCCATGCTGCTTTTCACCCAGGCCAATGGTTCCAAACCCTGCTGCAAATGGCAAGTGCGTTTTCCTAAATGCCCCAGGCTGTACTAGGGAGAAAAACATCTCTTAACATCTGCAGAGGTACCAGTGGAGCTCTCAAAGCAAGAATAGCTTACAGGAAAAAACATATGTTTTCTTTCTTGAGCCTTTTTAAATTCAGCAGTGTTTGCATATTTCTGTTGAAAATTACGCTAGTGAAGCCATTCAATTTAGTTACTGGCAATGAACATATTTCTGACTGTCAATGCAAGACGTTCAGATTCTTAGCTGCTGAGCTGTAACCTTGGTCATACTGCTAAAGGATCCCAAAACAATCCTTGAGATGTCAGACTTTAAAAGCTGAGAGCTCCAAATCAGCCATTTCACCTGGTGATTACTTACAAAGGCGTTATCATGAGCATTTTGTACAGAGAGAGCAATGAAGCCTTAGCCCAGTAGGCAGAATGAGCAATAAAAGCTTCTTCAGTCTGGTAAAAAGCTCAGTAACTGTTATCAAGATCTTTCTGCATAACTCAACAACTAAGCTGAGCAAATGGGCTGTTGCAGCACTCACACACTGCATTTAGAAAAACCTCTGAGACCTCTTTTCCACCTATACATTGACTCCAGTGAGGTGCCAGTAACATACATCTTAACTGTTTCCACGACTGCGTGATTACTCAGAAATTCATTACCTAGCACAGAAGATTTAAGTTCTAAATTCCCCTTTTTTGTGCTCCGAAACAGCTGCAAAGCAGTAACAGGGCTGTTCCAAATTATTCAGCCCCCTATTGCCTTCTGTGTCTGCTGTACATTCATGACAAAGCAAGGCCCACGGTGCCTGCAGTAGCCCTTCCACATGATGTATTTTTAAAGCTTTGGGAAGTACATTTTTCATAGTGCAATCGAGAAGAGTGACGTGACTGGTTTTGAAAGAGTGCTTCAAATAGCTTTTCCAAGCAGAGCTGTCTAGAAGATTAAGTTTACCATTAGCTATGCAGAAAGTCTCTAAGGTGGAAAAATTCCAGTTTATGACGTGTTTGTTCTTAACCTTTACGGAAAATAGCTCACTAACCACTTTAACATCTGACTTTGCTTCTCCACTTTCAAATGTTTGTAGCTTCTGTTTATGCCAAACACTCTCAAGTATTTGTTACAGCTTGTTTTTATCTTGAAATTCACAGGAACATTGCATGCTGTACAAAACAACCAAGCTGCTGCTTCCTTGAAAGATCTCCTTTGGCTATTTTTTGCTTATGTGCTTCACATTTGCATTTGACACTTTGCAGAGATGTTCTTATCTGCTTCTCTTAAACTATGCTCTATACTCCTGTGGATCCACAGGCCATTGGCTGAAAAAAATCACTTGTTATCATGATAATCTAATTATTTGGTTTTGGGGTTTTTTTTTAAAGTAGTGAAGTGCTTTTTTGTACTTACTTTATATATATTTTTGTACTAATATTTGAAAAATGCCACTGAATTTGTCCAATTGATATTTTTTTTCTGTGTTGAGAGGCAGGAGGCTTGTTGTCATTTTAAAGTTGTAGATTTAGGTATTAGCTCTTTGTTTTCCCAGGTTTATTACTCCTCCTTTTAATCTGCCAGATACAATCACCAGAGCTGAATATATAGTCTCCTACACACCAATTTATCAAGCCTCCTCTGCCCAATTCAGGAACATGTCACTTAACATATTGTATGATGAGAATCATGTTTTATTGTCAGACTTAGAAAGAGAAATTGCATACACTTAGGCTGACTGTTTCCCACTTTTATATGTCAAATCCTGCTGAAATTTGTAAAGATACAGATCTGTATGATACACATCCAGTAGCATTTTCATATACTATCCGGATAATTCCATAAGATTTTTAAATTTTGGACTGTGGCTATTCAACCTTTTCAAAACAAGGGACTAATTGTAGCAGTCTCAATTTCTCTAGCACAGGTATATTGGGTTTGGGTAACTTTTTAAAATAAATGTTAGTATTCTGTGGAATTACTTCCCCGCCCAAGTTGTTGTACAAGCCCCCTTTGTGTGAGTTCCTGTGGATGGGTTGTATAGGGACCAACATGTGGCTGTGGATCGAGACATGTTACCAAAAAGCAGGGCGAAGACTGAAACAGTATGTGCTAGAATCACAGGATAACGGAAGCACAGAATCACAGAATATGCTGAGTTGGAAGGGACCCACAAGGATCATCGAGTCCAACCCTCAGCCCTGCACAGAACCATCCCCAAGAGTCACACCATGTGCCTGAGAGGACCATCCAAAGGCTTCTTGAGCTCTGTCAGCCTTAGTGCTGTGACCACTGCCCTGGGGAGCCTGTTCAGTGCCCAACCACCCTCTGGGGGAAGAAACTTTTTTTAATATCCAACCTAAACCTCTCCTGACACAACTTCAGGCCATTCCCTTGGGTCCTGTCACTGGTCACCACAGAGAAGAGATCAGTGCCTGCTCCTCCTCTTGCCCTCACGAGAAGAGATAACGTGTGAAAATCCCCCAAGAACTGATAAGCTTTAGAGACCAGAAGACCTGTTGAATTCACAGGAACAGAAAAACTCAGTAGACCAAGAGTCTGACAAATCCCAATTGTTACACAAAGCAAATAACTCAGTGTGGTAGGTGTAATCCAACCATGTGAATGCCCTGTGCGGATAATTAACTTCTGTTAGCAGTAAAAAACTTGCTTCTGTAGATAACAACAGCTTAAATAATAAGTGTGTCTTAAATATTGGTAGTGTTTTGTGTCTTCCTTGACTTGAAAATCCGATTTACAAGTGGCAGTGCCGCTGTCATGTGCCACCAGGTGGCAACACCGACCTGTACTCGGCTGCGGGAGTCCTGACAGGGGGATCCTGCAGCCTATGGACTATTTAATAGGAATGCTTCTCAGTCTTGAAACTGATTTGATCAACAAGAGAGAGGTGGGGGGAAGGATTGTAAAATTTAGCTTTGTAAACCATCTTTTACTTGCTGTTTTTTAATTATTTCTAGAACTGTATCATGTATAATCAGCACCTTCACCTAGAATGAGGCAAGAGTCTTGTTCAGAAGGGCCTTGGGAAGGTGCGGGATCTGTGGGTTTGGGATCTGCTCACTCCCTTGTGCACATTCAGGAGGTTCTCCATTGAAAGCCATAGTCCAAAATCCACATGTACAACACTGGTCATTTTTAGCTTAGTTGTGCCATCCATGAACTTAAAGCTCAGCTGTGCAATACAAGGTAGCTGTAAGCAATAAACAGCTTTATAGTTCGGAAACAAAAAGGATCTGGGAGTAACTGAGAAGTGCTGTCTCTGAGGTGTTTGCCAGTTGACTTTCATATTTGCCACCTTTATCCCCGTGCCTACATCAGCCCCCAAGTGTGAGCCACCACAGTGCACTAACCACGTGTTACCCTGACTACAGTACTACCATCTCGCTCAAAACGCTTATATCGTGTTGCTATTTTAATATTGCTTTTATTGAGCTAGCAGGTTATGTCTCTACAAGTAATCTCAGTTATGTCCAGTGGCACATTTCCGTGCATTCTTTCATGTAATTTCTTTCATGATTATTTTGCCGAGACGTTCCATAGCTTGATCTTACAAACAGCTGGATGCAGGAGTAAAGCCTGAATGACTGATGAATTTCCTATGATAACTGTCCTTGTACAAGTCAGTGTGGCTCATGTAAGGGCAAGTGCTTCCATCCAGGTAAGAACCAGCAGGCAGAGTACGAGCACAAAATATTCAAGAACCCCAGAGAAATACTTCTGGTCTTTTCCATAGTGTAGTCCAAGTACCCTCTTGAAAACTGAGGAGTTTCTCACTTAAAATGTCCCTTTTCCCAGGCAATTTGAAGTATACTCTTAGGAACCTTTAAAACAGAAAAGCAAGTTTGGTGGCATTACCTTTTATTAACAGATTCACCATTGTGAGTTTTCTATTTCTATTTCACTCACGCCATATAATAGATGATAGTTAGGACTCCAATACCTTTGCAAGTACACTGTAAGATAGGAAATGCGAATAGATATTTGTCTTGCTGTTACAAAACAAATACAGTGAAAAATTAATCCAGTGATTTCATGAGCATGGAATTACTTTTTGCACTGTTTGGTTGATCAGTTGTTTATAGTTTGGGCTTCTAGCTATATAGAAGATATATACAGACCACATTGCTAGTGCTTCAGACCAATTCCTGAAGAATATTTCACCTGGAAAGTTACACTGACTTAGTGAAATTGCTCATCTGTTTCTGATCAATGTCAGCAGATGATTTATCACAAGATGAACACAGCTGCAATTCTCCAGCTGAGCTCCTACATATCATAAGAAAATGCAGCCCTGTTGCACAGGTAGGGTGTGAGGTTTGCAAGGACTCCAGAACTGTCTGGTCCTACAGAGAATTTTGGTCCATATCTGCAAAAATAAAAGTTGACTTGGTTCTTACTCATTATAGTAGAAGAAAGTGCAAAGCACTTTTTCTTACCTTGGTCTTTATGATTGACACAAGTTTAGGTTATATGTAGGTGTATGCATTTAGGTATGTATAAAAATGCTTTTTCTAGTGTGCAAACCCAAGTCACTTGAATGTTACATGAACCAAAATAAACTCCTCCTTTTGTTTTAGATCATTGTGAGTGGGAAGACTTTTCCACTTAAGGTGTTTGTTTATGTTTCTGTCAAAGATTTGATGAAAGTTTTCTGAAAATGAAATGTCACAGATTCCTGTGACCACAGTGATGGAGACATGCCCAGTGCAGATTTGATGACTCAAACTTCTTTGTCCTTTGGAACTCAAAGCACAGGGTTGGGTTTTTTTTGCTGTATTCAGACATATGGGAACTAAATTCCCTCTTAGGCTTCTTTTTAGTTTTCCTGGGATCCAGTAAGTGCAGATGTACCCGGCTAAAGTTACATTTTACCACTTTAGAAGATTTACTGGCATTGGCTTCTGTTTCAAAGTTAGTATTTGTGTCCGCTTGCAACGTTTCTTAATTTACCAGTCAGAGAATTTGCTACAGGCAAATGCACAATTATGTTCTCTTTTACCAGAGGAAGATGTATGGCAGTCAGAGAAGAAACAAGAAACTGTACCTGGTCCAAAGGACCTGCTTAATACAGACCCACTAATTTAGATTTTAAATAAATTTATTTAGACATCAATGGTTACTTAGAGTATTTCACAAGAAAGCACTCGCTGCAAGTGTAAATATTGGGACCATGTCTTAAGAGAAGGGCTAAGATGTTACTCAATTTTGAGCAGCTGTGAAAATGGACACTCAGGAACAGTATTTTTTGTATGTGGCAGTCTGAAACATTTAATACAAACAAACACATCTTTAGTTGTTCCTGCTTAATCTCTGCTAAAATCCACTATGACTTTGACCAGAATGCTTACTGTATCTGATACCGTTGATGTGTGTCAAACATTAATTCATATGCATTTATTTATTTACATTAAGTCTCTCTCTGTGTAAATGAAAAGGAAGTACACATGGTTTAGCAAACTGGGGAGCTGATTTTTTTCCCCCCCTGAGGATTTTCAGTAATCCTTATGTTTGTACTGTGGACAGTGTGCGTGGTGTGGTTGGTCTCAATATCTTTAGTTATGTAACATAAACATCAAGCTGTGCTGTAAGTCAAACAGGGGACAAAGCAGTGTGACTGTAGTCTCTGTGGTACATCAGACTGCAGACTGACACGATGATGGGAAGAGTTGAGTTCAGTGGAAAGACCGTCATTGATTTTAATGAGCTCTGGATACGGCCCAAACTCACGAATTGGTGGCTTGGCTTCATTGGAATGCCACCAGCATCATGTTGAGTCATGCATGCACAGATACATATACATCCTCTTAAAGTTGAAAATAGCTTTCCAAAGGAGTGCCAATGCTATAAGCAAAGATACCATTTGTATTTCATCATTTTCTTCTAAATGAATTCAAACACACTGCATGATTTTGGTACTTGACACTGGGTTTAGTGGAAGTGCAGTTCTGTCCCCTCATCATTCCCTCAGACATGTTTCTATGCCAGTTCTGTCTGTTTAAGGTCAATCTGTTGTGTAGTTTAAGCATAAAGGTACACAGATTTCTCTCCATGTGGAGAGGTTTATCTCCATATCTTCACTTGACAGCTTGTATGTGCAAGGGAAGGAGCGCTACAGGTTAGAACTTGAAAGCACCTCTTTGGCGAGCAGCACTGAGATTTGCAGCTGATGTTATTAACAAGGATTGTTTTAACTACTATTCTTCCCTCACTCCTGCTGACTATCGCAGTTCCCCCCAAGCCCCATGAGATCTCAACAGGTCATAACTCACACAGCCAAGCGATCGTGCAAGACTGAACATTCTGAGCAAACAAAACCAGCCAAAACTGTCAAAAGACATGCCCAGCCACAAAGCTTGAAAGCAGGATCTTCAATGATTCAGAAACTGAAAATGAAGGGAGCACCAATTACTATTTCCAATACACCTGCTTGTTTAAGCCATCACATAGTTTTGCTGACTCAGGAATGTTGAGTTTTGGGTGGCTGCACTATTCTAAGCTCTTAAAACTGTAGGAAGCAATGAGGATCTTATTTCACAGCTTCTGTTGAAATTTCTACTTAAAAGCCTGTTGGGAAAAATGGAAGTTAGTGCATCTAATTATTTTGCTTACAACTTTGACACTGTCTTTAGGGCTGACCTCAGCAAAATGGCATGTCAAGGAGTCACACAGCCCATCCTGCTTTCACTGCCACTCTTTGGCTTTTCATCTGCTGTTCCACCCTTTCTTCTTTCCGCTGAACATGCATTTCTTAAATTCAAATGCCATTTGCCAGTGAAAGAGGCTGCCATTATTCATAGGAGTCTGTTAAATATTATTGCTACAATTTGCCAGAAAATGTTATAGTAGCTTGTGGTCAAGTGTGTCCTTTCCTTTCTCCCAGTTAATACTTTATGAGACTGTTTTGTATTCCACTAGGTTACAGGGGAAGGACACCTGTCAGCAAAAAAGGGGTTAATGCTCATGTGTTTGGCTGGATCTTTGCTATTTTGAGTGCCAAGACTCTTTTTTGCTCTTTTTTTTTTTTTTTTCCCTCTTTTTTTAAAAAATAAGATTCCTAACTTAGCAGAGTTGGAGCTGCAGCCCTTGTGGTGTGATGTGGGGACATTTTTCTCTCCTTACATCCTGGTATCTGGCAAACCAGTCCTGTGGCACGTGAGTGCAGGCAGACAAAAGGGGTCTAAGGCTCTTCCTCACAGTGTCAGGACAAATTTTATCCCATTGTTCAAGAAGCTATTTGTGTATTTCTAAGCACGGGTAATGACAAGAGAGGGAAGGTTTAGAGAAGATGCATCCTCTGATCCTGTTTTTCAAAGAAGTGTCAGGATTTCTGAGCTCTTCTGAATTTACCCTTTTTTTAATATGATACGTTTCATTATCTCAGTAAGAAGAAGTGAAAGGACGAGTGAAAGAAAGCAGGAGAGGCAGGCAGTGTGGTTTACTTGACATTTGAGAAATGATCTAACAGTTTCTGTACAAATTTAAACCATAAACCCTTAATATAATTACCCAGAAACACGCTAGAAGCAGGGAGTGTTTATGAATGGTGCTTGCTTGATTTTCTTGCTTTTTCAATCTGTATGTTGTATGCGAGTCTGCCTTCAAATGATATAACACTTCGTAGGGAACTTGTGGATTTATGTCACTGGCTTTAAATCTGAATTAAAAGGGGGGAAATGTCAACACAATTTTATAGAGAATGGGGCACAGAAAACCTCCTATGCATTAGGAGACTAAACTCAGCTGGTGACACCATTTAAGAATTGCCTTGTGTACAATTAGTAATGACAGTTTTTTCTGAAATCCTTAATTCTTTGTTTGTAGGTGTGTTAAGAAAGACCATTATTTATAGATGCATAAAGCTTTAATTTTTTAAAGATTTTTGTCCTTTGAAAGGGACACATTATACAGCACATCAAAGTAAATTTCAAAGCCACAGTGCGAGGTTTGCATGCTCTTAAAGGTTCAAGAGCAATACAGTGAACAGAAGACCATGAGGTTGTTTATATACTTATTGTATATAAGCTATATACAGCATGTACTTCTTTGAGCATTTGTTTTTTTATTGCTTATTTTCCTTTTTTGAATCTATCTTTCGTAGATAGATATCTATCTATCTAGATACACTATCACTGTGTTGCTACTGTGCTGACAGAAGAGTGGATTTAATGAGCTGAACTCCTAAAGCTGTGGACTGCCATAATTAAAAATGACATCTTATTGTATAAGAAAATACATTGAAATGTAAAGGTTCTTACAATAAATCAGCTTAAAGCAAGAAAGCTGAGTCAAGGAAAGACTATAATTTACCTCAGTTCTTGCTTTAGTTGATTTGTAAAGCTTCTAGGCTATGGAAAAGGCTTTATATTATCTTTTTAATGCATAGCAACGTAAAATCATGTCAAATGCAGGCAAGAGGAAAAAAACCCAAGCAAACAAGCCATTAGTATTGTGATGAGTCTAAATAAACTATGTTACAACCACAACTTTTGCGGGTCAGTTAAAGGAAAAAAAAGAACACAAACAATTTACATGCTCTCATTCTGGTGATCACATTTCTTCTGATCTACTCCTCAAACTAGGGCCTTTGCATCTGCTTTTCATTCTGCAGTTACAAGAGGGGTAAAAGCAGTTATAGGGTGTGACTTAGATTTTGTTCTACCATACATTACTCAGCATCAGCACAATCATGTGCCCTCATTCCTCCAAAGGAGACATGTTTCATATTTGGAACAGGTTTTCATTTTGGTGGAAGGATGTATGGGACTCTTTAGACATAAGGTTTTTGCTGATTTTATAACTGATTCTAATAAAAATACAAGCTTGCTCATATCATCAGTAATATAATTTTTACTGATGACCAGTAGTAATTCTGCAGCATTCAATGGCATTTCCTTTGGATAGTTATGACTAACATCCCATTATATGTAGCAATTACATGTGAATTCATGGTGAGAAAACTTTTCACAAACTTAAGAAAAATATCCAGACACCTTATTAGCATTTATCATTTGTGCTTGGTTGCATCTGGCTTTATGAAGTATTAAATTTCATCTGTGGTGAGAAAATATAGCAACATTGGTTTTGTGTAATCAGGAAAGCAGTGCAAATCTGCAAATCCATGTTGTAACTTATTTCATCAGTCTTTAGTGGCTTTTAAATACTATCTGGTTTTGCACACACTGTGTACAAGCAGTCCTCAGTAGAAGGAGAGCTGGCTTACTATTCCCATGACCAATGGGAGCTGTCTGAGTGCAGAATAAGCAGAGCTAATCTTTAGACTTCACACTAACTTACCTGCAGGCAGTATATGGAGTCCCTTGAGGACTCAATTAGTACCATGCCAGGCAGTATCAGTTATATTAGCCTTTGTGTTACATCCAAAGGAGCTGTTTCATGAGAGGATCTGAGTTTGTCTTCGTGGGCAGGTGCTGAAAAAACCTGTAGAAGGGGTAGGTGACTTTTCAGGTGCATGGTGACAACTGCTCCTCTCCCTGTTTGGACCCACAGTGCTGTTGGTATTTCAGTATTTGAAAACTACCTGGATGGAAGGATCCACTTAGTAGCAAGGATTCAAGGCCTGATGCCAATAGCAGTGGATCTCAAGTATGTTTGTTTAAACGGTAATAGTGGGAGTGGTGAGGCTCAGAGTGGCATTTATCCTAGGAGAGCTGTTGGTATCTGCTAAACTCCATGGTAAGACAGAAAGATACTAAAACAAGGGACTTAACGTTTGTCATGGCTCTTAACTGCAGCTTTTTTGGATGCCACTGGTCCTGCGGTGACAGACCCTTCGGCTCAGTGAACAGCTGAAAGTGTGTGCCAAGCTCTGCGGTCAGGAAGGACCAAACAGAGATCCAGTTTAAACGTGATTATGTGACTTAGTGACACAGAACTGTGGTTTATTCAACAGTTTTAGGTAAAATTCTTCTGTAATTAGCTTATTTCCTACCTCTGGATATTTATTAGATATTTTCCCTTCCCATTATGGTGGGAATAGCTCCAGCATATTTAAGAGACAATTGAGAGCACACTGGGATACTTAAAGATTGCCAGAACTTGAATCTAAATAACGTGTTAGGCTGCTGTGTAAGGACTCTACTGTGCTACGGGTCTGATCTGGAGAAACTGCCTCAGTATGAGGTATTTTTTATTATGTGATGACTTTAAAACTCTGGACCAAAGCATGTAACGCAGTCACTGGTTTCTAATTCAACTCAGCATTTTGATGCCAGTGGTCCTGTAAGAGTTCCCACGGCTGAAGGCTGGCTAGTGATCTTACAGTTATCTTGGGTATTTATAGGGTGACTGTTCTTGTAGGGTCTTTCTGGCTGTCCTTATTGAGCAAGGGAGGATGGGGAAAGACTCTAAAATGCGGTTCCAAACACCAGGAGTTTTTGAGTTCAGTTGCAGTTTATGGATTCTGGAATTACTTGTCCTCATTCACTGAATTACTTGTCCTCAGTTCTCCCCTCTGTATCTGCAGTGTGGAGTAATACATTCTGTGCAGAGGGACACAGGTCTGGTATCTCACAGATATCAAATGGTAGGAATAAATTTATTATTTCTCAATATTTTCAGTTATTTTGCAGTTTGTGGAATGAACTAGGTACAGTATTCGTGCCTTTATGCAGAGGAAAGATGACAAAGAAAACACGATGTTACCATTGCCTACTAATTTGAGTTAAATGTCAAGAGTATGCAGTTTTGACTTTTATTTTTCTGTTTGCTTCCCCTTGGAGCAATAAAGCCTGCAGGCAGGACATTCTGGGACTTCACTGCCCTTCTCTGAAGGTTAATGGTCACCTTATCTTTAGCCTTGTGTTCGCAGGCACTGGAGCCAGACGGCCTTTTCCCCAGAGCTGCGCTTCCGTGATTTCCCACGTTATTGCTTCAGCCGACAGCCACTGAGATGGTATCAGAGATGACCTCCGCTTTTGAATTTTTATTTCAGTTGTGGTTGAAATTCAGGCTGTTGATGGCTTTAGGAATAATATTCCAGATGTGGGAGTCCCTGATTCTGCTCTTGCTTATACCTGTACAAACGACTCAGAAGTAATTCTGTTGAGGAGGTGGGTCTACATTAGTGCAAAACTAATATACATGGGAAGTCATTAAACTTGACTGCTGTTCACAGCACAGGCGTTAGTGGCAATGTCGGTCTGATCTGTCTCCAAGGGAGCTTGGCGAGAGTGTTGGAAGGACATTAACTGGATCTATCCCCAGAGGGGAGTTTGGGAAGAATGGGGCGTAGAAAACTCAATTCATTATTCACATCATCTCAGGATATTTGTTTAGACTCAGTAACTGTTACCTCTGATGTTTGACATCTAGACTAGGCACTGGTCCATGTGCCTGTAGCTACATACTGTGTTCTCACATTTCTTTCCAGATGGTCTTGTATATTGGTGCCTGCCTGGACACCGAGAAGGAAAAGTTGTGTTGTTGGAACTTAATATTTTTTAACATGGTATTTTCTTAAGTCAGAATGTGCAGAAATAGAGCTCCTTTGTTCAACTGCTGCACTACCCCCCCTTAGACAAAAGAACCACAGTTTCCCAGTATATAAAATATTGACCGTGCTAGTATTTTCACAGGAAATACCAGCTCTTCCACTGTGACAAAAATAATCTGCTTTTCATTCAGATTCTTTAAAATCTTAGACTTTAGATTAATGATCTTGGATGAAAAAAGCAGAGATGTGAGAGGCATCACATCCTGGCTATACTGTCTGTGTATACATGGATGCTGTCACTTCTCTCTTAGTAAATTATGTATTTATATGCAAATAAATCCTTGTAGATTTGTAAAATGTCAAACAATTCTATCTCTGAATCTGTATTACTTGTTTGCCGATTGGTATTTTCTGTCATTGAATTCTGAGGTTACATCTGTGATCCTGTTGCAAATCTAGAGGAAATTACCTTTTGAATGACACATGGTCTGACCTTCATCTCCAGATAATCCAGGAAGAGTTCATGTTTGGCTGTGGGGACACAAAGGATAGATTTAGAATGCCAGTATTTTTGGCTCTATTTTAGAATTCAGTAATGCACTGGATATCCCATACTGAAGTTTATCTTCACTCCTTCCTCAGAGGTGAAGACAGTGTGTTTGTGGTAAACTGCAAGAAACAATTCAGACTCAGAGTTACCAAACACTGGAATCAAAGAGATTATTTGTATTGCTGTTTTCTTTGAAATATTCTTGTTATTGAAGGAGATTGCAGGAAGTCCTCTAACAGAGAATAACAACAACAAAAATCCCCCAAATCCCACGCATTGTACACAAAGTGTAAAAATAGACATAATTAGAGCAACATACTTTATCTGGAGTCTAATTATTGTATCATGGCAAATTCTTCTGGCTTACATGCATGAATAACAAACCATTAATAGTGCATAGTGGGAGGTGTCTGACTATACTCTCTACTTTCAGTTTCAGACATAGGCTTTGACCCTCATTTTCCTCCTAATATTAATCACAGATGGATGTATAAACTCTGCAAGGCAGAAATCCTCTTATCTCCACTTCTTTGTTGTCTGCAGAGTACTGTGTTTGATTCTAACCCTGTTTGTTTAAAGCTCTGATACTGCAGCTTTTAACAGCGGTGCGTGTTTAGTTGTTTCTTTGGAATTGAAGGGCTTTCACAGAAAATTTCTAAGCCAGGCTGATTTGCCAGCCTGGAAATCTCACTTGTAAGAAAACTGAATCCATTTCTCTTTCAGGAAAGTGTTCTGTGAGAGTCACATTAATGCTGGCACACAGTTGCAAAGCATTGTTAGGGGTACAGATGCAACATGGGTGTGAGAAAGGCATGGAACCTTGATGGCATAAAATCCAAGTGCCCATAGATCAGTATGTGACGATCCACCCTGTCGCAATGGTGACAGGGGAGATGCAAACCTCTTTCAGTGAATTCTCACCTGATAGACACCGTTTTCAAAACAGCAAAACTTACCAGAGGAATGCAATCAAAATGTTACAGTGCCTAGGAAAGAGGAAAGGAGGCTAGATTTTTGGTAGAGCTTGAAGGCTAAAAATGGGAGACCCAAGTCTGCCTTGTTGAATTCAGTTCAGGGACAAAGAAATATATAGAAAATCTGAAATGCTGTGGTCTCTCAGTTTGTTGCAGGACTTTTACTCCTACCTCCAAATTTGTTTCGTGAAAAATTCACATGAAATGTCCCTTTCTGGAAATAATTTTAAAAAATGTAAATCAAACATCCATGTTTAAACACAGTTTGTGAATCATGGGATTTCCTAACCGTGGGACATCTGGTCCATCCCTGCTGCTGTGCACCATGTCTGTGTCCTGATGGACAGAGCAAACCAGCTTTGGATGGACAATTTGTGAAGTTGAAAGCGTTTGCAATCTGGGAGCTGGGGAAGCAAGGACATGGTCAGCCCTTAGAGACCCAGTTGCAAGAGGCTACAAGAAAAGCAGTAGCTCTGTCAGACATGGAACATGTTTAGAATTGCTGGCTGTGTGTGTAGTCCCTGACACCTCTGCTGTCAGGCTTCTGGCGTGTACCCTATGTATTTGTAGTAGGTATATATTTGAATTTCCTCCATTGGATTAGTAGTTGCTGTTGGTTACTTATGTTGAAGAGGCCTTTTTTTTGCCATGACACAGGTGACAGTGCCTGAGAAACGAATAGCTTGCTGAGTTCAGGAGCTATGTTTTGGTGCAAGCATTTTTCAGGACTGGGTTCCTGGGCCTTGTTCAGACTTGCCTCCCTCCTTCCCTCTGGAAAAATTAAGAAACCTGTTGGGAAGTTTACCAGGCACTTGGATCTCTGCTGCTGCCCCTTCATCGCGGCCAGTACCACTGCAGGAAGGTAGCTTCCCACCAGGACTGCTTGTTCTCTGAGAAAGGGAAGCAAGGTGGATTTGGATGTGCAGTAATCACAGGGGTGGTGCAATGTTGGGCCATTGAGGGAAAGCAGTGACAGTGAGTTTGACAGTGAGTTGAAATAGGGAAGGCCATAATTTTCAAGTGAAAGTAGGCCTAGACTGGGCTATTTTAATCAAGCCAAGCTACAAACTTTAGAGGAAATCCAGATCTGATTCAACTTCCAGGTGTTTAAACTTGCTGTCTTCCCTATCTTTAAGGAACCATCTTTACTTTGCCAAAGTCTGTATTTGTGGTTTTTTAGTGTTCACTAACTTTCCAAGCTGAAAACAGCTTTAATTAACTGGCAGTAGGGCAGCCTGTTCACTTCAGTGCTTAAGTGAAGAGCTAATGTTTGGCTCTCAAACCCAGGGTGCAGCACATAACTGCTTACTTGCACTGATTTACCTGTGGATGAGGAGCTATGATATTTATCAACATCTAAGATTCGAGACCTGTACCCAAAAAGCTCAGCTGTAGCCATTTGGAGCTGTGCTAGCGATAAAGAAGCAGAGCAGTGAATAATAAATCTAACATGAAGTGGCTTGGAGAGTGATATGAAGATAGAGAATCAAAAGGGATTAAATCCTGAGGTAGGGTAATTATTTTTAATGACTGTTTATAGTCTTTGCTTCTTGGAAAGTAAGGGGGTTTTGAGATGGTACAATGTGTCTTGCTAAACTGCCAGTTGCTGGGAACGGGACTATGTTTGGCTTTAATGGAACCCAACAGATGAAGATTTGCATGTCCAGGTAAGTATCTTCAAGACAAAAATGCGTGAAAGAAAAAAAGAATAATGAACGGAAGGCAAACCATCTGAGGAGGAGGTTTGGGGACAGGGAATCTGCTTTATATTAGCAAAAACTCTGATCTTTTGAAGCTTGTGGGCTGTATTCTACACCAGGTGAAGTGATGAAATTCTTCCAAAGCCATCAAGATTGCACCCTTCCACTGGCTTTGGAGACTGTGCCTTCTCACTGGAAAGCCATTTGATCTTTCCAACTTTTAAATACAAATGTGAATTTTTCATGAGGTCTCCTTCATTTCTTACTGTACTACAAATGTTTCTGTTGGCAGCATTTTCTGAACTAGATGCCAGGCAAATTTCAGATGCAATCCTACATCCAAGGTTTTGAACATTAAACCAGTCAGAAGGTTTCTCGAGTAATCTCCAGGAATTCCTTTCTGCTGGTTGTTACCCAATAACTGAAGCCTTGATTTTGCTTTTTTTTTTTTTTCCTGTGGGCTTTCTCTGATGGGTGGAGATTAATGCTCTCTAGTGAGCCTTTTTCTGCTGGGATTAGGAGTTCAGCATGAAATCATCGTGGCAAATGCAGTTATTCAGGACAATGGTGAAACTTGCTTAGGTAGAACTTCAACTAGTGTTACTATATTTTTGCTTCTTTGTCTTTTCCCAAGAGACAGAAATTGTATCTGCTTGAGGTCAGGTTTGATTTGCAGTTCTTGTGTGGGTGGCATTGAAGTTGGCTGCTTGGAGAGGCTAAGTGGGAAACTAGACTAGAATATGATTTCTTTCCTCTTTGTGATGGCTCTTGCACTTGCTGTCATCTATTATTTGTGTCATGGCTTTCCTTTGTGTAGGGGTCTTAACAGAAAATAGAGAAATGGAGTTGTCTGTTCATAGATTTCAAAGTTCTGCACTGTTGAAAAACTACTGCAGCTGAGTCACTTATGTGACTCCTCACTGGAGGTCTGTTTCTCAAACATCATGTTTCTGTTAGGGGAAAGGTATTAAAACAAAATGCTTTTTTCCATGGTATTCCAGAAGAACTGCTCCACCTTAGATCTGGTCTTGCTTCCCAATGCCTTTAAGAGGAACTCATATAGAAGTTATAATACTGCCTCTTACTGGCTTGCCAGAGCCAAGTATTCAAATGTTGTGTACTAGCTGAGAAATACAAATGATTGTGGTTTTCTTCTGATCTTCTAGGAATGACTGTAAATCTTTCCTTTGCTATTATGAGAGATATAAACTTCCTACTTTCAAATATATGTGCATTTTTTAAATCAGGAGCTGACATTGTTAGCAAGACGTGACTCCAGGTACAGGCTGAGGTGTTATTGGCTGCTGCTGCTCCCTCGTTGTGTGCCAGCAGCACAAACAATGTCTTGCCTCATATCTCTGCTTTTACCTCAACAGGGGCCATTAACAGCCATGATGCAAATTCATTTCCACATGAATTTAATGCAATATAATGTCAGAAATGTGTACAGCTATGCTCTCTCCAGGGCTTGTGTCACCCCTGTGAATGAAGGTGCTTGAGGTTTACGTTCCCCAGCATTTTCCTCCTTCCACACCCAGTGAGGGCGTCCTCAGTTTTGATAGTGAGTAACAACTGTTAGTGCATTGTCAGGGGTCATCACCAGGCAGTAATTTTGTCATATAGGTCTGCTGGCTAATTTAGACTCTAGAGCTTTTTGCCTGACCTTGCAATATTACAGGGATGTAGTTGGGTTTTTGTCCCCCCTGTTAACGTGTCGTTGGAATAGTTTATGATTTACAGTGAATTGGGATAATGCCTGTTTTGGAAGGTCCTGTGCACCCCTTATGTGCTGGAGAATAATTACCATTTTTACTGGTTATTTCTAAGATGTTGCAAGTATTTTCTGTAGCTTTTCTCTGCCTAAAAAATAACAATAACAATTAATCTCCTCAGGGCTTCTTCACATCCTAATTACAACCAAGCCTCTCATTAGCCCCACAGGGAGACAGAATCAAATGCCATATGGTATTTTACACTTAGGATGCTGTGCGTACCCAGAGCTGGAAGGAGACAGGAAAAGGGGGAGTTAACAATTCATAACCATTTATGGAGCAGGCACAGCCCTCCTTGGACCCAGTTCAGCAGAGTCTGAGGGCCTCAGATCAGGAACTTTATCTGGCCAGTAATTGCATCGGCGTGCTGGCTGCCTTGTGCGCGCGTGTGGGCAAGTGGTGAGCACGACACAAGGCTGCAGAGCCTCTTGCTGGCATCCACACACAGGGATGAATTAAACGCACACACGCCTCCCGGGAAGCACCATGGCTGGATTCTACGGGTGCCTGAAAAGTAAAAAGTAAGTGCCATGCTGAGCCCTCCCCTCCACCTTTCCAAAGTGAGCTGAGTCTAGTGAATGCTTTGAAAACCTGCCTTTGTTGTATTGCAGCACTGAGCAAAGTGCTTATGCCTTGGGACTGAAGTACCATTCTGAGTGCAGAAGTGCAAAAAAAATCAGTCCTGGGTAAAATATTAGTGTGGTGAAAACTGGTCATGTTTTTTTCCTTCAGAGGTGTAGTCATGAAATATTGAAAAAGGAATTAAGAACCTTTTCCTGTTTAATTATAGCAAGAGGAAAAATGTCCTCTTCTGTAGTGATTGGCTATATTGTTTATATATTAACACATAAAAATGAGAAATACAGAAATGTACATTGGCTTTTATAAAAACATTCAGCTAGAAGTCTAGCAGTAAATGCTCTTTAAGAACTTGATGTGCTCAGTTTTTCTATAAGCAATCTGAGGTTTGTTTCTGTAATTGCTCCCTGTTGAGAGATCCGATTGTATTTAAAAGAGATATTTTTTTATTGCTTCACTGACATGTTCTGTTGGAGTAGACTATAAAGGGAGAAAAGAATGAGACAATGCATGTTGGTGTTTGTGCTTTAAACCGCCATGAAGATGCATTCTGTTTTTGCTTTGATATTCCCCCTGCTAAGGAATGGAACAAAATTTTCTGCTGCCAAACCTGAGCAGTGGTTTGATCGTGTTTTGCTCCAGCAGACTGCAGAGGGCTCTATTCTTGCACCCAGTGTGGGATTACAGACAGGGAACAGGCACAGTGGAAGGCAAGTGAAGCTGTGTCTTGAGGCTTAAGATGTGAATGCTGATAGTTGAATGTGTGGGTAAGTCCTAGATAGCAGAGAGGAAAACATATAGTTCAAAAGTGGTGATGGATTCTTTTTTTCTTTTCTCTCTCCTAAAGGTTGTATTCCTCACACGAACAATTTGTCTCATGTTACTCTGGTGGAAATGTGCGTTTTCAAAGGCACACAATTCAATTGCATTTCAGTTAGCATTTCCATCCCATACTGACCCTTTTCCTCCTCTGAAATTTGGAACAGGGAATTAAGATTTGGAATGTAAGTTTAAATAAAGGAAGAGTATGCCATCATAACTAGCAAAAGGTCTGAAAGTCAGTCCTGATAAAGATAGGTGGATTGGCACTTGAATTGACGAAAAATCTGTTTAGATTGTTTGATTTATGCTAAGAGTTTTTTTCCCCCTAAAATTCTCCAGCATATAATGCATTTAAAACAAAATTGACAGTCTGAGAGGCTATAAAAGCTGGGCAGATGAAGTTTTTTACATCTGGTATAGCATCTCTTCTGTCCTGGTGGATCTCCACCTGATTTATGAGGAACAGGGCTTTTTTTCTTCAACAGATTCTTCTTTCTTGATACTCTTCAGTTAGGTCTCTACACTTGGTAATATACAGATTATATCCTTGATAATATACAGATTATATTCCTCATCCTGTTATTTCAGCCCTGTGATATGTTCCCAAGTAAATTAGTGCAACTACTAATACTTTGCAGCCTTTGCAAATTTTGTATACTGCTTTGGCTGTGGTTATTGGCAGTTAAAATAAGTCCAAGACACCCGTCGCAGTAATAGTGATGTTTTTAGCCTGAGATTAATTTTGGATGAAATTTGTTTGGAGTTTGATGTGAAGTGTTTGCCTTTCTGGACAAATGCGTCACTGGAATGGCTTCCCCAAGTTCTCACGTGGTCATTTGACCTGTAGGAGTTAGTTTGTTTTCTGAATGAAAGCTCTTTTGGAATGAAGTGACTTTTCTGTGTTAAGCAGTTGGCTTGGGCACCAGCAGGAGTTTGGCCAAAGCGGCACAGAGCTCAGTGCAGGCCACGAAACCTGCCATGGACACTGGGAGAGGGTTCCCTCCAGGGCTTTGAGCTGCTGAGTCCAGCTAAAGCACCTGGGTGGTTTTAAAAGCAGCTTTGGGTAGTGCTCTCCTGTGCTTCTGTCACATTTACCTTCCCCACATTTTGCAAGAGGAAGCAAAGGCTCTGCCTTGGTGCAACAACGTGTGGCTGAATCCGATCTTTGTGCACAGTCTTGTACCTCTGTTTTTTAATGTTCTTTTATGACATAGAGAAAAAGGCCAAAGCCTTATCCAGGTAATTCTTAATCACAGCTCCAATCTTGGCTGCTGTGTCACTGAAATAAAACTCGCAGACAGCTTTCATATTTCTCTGTAGCCAGCTGAATAACCTCAAACTGTTCTTCTGGTAGGTTTATAGGTCATCACCCTTGTTGCAAAGTTTTGTTTTTTCTCATTCCAAGTGTGGTGTCAGAAAAAAAAAAATAGATCTGGAGAGATAGGATGAAGTTTTCTAAAACCTGTGGAGGAATCTTTTCATATGTTCCTCAGTTTTTGGTAATAGCCAAGTATATTGTTATAAGCTGAAAATGTGGTTGCTTGAATAGTAAGGTTCGCTGATGGTCAACACAAACTGCCAATTTTCAAAGACAAAAATAGTGTGTTAGAAGCTATATAAAATAGCTGGCTGAAGGCTTTGTGTGCCAGCTCAGAACTGGGTTGTATAGCAGGCTATAAGAAAATGTATGTAACTGGTCTGCATTTAATGTGGTCACTCAGGATTTCATGGTGCCTTCCACAAACAATCCTAGAATTATGGACATTTCAATTTGAATGTCTTCTGCTATGCCAAGCTCTGCACTTTCAGTAGGGTATTGTGTTCTTTTCCTATAGTCCAAAATTGTCAAAAAATGCTGATGTGCACTTTTGTCTTGCAAAGTTGTTTAGCATTTGGGTAAAGCAACTCTATCAAGGAATGCATCAGTAGATTTTTCAATATATTTTTAGATTGATTGAGATGAAAGTAATTGCAAATGTAGAACAATGTTATGACTGTGAAATTGAGTAAAATATATTTTCTTGGCTAGGTGCTGCTGCTGTAGTTTATGTTGCCTGTTCAGATGAGTGTCAGCAAAAGATTTTGGTGTTTACTGGGTTTATTTCATAAATGGTACAGTGCTGTCCACCTGACAGATAACCAAGCTGTCTGTTCACTGCCTCCTGCACCTTCACCCCAGGCCCTCCTGTTGGAGAAGCTCATAGGAGGCAGTGGAAGGAGGACCGGAAATCCCTTTGTCCTTGGGGTTAATTAGACTCTTCTTACACCCTTTGTATGTGTGTAGGGTCCTTCGAGCCTTTTGCTCCCCATCCACAGCAAGCAGCTGCTGTTTTAGCTTGGACACTAGCAAGTGAATTGGAAGTGGTTTAAAGCTCCACCAACTGCTACTGAAGTAGCAACTTGGCACGTGGGGAATGGGGCAGTTCAAAACTGTTGGCTCTTCTCTGTCAGCAGCTCATTCGCCTCCTGTGGCCTCTCTCCCTCTTTGGAGGCATGTGATCACCATGGGGCCTCAGTAGCTGCGTGTACTGACTGCCTGCAGTACATGGTGCCGTGCTCTTTGGCGTGGTTTTAGATATGCAACATCTCTCCAAGGCTCAAAGGCTGTTTAAAGCAAGACACGGAGTTCCCTGGCCATCCCCGCCTGTGTATCCCCCAGCATACCTGGGCTCATCTCGACTCAGCAGTGGTCCATGGACTCAGTGCTACTCTCATCTGTCAGAAGGCTGTGCAGCTTTGGAATTGGTGCTTTCTGGGAGTTGTGGCAGAGCCAGTGATCCTGGGTGATCTGGGGGTCTGTCTGTGTGGCTGATGAGTTATGGTGAAATGCTTTCCACCAGCACTTTGGTATTCTGAAATATGTCTGTTTACATGTCTTTATTGTACATCACTTTAACACAGTGTTTCCCAACGAGGGCAAGAATCACTCATTAACAGCTTTTCAGTGTTGGTTTTTTCGAGGTGAAAATATCTGAGCGTGATAGGTGGTTTCTGCCCAGCAAAGCAAGTTCACCTGTGCAGAGACAATCCTTGGATAGGGGTGGCAATATTAGGTTTCAAGAAACAGCTTTTGTGGAAAGTGGAGAGCTCTCCCAGCTGGGGCCAAGTCAGAGAGGATGAGCTGAGGTGAAAGGACTCCTTGTGAGTCTCTCAAGGGAATCTTTCAATACACAACCTATGAGCATGTTCCTATACTTGGCAATTATACAGAGTGGACATTTGTGAGCATGTTGTTTTTGGCCCACAGGGATCATTAAATGCCATGCCTGGTATTAAATGTGTGGAGGCTTAAGTCCTGTTTTCTTATTCAAGTATGGTAGAGAGGGTAAACAAAAGCAGTCGGGAGGTGTCAGAGCCATGGCACTGCAGGCAGTTGGGCACAGTTAGTACAATGGTGCTATATTAGTAACAAAAAAATCAACTATTTCTCTTTGTTAATTCATTCAATTTGACTCATCCCAGTGCAAGAAGTTCAGTTCTGGCTTAATACACCAGTGAGTCACTCCACATCTCCCAGTCCTCCTCATTCTGTTCGTGCTTCTCTCTGGATGGTGTTTGTTTTAGCAGCCACAGTGATGCAGTGTGTTTGCTGGCTGTAGGCAGAGGAATTCCAAGCAGGCATGCCAGTTTGTTTGGTTTCAGCCCTTTCCCTATCACGAAGGTTCTGAGTATTTGACAGACATGCTGTCAAATGGACCTCTAATGCTGCTTGTCCTAATCACTTGCACTGGAGCAGAAGCTTCTTGGTTTGGGACAGTCTGCTGAATGTGATTCTGACTCTTCTGCATCACTTGACTTCCAGTGTTTTTGTCTACATTATTTTGCCAGACTGAGCCATTGAAAACATCGTGTCATAATTTTGCCTTGTGTAGACACTGGCCTTTGTCTCTTACACAGAAATTTCTGCTGTTCAAGGTGTCTAGCTTTGTACCCTTACAGCCAACTGGAGGGATTAATTTGTCATTTCCTCCTAGTGCAGAGGTATGGATAGTTTAATAGCTGTGATGTAAAGGCATAGAATTGGCTTTAGAAGCTGCAATTTGGTGATATGTGGGATAAAAATGTAGTAGGTCCAAACTGTACTTCCAGTAGATAACCTACCTGAGCTGGTGTAGGGCAGCTAGAGCTGATTACCAGACAGACTTGGGAAAATCTCAGATAAATCTGTCCATGGGGAAACGGGAAAAAACCAGCAAGGTAATTCCAAGGTTGATTTCCACTTCCCCCTCCACTTCTCCTAGGGATTGCTGCTGTAAGAAAACAGTTGAGCACAAGGTGTTCCACACTAATGCAATTCAAGCTTATAGCAGATGGCCTTTTAAGGCCCCACTGTGGGAATCACTGTATGAACAAAGAAGAAAACCCCCAGTCAGTTGATATCCTCTCTGATTTTGCTTGTAGATGCTGTTCATCACTATGTTAATAGTCAAGGTTGTGCCAACAGCTCAACATTTCCAACACAATGTATGTGAAAAAGCTGAGACCTGGGCCACGCATATCATTATTTGTTTCTTTAACTGCATCGTTATACCGGTGTGTGCTGCTGCATTCATACAAGTGTACAGACTCCAAGATGTTCTGTGGTCTATCATATCCTGCCCCCATGCTAGAGCATGTTGGTATCTTTGTGACTGTTGTGGTTTAGCTCCAGCAATCAAGCCCTACAACAGCTGCTTGCTCTCTCCCCCCTGGTGGGATTGGAGAGAGAATTGGGAGGGTAAAAGTGAGAAAAATTGTGGGTTGAGATCAAGACAGTTTAATAGGTAAAGCAAAAGCTGCATACGAAAACAGGGCAAAACAGGGGATCCATTCCCCACTTCCCATGGGCAGAGGGGTGTTCAGCATTCCCAGAACAGCAGGGCTCTGTCATGGGTAATGGTGACTTGGGAAGACAAACACCATCACTCCAAATGTGCCTCCTTCCTCCTTCTCCCCCAGCTTTATTGCTGAGCATGAGCTCACATGGTCTGGGATATCCCTTGGGTCAGTTGGGATCAGCTGTCCTGATTGTGTCCCCTCCCAGCTCCTTGTGTCCCCTCAGACTCCTCTCTGGTGGGGTGGAATGAGGACCAGAAAAGGCCTTGGCTGTGGGTAAGCTCTGCTCAGTGATAAAGGGAAAAAACTCTGAGTTACCAGCACTGTTTCCAGCACAAATCCAAGCACAGCCCCATACCAGCTGCTGTGATGAAAATGAGCTCTATTTCAGCCCAGATCAGCATGCTCTTAGAGGGAATTGTAGCACTCTTGGTCAGAGCAGGGAAACTTGGCTGTGCTGACAAAGCCACTCGATCTTGCTTTTTAACCATCTAGCCAGAGCTAAGGCAGCATTCCATCTTCAAAGCCTTGTGGTGCTTGTTTCTTTTGGCCTCTAAGATTCAAGGATCTGGTGCTAATTAGTGAACTGAATGTTTGATTTTATTCATGATGAATTAATTTATGGTTATTCATTCTCAGAAAAAATGTAACTGTGCGTTTCTGCTGGGTCTTCCAGGTATCACTCATTTAACAATGCAGTTCTGATTCACACAGTAGTTCTGATGCAAATGGGATGTGTTTGAATGCCCCAGCTCAGATTTGTTTCATTCACTCTAGCGGTCAAACTGCTTTTCAGCATCTCAGTTTAGTGGAAAAAATGTTTCAGAAGTTGAAATTTCATTGCTTTCCTTCAAAAACTTCAAAATGTCTTATTGCTTCCTTCCTTGCAGCCTTGGCCTGTGAAGACCTTACAGAATGCCTGTCCCCACCTGATTCCTTCCCGCTTCTCCCTCACTGCCTGCTTTTCACTACCCCATCCTGCAATCCTTGTTGTCTTTGGTGTCACCCTCCTGGGTTTTCCTACCGTCACGTACCATCTCTGCTCCCTGATGCTGCTGTACCACTGCCTTCAAAACACAGTCCAATACAGCCTGATACTCCACTGGTGCAAAACAGCATTAGCTCAGATAATCTTATTTTAGATGATCCTGTTTTAGAGAGGTATTTGTGTCTGGAATCCCGGAGAAGTAAGATCCCTTTTTAGCAGTTGCTCATACTAAAGTGAAAGGTCAGTAGTTGCCCTTGGGACAGAAATGGCTTAGGAACTGCACTGAGCACGTGGATGATCTCCCTTGGATCCAACAGTTCTCCGTGAGCTTCAAGACCAGTTGTACTTCAGGAGCCGCCTAATTTGAGGCTCTAGAGAGAGCAGCCAAGAAAGCAGAGCAGTGACAGCAGGAGGTTTCCTTTAGAATAAAAGAAGGGAGACCATCAAACTTCACACACAGCTGCAGAAAAGCTCCTCTGCAAGCACGGTGGCCGCCTCAGGCCTTCCTTGATCAGGAGCCAAAATAGGGGCTGAATTACAGAGATGCCCACCGGCAGTGGGAACTCAGGGGATTTAGCCAGCCAGACACAGTATATTTCAACATAGGAAGGAGCTGGCCTTGTTTTTATTTTTGTGTGCGTACAGGCAGTAGATAATGCCCCAAATAGGTTTTGGGACTTCACATGAAGGGAGATTTCCTGAGCTTCCTGCCAAAGGCAGCTTCTGAGACCACAAAGCCTGTGTTTTATTTGCTTTCTTATAGCCAAAAGATGGCTGACTGGTTTTATGATGTTTTGAATTTCAGAGTGAACATTTGTAACACAGTTCATCCTGGAAATTTCTGTTAGCCTCTCCTTCTCCTTTGAATATTTGGCCATTAAATGTCTTTATTATCTCTCCCAAGAGACATGTCCTGGGAAGTTTGATCTATCTGAAGTTTTTTTTTTTTTAATTTTTTCCCATCCTTAAACTGCTTTTTACGCCAAATTAAGGGATAAGTGACTGTTTTGGAAAAACCTTAACAAAAGAAAGCTTTAGACATAGCCTGAAGTTCCATGTTTCAGTTCTGGCATTCAGTTCTCTATTGTTTCAGCCTCATTTCCCCTGCAATAGTCAGACAGCTTAATTTGGTAAAAGTGCCTCCAGACTCTTTCTTTCAGGCCCAGGATGTAATGATTCTTCGCATTTTGTGAGAATAACATCTTAGAAATCAGTGACTCAAATACAGGGGCATGGCAGATATGCAGGCTACTGTTGTGAAATTTTATGGGTTTTTTGTTATTTATCTTCTGTGTAGTGGTAGCACTTGTTGGCAGTGTCAGTGGGTATGGTTCTAGCACTCTGGTCTCCTCTAGCAGAGGCAGTACTTGGCTCTTCCACAGGGCTCATTAAGCTTTTCAGGGATTCAGGGTGACCATTTTGATTCCACAGGTAAAGAAACTCAAGGCTGACTAATAAGTAACTTGTCTCCTGTCAGAAATCCAGTAATTTGCCCTGTTATCAAGTGATTGAGCCAGGAAAATCAGTCAGTCTGCCCAAGTCCCAGCCCTGTAGTCTCCATCTGCTAGAATATGTTGGAAAGACAAGCTCTGTCTCATAGATTTTGCTGTCTAAACTAGTAATTGTCACCTTCACAGTTTGCAGATATTGGCATTTTCCACAAAGTTTTCTCAGGCACATAGTCTTTCAGGCCCTTATAGAGCATGTTGAAGCCAGCAGATGGCAAACTCCTTTCCTTAGCCTCCTTTTGCTCATCCCTGAAAAGCAGCCCATGGACTCTTAGGGCTCTGCACACCGCAGGTCACATCCCAGTCTGCTTTATGCTTGAAGGTCACAGGTGAAACAAAATTATTTAGGCCTTTGGAGAGGAGGAAAAGAGCACACACACAAGCTAGAAAATCGTGGCCAAATATGCCCACCACCAGAATTTACCACTTGAAATGGCAGAAGACAGTAACTTGACTTTTATTTCCATACTTGACTCAGTGACATCTTGCCTCTGCTAGCATGAGGCATTCGGAGATAGTGGCTTGACATTTCCTGTTGCTTTTCTCTTGAAACCATTTCCAAAGGCAGTAGCACATACTGGGCGTAGCTCCCTAACTGGCAAAGGCAGCCTTTGCTTACATGCTTGTTGATTTTTAAATGCATGTTCCCTTTCCTTCCAAACTACTTCAAATGTATCCATGTCAAGTAGATCTGAGAGTGTCTCCTGCTGGCTCCTTAACGCTGTTGCTGGAAGACTCTCCTGCTCCTTGTACTTCTTTTCAGGAAGAGTGGAAGAAGATCCTCGTTCCAGCTGCTTCCTGAAATTTTCCCAGTGTGGCAGTGTGAAGAAAAAGAATTACTACATGGGAAAAGCACTGACCTACTCACTCCTTTGCTAATGCCAAATGGTGGAATTCAACTGTGTTATTTAATGCACATTCCTTTAAAATGGAGGCTGTCTGGACCCAAAATCTTTGGCTGAGCTCTGGCATGCTTTAGATCCTGACTGTGTTAGTGCCAGTCTTGATTTGAGCAAAGTTCTGTCACATTTCTCCTTATTGGTGCTGACCAGAAAATGCACTGGAAAAACTGTGTGATAAATTATTACCAAGGATAGGCTATTCAGAAACATTTTCCTTGGCTTTTGGGAAATAGGTAGATATTTGCTCTTCTGTCTGAGCAGAAACAAACTTGCAG
The DNA here is from genome assembly GCA_035584735.1 of Pseudotriccus pelzelni. Lineage (NCBI taxonomy): Eukaryota > Metazoa > Chordata > Aves > Passeriformes > Tyrannidae > Pseudotriccus > Pseudotriccus pelzelni. Next base: position 9,723,130 of record JAWMRA010000146.1, on the reverse strand, counting down.
CAGAGATCCTAGCACTGAAGGCAGCTGCACAAGATCATGCTAATAAGCACTGTGGAGTAATTAGGTGTTTGAGGGCAGCTTGAAGTGCCATGTCCAAACCTGGTTAATCTGTCTGGCGTGGGTGCCAAGTGTTGCAAAGCTCTGGTAGGTGGGACTTCAGTTTGGCCTCTCCAGCTGAGTACAAACTCCCAGCTGCCCTGCTACTGGTACCTGCCTCAGGTTTAAGGTGGCACAGGTCTGTGTATGTGTCCTACAAGTGTGTCCCCATGTGCAGGGAGGCTGTTCTGCAGTGCTAAACCAACAAATGCCATGAGTGCTGGGAGGGAGGGAGTCTGTGGAGATGGGGCAGCATGCAGGGAACACAGGGACTGACTCTCTCAGTTCCTGGACTTGTAACAGTGCTTATGAATTTGTCTTATTTACCCTTCCCCCATCTTATCCTCTTGGCTTCTCACACAATTACAGACTGAGCCTGTGTGACTGTATGAAAGGCATTTCCTCCTCTTACTTCTTTTTTTTTAAAGTCGGCTTCAGCCCTCCAGCTGCTTTCCATTAGTGTTACACACACACTCACTAGGAGGGCAGCACATAATGCTTCAGGCACTGCTGAACAGCAGAAATCCTTCAGAATTGCTGTCAGACAGAGGCTTCTCAAAGCAGATTGTAGGTAAAAAGAGTTCAGCACATTGGGACCTGTCTTCTGGCGAGCCTTCGTGGAGAAGCCAAGGTGTGGGGACTGAGGAGGGTGAGCGGGTGTTGTCTGAATGCAAAGTGTGAAAGCTGTGAACAGATCTCTCTGTGTGACCCCTTGTTGGCTCTCAATATCTCATCAAGGGCAGAAGTTGAATGTTGTCTGTTGCCATGGGGAATTATGACCCCCTGCTTGATTCTGGGAAAGTATTGCACTGATATTAAATATTATCTAGATACTTATCCGGACTTCCTGATGGATACTATTGCTGTATTTGTGGTCCCTGGAAAAGGAACGTAAACTTTCTTAAACTATCCCTCCTTCAATGAAAATTAGATGAGCAATATTCATTAACTTTGTAAACTCTTCCCCTTACGGTTATCAGTTGAGGCAGTAGCAAGAATCTTAATGTAAACTGCTGTTTGTGCTGTTCTCTTATGCCTACATAAAACAGTCATGGGAGGGACCACACGGGAGATACCAGCTAGAGACTGGCAAAAAACCCTGGGAACTTCATCCCAGAAACATTACACTCCAGAAGAGCACAATGGGATCAGCTGTGCAAGGTCAGGTCCTGGTTCCTGCTGTCATGTTGGATTTTAGCCTGTTTCAATAGAATTGTGTGTGAAACCCCACACTGTTCAGCATGTTCCATGACCGTGGGCCTTGAAGTGCAGGTCACTCACCTCATTGCATGGAGAGCAAAAGGATCTTTGGTTGTTGTGTTTCTGATGTGCTCAAGGGGTGTGAAATCTTGCTGGCTTTGCTATTGCTCCATGGTTGACTCTGAAATCTTGTTCTGTGGATTTACAGGGGGTAAACTTATCCTTCACTTGCTGGATTAACAAGTTCATTGATAGTTACCTTGTTGGGTGCCCAGAGAGGAAAGCCATCATTTTGTCGGAACAAAGTTCTCTAATGTGCTTTAATAAGAGAGAATAAAATCTAATCAGTCAGTCACCTTTTGCTGAAGACTATAATTTGAATACTAAACCATGCTGAAGTCTGTGTTTTTTTGAATCCTTGTTCTCAGGAGAAATAGAGAGGCTTTCTCTGAGGTCCTGCAGTAGCTTGAAGCATGTTCTGGGGGAGACTGGTGGCCTAGGACCAGATGGGGGCATGCATTTCGCTATGCTGATCCATCGTGCTGTGAAAAGTGTGTGTCCTGAAATCTGGAGCATAGGCTTGATTTCAAATAATTTTTGTAGCAGGAAGGAAATTGGTCTATAATAGCTCCAGGCAAAAATTTCACCTCTTTGTCTTGGCTGCTTGCCATTGCCTGTCTTCTACAGACTATGGAGATGCTAACTGAATACAGTGCCTCACATTCTTGAGTCTTTATTTCCTCAAGCATTTATTTAACAGGAAAGAGGGCTGTTCAGGGCTCAGCATCTCCTTTGATCTCTCTGTCATAAGGCCTTCCGGAATGCTTATACAGAACCATGGGACTGAAGCTGAAGAAACACTAAAGGTGGGGTAGGAGGTTGCTTGCTGTGCAGTCTCCAAGTCTCCTGCTCCCTTGGAGAGACAGCAAGGAGGCTGTGTCCCTTTTCTGAGGCTGAGCCGAAAGCATTTGTCTTGGGCCTTTGTTAAATGCAGGAAACTTGAGTCCTGTACAGTGTTAACTTCCCAGGAGGCATTAAATACACAAACCAAGCAGTGAAAGGGAATTGTCTTTCCTTCATTTAGCATTTTCCTACCCCCCATGTACATGTTAAGTCATGTGTTCAGCTGGGAAAAGCGAGTGGTCAGAACACCATCCTGGAACTTTATTTCTTCTGCCCTATCACTGCCCTCCTATAGAGCACTCCAAATATTTGTCCAGTTGCCTCAGTTTGTAAAGGGGAGACAAGGACATTTCTCCCGTTCCTGGAGATTTCTTTTTTCTTTTCAGGCTCATTAGTTCCTGTAATGAGTTGAAGAGCTCCAAGTGAATGCAACGCAGTAGGGTTATCAATGGAAATTTTGTATGGGATAGCAGGGAGCCTCGATCTAAACCATCAAACCAAGAAAGGGTAGTGATGATTGCTAACTAAGTCCTGCTGTCTGCTTTGAAGGTACAGCAAGCCCTGCAACTTTGTAGTTTTATTGCTTTAAAGCACACCCTAGCAGTGCAAATAAGGTCCAGTAATGTCAGTTTTATTTTTGTGATTGCATCTGTAGGGAAGCCACTGTTTGCAAGTAATTAATTAATTCATAGTTGTGGTAATCCAGCCCATTATCCTGTGCAAGGAGAGGCAAATAACGACCTTTCAGTAAGTTTTCAGTCTTTTCCATGGCCCTATGCAGGAACTGATGCAGTGGACTTTGGGCAGGGCCAAGCCTGGCTTTTGAGGGGTCTGGCAGAGGTTCAGCATCTTGTTTGCCCTTTACCTCTGCAGCAAGAGGCCTGTGCATACACAGCAGAAGCAATGCTGTTAGACAGAGGATTAAGAACATGTTTAGAAAGCTAGAACGGGGAAATGTGGCCCCTGTTCCACTTCTAGTGAGAAGCAATCGGTAGGTGTGACTTGACCACTCTACTATCTTGGCTGTTCGTATCTGTTGCACTGAGGAGAAAATTTCCTCTTCAAGCTCCTTCTCCCAGCCGTCCTGTAGCACCTGAAGAGTACCAGAAATACTGCTCTAAAAGGCCATTTATTTAACCTGATATTTTTATCACTGAAAATCAATACACATACAGTATTTCTTTAAAACTTTTTCTGTAATGGTGTAATGCTCTGGGAGAGCTCACAGGGTGCCAGCTGATTGAACTGGATGTACATGGTATTGATACATCCTGACACTGCATCTGTCTGCTGTCATTAAGGCCTGGAAGTGGTGAATGTCTGGAGGTTCAATTGTTTAATGCCTGTGCACTCACATGTATTTGTATTGACGGGGTTTTGTCCTCTTTTCTCCATTACATTGAGCCCCAGGGTAGGGTTTGTGGCTCAGAACATTTGCTAGCTGTTCTCTGTAAAGTGCAACTCACTGCCACCAGAAATTGGAAGTCTATGTGTCATCTAATTGCTAGCTTTCCTCCAGGTATGTAATCAGGTTTTTAATGATGGAACTTCCACTTTGCTGTAAATATATGGGTTTTTCCTTGTAATTCAAATACTTGTTAACTTACAGCTTGGGAAAATCTGTGATCTTCAGTTCACTGGAAAAAAGATGATACTGTGAGGAGGAAGGCATCAAACCATTAGGTCCTAAATGGGACACCCTTGTAATTGACACTTGAGCTCCATGTGCCCCAGAGAACTTTAAAATTGAGTTATTGCTGATTTGACTTAAGAAACTGCCCCTGAGCTGAGCTGCTTTGCAGTTACAATTCTACTTGTATAAAAGGTATGCCAGTTGGAAATATACACTTGCAGTTACAATAAACACTGCAGTCAAAATATCTTCAATGCCTGGAAGGATTCTGAGTGAGCAGCTGAGATGATTGAGTGATTTAAATAAATGTTGAACTGGTGCAAACAAAGCTGGATCTGAAAGCAGCAATTTTCTCTTTTTTTGGTTTAATTGAAGGTGGGCAAAGCAGGAGTTAGAGGTCTAAATGAGCCAAATTCCAGGTCCACTCACATTCTGTGAAAATAATCTCAAGTCTGGAAACTTGCCAGTTTGTTCTTGTAAATTTGTTGAATGTTTTCTTGGTGTTTTATTTCAAATGCATTTCCCTTTCCCTCAAGAAAAATCTAACACAATATGCGTGGTGTATAAAGTTGAGAGAAAAAATTGGAACCAAATTTCTTTTTAATACAGAGAAAGAGTCTATGAGAAAGTCTACTGATGACTGCTTTAATGAAAATATGCAGGAAATGCAAACTTTTTATGAGTAGATGATGAGACATGGGGGAAAAGGGATGAGAGTTGAATGGTTATGATCATCCAAAAGGAAAAAATCTTAGAAGTCTTATTTTTCATTGCTTCTCAATATTGTCTGACAATTGTTTCAAAAATGACCTCAGTGCATCTTAGTTAGGAAAGGTGTAATCAGTCCTGGTTGCTGCAATGACTTTTTCATTGCGTTTTAGCAAGTTGGGGTGAGATTATTTGTAACTACAGTGTGTTGATGCTCTCCTGTGTTCAGAGCTAGCAGGTGATGTTATACTGCACTTTGCTTCTCCTGTATATCTCCCCCTTTCCTACTCACAGTCCAGCAGCATGGCACATTGCATTCCTGCGTGGCTCACACAGGGAAAGCTTACTCCACAGCCTGTCTTTCTGCAGGAGCCCTGTCTCTTTTACTTCCACGGGCTGCACTTTTCTTTTTCCGGACAGACAGTCCCATCACCTCTCCCTCTGAGTCTGTGCACCTTATCTTTTAAGGTTATCTGAGAATGTGGGCTCATAGGAAAGTCCCAGTGCTTTTGGGCATGACTGATTATAGAATATGTGGGTGATACAGAAGAAATAGAATAGTTTAGTGATTGGTCAAAGTAGTATAGAATCACAGTCTTGCTTTCTGTTGAGGTACTTGACTTGGCAGTATTGTAACACTACTTTTGAGGCAGAAAATTGTTGGATCAGATCTATGTAGAAGAGGGAGCAGAATTTGTTTCTGGGTAATTTCATTTGTTTGTAAAGATTTCTTCAAGTCCCGGCACAGTATATTGGAACTGCTAATGATATAAAAGTACCACCTAGGTATCTTCCTTAACAAAGGACAATATTTATGAGCTGCCCTGCTAAACTGTCACATTTCCATTGTTGCTTGACATTTGTACTGTTACTCTTGTGGTCTGCCGCTTCATTCCTTTGTCTCTGACAGACACTCATTTAGGAGTCTTGGAAAATACAAAGTGGAGCCAGTTAACATTGAATGATCTTAAAACTAGGCTGAACTTTTGTTTTCATCGGGGAGGAAGATGATGCCATCAGCTAATTTGGTTGATCAATAGCCCTGCTGGCGATAAGGTTTCAGAGCTTGTGGCTAAAAGCTGATTGCACTGGATCCAAAATAAATTTGATCTATTGGTTTCCACAAATGTAGCATAGCCCAGAATGATGTTTCAGTGCTGATGCTTAACTGGTTTTAATAATGCTGACAGACTAGCCTGGTGCCTGCTGTGAGGACACTGTTAAACATGAACCCTGGGCAGCAGAGCACTTACTTACATTTTTTACAGTAGCATGGAGCTGTCACTCTCTAGCAAAGGCTCATTATTCTAAGACTGGGAAGCGTTACAGTGTTTGGCGAGCAAGTGTAGTGACATCTTTCATGAAGGCAAACTTTGATTCCGGTCTCCTAAAAAGAGAGAGGTACTGGTTTGTTAGTTGTGTCTGGAGAAATAAGTGTTACTGAAAAATGAGGAAAAGTTCTGTGGCCAAAGCACAAAAAGTGTGCAAGTCACATTTTTATAACCATTTGGGCATGTGGTTTCAGAAAGGGTCCAGCCATGTTCTTTATTTATGCAGGGTGGGATCATATTCTACTGGGGCAATGGACTAAAATTTAACTGGTACTTTCATTTCTATTTCAGTGACTATATCATGGCCACAGAGGTCACACAGTCACCCGAAACAGGAGAGACAGTTGAAGAGTGCACAGGTAAGCAGTTGTTCCCAGAATGTATAGCTGATTTGAAAGTCAAAATTTATTTTCTTCAGGCAGAGGGTTCTGTAGTGACTTGTTTTGCAGTGTTGTTTAGGTATTTGTAGTGTAAAAAATCTCTACATGGCATTGTCAGCTGTCAGTTTTATGGGAAAGGTTTTTTAATGTTCAACAGTGGAGCAACATATCCTGATGGAGGATATTCTTTTTAATTCAGAATTGGATTTTTAAAAGCAGGATGTTAGAACTTGAAGAGCTGATTGTGTTGCTTGCTTTGGTAGATCCTGCAGAGGTGGGAGCTGAGCCTGTTAGCCAGCCTCTCTCTGTGGCAACTGTATTAGTACTCCCGAATATTTGCCACCATCAGAAGAGAGAAGCAAATGGCAAAGTGACTGTTAGTTGAACTCTGCATGGCAGATGGATAGAGGTGAAAAAAGTGTAATGATGGGTGCTCAGCAATGGCTGGCTTCTGAAATTTGTAGTCTAGTTTGTCACTCTGTCAAACTGGTGAGCGTGTGTGAAACCCATGCATGAAAATTTTGTGCTCAGGTTCACTGGAAAATTCACAAAATGAATCAAATTTTGACCTGGGTGGCAGGGAAAGCAAGAGATGGCTCACAGTCTCTAGAAGTGTTGTCTCTAAAACCACCAGGAATATTTCTGTCTCTGGATGAACAAAAATGTGAAATACTCAAAGGCTGCTTCACTATTACCAGGGTATTCAAGAGACACTTGACCGGACCTGGATAGAGCTATTTTAGAATCTTTTGTTTCCTTCCACTATAATGAAGGATTGCCTCACCTCTTCATAACATTAATTGGTTTGTTATCTAAAGGTTCCAGGAGCCTAAAATCCTCAGCCTTCACAGTCTTATCAATTAAATTGATTTCTTGAGGTTTGCCTGATTCTCTGACTAGTAGCAGAGGGCTTCCAGTGCATGCTGCTCCTTCTTGATGGCAGTAACAAGGTCACTGACCAAAAAGCTGTCTGCACCCAATGCTACCCTTGCTGAATTCCATGATTTTAATGCCTGTCTGGCAATATCAGGTATTTTTTTATGAAGTTAGAACAATGGTATTTTCTGAGAATTTTGTCTATGGGTTGGGGTTTTCATTTTCATGTGTTTTTATTGTTGAGAGTATCCAATCCGAATTTGAGGGGAAAAAAAATAGAAAATCTGTCCTGACCACACTTTAGAAAGTCAGAGACCATAGAACATGCCTAAATTAACTGTTTAATTTAAATATGATCGTTGAGCTCCAAATCAGATGCTCCCTATGCTTTTTACAGTCTCAGTTTGACACTGGAAGAAGCATCTATCTTTTCTATCTTGTTAAAGGAAAGAATGATTCAAAGAGCAGAAAGTCATGTGTTAATTCTCTGTGCCCAGAAGACACAGTGAAGTAGGCAGTACACAAACAGTAAAAAATACAGAATATACAACCTTTACAGAGAAAGCAACATGGTTATTCCTGCTCTTTTTCTGTTATAGTTGGCTACATCATAGTTAACATAAGAAACTAATATTTAGAAGGTTTTTGCTTTTTAGGGCAGTAACCTTTAAATTGAATATTTTATTTTTAATGCCATGAAATTTAATATTGGTAACTGTAAGAATTCAAAAATCATGAGTCGTTCATCAGTGGGTGAAGGGGGCATAGATGTAGTTCTCTGGGCTTGGATTTTTGTTATGCAATGAAATTTTTCCATCTTAAGTAATAGGATCCTTCTATATTATTAGTTCAAGTATCACAGAGCACTCTGCCAATTTAGTGATATATTGAGCTACTTCACAGTGCACTGAAATGTAACTTAAATGTAGCATCCTTTTAATGGTGTGCAAAACCAGTGCACAGCTGTTCACAGCAGGAAGCAGATATGGGTGCTGTCCTTCTGAACCGTGACTTTTCTGCCAGATGCTCTCACACAGAGCAGCCCCACAGTTTTCCTCCAGTGTCTAATAGTGATTTTATCTTTTTAAAAATGTAATAATATGGCAAGTGCCGGTCTCTGAAACTCCAGGGAAACTTACTGGTTTCTCACTCATCTGAGACAGCTGAAGGCTTGTGGCTGAGCAGAGCGTGGTTGAAGGGGAGTTATTGCTGGAGGGGATGTACCCTGCACAGCACAAAAAATTAGAGGCTTAGAGAAGGCACTGAAGTAACTGATGTGTCTGCATCAGAGGACACTGTTGCACAATGATACCCGAGTCTTGTCCCATGCCAGCTGAGGTTTGCTCCTTGGCAGTGTTTGCAAATCCTTTCCATGGGCTCTGCTCTAAAGTTAGCACCACTTCTGATCTAGACAAGAATTTGGAGTAGCACTTTGGCAATGTTAGCCTTTGTGGTAAGACTTATGTCTGTTTCACTTAAATATCCATAGATTCACTTCTTTTTTGTTATTGTGTTGTGGTTTTTTGGTTTGCTTTTTTAACACTCCCCTGGTTCTCTGGAAATACCAGTGTCTAATTAAGCTCATCAGTAATACTTGCACTGAAATCCAACTTGCTTTCTGTTTGTACCACTGTCATCTGACCAGTGTACGTGACAATGTCCTTGTTTTTCATTTAGACAGCTTTTGAGTTGCAGAGCTCTTTGTATCAAAGTTTGCCATTTGTTCTTTGAGTCACTGGAATGTATTAGCAGTCATTGCTGAACTGATGGTTTTGGGAAACTGCTTTCATGAAACTTTTTAAACTTTTGTTTTGCCTATCTAAAATAAACCAGATCTGCTTTGACAAGTTTCCTGCAAGAATACCGTGCACATTGTCTAATTCCTGATATGAAAGAGAGGAACGGTCAGGAGCTGTTTCTGAAGACTCTCTAAAGCACACTCAACATTCTTTTTTCCTTTGAGAGGCTCTGTGGTCTATTCTTGCTGTGTGACCTCTCTGCTCTTACCAGTTCTTGCTATGGGTGCAGCGTGGAGCTCACTGAGACCCGTGAGAGTCTTAACAAACCCAGAAGCCTTGGGATCAGCTCTGTAGTCTGGTCCAGGCAATGCAACCTGTATGTTTTCTGTGACCGTCACGTTCACTGATGAGCACCAGTGGAAGATGGAAAGGTCTTCCACTGGCAAACCCTCCATGAGAGTGCCACATCCTGTTATTATTCAGATGAGTGGGACTCCAGTGATAGTTTTGCTCCAGATGGTTTGAAAAATAGTTTGGTCTCAGGGATCACCCAAGTCACTTGGAAAGCAACATGCAGATCTTTGCTGGCTGCTGCTGCTCTGCTGTGCCGCCGGTCCGTGCCGGACAGTGCAGCAGTGTCCTGCATGTCCTGCCGCGTGGCGCTGGCACTGGTCTGGAGAGCAGGGAGGAGACAGGGTGAGGAGATCTCAGTATCATTGTTTGTTTCTCAAAGTGGCCACTGTCTGATGCAGCTGTGCAGTGGCACAGTTTCAGCCCAGATAAGGCCCATTGGCAGAGGTCCCTACACGTACAGGGCACACGCTGAGACAGAGCATCGGCAACTAAATCATTACTGGGAGAAGACAATAATTGTGTTGAAATAATGCCTTGCTTATGAAGGAATCCTCCAGCTGTGGGCATTTATTGTGCCAACTGCTGTAAAGTATTATTGAACGAAGAATTTGGCTCAGATATGCAATGATGTTATTGCTCTGCCTACGTATTTGACTCAATCACAGGGGTCTTAGTACAATAGTTTGGCCCAAACCATCCAGAGTGACCCCTCAATGTAAGGGTCAGTGGCAAAATGCAGTACTTGTGTGCTGAAAGAAAGTAGACCTGAGAATGTTAAAGTATCTTGGATTATTAAAAAGGAAGCGTCAGTGAAGCTTCATATGGTTTATTTTGTTATTTTTGTGTTTTATTTAGGCAATGGAAAATTTGAAACCAGATTAAGTTTTCTATTTGTGTTCTTAGTGCTGCTTTGTTTGGGACTTTCGTGTCCTGCAGGGCAGTGTCTTAATTTCAGTTTACTCCATTGTCCTTGAAGGCGTTGCTTTTATTTTAGGACAGTGGTTTAATGTGGAAACAGATATTTTGGTTAGAGAGTTTATAAATTATTTTGCCAGTTTGAATCTTTTTTCTAAATTTGAATGTCCTACAGTGCTGTCTCCTTACTGCACTGAGTAGAGAGAAAGCATAACTAAACCAAGCTAAGTAAAGAACACTAAGAATTACAGACACTGACAGCATTTTTTATTGAAAATACAGCAATTATGATCAGTGTTCAGCTGTGGGTAGATACATTTTCTATATAAGGGTATTTTTGCATAAACTAGAACCTAAGTAGGCATCACTACTGTCAGCTTAATGCCAGTGTTGCTTTAGAGGCAGCAGATGTAAGAACTGCAGCTTCATCTTTCACTGGACTCCAGCACTGAATAATTTAAAAGAAGCTGACTAAAACTGAATGGGTTGCTCTAGCTTTAAGGCTTGCTCCAGAATTTAAGAGATAACATTCTCCAAGCTAAGCAATGCCACCAACTTTCATAAATTTTCATTTTTCTCATCTTGCAGGAAAGAAAAAATCCAAATTTCAGACTTTCAAGAACTTCTTTTCCAAGAAGAAAAGGAAAGAGCCTCCACCTCCCAGGGGGGAAAGTAATTTAAAACCTTGCCAGTCCAGCAGCGATGTCAGCATCGCTGTGCTCAACGCTACTGCACTTCATTCACCGAAGGAGGCTGGGTAAGCTGGCAAGGAAGGAAAATAAATAAATAAAAGCAGACCTCTCACAGCAGCGGGATGAAAGCATGAGCTGGCCCCGTAGGAGCAACCTCTGTCCAAGTCTGTGCAAAACAAGCCCTAATGCTGATGAAGGAATTTGAGGAATTTCCTCTTTCTTTGCTAGTGCTTGAAAAGTCAGACTGGCGAGGAGGGGGAGGGCAGGCAGGGGCAGGAGTGATCCAGCCTCTTAGTCTAAAACTGCAGATAGCCCAGATTGTTTTGATTTGGTTTAGTGTTTGAAATCTGTCTTGGAAGGCCTGATCAGCAGCAACTTTACAAGAGGATGATGTTTGAGTGGTGTAACTACAGAGAATACGTGTGAAGTTGAGTTGCTTTTTTAGCAGCAGTGGTGCCCTCTGTCATGGCTGCAGTAAAGAGAAGGAAGTATTTCTGGTATATTATCAGTATGTGATTGCTTCTTTACTTTCTTACTGAGCCATTTAGGCATAGACAACAACTGAAGGCCCCTGGTTTTGTGTCACCACCCCCAGAGGGCTGTGCATGTGAGTGAGGCTTACAAGTCCATGAGGTGTGTCCAGAGCAGTTCCCAGACCCCTGAGTGATGTTAGTTCAGAACCTTGCCCTTTTTTCAGTTGGTGTTGTACAAGCTATGAGCTTGCACTGCTAACACTGCTTTACTGATGTTAGACCACCAAACTACAGAACACTTACACTGCAAATCTCTGACTGAATCTGGACTGGGACAACCCTCTGAGCATGGTCATGCCTCTTGCCAGGCGTGTCATGGAACAGTATCAGGTAACCTGTAAATTTGGCTGTTTTCCAGCTCCTACCCTCCTCATCCTCCCCTGTTAGCCACTAAACCAGGCCTCTCTTTGGATTACTCTACACCTCGGGTTGTGGAGCTGCAGAGTAACAAAGTGTGACAAAACACTGGCCACGTCCAGTGGTTTTCAGTGTTTGTTGGAGGGGGCACTGGATGGATGTGACACCGGCAGAGGGCACAAACAGGTGACTGGAGTGGGACGTGACTGAAATCGGCACTGCTGCCAGATGCTTTGTATCATCAAATAGGGCATTGGGTGGAGCTGGACACTGCATTTCTTCTGGTGGAAAACTTACAGATATTACTTTCTCATGGGTGCTGGCTCCTTCTTGCCCCACCTTTCCCCACTCATTCTGTTTTGTTTATGCAACTGCATCACGAAAATGATCTGGGAATGAAACAGCAATCTCTTTATTTTGTTTGTTAGCATAACAACAACAGAGTAAGTGACCACACAACCAGTCTCCTGGGGTAAGGGGAATTAGAGTGACTCAGCCCGGTCCAAAACTCTTAGAGGCAGCTGAGCTTACCCCATCAGCCCATAGGAGGGATCTGCCTTAAAATTAGCTGCCTGCTCCAGAGGTACAGTGGGTGCAAACTCTTTCTCTTGCCCTTAACCAAGTATTTCAAGGCCAATCGCTGTTTACCTCAGTGCTATCCTCCAGTGATTATGAACTGTTTTGCAAGATGAGAGATCAGGAAATGAGTAAAACTCTTCTGTTTTTTTCCCTTAGAGATTTGAGTAGATGGACTATCAAAAAAACGTAGGGATGTGTTTATGCTACTTGAAAGCCCTATCATGTCCAGACTGTGCCTGGCATAGGCACACTTTATAAGTACCTAAACAGACTGAACTATGTAATCTTCTGGAAAACCTGATCCTGAAAGCCAGTGGAAATACAGCTTGTGGAGGGTTTATAGCAGGACCCTCAGCTTTGCAATTTCTGGCATGCAGAATAAAAAACACAGTTCTAGAACAATGCTGCTCTTTCCTTGTTCTTGAGGCAAAAGCACTGGTTTTCTTTTTTTCTTTCTTTCTTTTCTTTTAAGCACTGTTTTAAAACCAGGTGCCCACCAAAGCTGCTCTTCACTCCCCTCCTCAGCTGGACATGGAAGAGAAAATATAATTAAAGGCTTGTGGGTCAATATATCGACAGGGAGAGATCACTCAGCAATTACCACCACTTTTCATCCCCCTACTTCAAACACTAGCACAAGGAGTGGAGTTGCAGCAACAAGAAAAGGAAGATAGCACAGGCCATGGTGGGTTTAGGAGCTGGTTTTACTGCTGCCTGCAGAGTCCCATCATTTCCTCAGTCATGGCAGCTTGAATGTTCATGCACATGAATGAATTGAGCATTTTATGGGGAAATCAGTGTGGAGATACAGTGGTTAAAACATCTGGGCTTTAGGTAGTGCTTCTTTAGCGTCAGTGCAAATATAAATACACTGCCTGGAATGACACAGGAATGCAGATTTGCACATAAGCGACTCATCTGTACTAAAGCTGCAGTTAATTCTGTGTTTAATCCAATGCTCTTTTTGTGACTGCCAGAAGAAAATACACTAATTCTCCTGCAAACACATATGATACATATGCAGAGAGAAGAACAAAGAAACAGATCTTGAACTGGCAGTCTGAGAACAAGGAAACCTTAGATCCAATTGCTAAGGAATTCCAAGTAAAGGAAGTGAGGAAATCCCTGACTGGGAAGGTTAATACATCCTAATGCACATGCATTCTTTGCCAGTAAATAGAATGTGTTAAGTAATAATGATTAGACATTACCTTAAATAAAAGTTGCATGACTGATTTTCTGAATGCAGTAAAATTATCTCTTGCTCATATGGAGTATCTTTCATGCAGAAAAGGACTATAAAATCAAGCACACAAAAGGATGGAATGGCTTCATTAACTCTTAACGATGAAGTAAGGCAAGTGCCTTGCTTGTGTCTAGAACTGCTGTCCTTTAGACTAACACAGACATTAACCATGACTTATAATGGGAGGAAGCACCAACTCTGACCTGTGATGTGGGAGAAAGAGCTCAAATTGCCTTTGACACAACATAAACATGGATAAAAATTATTTTGCCCTACTGTGAGACCTGATATAACTGTAAACTGATTGACTACACCTTTGGGACAACAGGAAGGTTAGTCAAGCAGCTAAAGGAGATGTCTCTGGAGATGTAAGGAAGAGAGATGTGGGAGGAAAAAGAGTAATTTTGGTTTTATTTTTTTGCATGATGTATTTATTTTATGAAAGCTCACAGTCCTTCAGGGCTTTCTTCTAAATAGAGAATCTGTGGTTAGGCAAATAGCAGAGAAATATTTGATTTTCTTGCGGAAGAGTTTTGACATTCTGGATTTTTCTTGTCAGAGCTTTGTTTCCTGATTCTAATGTTACCCAGAATCAAACTTCCAGAGGCAATGAGCATTTCCTTCATGGCATCTGAGCCAAGGAATCCTTGTAACTTGAGTTAATGGTCTCATGGCCTACAGTGAGAAAATATTAGTTAAAAACTAGTATGAAATCCTGGTATAGGTCATGCTTATGGTCTTCTGAACAAAGTAATGGGCAGATAGTGCTTGCCTATGCTGATGGAACTTGGTGAATAAATGATATGGAGTCTTCCTTGCTGTGCCAGCCAAGTGCAACATTTTCCTTGCACAACTTCATAGCTCAGACCAGATCAATCTCACTTGTTACAGCTCAATTAACAGTTGTTGTGGGAACTCATCATTGTTCCACTGGGCTGAACATGCAGTGAGACAGAAACAGAGCAGGAATATCTTACCTGGGTACTTTAACTTTGCCATGGATGGGTATGTAAATATAAACATGGACATTTTTTAATGTGTTTGGAATCTGGAGATGTTCAGGATATAGGTGAACACAACTTGTTTTATTGCTGGACATGAGAGGATTTGAATCAAGTTTGTTACTGTAACAAAATTTGATTTTCTGCCCACATTTGTGAGAAGCGGAAAAATAATCCACTATCTTTGGTAGGTATGGCACACAGCAGGATGCAAAGGCTGCATCCTGAATGTCTCATGCATGGCACATTGCCACCCAAGGAAGGCAGGGGATTTCTGTTGCCTCCCCTCTGCACTGTAGACATTTCTCAGGGTGGTGTGCATCCACCTAAACCCCAACATCAGACTCATCACCCTGGGCTCCCTCTCTAGTTCACAGAAACTGATCTGTGTGTTCAGTGCAGATGGTGAGTATGTCTGAAAACAGACATCTGCATTCAATCAGCATTCTAAAAAGTGTTTGTCTTCCCTTCTGAGTATAAAAGAAGCTAGCAGTTCTTTTATAAAATAACTGTAAGGTTCTTCTGTAAAGGAAGAACCTTATAAGGTACCTATAAGGTAGGTACCTTAAACAACTAACATGCACAAATCTGAAGTTAAGCGAGATGCATCCTGCCCTGGAACTCTTTATGATCCTTCTGCCCTGGCGAAATAGCATGAGGAGTGTACCCAGTGCACTGACCACTCTTCCCTCCTTCCTTCCCAGGCCCAAAGGAAGCATGGGAAACAAAGCCTTGTCCCATGACAGTGTCTTCATTTTTGAATCTGCACCAGGAAATGTGGCGGGTGATGTGTTGTCTCAGGAAAACATAGCTGGAAGAGTGAAAACTCTGCAGGTGAGAACATCATCCCCTCATTCATGGTGCTGCTTTGTGTGAGCTGTCTCCTAGGAAACCATTTTTTGATCCCTTTGCTGTGTGCCTTAAGATTTTGCTGACTAAAGTGTCCAAAGGCAGATTTACTACTTTTGGATCTATTCTGCCTCTTGGAAGCTGCATCTTTAAGCAGTGCTGGTGCTTTCAGCCTCGCCCAGATTTCACTGTGTTGGAGAGACATGAATCCAGTTCATGGACTCTTGGAAACTTTCCTTATTAAGCGTGTCCTCTTTCAGTGGGATTTATATTCTTTACTTCATCGCTACTGCTTTTGGGTTAAGGCCATTTATTTATACTGTAGTGTGTCCCTTACACTGTTATTCTTTAAATATTATTTATGTTATTTTTTTTGGCCATTCTGGCTCTGGTGTTTTCACTGTACATGCCATCACCAGTGACTGTGTAAGTGTGTGGGATGATGGATATGTCAGGGCTCTCTGACAGCTTTATTTATATGATTATTCTTCTGGTCTTTGCCAGCAAAGGATAGTGTATTCTGCTAGGTCATTTCCTTCTGCCAAGGCTCTACTGAACCCTCCTTGACAGCTCCCTTATGAACTGTTGGTTATATTAAATGCATTTAAGAACTGCCCAGCTCGGAACACTGAGATAAAAGTTTAAGGTTTTTCCAGAGGCTGAATACGAGTGGTTGATAAAGCAGCCAAAGGCCATGGAAATTCTTCTTTTACTCAGTGTGAGCTTCATGTTGCAAACACAATTGCATCACATGGTAAGTAACAGAAGATGGACGGAGGGACTTGTTCATCCAGAGGACTGCAAAATAGGCTAAGACATTTTTTTGTAACAATAGGAGTAGCAGGAAAAATCGTGTTTATATATGACAGAGCTTTTTTGTATGGAAAAAACCTTCTTTTCATGCTATCTCCAGTTCACTCTGCCCTCTCCTCATCTGTGTGTCATCCTGCATGGTAATGTAATACTGCCAGCACTATTTTTGTAGCTCTAAGAGACAGCCTTTTCTGAGCTTGACTCTTGTCAGAATAAAAGCCAAGCACTAATAAAAGCTGTTACTTTCTTAGCAATCTAAATTAACTTCTACCAGTAGAAGACAGACTGCAAATTCAGAGTTTCCCCCACACCACTTTGCTGTCTGCATCTAACACAGGAAGTTGTGCAAAGACACCAAAGCAAAATTGACTTTCTGCCTTTTCTTTCCCATTAAGTGCACAGGTGTGTTGCATGTCTTGTGTTACCCACATATTGCAATAAGGGATAGAAATCTGTTTGAACTGGAGGACTGGTGCGTTAAAGGGTGGCATTGTGCTACCCTGTGTGGCTGTTAGATCTCCAGGAATTACATTGCATATTAATCTTGTTGAATAAGAGTTGCAGCTATTTAGATCTATTTTACAGAGAGATAAATGAATTCCTATCTTGCAAGAAAACACAGAATTAGGCCTAAAATTTCCCAATATGGTTTAGTAAGCAAAGAAATGGAAAAAACCCAAGTCTGCATGTTTATCTTGGGAATATTCTGTAGAGATTTTTTCAGTTGAAGGACAAAGTTTCTGTTCAGACCTTGTTTCTATTCCATCTTTGACATGGCTGACAGACTTAAGCCAAGAATTTTAGTAATGGTGTTTCCTGAGATCTGAACATTTTCAGTTTGAGGGAACATCTGGCTGCTTGTGAGTTTGCAGACTTTGTTTTATTTTTCTAGGGTCAGGGTCTGCCAGAGCATTCTTTTATGCAATCTTGGAAAAGAATCCCCATACCCCTTTGCAAACAGAGTTGTTCCTGGCTGCTGTTATCATTCTTGCTGTTAATAGGAGCAACTGTGTTAAAAGTGTCCAAAATGTTCCCTATAAATAATGCCACTGAAAGTCTATATTCTAAATTTCAACCACAGCTTCAGCTGCAGCACAATGTCAGACTTGGATCACCTCCTCTTGTTATAACTGGAAAGAAACTGGAAGATGCAGGTGCTGTTTCTGAGGATGATGGTTTACCTAGAAGCCCTCCTGAAATATCAACCCTTCGTGAGGTTCTGACAGATTCGCCAAACAAGGTATAATTGTCATGTCACCTTGATGACCACCTGTACAGAAAAGAGAAAATCTGCCTGGAGAAGGGGAAGACCTTTTTGCCTGCTTGTGATAAAGTGTGGTGGTATGGATCAGTCACAACCAGAAAAAATTACCTAGGTGGATTGTGGGCTTGTCCCTCTGAGGGATATCTAGAAAGTGACCTTACAAATGCCCTTTCTGGGTACAATTTTCAGTGCTGTTGTGTAGACCAATACTGGGACAGTTGTGACCTATCTAATTAGCAAATGAATGATTTTGGACTTCAGAGAACAGGTGAGCATTTGTGAATTTGAAGATTTTAAAACAATAAGCCAAAATAACTTTATAAAATATGTTTCCTTGTGTGGTCAACCTTCGTGACGTATCTTATAGCAGTAGAAAGCTCCCCAACTTTATTTGATCCCAGTGAAGAAATGAAAGCTTCTGTGTAAGGCAGGAACTTGGTGCCCCTTCCTTTATCTTTCCTCTTGTGTTTTCTCATAATTAGCACTGGATATCCAGTCCCAGATAATTCAGTGTGATACTTCCCTTGACTTACCCTCTTCCTTATTTTATCCCACAGTCCTCCAACCCTGTCCAGCGTCATAGCTCTTTGAGTTTAGGCGGGACAGACAGTGAAGATGAACAGGTAAATAGCTACTTTTCCTGCTAATAAACTTTCCTGAGATGGCATGTGTGGTGTCTCTATGGAGCCAGTACAATCATTTTACTTTTTAAAATTTATTCTGGGTACAGTGTATCCCAGGAAACAATTCTTTAGCAGTCCAGAGTGAGGCAGGTGATACTGAAAATGTACCTCTTTGAGTTTTGAATAAGAGATAAAGTTAGGCAGAAATCTAGTGGTAAGTGGTTTGTTTGAACAGCATAATCAGCTCTTTGACAAAGTATGAATCAGTAAAGTTACACAATAAAAAGCTGGACAAGGCAAAGCACTTCAATTCCACTTCAATGTCCCAGGGCCCTAATACCCAACAGCAGTAATAGTTAAATACACCTGCCCATCATCAGTGACTTTTGAGCAATGTCCTGCATTTCTCTTATCGTGGGAAATGATTGCAAGATCAACCCTTCCTGATGCCAGGTATTCCACAGGAAAAGGTGTGTTTTAGTTTGTAGTTTTCATTGTATGATAAATGACCATCAGAAGCAGCAGGTTCTGCTGTCAGAACAACACAGTCTTGTCCTTGAATCAGCTTGGAAAAATTTACAGAGGTCGTGTTTTTGGAGGGGGGCTTAGAGGACTTTCACCTTGAATGTCCCTGGTGCTTGAAGCTGAGTTGAATTCCTGCCCATCTCATGCTTTCAAAGCAAAGCTGCAGTTTGCTGTATTGCCTTTCTCCAGTGTAAATATAATGCTTGAAAGACCAGTCAGACCACACTTATGCCAATGCCAAAGGCAGCACCAATCCAACAGAGCTGATTCAACTCATGGGATAGCAACTGTATAAGCAAAGCCATCTGCCATTTAGCTGAGAAGGTGAATATTTATGGGTCCAGAACAGCTACAGACCATTTTGGTTCAAGCTTTGCAGTCATCCACAGAGAATCCCTGTTTGAGAACCTCACCAGAGAGAACACACCTTAACACTGTAAAGGAAATATTTGGTAAATGGGAAACAGGAGTTCAGCCTAAGCAATCTGAAGTTACGCAAGGTGCAGTGTTTTACATTCTGCAGTTGTACTGATCTTGCTGCACGTGATAGTTACTTCACATCTTTGCCATGTGTTGCTTCACTGGGATTTCCAGGAGCCTCATGCTGCTGGTCCCTCTGTGTGAAACCCAGATGTGCCACCCATGTAACTTCTCAGGGCCTCCTAGCTCTATAAAGACCCACTTTCTGACTAACCTAAAGCTGGATGTGAGGCTGTCACTTGAAGAGCGCAGCAAGTGGCTTCACAGAGACACTCACCAGCACTATCCAGCCTTTGCCAAGGTAGCCTTTATGGAAATCTAACTTCCTTGTTGGCATCTTCAACCCAGGCTGATTAAAAGCAAAAGAGGGTCTCCCCCTGTGGGACTGAGGTAGAGTTTTGGCACGAACACTCTTTAGGAGATGGGCCCCAAGCTGCAGCATCCTCCTTGGGCTGGCTCCTGCATCTGCCCAGGAAGCAACAAACACTAAACTGATCTTGCACTTAAATAGTGATGTGGAAATCAGGAGTGTCTGCTCCACTGTTTTTGAGAGAATATACAAACTGTCAGTGGTCTGAGACAAAGATATCCTGAATCCTCAGTGGATTAAGGAATTTGCCATTTATGTATAGCAATAGCTCAAGTACTGGCTTCAGGTGTTTTTATATTACATAAACACAACCGTAATTTTATAACTGGAAAACACAAGAACTTGTATGTAGAAATGAGTAACAATATTATTATTTTTTAAAGTTCTAGTGATCCTTACAGATTTATCATTAATCTTGTAGAATTATAACAAGGGTTAGCTTATTTACTAGCTGTTTTCTTCTTCCTCTGTTTCACAGTGTGTAAATTTTCATGAGAAGAATCTGTGTCTGTCATAATGCACACCATAATGCACATCTAGGAGCTAAAAAAGTCAGGGAAGAATAAGAAAGTCAATTTTAGCAACCTTAAACACAAAAAAATGTAGCTTGACAATTTCTGTAGATCAGATAGATTTTTTTTTCCGTTATCTCTAAAACATCATCAACATACGTGTTCTAAATGCTGTGTTATATCCCAAGCTGAAACAAAACTAAAACCTGAATGCCAGGCACAGTGCAATGGCTGTGTGTCACCTTACTTTATGAATGAAGCTTGTTTGGCATGTCTGTGACATTTTGCAAATGTTCCAGAAAGTTTGGTCTATGTTTCAAAACAGTAGCAAAACCAGTCAAACGGCAAGTTTAGGGGGTTGTCTATGAACCCTTGTGTAAACCCTTTATTTTGATAGCCTAATCTAAGGTTACTGCTCTTTAGTTCCCCAGAGCAGCATTGCTGCAAGGCTGAGATCCACATCACCGTCTGGAAGATGGGTCTGGGATACTTGTTGGACAGAAGCTTTTGATTCTCCTGAAAGGAGATATTAAAAGAGAGAAGTGGCTAAGAAAAATTTCTTAGAGATAGAAAGGAACAAGCATCCATGCTACTTTTGGGGTTTACTGTGTTATTTTTTAATACTGTGTTCCTGTGCTCTCACATTACTGGTATGGGAATGGAGCTATACAAACGGCACCAGTGTCTCCTGCTGGTGTGTGCATACACTGCAAACGGGTTTTCAGATAAGAAATGGGAAGGAGACAAGCTGAGGCTCTTACTGTGGGAAAGAAAGAGACAGGTATTTCTCACTCTGTGTAACATACAGCCGAACACACAGAACTGAGTGATGTTCTATGCAAAGATGAGTTTAGGCAAGTATTTTAAAAAGAGGTTTTATGCCCTGAAATACAGCTATTTCAGATTTCTGGAATGGAAGGAGGTAGCAAAGGAACTGTTCCAGAGATGTGGGGAAGCCAAGCAGAATGTAGAGCATTGTGTTTGTGTTTTACAGATACCTTCTGGAGCTTCCTCCAGGCCCATCAGTCCTTCCTCTCCTGCCATTCTGGGGACCCCCATCTTTCGAGGCAGCAGCTCCCTTCCTGTGGACTTCACCACCCCTGCCAGTCCCCTCGGCTGCCTGGACACCTCAGCAGCCAGGCACAGGATTGCCATAAACCCTCGGAAACAGAAAGGCTTTACCAACAAGAATCAGCAACCCCTCCAGGTAAGTGTTTCCTGGAAGACAATTGCTCAGCAGAAGGAAATCAATGTGAATTCGTAATTATTATTGTAATTAGTTTTAAATTTTTTTCTTTCTTATCCACGTTCATTTACTTCTTCTCTTGGAGGAAGGGAACCCACCTATTTTGCACCAACCAACCAACCAAAAAAGCCTTGGAAAACTTCAGTATCATGGAAACTGAAGAAAGTACAAGTTTTGGTTTTCATTATTTAGCCAAAGAGTTGGGGGTTATGCTTCATTTGTAAAAACATTTCTGTGGTTTGAAAAGCTAGCTGTCAGTTTGAAAGAGGATTAAATCTATTTCTACAAGTCCAGTTCTTAACTGGAGTAGTACATTAATGACAGGGTGGAGGTTTTGTGTGTCTATGTTTTGAGTATTCATAAAAGTTCACGTGTATAAAATACAATCTTTGTGCATGATTCTTTCATTAAAAGATCTTACTGCACTTCTTTAGGTGGAACAGCTGGAAAATGAAGCATGTATTCCTGCAACTCCAGAAAAGAAGGAAAATTTGAAAGAATTACTTGAAAGTGACAAACATAAAAGTGATTGGGAAGGTAATGAAGACTTAATTGTTGCTACTTTAGGTGCTTGAATTCTGACAGGATCTATTTGAATTTTAAGTCCTTTCAAACTAGTTATTTTTTGGTTTTATATCATAAAATCAATCCTGGCTGCTAAAGTGTTATGATGGAAAAAGTCACATTCATTCAACACACTGGTGCTGAAGTGGTGAACTTTGAGGGCAGCATTAAAAAATACATGAGGTGAAAAGTATGCTCAAACTAAAAACTTTATTAGTCTTTCACTTGGGCAGCCCATTTCTAAATATGCTTTTAGCAGCCTTATTTAACAGTCCATAGTGCCCAGACCTGGGACACTCATGTTAAATGACTTCACTGTCTGGAATGAATTAGTCATACAAATGCTGTTTGAATTGTAACCTTTAAGTGCACACTCTTGTCTGTTTAATACAGGATTATCAGCCCAGGTGGGACAATTTGCAAAGGGAGACAGTTCTATGGAGACACCAGGATTAAAAACTCCCACTGATGCTGCCCATGACTCTTGGGATTCCACAGCTGTGGCAGGAGACTCCTGTGCTTTGCTGCAGGAAGATGCCTGCCTTCCCTACATGGACCATCACCACAGAGCAGCCACACTCCCTCTGAGATCTGAGCCTTCGCCAGAGAACCTGGAGGAGCACCACAGTGCAAAAGTGTTGCACTCTTCAGATGAGTCTGCTGATGAATTGAAAGAACACCAGCAAAGTACCAGGACTGAAGTCCTTGCACTTCCAGAGCTGCAACAACTCAAAGGAGAAGCTGTTGTGCCTCCAGACTTACCAGCAGCTGATTTATTTAGCAGTGATGTGGAAACAGAGGGCGCAGATGTATTGGTAAATGTTGCACAAAGGTCCTCACTAAATTCCGTGGATCCAAACATCAAAGCCCAGGAAAAAAGGGATCCACTGTTTACCGGGAAAAGTAAATCTACTTGGGTAGAAACCTGCTTGGGTACTACTGAGAATCATTCCAACCGTGCCGTCCCAGGTACTGCAGTAAGCACTTCACAGGTTGTGGTAGCTGATTCAGAGTCTTGTTCTGGCATTGAGACAGTGGCTGTTTTGAAGCCTGAAAACAGTTCAGTAACAAGAAACGAGAAAGAAACTTGTGAAATGATGGAATCTCAGTCACCCAAAGGCAATACAGAAAAAAAAGTAGACACTGTTGCATCTGTCTCGGAAGCAGGTTGTGTGCTACCTCTCAGTAAGTTGGAAGTATGTTTTAAAGCAGAAACTGTTCCTGTTTCAAAGGGTAACAAACAGGCCAACACATCATGCATTTCTGAAAAACTTTCCATTGGATGTCTTGCCTCTTCCAGTTTGGCTGGCTTGAAGAGTAATATATCTTCTGATGATGACAGTAAGGAGTACCAGATAAGCAGTACAGATTCTCACAGAAAAACAGTGGAAGGCAATCAATCTTCAGATGAAAGTGTAAAAAGTGCACTGAAGACTGCTTCTGCTAAACCAGTCCGGTTTACCATTGCACCAGCATGGCAAAGATCTCTCTCAGGGGGTTCAAATTCAAAGGAAGATTCCTATTCCAGAAGCTCCCCAACGTCCCCTGTAAGACCAGAGTTCTTTGAAGGAACGACGAAAGAACACACACGCTTTGATACAGTCATCCAGGAATCAGCAAAAACCAGTTCAGACAGATTTGATCGAGACTGTAAGGACAGAGATCTGCATCTGAATTCTTTTATGGAGTGGGCTGACCATGAAACACAAAATGCTGAGAACCCATTTGGGGTCAGACTAAGGAGAACATCTTCTTTACTAAAATACCAGAGTGAAGGCCGTGTAGAGACTCCAAAGCTGATCCCCTCAGCTGTTCCCGTTGCTTCTTCTGCTTCAGCCAAGGAGGATCAGAAATTGGTGGGAACTGGAAAGCCACTTCCAGGCCTTCCTGTCAGCACAAAATCAGTTGTTAAAAAGCCTGATCTCCTAGAAGACAAAAATCCACCCAAGACAAAAGAAGAAGGGGCAAAGAAACAAAATGGTCATAAATCTTCAGGTATTTATGCGATATTTTTATCCAGACATTGTAGAAAACAGTGTTATGTAAGAGGTTTGGCAGAGTGGCAAACAAAAGATAAAAATCCTCTTGATGAGGACCAAATTCAGCCTTGAGTTAATCAGCACCATAATTTAATTGGCTTGATAATTTGGCCAGTCAAGAGAATTCTTGGCTTATCTTAATGAAGGGTGTGTTCCAGCAAGAATAACAACAATAGCTTGAGGGCTATATCTGAAACATTTCTGGTACGAGGGACTTGTGCATATAGTCAGAGTTTTAACACAGTTTTTTAAAACTTGCTGCTGTTTGGTAGTTAATAATTCAGACTGCAGCTGCTCAAACCTTAACTTGGAACTGCATTTGGTGTGATTATTTTTTTTCTACAATGACTTAACTTAAAATATTTGAAAAGTGACAAGGCAGCCTGTATTTTACTGCCTACATGGAAAAATCATGTTTATCGTATTCATTTAGTCTGCAGTGTAAGGATGTTGTTTCAAAGGCAAAATCCGGTTCACAACGACCTCAGTGGGAGTTCTGCCACTGACTTAAACAGAAGTAGAGTTAGGTCTAAAACTCCAGGATAAACAAAAAAACCCCAGTTATTGCCAAGGACAAAATCATCAGGGAAGGTAATTTCATCTCCACAGTGTTCAAAGAGTATTACAGATGCTGAAGGATTTAAAACATGAAACACTCGCTTTAGACTGACTTGACCTAAATCCCTTCTTTACTTCAAAAATGCTTCTTTTGTAGAAAAAGTCACTCCATATTTGGAAACTGCTTCCTCTGAACCAGCTTGGGTCTCCATGGCAAAGCTAAAACAAAAGGGTTTCCAGGACCACCCTCTTGCCAAAGAACACAAAGCTGAAGAAAAAGCTTTGACCAAAGTGGATCAGGAGGAGGTAGAGTATCAAGTAATGTTGCATGGGTGTGAATCCTGCCCTAGGCTGCAAACTGTTCAATGTCATCTTCATGGAAGGTGTGTTGTAAGCACTACCCAAAGAAAGATTTGCAGGACTGGCCTCTAAAAGCACTGAGACAGACAACTGATGCAAGTGAGCAAACGCACATGTGACTACTCTACCACAGTGATTAGTTTCAGAACTCCTATGTGTTCCTTTGCACTACTCAAACCTGAACCTTTCCAGAGCCTGCTTATTGCCCAGAATGTGTTTATGTAGCCCAAGAGCTGCTTTGAGCTGTATTAGCTTCCTCATTGCCTTCTCCCTCCCTCCCACAGGGTGCCCCCAGCCGTCCTTGTCTGGCTTTTGCTGCTTTTCCACGGTCAGATTTGAGATGTTGCCAGGGTGAGCTTTATGAGTGCCAGTGGCTAGTGGTTAGTTGCATTCTTTTCTTCTCTCCTCATGCTGTAGCAAGGGATCTGTGCTACTGAGAACATACTGAAGAAGAATCTGCCTTCCAGCTTGAGCTCTCAGGACAAGAAAATGCAAACGAAGACCAGTGTGTCTGCAGCAGCAGGTATTCTTTTTCTTTACATCTTTACATGGTGGCTACAGTTTATACCAGTAAGTGGTGTGGGTGGCAGGTGATGGGGAAGATAGATCCATTTTTATAATCAGCACACTTTATATAAGGCCTGTTCAGACTATAGTTTGTGTATAAGTCAACATGATGGTTCAGCTCGTTCAGCAGAAAAAGCAAGTGAGGAACTTTTATCTCCACTGCCAGTTCATGGAACGTCATATAAACAGTCTGGTGATTTATTACCGGCCAAGGTCAGTACTAAAGAATAGCAGCTGAAGTTGGAGCGTGTCCAGAAGAGAGCCGCAAAAAAAGGTCAGGACTTTCAGACCTCCAGTCAGCCAGGAAATACTGATGGAAGTGGGTTTGTTTAGTCTAGAAAAGACAATTCAATTTTCTGTAGAGGCCAAGACTAGTCTTTATGACCTGTTTGAGCTTAAAATGTACCAGGGGATGTTTAGCTTAGATGTTAGGAAATACCATCTAATAATAAGAGTGGTGAAGTGCAGAAAAGCGTGGCTTGCATATAAAGTGTGTGCAGTTTCCATTGCTGGATGTGTTGAAGAGATAAACATGGATCAAGAATAATTTAGGCAGAGTCAGTTTCACCCTCAGGTGAACAGAGGCTCGATGGCCCCTCTCCTGATCTGTTAGCTGTGTTTCTGGGTAATAAAGATGCAGGGGAAGAGTGTGACTCAGACATCGTGACTCACATTACCTCTTCCAAAGCTTCTGCTGGGCTGCAGCTTATCCCTCCCCGCTTACTCAGTGTGGTGCCAAACCTCCAGCTAGATATAGATAAGCTGGTTCTTCAGCTGTAAAAGCATATTGTGCCAGCTGAAAGCTATTGATTTCAGATACTGCCTAAGAAGATGAGAAATGCCCCACTGTGTCAGAGCTGTGGTTTTTCTGTTCCAGATTCCTGTTGCTGACACAGTCGGAGATGCTGTCTAGAGAGAGCACATGCACCTGGTCACTTTTCCCTTGTAATCCACCAGCATCCTGAATTGCTGTGTTAGAGGCATTAGGTGGTACCTCTGTGCTGCTCCCTGTAGTAGTTGTTTTTAGAGCTGTTATCCATTTCTGAATCTCCAGGTTCTACAAAATAAGCTTTCTCCCTTACTCCAGATATCTGGCTGGCTCAGGATGTGTGCACCAACACAGAAGCTCTGCTGTCAGTTGCCAACTATGTGTGTGTGACTAACATACTATAGCTTTTAGAAAGAGTTCCGTTACAAGCCAGCTTTGTCCTATGCTTTTTGGTGCAAAGTGAGAGATTAAGTGTAAGCAGGCCAACAGTTTTTCTTGGATTAGGTTTTCCTTTGAAAGGCTGGCACAAACAGACTGGATTTCTGTGTGTTGAATCATCTAAACCTCGGAAGCCCAGCAGCCTTCAGTCAAAATTCAGAGCCTCACAAACAATTCTGCTACTCCTTTACTAGAACTTGGACTCTTTGTGGTCCTTGCAGCAGAATTACAAGTTTTTGTGCATTACCTCTTCCTAAGAACTGACCTAGTTTCCTGACGTCTGATAACTGTTTCCCCGCCTCCAGAGACAGCATTTATAGGCATATTCTAGTGTTTCACACCTTGAGCATCACGAAAAGCTCTGACTAGTGCTGATGTTTATGGAAAACACTGCTCCTCTGCTGCTTGGAAAACCATGCCCTATTGTTTAGGAAATGTTCAACATGTCTGTGTGTGAGTAGGAAACTGGGAATCCCAAATATAACCTCCCCTTTATTTGATTCCCATTAGCACAGCCAGCAATTTGTCCAGTTGAAGGTGATGGTGGTGAACTGTTAGCAGTTTTCCTAGTGACTGGCTGAGGTTTTCTGTGTGATCCTCACAAGCTGCATGCAAGAGCAAGAGTACAGGACAGCTCAAGGTCAACGAAGTTTGGAAGGGAATTCCAAGGCATCAGTTCCTTACTTTACTGAGTGTGACTGTGTTGTTACTGCTTGGCAGCCCATGTCACAACCAAGGGAAGTTTCCTCTTGCTCTCTCACCTCACCTTAAGCCCTGTGAGGTTGGTCTCAAAGCTTGTCTTCCTGCAAACAGGAACGAGCCAGTGTTTTGGGGTTTTCTTTTACCTTATGCTTTTGAGACCAAGCAAACAGTTTTAGACTCACTTTTGCTTATTACAAAGAAGCAAGTCTTCCAAAATGTGGAAATTAATTTCCAGAATCAAAATTTCAGTAACAGCTGAATTTCTACATCTTCTTAGATACTCCTGGAAGTTTGCTGTGTATGTAGAGCTGCAGCCTGTTTTTAATGGATAGTGTACTTCCTCCAGTATTCCTGAGTACAGTTTGCCTCCTGCAAGAACTACCAACTAGCCAGAATTTTTGGAAGACCAGAGACCTCCTGAGTGGAAATAGGGAACTACTTCAGCTTTGCTCAGGAGTGTGACTGATGGAGCTGATGGATATTTTCCATTGATTTCAGCTCAAGCAAGATGAAGCTTCTTGCACTTAACACGGCTTAAGTCCCCATGTGGCCTCTGTTGTTGTGCTGGAGCACAGCAGCCTCATCGTGCCTGCCTCACACCACACACAGACTAGTCAAATATGAGAAAAAGTCTGAATTTTCTTAGTTTGACTGACACAGAAATGAAGTACTGCCTGGATTGAAATGGATGGAGAGAGCATGATGATGAAAAGACTTGTGAACCATATCTCAAGAATGAGAGCTGCATTCCCTGAAGCCCCATTCTGGGCTGTCTGTCTGAAGACATTAATTTTGAAAAATTTCAAACAAGATGAATGGAGGAGGCCTTTTCTAAATAGGCACTCAAAGCCATACAGGGAGCATTATCTGTATTCCTCATTCCTTTGTGAGGATGACAGGCTTCTGTTATGCTGTACCAAGAGGAACACCTAGTCCCACCTTTTTGGCGTAAAAGTCCAAGAATATAAAGCTCTGATTTGATCCTTACCTAGTATTTAATAATATTGCTGCAGTAATATTTGTGCCAGCAGTGAATACTGAAAAAAACCCTTTAAGTCTTCTCGGTGTTGAAAAACATATACCAGTTACTTTTAACTCCACAGCAAGCCTGGGGTGATCCTTATCCTGCAGATATTTTGCTTCCATTTTCCTGTGTACTCAGGAGTCTTGTTCCTAGATTTTCTTGCACTCACAGGGCAGAATTAGTCTGTGGAACTCCTTGCTGTGCACTTTAATGGAAGTCAAGTGTTTGAGAAGATTAAGAAATTAATTAGCCAAAAATATGAATTAGAAAAATAACTGGTGCTATAGTCTCCACATGCTTGAAGAATTTTGAAGAATTTCTTCATTTATCAGGGCCTAGACACTTGCTGTTGGGACTGAAGAGAAGATTCTTATATGGTCATATTACCCACTAGCAGCTTACTATCAATTTTCCCACTGCAATAGCTGGTCCTTGCCATTGCAGTAGCTGGACCAGATGGTGCCAGAGATAACCGGTTTAACAAGTCTTCTGACTTATTTGCGATTCACAAGCATTTTGGGCTGTAAAACAATTGCTTTAGTGACGAGGAACCATTATGGGCAGAAATGGAGTCTTTAGCCTTCTGATGAGTGATGGATATCTTGTTGTTGGCAGGTAAAGTTGAACCCATTTCTGAGGAAGCATCTGTGATTCCTGCTGTTGAAAAGGAAGCGAGGCACTCCTCTAACCTGCCAATGACACCCTGCAGTCCTGCTGAGCCGCCGTGGCTATCCCTGGCCAAGAAGAAAGCCAAAGCATGGAGTGAAATGCCCCAGATTGTACAATAGCAAGTGACGGGAGCATCCTTCTTTGTATTGCCAATAGCTGCGCTAACTCCATTTAATCCCTTCTTTACTGTGACCATTTTTTTGGGAGAAATTAGAGCCTTAAAGCTTTTGATCAGACCGTTTTATGTAAATACACAATGAAGAAATGCCATTGCAGGCTTAATTTGATGCATTAGGAAGCTGAACATTTCCTACTACCAAACACAAGGAAAACTTGATTAATTTTTATATCCTTACACATCGACGGTGATGCTCTAAGAGGACGTGCTTCAGGCTTTCGAAACATTTCTCTAGCAGAATATGTTTTTAAAGTTTCTTTTAAAGAAACTCCTTCTTTTAAAGACCATACAGTATTTTGTGCAGTTTCTTTGAGCTAAGAAGTTAATGTATGCTATAAAATAGATACAATGCTGGGCACTGACGCATCATGACTCATGGGCATTGATGTCATCACACTTTTCTCTAATGCTTTGGGATGGGCAGTGTGACTTTGCTTCAGATTGTTAATTAATCTGCTTTGTGATAGCTGTAAGATCTAAACACATTATGAGTTGGTGAAATTCTGGCTTTTCTGTGGTTTGAAGTTCCAGCACTGTGGTCTTGGTGCTTTGCTTGTGGACACCCAGTGGAATGGCCACGCATCCATTCTCTTCCATGCACTGGAAAACCATCACTTTGTAGTGTATATTCTGCTTTTTGTTCCACCTTTGGAAATCTGGGGCAATTTAGACATTCTGCTAAAAGAATCCATCCTTTCTTTAAGCATGACAAATAGTGATTTTTTTGTGTGAGTGAGATTCCTCAGCCAGTTGTCCCTCTTAAAGAGTGTGTTGGGGATGAGAACTCTCTGCTTCTTTGAAGGTGGCATCTTGTTTTCAAGAAATGCCACTCTCTGTGTTCATATGAACACAGAGGATATGTATTTAGTCAGTTGTACTTAATATTACTGATACAAGGGGCATCTGCTTTGCTTCTTGTCTCCTCAATCTTTAACCAGTAACTCAACATCAGTCTGAGAATGTGCAGCTTGAGCAGGATTATTCTCTCAAGGCCTGGCCTTGCAGTCACTGAAACCGACAGAAATTTTGCCATTGATTTTGAAGGACACAGAAAAAGCTTTATAAAATGATGATAGCGGCTTAAGTGGCAAGTAGCGCTTAATGGTCCTTTTCAGTTCTTGCAGCATTGCACATTATATAGGTTTTGTTTACAGTCAGTGCAAGATTTGAAGGCTGACTTGGCTGAGGGACTGTTTTTAGCTGGAAAGTTGGTAGGTATTTTTAAGGATAATATTATCTGTTGATAGGATTCACTGCAAAATGAAAAAAATTGGTTTCAGATCAGCTCAAGCAAGACTTTAATCTTCCAGTCTTGGCCTGAATTTAATAAGTAGCTCTTGCAATTTTTGAAAACAGTATTAATTAGAAGGTAGACAGTGATTTTTTATATTTTTTTTTCATATAGGTGAAAACTTACCCAAGTAGGCTCAGAATCTATAGATACTCTTTATTCTGGACTAACACCAGAAAGAGTAGGAGTTTCACATTGGCTTGGAAATCAATGCCTATTTTATTACTTGTTTTTCTCTGCTTTAGGAAGCATATCTTCTCTTACAAAGGACTGAAACATTTGTATTTCTCTGAAACTTTTGAGTGTAATGTAAAAGAACATACTCAGCTCTGATTCCTGAAGTTTTGTACAGCTGCCATCCCATCACAAGCTTACTGACCCTGTGAAATACGGGCATTTCTATATTCAGCAAACTTTCTTCTCTTTTTATTAATGTGGATTGTGATCTTTAATCCAAAGTACTGCAAATGATACTATAATCTTTCCTTCCCTGTGTTTGCTTTTGATCTTAATACTGTTCCTGTCTTTTATGTTTGGTATGTATATATGTTTTTGTAATCCTTGTCTTGAAGGAACCCCATTTGTATCCCATTCCCATACTTGGTTTACTATTAAATGATGTTGCCAGTGATGATGGTATAATTTCTGGGAAAAAAAAAGAGGGATGGATGGCTCTTGTTCATTAAGGGAAAAATAAAAAAAGAGATCTTTGTTCAATATAGACTCTATGTAGACATGGATATACTGCACAGATTTTGTTTTGAGGTGATTTTGTGTGACCCAAGACTGATCAACATGGCTGGTGAGACTAAGAAACTTTTCTGAATCTAGCTATTTAGCAGTTTGAAAATATCACCAGAGAGCTGATGGCTCTCCTTTTGTTCTGGAGTTATTGCTCCGCCAGTGCAGGGTTGGCTTGAAGGCAAGCACTCATGGTTGTAGGAAGCCCTGAAAATGCTTCTTCAAATGTGTTCAAACAAGCTGCTCTACAACATTTTGGGGGTGCTTTGAAAAAGAAGGAAAACACACATGTGATGTTACATTTGAAATTCACTTGCACTCTGGATTTCTGAAATTAATGTTTTCAAGTTTCTCTTCTCAACTGAGGGAACAAAAAACGTGTAGAGAAAACATCCAAACTGAGTCTCTGGAGTATCAGGGATTTATTGATGCATTTATAAAAGTTGGTAGCTCCATCAGCAGGGTTTTGATTTCCTGTTGTCCTAGTGTAGTTTTCAGGTGCTCGATCAGTAAAAATAACTAACATAACAAGCTCCCTTTGGGTGGTTATTTCTAGAAACAGTCACTGTCTTTGAAAATAAGCCGTGTTGAAGCTCAGAGTTCATTGCAGAACGTCACTGTGAGGTTTTGTGGCTCGGGATCTGTAGCGGAGGATGAAGAAATCTGTCCCTGAAATTCCCTGTGCACAGTCCAGCGACTGGGGCTTGGCTTTGGTGCTGCTGTGTGACAGCAGAGGGTGCTGGAGCCTTCCCCGAGCGGCACAGGAGCTGCTGAGTGTTGGAGAAGGTGCATTTCAGTGTGGCTGTAGGTGCACTGTTAAAGTAAGGGGAAAGCACTAAACAATGGCTCTTCTCATGTTAAAGTTTGGATAGAGAGGGCCCCCCTAACATATTACATTATGTCTTTTTAAGGGCTGCAGTCTAAAATAGCTAATGTAATGCATTACAGCAGAAATTCTAAGCCTAGGAAAGCTGTGGCTCCTGCTCTGCTAAGTGCTTTTGAGATCAATACAGGAAGGATATTAGCCTGTGGAGATACTCTGTCCTTTAGAACTGCTCCTGGAAGATGATACATCTGAAGGATACAGGTAATGAGGGATGTGATTAGCAGCCTGCTAAAGAAAACAGATATTTCTCTTTGTCTTTTCCTCCAGGGTGAGTTAACCCACCTACACTTTTGTTAGAGATCTATTCGGGTTATAAGCTGTGACAAACTTGTCTCATCAGCCATCACCAAAACATTCATAATGATGTGGAACCTCTTGTGTTTGGGGAATCTGAGCACCTCTTCAGGATTCTGACCTTGACTCCTTGTTTGCTGTAGTTGTTGAATTCTGCCTGTTCTATGCTGTCAGGAAGCATTGCACCCAAAGTATCAATATTTGTTACTGGCTAGAGCCTGCACTAGTTCTTGATGCAGAGGTTCACTGAAACCTCTGCTTTTCGTTGATAATGACTTTTTATGTCTTTTGTGGAAGCATGCAGGTGAAATAAACTGTAAATTCCGAACTTGGAACACAAACACATTCATCTGCCCAGATCAAAAAGGTTGTTCAGGTATTTCCAGCTGGATGGTTGAAGGCACATGGCTGGATTGCAATGACTGACAGTTCAAGTTGAGAAACAAAAGGCTTAGAGTGGGAAGCTGCATTTCAAGTTATTCTTCCATAGTGGGACAGGAAGAGCCCAAGGAAAGGTACTGAAAGAGGCTTTTAAGTAACGGTTCTTCATGCATCTCTTCTCTCTACACGTGAGGGAGCAGAATGTGAAGTGTTCTTCTAAATGAATGGAAATCAGAGGTGCCCACTGCCATCCACAGCTTGGTTTTTTCCCCTTCTTTCATTTGATGCAGTCCATATACTTCCACTTCATTTGGTCCAGGAGAGGTAACACTTCTTTACCAGACCTTGTTCCTTACTCTGAACCACATTAAGCAGGTGAGCACCATGACTGCACTGCAAATCAAAACTGGGTTTGACCTGCTGGTCAAGTCCACAGCAGTACAACACTTTAAATGGAATTTCCGTGTAATCTCTGTGTTAAAAATGCAGCTTCTCAGGAGTGAGCTAAGCCAAAGTTTAGCAGCTTCCTCTATCTTGAGGGGCAGATTATTGACTGGAAAATGTGGGATGCTATTTTTATTCTTATTGTGCTAGGAGTGATTTAAAAAGAAGCTATTTTAATAGCTGTTTATTTTTCAGAGGCAGTTCAAAGAAGAAAAATCTAGAGGCAGATTATCTAAACAGGATTATTAACTGTCAATTCTTAGACTGATCTAAACCAAGTTAGTCACTAAACAAGAAACAGGTATGGAAATGGCTGAAGTGTGGAATATTTTATTTATATAATTTTGTATGATGTACAAATGAAAAGGCAGCAGGAAGGGATTGATTGACATAAATAACCTACATGGAAAAGGTTGTTTGGTATCTGAAACTCTCGTTCCAGCCTTTCTTCTCTCTGCCTCAGAATATTTCATTTCTCTAAGCATTCTTACTTTTCATTTGTGGCACCAAAACCCATTTTCACTTAACCTGTTTTGTAGTCAGCCATATTTTACAGAATTTGGGTGAAAAGCTGACAAGCCCAGGGTCACATACCTGTCAATACTGGCAACGCTGTCTTGTTCAAAGTTCATCCCAACCGACGTGGTTAAGCTTCGTTTTCCCTGTTATGCCATTCTCACTCCAAATTAGTTTTGATTTGCAGGTATTTTTCCAACACAGAAGGGTGAGGTTGGCTGCTTTAAAATTAGAACCTGTACACAGTGCTCAGGAGTATGTTTCTGTGGCACTGAGGTAACTTTTTCCAAGTTACACAATAAGTTCACTGTAGCAACTGCAGCAATGTATGGGAAATGGTTGAAGTCCTGGGGCTGTGTTGTGTTTCCATAGAGTTTAAATTCCATGCAGCAGCCTTCCCTAATGGTGTCATTGGCACTGCTGAGAGCTGACAAAGCAGGAAGAGATGTTGCTGGCTGGCTCTGTGTGTCGTTCAGGCTGTGCTAAATGCCAGAATCACTGCTGACGTGGGCAGAGGGGTAAAGTGACAGTCACGGAGCAGAGGTGGAAGGGTGACGTGCACCTCAAAGGTGCAGCATTTTACCAGTTGTGCCTTTGGGATGAAATAACTCCACTGGACTTTCTGAGCTGTGGTGGTATGTTTTATTCATACAGGAGTAAATAAAGTGACATTTCTGTCACAGCTAGATGTACAAATTAGGATATATCTACATTAAACTAGAGCTGTGTTTTAAGCATTTACTCAGTTTGGATCCTGAGTCATGCATATTTCAAAGAGGATGAATAAATATCTGTTTCAGTAGAGCATTTGATTCTTAAAGGGAGTTCTACCTAAAGATGAGTGACCTGATCTGTAGTTGCACAAAAAGAATTCAGAACAGCGTCTCATTTTATGTTTTAATTTCCGTTTTGACAGAACAACTTATTACATAAGCATCCTTAGTGTTATGATCCCTTATAAAAAATAGTTGTCTCCTTACTTTGCATTGTTTATAAAATAAGAGCTTTGGCTGCTAGAAGTACTACATAGTGTGGTAGAATAATTATGGGGAATATGCACATTGCATGTAAAATGCTAGAAGAATCAACATCACTTCTTATTTGCTATTTATTTAATAGTTTCAGAGCATGACTTGCTATTAAAGCACAAATTCTGCAAAGTCCTCTAGCATGGATCAGTATGGGCTGGGGCTTGGACTGACCCTGTGGAACCTGTAGAAAGGTAGACTACAGGTCTAGTCCTGCTCTTGGCTGGACACACTGGAAATTGGATTTGGCTCCTTTTAAGAGATGTTTAAGCAAAGTGGAACAAAAACTTTCAGAAAAATACGTGGGGTTTTTTTTTGATAGTCAACCATGTCATGCAGACTCAAGCAATGTAACTTGGGGGTTGAAATGGCATGGGGTGACAAAGTGTAATGTTGTAATCTCAAGTCCAGCTGCTCTTGGATGGGGGGAAAGTTGGGTCTTACCACTTACTCTGGGAATCCAAGTCTGGTAACCAGGTCTGTGTGACTCTGGGGCTGCGATTGGTGTAACACCTCGAGGAGGTGTGTTTAGCTCAGACTTACTGGGTGTGAAGGTCTTCAGTTATTCCCAGGTTCACAAGTAGCAACAGTCTCATTTGCAATTTCACCAAAGTTGACAGGAATTGGGTGGGAATGTAATTTGTTTGTGCTGGTTTGTATCTTATTTCATCCTTTTTCTTATGGATTTCTCCTCTGAAGGCAGTAACTCAAAAGTGAGAGCATACAGACACACTGCCATGACGAATTCATTTTTAGAGCACTCTATTCCTTTAGAAGGACAGTTTGTATCTCTGAAAAGCTACTGGCATAGCATAGGGGCCGGGATGGAGGGGTGGGGGGTCTGGAACCTTCTGTGGGGACTTCAGGTGTGCCAGAGCCTGTTCCCCTTCCTGCTTCCCCTTCTCTGCCCTGGCCAGGAATCTGAAACCTGGCTTGGGTGCCAATGGGGCGAACCAGGAGGGTGGTGTGTCCAAGCCCAGCCCTGCACTGGGGCTGCTCTGGGTACCAGAGTCCCACAGCCTGATCCAGCCTCGAGCTCCCGCTGCAGGAAGGCAGCAGTGCCCGTGCCGACCGTGCTGTTCCCGGCCAGGATCGGCGGCTCGGCTCCCTGCAGACTCTCTGCAGGCGGCTGCGTCTCGCAGGCGCGGGGCCTTGACATTTATTTACTCTCCCCTAGTGTTTCCCTTGCTGTGCTGACGTAACCAAGGCCATTGCATAATAACCCAGTCTTCAAAATTACTTTCTCATAGCTTTTACCATGTGAAAGAAGTTGAGCCAGCAATGCTGGCAGTGTCCAGAGCCAGAGCTGCTGGAACATCTGATTCCTTTGCCTCAAAGAGGCAGCTTGTCAGTCTTCTCCCTCTGATTAATAATGGGAATTTCAGAAGTGTGCTCACACACTTCTGTATTGACTGAACAGATAAACCCAACTCTTTTCCAGACAGAACTCATACTTTTACTAGACTTTTGCATTAGTTTTTATTAAGAGTGTGGGTCTGTAACCACAGTACTGCAGCAAAGATTTTTTATTTCAGGGAGGGTCTTTAAACAACAACTGTCTTTATGCAATTTTCCAAAGAAATGTAAAACAACTGGAAGGATTTCAGTGCAAAGTGGCACTTTGGGCTTTCTTTCAGATCTTAGGAACATCTTTGTCAGACGGGAACAAATCTGCTACAGCCAGTGGAATTAGTTTGGTCTAAATAAGATTATAATTCGGCCATTCTGTTTCTGCATTGCTCAGAAACAAATTTCAGTAAACAACTTAAGGTCAAGTCTCCTCCTAGCTATGCTAGAACTATGCTAAAGTGTGAGGAAATTTCCCCAAATTCACACTGGCTGATAGTAGTCCACAGTGAAAAGTTGTTGGTGTAATGGCTTTTAGGTCAGAACTGACCAACATCCACTTGACGCGGAGAGAAAGGAGAGCAAAAAAAATCACATTTCCCTACAAAACAGAGTGGAGGCTTTTCCATGGGCATCCACAGCCCCCTTTTCGGTTATGTTTGCTTTGATGGTGGACCCCAAGTAGAAAGGGACATTTGGAGTTAGACAGAAAGTTCTCCAGAGTTCAGCAAGAACTGAGGTTGTGGTTCTGTGTGTTGTGGAACTCTAATTCAGATGCGCTGCTCTGGTCCAAATCTGGATCTGAATTCCCCCAAGGCTTGGGGTTATTTAGAGGACTGTTTTTGGTTTTAAATCCATGCAATCTTCTCATTCTTATAAGCAGCGTTCATTTTGGACTCACTCTGTTAATATACAGCCTAATAGCAGCAGTTATCAACACATAATCGTAAATATTTCTACTAATAGCCCAAGCCTGACATTCTGACTTAATTAATCTGATTATGTTTAATCATAAATTGTAGTAATGCTTTGGCCATATTTTTTAACTGGTGAGGCTGCTAATCAGTTTTGCAAAATTGGCATTCACTGGGCTAGGGATTTACCTTGCTTGAAGGCAATATTAATCCCTGGCTAAAAAGATGACCATCTTTACTCCTTTTGTATTTCTGGAATTGTCAAACTAACCACCTTTTCTATTTATTTTTTTTTATAAAAAAGTATATTCTTCCTTTGAAAGAAATCAATTTATGGGGAATGGTTCATCTACCATATGAAAAATAGTTTTGAGGTAGGTCTTGATTTATTTTGGCTCTCTGAAGTCTTTGATCAGTTAACAGCTGAGTGCTTAAAGCACAGAAATGATAGCTGAACTTATGGACTTGTGACCTTCTATTGTCACAGAAGCAGCAAAGTGCCTGTGTGTCTAATGCTGACAGGCCAACTTTGTCTAGCTGGGAAGGGCTGAAAATAGGAAGCTGGTTTCCATTTTGGTTCCACTCTGGTTCCCCAGAGGAGTGTGTGTGTGTTATGGCTCCAAGGAGGGCAGGGAGTAGACACAGAGCTTTTGCCTTTTTTTTAATGGACATCCCACTTTGGTCTCATCTGTTACCTTGTCCAAAGATGTTTCCTAGAATGTAAAAGTTCTGTAAGTTTGCCTTCGAGCACTGGTTTTCTGTAGAAGTTTGTGCAGCGTCTTTTGTGCTCTGGTGAGACAAGGCTTTGTGAGACATGCACGGCTTGTGGATGGTTAACTTTGACCAGTGTGAAATGATGGCTCAGTGCCTTTGCTGAACTGTCACTGATGCAAACTGCCTCCACGGAATAAACCCGATGTAAACTTCTCTTAAAGGATTGAGGAAAGAAGTTGGTCTCTGGCAATGAAATCCCGTTTTTATTTTAGGCATCTCAATGTATGAGTGAGGAAGTAATCTGATTAGCACATTTGCCAGAGAAATGAACCAATGGGAAGGTGAAAATATTAATAAAAGATAGTTGATTTATACTCAAACTGGCCTTTAAATTTGCAATATATGCTGTAAGAACATGCTTATATAACCTCTATTTCTATTCATAAAGGTTTATGTGGGTCTATATTGAATTATGCATTTAAAATTAATCCACTGAGGCAGCCCACTGAGATGCCACTTCTCATTTAGTAACTGCATTAAGGACTTTGTGCTTCATTTAGAAACTGTGAGAAGCTTGCTTTGTGCTGTGGAGAGGAACTGGCCTGCCAGATTCAGACTGGCTATTATAGGGGGTTTAAAACAACCATCTCTCTGTCTCTCTCATTCTGAGTTACCAGTAAAACTCTATTTTTGACTCGTGTGACCCGACTCATGCAGCTTGGCTGAACCTGGCAGACCCAACAGACTTGTGTCAGATTCTTAGAAAAGATTATTGAAGATTTTCTTCAGAAGTTGGGAACAGCTGATTCTGCCTTTCCAAGGCTGTGGGGATCCAGAATGAACAGACACACACACTGGGGTTTTATACCAGCAGCTGTAATTCAGATTTATTAAGTGTCTTGTTTGTGTAGCTTTCCAGTTCCTCAGACATTGCAAAAGAGTCAAGAACTCTCCTATATGTTTATGTGGATTTTTTTCTAAGAAATTTTAGACTCTTAGTTCTTCTGATTGGCATTCTCCAAAGTGCAATTTTGCTTCTAAAATGTCTGCAAAATGGTATTATGAGGCTCTGTGTCTAAATTAAACTTTTTTACCTTAAAAATAGAAGAGTAACAGTTCTGCATATCCACACTGTGGAGTAAAATACAGATTGACATATCTATGTGGCCTATTTCATCGATCACAAAAAAATCACTTATTGTGGGAATGTTTGCCTTTATTGACTCTGGGCAAGCCTGTTGTCTTCCTATCCTGCTTTTGGTTGTTATTGTTTTTATTATTAAGATAATTTTTTGTGACCTTAGTTTAAAAAAAATTATGAAATACCTAGCAAGACTTTCAGTTTGTAGTTCTCATTCTCTGAACTGTGCTCGTCCTGCCAAAGTATTCAAGTGTCTCCTGAGTATTTAAGAAGTTAATTCTGTGAATACTGAAGCTGAAGGACTTTGCTCTCATGCAGAGTTGTGCAGCTTCTCTCCCATATTTCCCACCGCATTTGTCTCCGATTCCTCGTGTTCTCCACTCCACGTTGTGAATAGTCCAGAGCCACCTGGAAGCTCCCCACCTTCTCTCTCTGTGTGCACCTGCATGTTGGGTGGCTGGCTGGCAGTTTCAAATTTGAAAGGACGTGGTAGAAGTGGCAAATAAATTGGTTAAAAATCAGCCACCTGGTTGGAAACTTCTCAGAGGAGATGGACGGGCAGGATCATATTGTAAGTGGAGATTCTGTAGAAAACCAGGCTAAAAGTGTAAGTAGCTGTAAGAAGAACATTCCCTCACTTTAACATTCTGTCTCCGTTAACAGTCAGCAAACAGAACAACTTCTTTGGTTTGCTGCTTTATTTTTGAGTAAGGGAATTAATATGTGTGATTTACTAGAGGGAAGCGAGGTTGAAGAAAAGGATTTTTACGTAAGTACAGAAAGTGCTTATTCCCCTGATCATTGTTATCTGCTATGGGATTAAATTCCATAGTCTAGATTCAGCTGCTATAAAAATTTTGTCTCTTGCATGTATGACTGTGCTCTACTAGATGAGAGTTTCAGTGCTGCAGGGTGTCGTGCAGCCAGGCCCAGAGAGGACTTTGATTGTCGGGGTAGACACTTTAAATAAGGTGGAGTAGATAAGGTAAATAACATTTATGTATAATGACTTTATTTTAAAATAGCCTACCTTTGCCAGAACTGTGACAAAATTAAGACTGATAT
Source organism: Pseudotriccus pelzelni (assembly GCA_035584735.1). NCBI lineage: Eukaryota > Metazoa > Chordata > Aves > Passeriformes > Tyrannidae > Pseudotriccus > Pseudotriccus pelzelni. Next base: position 9,683,275 of record JAWMRA010000146.1, on the reverse strand, counting down.
CCTCAAAGTTATTTAAGTATCTCATTAATGCAATGGACAACTGGATGTCTGAGTATTTGGGGATCAGAAGTTAAATTAGAAAACAGTGAACATCTTGAGGAAAGTATTATTTAAGATTACAAGAGATCAGAAAAATCTTTCTTTAAGTCTCACCATTTTCAGAATCTCTTACAGGTTTATTTGTGTTTAGATTAATGGTAAATAAGATCATAAAATTAAATGTTCATTTTAATTTGTGAAAAGCAACTGGTTGCATAACTGTCGAGTTATGAAACCTATATTTTTGTCCTCTGCATCCTGAACATCTGTGGCCTATATTTAATTGTAGTTTTTATCTTCAATTTGAAGAAACAATGTTTAGCCTGAAGACAAAAGTGATCTATGTAGTGAAATCATCTACGTAGTGGGGCTGAGTCTCACTTGCTAACAGAAAGTGCATTTTTATACATGTTCTAACTTAGAAATTTTATTCATTTGATAGTTTAAGTACAGTTAGAATACTCTGCTGTCCTGAGCAATGTGAAGAGTGGAAGTATTAAGACACAGAGGGACTGTAATTTATGAGGAACAGGTGCATGAGGATAGAAATGTGGGGCCATATTGCAGCATCAATTTTTAAGCAGAAACCCGTACTGATTCCAGTAGGAAGTAATTCTGATGAAATATTAATGAAATGATGTGATATGGCCCATGGGCAGGAAATAACGAAATGTGTGAAGTAAAGCAAGCTGGTACAAGTAGTGAAAATAACATGAAATGTAGAACCAAAGCGAATGAGTAACCTCAGAAGTAATAGTCTTGAGAAATTTGGAGCATGATGTAGAAATAAGGTTTTACGTAGACTGGCAATGTGAAAATGTCATCACCTTTCAGTCCAGACTGGCAGCTGCAATCTGTGTTTTGCAGTTGGTCCGTATAATGGACCAGATGAGATTTCTGTTTCAGTCAACGTCCCTTTTTTTGACTTGTAATTCAAATCCAAATGCTAATCTACATTTGTGACTCAGAAATCTCTAAGTGACATCCTTACCAAAGGAAAAAAAAAAGATGTAACCTTCATGTAGAAATAGAAAGGTGAGGTTTGAAGGATGTTTCTTAATCTTTTAAAATTAAGGTAGTCAAGAGCTTCTGAGATGTTTGCATTCAGTTTGCTTCTACGTTACTGTTGCCTTTAAATTCAAGGTCTCTACAGGCTTCTTAGCTCCTGTCTGAGTTGCAAATCAAGATGTCTGCAAGTGTACACAGCTAAAAACAGAACAAGGTATGAAGTTTTAATTTTAAAACAAATTCTGTTGTCTGATGTAAGTCTTGGGGTTCCCAGGGACAATCTCGATGAGAGATCTTGAAGTAAAACTACAGTTTGCTCCAAACACAATATGATTTATTCCCACAAAGGTAAGGAATTCTAAACCTCCAGTTTCTGCCTGCACATCTCATGAAATAGATAGTTGGTTGGTCTGTCTGGCTTGGCATGGGCTGGTCAATGAGGCATTAAAGAGCCTCATCAATGACGTGTCCCAGTGAAGTGAATTGAAGGTGGAAATATTTCCATCTGCTACTGAAAAGTAAATCTACTTGTATTCTGCTGGAGACATACCAAGTATTTTCTGAGTTTTCTAACACACTGCCATTCATTTCCCCACATTGGATTGTGTAGATTAAAAAGCACACAAAAAAGGAACCCTCAAAATGTACACCAATAACGCATGCATATTTATGCAGCCAGCAGTTCCCTTGTTTAAAGAGAATGCCCTAAGAATTAAATCTCACAATTTTCTGAAATAGCAAGGACATTTAAAGTGCATCTGCAGATTAGTCTGAGTAAGTTTGTTCTGTGAATTGCTTGAAAGGAAAACAGACTCTTCCTAGGTATTGCAACAAATTGTTCCCAGCACTTCAGCCTAATACAATAAATGAAAATTCAGAGGAAGCAACACAATATTGGATGAACCTGCTTCAGAACATTGGCTCAGGCCACAAAGCAAGTAATTAACAAGCTGAATGAAGCATTTAAGCCCACGCCTTATCATTTATGTAACTAACCTTTGAGTTTTGGACGCACTGGTATGCTGCAGAGAAGCCTACACAGTGTTTCTTTTATGTGTGTGTATTGAGCAAATGGGAAATGCATACCCTGCCATTTGTTTTTCACATTTTCAGCACTTATCAGAGTTCTCTGGCTGAGTGATCTTATATTGCAAAAATGTACGCCTCTTGGTCCTTTTTTCTGTAGTGCAGTATAAATCTAGATGAGCCTCAGCCTTGTTATGTGTGTGGGGGGATGTATTCTACTTTTAAGGGTGCTTTTGAGCTTGTTTAAAGCATCATTAGTAGCATTAGAAAAGAATTAATTGAATGCCACTTTTCACCAAAGAAGTGAGCAACAAAAAGAGCGACAGGGATTCTGCAAACTCCTTGTTTATGGAAGAAGCGTTCACAAACAGCCTTGAAAATAAACCAAGAATGCTGTGAACCAATGAGGTCTGAAAAGACGTACTTTCCATCTTTGTCACGCATCTGTTTTTCCCATCCTGAGAAATACTGGGTACGTTAGGAATGTTGAGACTGCTGGTGACAACATTAGTTTCCTATAGAGCCCCGGAGATAGAAGCAGAGTGTAACATCACCTCTGCACTTGGGGGATGAGTCATTTTGCTTATTAATGCTCTCACTTTCGTCTCTCCCTCCTGTTCTTTTCTCCATCACTTTAAAACCAGACTTATTTGGAACTCTTGTAAGACAAATACCATTTCTCCTTGGCGGGAGGAAAATAAAATAGCATACTTAACATGGTTACATAACACACTGCTACGCATGCCTAAAATGAGGTCATTTTGATTAATATATTTATCTGGTGTGCAGCTGTAACAGGACATGTAATTGTGATTAAAAGAACACTGTTTTATTTAGTCTCTTTGCCATAGCCTTCAGTTTTTGTAACTAATATCCCTGAACCTGATGGGAGTCAGTTGTTAGTTATGTCATAATTTGTGCCCTTGGGCTATGTCCAAGACCTCCAAACCTTGGAAAATCATTGTAGTGATTCCTTTCTCTCTTCTTTCCTCTGTCAGGAGTTAGGTAAGAATTCTGCAGTAATTATGGCTATTATAAGTAATCCAGCACCATATGAATAGGAGGAGGAAAGAGAACAGAGGCAAACTGGAATTCCTTAAAGTTTAAGATGTTGCTGGATGATGGGGAAAGTAAAAAGATGAGATGAGTGATAAAGCCAGTTGCAGTGAGCCAGGAGGAAAAGCGGAGCAGCACACTGCAAATGTCTCTAGTATCATCTGTGGGAATGAGAGAACCGGTAGGATCTGCTTTTGGAATACGAGCAGATGTATTTTTCTTTTGGGATGTTGAACTGCCATTCTTCAAAGTTCTGACGCATCCGGTTCTATTTCGGTTTGATGACTCCCAACTAGACACGTTAGGCGGCTGCTGCTCAGAAGCCAGCATTTAAAAACACTGTGTTTTTCTGTTCGACTCTTTCTGGCAAAAAGCTCGTTATTCAAGTGCTTGCTCTAACCTTTAGTTACCCTGGTTGCATAACTGGAAAGCAGCATCCCACCATGCACTTCTGTGACCCAGTTGTGCCTTTCCAGTAGTGACTTTATGAGTTATGAAAGGTGTGTCTGCCACATTGCTACAGAAACATTTACTCTACTGACCCTGATTTCCTAAATATTATATAGTCATTGTTCACTAGGAAGCAAAAAACAATGTAAGAGCACGTAAAAAAAACCTCTAATGCTGCAATATTGAAAATCCTTGTGAAAATCCTCTTTAGCCTTGATAGTGTTTGGGATACTCATTGATAAAAAAAAATACTTGGAGAACCCATTTTAAAATCATTAATGCTTCAGTAATCTTTCAAAATGAATTTTAGATGGTACATTCAGTACTAATAGTCACAGTACAAATCATTGACTCATACAAGGAAGAACCTGAATAACAATTGCTTTGTTGAACTGATTTGCAGTCTAAATTGTGATGTGCAGCATTCACATTTTCTAGACTGTCTGCAGACTTGCTAAAATCCTTCCACATTATCATGTCATCTATTACCCTGTATTCTACTCATGATAAACATTCCTGTGGATGAGAATGAGTTTCTAATATGTCAAATAGAGAAAACTACTTACCACTAGCATTACTCTTACAAAATCTTTCTGTAGCTTATAGAAAACACAAAAAAGACATGTGCTTGGTTTTCTTTTCTATCGCATAATACAGCATAAGTCAGTTATATAAAGTCACTTACATAAATAGCTTAATTCTCCTTTCATTTATATGGAATTATAAATCAAGAGCAGATCTACTGAAACAAAAGATGTTACACTGGCATAAAACTGGTATTGACAGCATGTGCAAACTTTCATTATATGGATTTGTCCAGCCAGTGATTTTTGGGCTTTAACAACTTAAAAGCCATCCTATCCTAGGCTGTAAACTATTCAGTATGTAGCTAACCTTCAGAGCAAAGCTTGCTCTTTACATCAGCGCTGTGTTTTTCAGGTAGCCTCTGTATATTAATTTTTGGTACCTCTTTATCTGGGCAATTAAAAACATAACATCACAGGTAAAGGCAGCCCAATGACATTGCTGTTCATTGGTAGGCACAACTTAACCAGTTCTTCTACTGTGTATGTCTTAGAGCACGTGGTATTAGTGACTGCTGATGAAAACCTGCTTGAAAATCAGACCTTTAAAAAACCAGTCCCAGCACTGCAATAGTTTAGTAATGCAGTTCCTGGTCTTCCTGCATCTGTACGTGTGGCCAAGAGGCTGATTGATGGCATTCCTTACCTTGTGTTGGGTTGGGAGTAGTACGGAGCAAAGACCAGGCAAGCCATAACTCCTATGGCAGAGCTGAAGAACTGTTGAAACTAAGAAGTCAGCACATCTTTTGAAGCCAAAAGCTGTTGCTACACATTTTTCCCAGTCGTACAGAGAACCGTGGTACATTAAGAGATGTTCCAGGATTTTTTGTGGCATCTCATTCACAGAATAAAAAGCATATTACAGCTGACTGACATTTTAAAAGCTGTGGCAGGTCACAGCCAGGAGCTATCCTGTGGCACACCCTTCCCTCAGCCTCACACCCACAGTGAAGTCAGCACAGGGTTTTGTGTCAGGGAACTGGGAAGCAAAGGCTGACTGGAAGTAGTTCTCCTTGAAGTGCTTTATATGATAGAGATCATCCAAAATTGCTAATGATAATTTTAATATGAAGCATTATGTAAGTGAGGATGACTTTAGCATATTTCAAATATCATTTGAATCAATCTGTGTAGGTACACTGTTATAAAACAAGAACACAGTGAGCAAATAGTTGGGAAATATTTTGCTATCCTATATTTGGTTTAAATTCTCTGTTTTATGCTGCATCTAAACCCCACTTTTTTATAATCGCTCTTAAAGCTTTCAAAACTAAAGTTATGACTTAAAAACAATAGTTTAAATCAACATTTGCCCAAGCAAAGCTTCCGTTTTGACTATTCACTATTTCCCAGTGAAAAAGCACTTTAACCAAAGCACTTCCTCTTCTCAGAAGCAAATGTATTTTGTTGTAGAAAACAGCAGCCTTGACATAATGAGTTGTTGACCCACCATATACAGCCTTAGCTTGTGCCCTGGATTCTAAAAATGAATGCAGGGCCTGAACAAGCTTACACTGAGAGACCAGCAAGCCAAGCTCTGACCCCAGCAGTGGCTGGGGCTTAGGCAGCAAGTCACAAGCAGGATAGATCCTGCTTAAATGACAAAGCAAAAGAAGCAGCCCATACATAAGTGACTTGCAAAAAACCTTGCAGATTTCATATCTTTAGTAGAATAAACTCTTAAGTGTATGAATAAAACTATTCTCTAGCTTTCTCTGTGAAGTTAGTGGCTTTGATAACCCTATGAAACCTCTTGTTAAAGGGTCATCGCTAAAAACAATCCTCTCATCACCACGTAGATAAAGGTTAAGTGTGGCCAGGATGCATTCTTGCCTGAGACTGTAAATGAAAAGGTATCCTGGTTACAGTTTTAAATCACAGCAGACTGTAAAGCAAATGTAAAGTAATGAATAGGAGGAAGCAAAGTCCAGAGAACTGCAGGGTAGTAGTGTAAGCCAGGCCCTCTCCAGCTCCCATTATTCTTACTTTACTACAGCAACAAGGGAAGGAAAAAAAGAAAAGCACTTGCTGTACTTTTTTTACAAATTCTGAGGTTTGAACAACTTCATTTCTGTGGTTTGGCTTCCTCACTTCAAGTGTTGTTGTGTGACTGCAGGGATCCAGTTTTAATATTTTCCTTTGTCTAAAACACCTACAAAAAGCAGCTCCCGTGTAATATTTGTTCACCCCTGTAGTTCTTTGTTATGCAAGCCAAAGAGTAAAGAACACAAAAATTTTAATTAGGAAACAACTCTCCACACAGACTTTGTTGGTACAACATAGTTATAAGTACATCTACAAACACATACAAGTTCTTTGGACTATGATTTTTTTAAAATATATTTTATATGACAATGCAAACAAATCTGGAAAAAACAAATTACTTCAACCTTATGTAGAGGTAGCTGAACAGTACTCTGTCCAGTGATATGAGAGTATAACTTAAGTTTCATTTCAAGTTCATTACAGTGCACAAAAGGATGTTTTACAAACAAATGGAATATACAAGTCCACAAAACTTTTTATTTAAAATGGCTTGATAGATATATTTCTGGCACTCTTGTAACCACATAGCTTGATGGAATTAAATTGGACAAGTATATGGTTCCAAATTAAGACATCTTACACAGATAGTCTTCTGCTCCACATTTTTGTACTTCTCCTGTTCCTCACCAGGGAATTATAGAAGCTATTACATTGTTTTTGCTACACTTCTGCTCTGTAAACCTTTGTTCTGCAAATTGAATGTAAAGATTAAAAGGTGCATATGTTTTATAGTTATAAAATATATGGCTATGACTATTAAAAAGCTCAAGAATGGCAATAACAGAATACAGGCACTTCTATGTGAGGGTTACTTTAGACCTTATGAAACTCCAACATTAGTAAGCACTTCACATGATACCTGGATGAGTAAGTCAATGTAATAGTTCAGGTTTTTATTATCCACCATTTTAATCCTTTCTAAGCAGATTAGTTTCTTTCTTCTTACAGACAATATTTATTTAGCAAAGTGTTTCAAGAGAGTGACTTTGCTCAAACTACCGGTTTTCTGTAGCCATAAGACTTTCAGTGATTTACTGAACTTTGGAATAGACCCCAGATCCTAAACTATGTGCTGCACTAGTTACAATTCCTGTTGTGAAGCCAACAAATTAAATGAGAACTAAGCAGGGGTTGAAAAGAGGGATTGAGTTCATCTGATGTAGGACTTGGAGGAAATGGGAAGCACTACCCTAATGCATATAAGTCCATGGGGGTTTTATGCACAAAATCCCTGTAGTTAATTTACACTTTGTTTTTTAAATAAGAGTTTGTGAACATGTTCTCCATTCCTAAACATTGCATTTAAATGCAACAACTCCTGTCTGTCATTGATTTAAACATCAGTAGAACTTCAGCACCAAGTAGAAATCATTAAAAGGAAAATTTTCCACAATGAGAACAATCAGTCATTGGAATAATCTCCCCAGGGAAGGGCTGGATTCCCCAACATTGGACACTTTTAAGATTTGGCTGGACAGGGTGCTGGGCCATCTTGTCTAGACCGTGTTTTTGCCAAGCAAATTTGGACCAGCTGATCCTTGAGGTTCCTTCCAACCTGGGATTCTAGAGTTCTGTGAAAAGACCATCTAAAACAGAACTCAATTCTAGGAAGCTCTTTCTCTACAGCACAGCTAAGACAGACCAAATCCACATTTTTTTTTTTTTTTTTTAGACTAAAACAATCTTTGGATTAAGAAATCCATGGTTGAGGTGTTCTGTCAGTAAGCAGTCACACAGGACAGAAGGACAGGCCAAGCAATAGATCAGCCATTCAGTATCTCTTATTGCTATAAGGTAATGGAAGATATCAGCACTTAAAATAAAGAAAAAAAGTAAGAGGAACTTTTACAACTAACACCAGAACATCACTTAAGACTTAACATAATGGCCTATCACACCATTTTATCATTTCATTATTAAAACTACTGAACTACTTTCTAAGCAGCCTATGCATTACTTCTGCCCCCACAGGAACAATTAATCAATACTTCTGATCACACAGGAAATACAAGTTTCAGTCATGATTTTTTTTTTGTTGTTTTTAACAGATGAGCAAGACTGGTTATGGAACTGGGTTTGGTGTCTAGAAAAATGTGAGGAGCTTAAATAAAACACTCCCCCAATTAATATTTTATCTGATCAATGCTGTTTCTATAATTAAAGTGAAGGTATTTTTAAATCTGCTCAGCTGTTTATTCATGCCTGTGATAAACGTTGCATTTAAATCCTTGTACTCATTAACACAACTGAAAAATAGTCAGCGATAACATGGCATAACTAGAAGATTTTTTGGTTTTTAAATGTCATTACTGAAACTTTACCATCTCAACTTATTGCAGGCTAAGGCTACTCCTTGTCCAGCTTTTTCTGGACAGGTTTGTGTTCTCTAACAGATATCTTTCTCAATATTGTTTTTTTCTTCTGATGGGATTTGTAAGCTATAGCCATTAATCTAGGATGTGTGGCCATAGAGCAGCTCCAGAATGCCACTGTACATGTACAGGTGAACTTGTTGATGTGCTTGATTTGTTGTGCATGTGCAGATCACCTGTTTGCATGACAGGCAGTAGGTCCAGTGTTTCCAGGTGGCAGCAAATGCACTGGGTGTTCATGATGCAGGGCATGTATGAAAGTCTCTGCTTAGGAAATTCTGGCAGCTTTAGTCAAGGCTAACAGAAAAGATAATATTCACTTTTAAAATCAAGGATTTTTTTCCATGACAGTTTCTAAAACAACAGAAGTGGCAGAATGAGCGTGTAGAATACATAGCATGCAGGGAAAAAGAATAATGACATCAGTGAGAAAACAGTTGAAGTTAGGTATTTAAAGTCCTTTTCTCACAGATAAGAGTAACAAAGTGACAGCTTTTTTTCCTATGGGAGCACTATGAGGCCCTTCTGTTATGCAATAATACATAACGGTTTGTGGAAGAACTGCATTGAATGCAGCTTCATTTCCAAACAAGTGGAAATCACCTCATTATTGATTTATGAGGATAAATGCTATAGCAAGTGTCAGCCACTGTATACTTGATACTGTTCAGAACATGAAGGTATTTTTATACATTGTTTACAGCATGTCAGGTACCCCTATGGAAGAAATGCAGGAATTTAGGAGCAAGGAAGGAAGTTGTAGTATTTCTAGAGTAGCTGAATGCAAACAGGATACGTATTCCATGTGTATTACAAAGGTGAAACGTGGTCTTCTTCCATTCATTTCTTTGGTACCCTTATGGAAATGTTCTACAGAATTTAACAAAAAGGGGAACAAAGGTAGTTTTATGAAAACGTAGCAGGATGGAAATTACTTTTAACTAATAAATATTTCTGATGAGATGGAAAAACACCCAGGAAAATGACATTAAATTCTACTGCATTTTTTCAGAAAGGAGGCATGAAATGGCAGAGTATTCTCCAGGGTAAAAAAACCCTAAGAAATGTATAGCAGCCCATAACATTCTCACTTCATTCTAGCTTTTGTCACTGAAAAGGAAAACAGTAGCTTAGAATAAAAGGCCCAATTTTGCTCACACTGAAAATCAGTGAAAGTCCAAGTCAGATGGAGGCAAGAGCAGTCCCAGAAAGTGGTGCACTGTAAGCAGTAAAAGCAGCAAAACAAGTATAGAAACTGTTGATTTAAAAAAAAAAAATCAAACCCAAGATACTTCCTGTTCTCATTTCTGCCCTATTTTTACCTGCTTTATAGCTAGCAGTAATCAAGCTAAAATACGCTTGTTTTCCTTGGGAGTTAACTATTATTAGCAACACTACCCAATCTCTTAAGAGAAATGGAATGGCTGGGTAGAGATTTGAAGCTAACAGAAACCTGAAGATTGGGGTGAAATAAATAGCATTTATTACAACATATTCCTTCTTATGTGACACAAACTGCCCTCTGAGTCCTACAGTTCAAAATAACTCCCCCCTCCCCCTCCCATACACACACTCCAAAGCCAAATCCCACGAAACAATTAAAAGAAATAAAACTCATCTTAACAGCAACAGGAGTTGATAAAAAAAAAGTCTGTATATTAACCTACAATGAAATGACACCAGTACTTCCAGTTTTCTCTAGGATAAGCCACTTTTCATATATTGTGGCTCTTTCTTCGCAGTTGTTTGTAGCCATTGTCCATTTTTGCAAGAAAGAGTTCAGATATAAATTCAACTTCAAGTTATCCTCCATTCTGTGAAAAATTAGGGGATAGATCCTTCTGTCACCACTATGGTCAATTCCCACTGACATCACCTGATCAATACTTGAACTTATCCAAGCACTTAAACACTCGTGCTCAAGGTTAAGCATGTGCTTGACTGTTTGGTTGCATCACAAACCTAGTCACAAGCATAGTATCAACCTCCAACAACTGTGCTTGAATTATCTCAGACAATCTGTGTATTCAAAGACTTCAAGGCAGGATGTTTCAGGGGGGAAAAAATCCTTCTTAAGCTACAGTAGAACTGGGGATGAGTAGAAAAACATTCAAAGTATTTGAACACAAATAACTGAAAAATTATCAAAGCAGTTGCTTGTGCACTGCAAGAATCATCTTTTTTGCCCCCAGTCATAAATACAGGGTAAAAACACTATAAATAAATAGAGCAGCTCACTTTCCTTTAGCGAATGAACACATAAATAATATACATTTTTGAAACAAAAAATCATAGTGCAAAAATAAATTATCAAACAGAAGTTGTGAACATTATTTTACACAATGCTATATAAAACCTGAACCATTTGAATAAAAGACTTTGCAGTTCACTGAAATAATGCATTAACATTATTATTATTTCTGCTTCACATTAAACTGCACAGTTCATCCTTTATCCACTAAAAAATAAAAATAAAATAAATTAAAAAAACCCTTAAGATTTTTAAAAGGTTTATGGCAAACAAGATCACTTTTTGTTCTATCACATTTGTTATTAATTTAGCAGTGCAGTGATTGAATAATTGTCTCAGGCTTCCAAATGGAAACTATTGAAGTATCCATAAACATCCCCTGCTCTTTATAACTCATTCTCTTTGAAATTCAGGCTTGAAACATCCTGACACTCAAATCTGTAAGACATTATTGCAGTAAGATGAAGTTACAAGAGACAGTCTACAGTCAAGGACTGTGGGAGACTTCACAGCTCTCCTCCTCACCATCACCGTGATCTTGTACGAGACATGAATGTAAGGACACGTCTGATGCCATTCAAGCGGTCTTTGAGGGATTTCATGGCAAGGAACGGGAGCTGAGCTCTGTTCTCAAGTGGAAGGACAGCCAAGACCCACCAGCACCAGGCTGGCCCATTAGGGTTAGCCTGCAGCCAGGGGAAAAAAAAAATTAAATCAGCAGTCAGGATTCATACAGATAGCAAGGTCCTGGTTTTCAAGATCTGACTTTGAAAACACAGTTTTTCATAACAATCTAGCAACTAGGTCATTTCATCGCCAACCTAATGGCTTGTGATTATAGGCTCCCCTGAAACAGATTACAACAAATTTCACCTTTCCTAAAAATAGGATATTGAAGGCATTTCTACTTCTAGCAACGATTTATAGGCTGGACCTTCTAGATTTTTTTAAATGTATTTTTCTCCCATGTTATCACTGACCCAGCTCTTTGGGATTCCTGCCTCCCTTCTCCATACTTTATGACACTTCTCCATATTTAGCTTTTGTTGTTCCATTCCGTTATTTTAGGCCCTCACCATTTGCAGACCTTTAACAAGAGAACCAGGTTTTCCCTCGCCAATTTACAATTCACTGGGGAGGTAGAGTTGGCACTTGCATTTCCTGGGATTAACATAGTGAGATAAGCAGTCTTAGAAAGTTATCAACGTTAAATACGAGCTTTTGTTCACAACTGTGCTGCCGCTGGTGTGTGGCAACAGAACTCAGGCTCAGCTTACGGGGGTAAATGCAGAGTATTCATATTTTCATCTTAAAACACAACGCCTGCCAGCTTATCGGATATCCCTGCTATTTCTGGCTCTAAAAGTTACATAAGCCACTGATTCTGGATACCTGTGGGTCAGGATCCTTAGCTGGCATTGGACCAAAATGACTGAGAATTCGACTTTTGAGTGCTTGCTTGAGGGAGTTAAACCACATGTATGCCTGATCATAGACAGAGTCATGGAGAACAAGTAATGCAGCATATTCTTGTCCTTGCACCTGAAACGAGTAAGGAGAGGGGGAAGGTTACTGTTCGTTCAGCCTCTATGTCGGGGAAGGCACAGCATCTTTAGGATTTTCTGAGGCGAGTAAGGGAAAGAAAAAGGCAAAAAAACCCATGCCAAGAGAGTTCTGGCATAAACACTGAAAGCTCATTTGGTGTTCCCCCTTCTGCTCTCCCTCCCCAGTCCAAAATCTTCACTTTCTTTCCCTGTATTTTAACCCAAAGATATCTATTTGCAGAACAATCATTTTCTGGACTGCTGTATAAAAAAACCCCTTTACACAACAACAGAAGAAAAGACTATGCAGCTTTTTTTTTTTTTAATTAGTAGAGCCTCAGAGTAGACATTTTATCTTCCCATACAAAAGCTCTTAAGAACTAGTTTCAGTAACTTTGAAGGTTATTGTGGACTCAAACCTGCTCCTTCTTACCTGAAAGGGAGTTTTCTAACTGGATTCCATGCAAGTGGAGGCAGGTTCCCCCTATACCCTCTTACAAACAGCAGTTACGCTGTCTAGAAGAGCAGTAAGATTTCATTCCTGGATTCACTTAGTTTTGTCCTCTGCTAAATACCCCTAGGAAACACAGTCTTCAGTACATGGGCGGTTTGTGCGCATGCTTGTGGTAACTTATGTTTCCTACCTTAACCAAGAGCACTTACTAAATACCACAAATTTGTTTTACCATAAGAAATTCTACAAAAAAGAACTCCCTGAAAACATGCACTTAGAATTTCACAAGTAATACAGTTCAAATGAAATATTTCTAAATTTACCTTTTGATCCTCAATGTACTCAATATCTGCTGTGTTATACCCATCACGCTGGCTGTGCTGGATCACCTTAAATCTCCTCTTGCCGATGCTGTCTACAACAGAGCGGCCATCAGCAAAGAATTCAACATTTCTTATCTCCAGAATGCAGCCATAATCTGCAAACCTATTGAAATCAGAACAAAAGCAAGTAAACAAGTCTTATTCTCTCCACCCTTAGTTCCACAGAGCTGCCATACAGCCAGTCCCTACCACAAAGGTATTTACCAATGTCAGCTCATTTCTATTGTTCATAGTACTGACCTGCTGTCGTTCAAATTATTCCACAATTGTTTGTAAAACTATCAGGAAGATTCAGGCTGTCTAATCTGATTAATGCTAACTGGATGTTTTGGAATACGGGGAACATCTTATGAAATTGGAAGTTATACAGCTCAGAAGAGCACTTTCACCATAACCCTAACATGTTCAGTCAATTTGTACAGAAGGGCAAGTGCAATTCAGAACCTAAGAATTATGGAAGCACTGTGAAATCTTTAAAGAAAAAAGTTCTTGCACAGTTTCACAGATTTCACTCTGTAGGTGGGTATTTTGTGTATGTCATACTTCTTACAGTGTATACATACCCAGCAGATATATACCATAAAAAGAAGGGAGAAAATCTAAATATAGAGACAGACACTGAGGTCAAATTACCCAAGACTGACTGTAAATTCTCAATGTAGATGTTCAGCCAGTCTTTATGAAAGTCCTGTTATACCTCTGCAGCCTCCACCATATTTTGTATCTTCCACACTGAGGATATAAACATATCCATAATACAAAAAAGTAAAGCCCCCAACACACCTTACTGCCATTTCAATTTGATTTCTTGTGCCAAAGCATTCAGCAGATTTGATAACAGCAGAAAATACACTTCCTTTCCATGTATTACAAGAGCTCTGCAGCTCAATTGCATATGCTACATGCTAGTCATGTGTGTTTTGAGAGAACAGTCGGTCATAGTAGTCAGAATCCAAGTGACCAAGAGAGAAACTTCAGACTTCTCAATGACTTTAACCAGCATGATTAGGAAGAAACTTCCTGTGCTGGAAAACTACTGTAGATATATAGCCATGGATGTTTCTACAGCTTTCCAAAGACACTGGCTCCAGACTAAGTGGTCCAAGTATGCTGCTCACTCACCCCTTTACAGGGTCGCTGATGCACATCCCAAACTGTTTGGTGCCGGTCTCCATGCACCTCCGAATCATCAGGCGATAACACGGTTCAAAGATGTGCAAAGGACACGGGACTGTAGGATAAGCCATTGTGCAGACAAATATGGGAACATTCTTATTTAGGCTGTAAGAGTGAAAGGACAAGTCAGATGTGACATTTTACCAAAGGTATAAAATACGTAGTAACATATTCTTTCAAATTATGATGTCTTTAAATAGAAGTTACAACACCTTTAGAATAAAATTCTTAATGGATTAAGTAAGTGTTTCCCCTCAATTGACTAGATATTATGTTTATATACCACTTAATAGCAGAAGAATTTTTCATTATGCTTTCTGGTTTTGCTAGTGAGAGCACTATTGTATCTTTATTATTGCTTTTATTTACTTTATTTTCCTTAATCCCAATTCTTCCCTAGCCAGTACATTCCAACCCCCATCCTGTGAGACTACTTCCACCTATTGTCTCACTCTGTGCCTTTCACAGAGGTCCAGTGAAAGCAACCACATTGCTTTATACTTTGTTTATAAAACAACCTTCTGGATTTCTTCTGTTTATTGTTTAGCCCAGTGTCCAGATTTTGTGCTCACTCAAGCAGTTTCACCTGGACCCTGTTCTCTGAAATCACACAGAGAAAGAAGCTCCTTTGTCAGCATCTCAGCCCGCTGTTCCACAGCAGCCAGAGCCATTCACAGCTAACAGCAGTGGAATTAGAGATTGGATTTTACATAAATGGATTACATACTTGGAAAGCTCTGCTATTTCCTCTTCATAAATCTTTCTTCTTTCAGTGAGTTCCTCTGGAAGATATCTGGCTATTAACTCCTCCATTAGCACAGTTTTACAGTATTTCCTCATAGCCAAGCACTGCAGGAAAAACACAGGCAAGCAATTACAGACAATGTCCAGCATTTCCCAGTATATGGTGCCTGTGCACATGGGACCCATCTGTTACCCCCATTTCCTGATATCTGTGGTTCTATGATCTCTTAAGCTTGCTCTGCCACTAAAGATTTGTTTCTTCAACTGCTCTCTATGTTACAGACACTTTCTTGAGAGATCTGGAAAGTAAAATCACTTACAGATTTTCTAAGTACAGGCCTGGTCCTAAGGCTTGAACGGAGACTATCCATGCTTGGTAACTCACAAGAGCATTTAAAAAGTCACATTCTTCCTAAGTTATGTAATAGTTCTGTAGAGCTGGGAAATATCAAGGGTTTCTGAAGATGAAGGTGTTCCTATGCCTTGCACTTGAGCTTATGCTGAGAAAATCCAAGCATTACCTCTGAGAGCCCTTCCTTGCACAGGGGACATTTTGGGTTGTGATCCAGACATCTTTCCAGACATTTGAGACAGAAGGTGTGTCCACAGGGTGTGGTGACAGGTTCATAGAAGAGCCTGGAGTGGAAAATCCAAAAGCAAAAAGCCAACAATATCGTGTACCAAAGTAAAAGAAAAAAGCTGCTACTCAAAAAGGCTGAATTCATTCACTAACTACTGACTACTACAGGGAAGAAGTTGATTCTTGCTTTTCATTTCTTCAACTAACTTTGGTACTTATTCAGACTTTCTTGTTGCCAGCTAACGTGAAAAGCAGCCCAGAGGGACAATATTGTCCCAACAAGCCAGGATTTAATTTTCCTCTATGTGAGCAATAAACAGAACCAGAATTTAGACCATCTGACTTTGCTAATGAAATGGAGCAATACTTGCACAACTATTACTGTGGAACTCATGTGATTACTTGTATGTGTAGAGCTAAGCACAAAATAGCTATTTGCATCAAAAGCCCACATCAGTGATTGCAATAAACTGGGACTTGGCAGTTCTGGGTTAACGGCTGAACTCAAAGATCCTGAAGGTCTTTTCAAACTTAAATGATTTTATAATTCTACTATTGCCAGCTCTAATGGAGACTTTTTTTTCCTGGTTGGAATAGACAGGTTTTAACCTTTAAATGACAGCTTTTCTGGAGAATGAGTGACATTAAGTTCATGTTTCATCTGGAAGAATATTTAAATATATAAGATCAAATCTTCAAAGTATCATGGTATTTAATTTTAACCTTTACTCAGTACCTCTGTGACACTTATTCTCATGTAAGGATTTTTTTCCCTTATTACGATTATGTGATATTGCAAAGTGATGTTGCCTTGTCAATAATATGGAATTTTTGTAAAAAATAGAAGTAATTCAAAACTAGAAACTAAAGTGTTTGGCCTATACTGTATTTTACAACATACTGCCTAAGCATTTTAAAGTCTCAAATATTAGTCTAACCATAATTTAAGTGAATTAATAAGTTTCCTTTAAAATATTATAGTTTATCAAACAGTACACTATGTTCTGTTAAACCTGTGGAAACAAATATGTAAACCCACATTTAACAGCACCTTTAACAAGATGAGTATTTAAGAATGTAATTCTTAAATGTAATGTAATTCTGCCATGGATAGTTTATTAAATGTCATTAGTTAATATAAATACTGACATTTAAGCGATGGAACATATGAAGAAGTATCTAAAATACCACACCTATCTTACTGCCACTTGACTGTATAACTGAAAACACTTGTTAATTGTTTCATGAACAGAAACCTCATTGCACTGAGGCTTCCCTACATAAAACATGCTTTAACTACATAAAACATTGAATTGTACGCTGTGTTTCAGTAGGCACTGGACTGCATATGTAATTACTTAGTAGTGACTGACTTTATCTGAAATGTTAGCATAAAGACAAGAAACTCCTGTTAGGATGCCTGAGTCTCCTTCACACCAGAAGGTTGCTTTGACTATTACTTTGTGTTTTCTGCTTGCTGTGGGAGCAAATGTAGATCAGTAACATTTTGGCCACTCCACCAGACAAACAGGTTAATAACAGCTCCTGAAGTTAATTGTGAACAGGTCAGTAGGTTACTAGGTAATTAGTCCAAAGTACCTCAGGAACCAAATCCCTGAAATACTTCTGAAGAACATGGCAGGAAATAATTATAATCAATCTGCATAAATAACAAAGATCTTACGACAGCTTTCCTTAGCACAAG
The DNA here is from genome assembly GCA_035584735.1 of Pseudotriccus pelzelni. NCBI lineage: Eukaryota > Metazoa > Chordata > Aves > Passeriformes > Tyrannidae > Pseudotriccus > Pseudotriccus pelzelni. Next base: position 9,665,857 of record JAWMRA010000146.1, on the reverse strand, counting down.
CCTTCCTTGTGCAGTGATGTTACAAAGCTAACATCCTTCTAGATGCAAGGCCTGGAGTCGTGACTGCAATTACAAGCTCAGCACCCCCATCCTCTATACTGTGAGGGAATCAGTAATCCTTGGGCTAATTCCTTTACAAATGTATTGTAGTCTGGCTGTTTCTGACTTAACACACAGCATGAGAAAGTAGGACTAATTAACTTCATTAAAAACATCTGAAAAATGCTGTGTGGACATGATAAACATGTAGAATCACTAAACAAGCTAAGACTAATTGGGTGGCTTTCTGTTCAAAGAAAATTTTGCTCTTTGCAGTATTGCTTGTTCTGACAGCTGTATAAACTTTTGGAACACATTTCAGCTGTAGACAGGCAGAGGGAGAGGGGGCAGATCTGACTTATTCCAAGCAGAAGCAAATCAGACAACAGCAGTTGTTCCCTCAAAGGTTTCAGTTTGCCTGGAATGAATTGAGGCCCCCTCCTCAACATACAAACAACAAAACAAAGCAATTCCAGATTTCTCAAAACAGACTTAAATCCATAAAGAGGCTGCTATTTAAGAATGTAAAATGTAGTGCAAATCTAACCCCAACATGCATTTTGATAGATCTGGGTACTTAAAAAAAACAAACCTAAGAAACACTCACTGCCATGAGTGAAACATCTTTCCAATATTTCTTTCTAAGTCAGTAACAAAACCCCACATGTGTATTTGCCAAAGTTAAAATGTTTTTTACAAAACTAGTAGTAAAATGCAGTTGACAACTCCTACTTATTTTATCAAGTCACTGCTGTCCCCAAGAATAACTGTTGTTTAATTGGAAGAGATCTTTAAGCAAAAGGAGTGATAGCCTCAGTAAAGTGAGGAACATGTCTCCTAAGCAATAGAGGAAGAACACATTCTTGTTTACTTGCAAGATCCTCCTATTGCAATAGCAGCAACACAGTACTTCTCATGCAAACCCAGAATATTCATTGGATGTGGTCTCTTGAGCTATTTTGTGCTTTTTGTAACATTATAAACAGCTCTACGAATTCCACAGGACAAACCATGGGTTTGTGCACTATATGTGTCAGTGGGTGGGCGTGTGTAAGTGGTGAGGGGAAATCTTCTGGACACCTTCACTAACACACTTAATCCCCACGTGACCTTATGTGCCCTTTCCAAAACAATCAGTAGCCTGGAGCAGATCAAAGAGTCCCTATTCATCAACAGTGCTCAGAACCAAAGGTCTAGAAATGCATCACTGGATTATAGTAAAAACTGATTTCAAGTCAGGGGCAAAAATAAGTACCAAGTAAGCTAGAAGATCTGTAGATCATAAAAGGGAAAAAGATACAGCTTGAAAGCTAAAGACATCCACAAGAAAACAACGCATACCTCATACACAGGGAGCAGTCCAGATCTGATGGATCCACAACTTCAAATGGAATATGCTGTCCAAAACTATTTTCCTTTGTATCAGCCGTATCTACACATAAGAAAAAAAAAGTAATTGAACAGAGCTATGCAAGCACAATGCGATTCCATGTATCTCCATCAACATCTGATATTTAAATGGGTGTTGTATATACTTGCAACTTAGTGAATCATTAAGCATCATTACAATAATTTCTATGTAAAGCATCAGGTTCAGCCTCAGCACAAACCTTCATACTTTCCCTTAATTTTGGTCACATTATACCCAGTTAAAGAGGGTTGAATCTGGCCTTGCTTTAACAATCAATGTCAAAACATTCTGTTGGTGCTGAAAGCCTAAAGTGAGACAAATTCTTCTGTCATACCATTGTAAATACATCCCACAGCATGAAAACAAGGCCAGGTATAACAAACAAATAGAATTTTTGCTTTTAAACTTATGAAATTGATACAGAAAGCATTAAGACCACATGCAACATTGATGTTCCTGAAAGATTAAAGTTCTGCTGAGAAACAAGCACTTAACCCAACCTTCTTAGACCCTTTGACTTTTTTCTGCCCACACACAGGAAAGATTCCACACCGTGCCTTGATTAGGTGAAAGAGAAAGTATAAAAAGCGAAGTGTAATTTGGACTCTCTTCATCTGAGTCTTATAAAAGCAAAGTTTCCAAGGATTGGATGTCATGGAACCCATCCTGTGTGTAATTAAACATACCTTTCTTCATCAGTTTGCAGGGTACCTCAGCGTTTCGCAACTCCTCTGAGCAGCACTTCCTTTTCAGGAGGCTGCATTTCTCAGAAATGGGTAAAGTAGACTCTGGCTTGGAGGTGAATTTGTTCTCCTCCTCCGAGCAGTCCTTTTTGCTCTCTGTAATTTGTATCGATTTCCTCAAACTACCAGAAGTAGTTACATTTGGTTCCTCTTGAATGGAAAACCCCTTTTTCTGTTCCACATTTACCTGTGTGAAGAGAGGACTGACATTTGACCTATCATCCAACAACCTGGTAAGGAGAAACCCCAAACCTGTCACAAATGTTTAATATTATGGATCACCAGGAAAAACTTAGTAGGTCAAGAAGCAAGAGTCTGAGAATTGCTAATTCTAATTAAAAACAAAAACCAACCAACAAACAAACCCAAATTATTTCCCCTCCCTGCCACCCCAGCACTGAATATTTTCAGCCCCTTTGTGTGGCTTTATAGCTTGAAGGTCATAAAACTGGATTCTGGCAGAAATGCAGCTAGATCTCAGGTTAAATATGTTATTATCATTTAACCTATGGAAAAATACATATTTTTTATATCATAATGATGGCATCAACCATCAGAACAACCAAAACAATGTGAGTTTATTTCAAGGAAGCAGTATAAACACCACAAATTCTTAAGAGAGAAAGTGCACAGAGCTTCCTTCTGCAAGACAGATTTCTTTTGCAAAGGATAAACCACTGGGCGTTTATCCTGTTATGGCTACAGGACATCACCTGTCAGCTTGTAACATCAACTCCCTGGATGAACCCCAAAACAGACAGTGTGGATTGTGAGCAGGAGCTGTGGTGATGTGTAACGTGCAGAAAGATGGGTGAACTGCCCCTGAAATGACTTGGTGAAAGGGTCATACGAAAGGATTTCTTGTGAGAATATCCTAATAGCCTTCCCAGAAGGCAAGGTCACTGGTTGTTTCTTACTGGTCTCAACGAGGCTCCTCAAGACCTACCACTTTGCTTATAAGTACTAGTCAAGTTTCCTCCTACATCTACAGTATATGCAAACCCCATCCCGAAGTTCAGTGAAGCAGAAATGGTCCTCACACCGCCATGAATGTAAACCTCCACAGCCATTTACAAAACTGTGGCTGTGAAAGCAAACTTATAAAGTTGCTGATACATTTAAAACAGCTCTACGGTAACCTCTAAGTACGGTACAGACTCTGAATGCAGAATGGGTTCGTCACTGACATCACCAGTTACAGGTTCACAGCTTTTGAGGGTATCTCAATCCAATCTTCAAAGGCCCTTTCCCACTACCAACTACTTGGAAAACCCAGTTACAGGAATAGAACCCAATCAATACTGAAATAAAATTTATCAGAACAACAGAGGACTTGTATTAAAGAAAAGTCAATTAAGGAGACTTCAGTGAGTCAACACTGTTTTGTACGTTCTGAAACTCAGTAAAAATTTGAGAACACGTATCCTATCTCCCAGAAGCAAAAAGGAGAGAAGGCTTCCCAAAGTGAACACAAAACACACAACAAATTAAGAACCACACATCAGACTTGATCTTTACCTTGAGCAACCTTTGTAGGTTATGGCTGGTGCCTCCAGATCCCACTGAATTTAGAAGATTCCCCTTTAATCTAGAGTGATGTGACAACAGCTGCAGGATATCGGGTAAGTGTTCCTGAGCATTTCCCGGGATGAGTGAAAACAAACTAAGTAGAAGCTGTGATATAAAACAGAACACTTCACTACTTAGTTCCTTCCTTGTAACCTCTAAATGAAAAAGCAAGTAAGGGAATAGCTGAAAGAAGCATCCTTGATTTTGTTAAAACCATTTAAAGAACCCTTTAGACTAGTGTAGGAACAAAAAGTGCAAGAGCTAAGGCAGTACAGGCCAAACAGAGAGCAAGAAACATTTTCCGTGTTAAATCAGCCCATAAAGTTATTAATCATTCTCTGATGTAACACACAACATGCCTTTGTCGTCTTTGTCCTGCAGTTCAAAGTTCACCAGAAATTACTACCATCTTTCTTAAATGTTTTTTTGCTGCACATCAGAAGCTTTCACTGGAGTTTACTAGTACAGAAAGCACTCATCTCTCACAGGTTTAATCCAAGATCAGTTGAGTAAATGTCTCTGATACTGTAAACTGTAGCTATTTTTAATTCACTTATGTGGGAATACAAAAAAGGTAGGCAGTAGAAAAATGCTATTTCTTCATTACTATAAGAAAATAAGTGGATCTGTTTCAAGGAGCAGCTTGAAGCCCCTTGTATGGCATAGCTTATCAGACGATTATTTAAAGAAAGAAACAGAGCTGAATAGAAGATTCACACTTCAAAAACTGATTTCAACATACTACTGAGGTGATCCTGCTGATGCCTGAGGAAGCCACATGACAGCCAAGATTTCTATTTAAAGTCAAAAAGGATTCGACAGGATCACACTATGTCCAAAGCAACATGGGCAGACGGTTAATACGAGCAGAACACCACAGCTGCACCCAAAGAATTCGGTAAAATGTAGTATGTCATTGTTATGCAAACAGCCTTGGAAATGACCCAGTAAAACATTGCATCATGGATGAACTCTGTGTCTGATGAGTGCACGAGTAATTCTTTCGGTCACAAGAAACCTAGTTTTTCTCAGAACCCCACTGCTCAGAAATTAAGTGTCTTGGGTAGGGCTATTTGGAGTTAGAATTTAGAAACACAGCTGTTTGTTTCTCATCTTTTTGCTCTAGTGCACAGCGTCTCCCAGCATGACTATGAGCACAAATCATGACACAATGACAATGAAAGACTGCATGAAACCCACTGGGGAAAATAGCAAACAAAACCCTCAAACATCAGTGACAAAAAACTCCCAGGAGACTGAAATCTCAACCATATATAGAATGAGATAGAAATTTCATTGCACTACAGCCATTCAGGTTATACTGTTACCTCCATGAACAGTGCTTTACTGTAAGAATTCTACTTTTAGAAAGCCTTACGTGCTACAGCACACAAAAACCCAAAAGTTCCTGTCCCCACCAGTGATGGAGAATGGGGTGAATACAAGAAAATTCAATACAAGGAAAATAGAACTATTATGGTTTTATTGCCATAAGCTATCACTGCCACATTGAGCCTTTTAGGCATGACAAAAACAACAAAAAAATGGTAAAAATGTCAAAATATTGATCCACAGGAAATCAGAGCTTTGAGGGGTGTGCAACACAGAGCAGTATTTACAAAAGCCATTTAAGAATTTACACACATCTTAGGCTGCTGCTGAAAAAAGTCTCACTGCAGATCCATTTCGTTGCTTACTTAGCATTAATTATTAGCAACCTTGGAAAACTACTTTAAAAACAGCTCCTCCTTTGTCGGCTGCTTCCTCTTTCACGCCTCCTTCACACACCGATACTCGGCACAGCCCGACTGGCAGCAGGAAGAAAGCTGCTGCTCCCAAGTGGAGTTTAACAGTGCTGCGTGTTGCATTCTGCCAGTCAATGGCCTGATACAACATTCAATAGCAACTCCCCCTCTTCTGCACTCCATCACTGGTAATAGGTTGCCAGGCTAGGAATTAGGTTAGAAATTTGACTGTAGAGAATCACAATAGTCGGTGGGTGGCAGTTATTAACAACTGAGTTTTAGTTCAGATTTGCTGATGCTAATGCCCTGACTGTTTCCACCTCGTGCCTGCTGAGCATGTTTTCTTGGTACCTCCCTCTCTTCAAGTAAGCAATACACAACTCAAATGTGAACATCAGCCTGGATTTGTGCAGCTCTTTGCAGTAACGAGAGAGGGGAAAAGAAATAATCTCATCCTCCTTTATGAAAGGCCACTGAAGACAATAATGCAGTTCCAGATGATTAAGGGAACTCACCTTTTGTGCCTCAGACTTGGCTGTCTTGTTCCCAGTATCTAGAGCAAGGCAGAATAGAAACTCCCTTAAAGCTTCTTCTGTTTTCCCCAGATTAGCTAATGCCTGTCCTTTCCTTAGGTGACCCTGCAAGGAAACACATCCATAGCTACAGTATTTTTTCTTTTGTCATGAGAACATGCAATAAAGCCATGATGAAATTACAAGAGATCTTTCTGAAGAAAAAAAAGTTAAGTAGGAAAAGTCACTATAAGCATCTCTTACACCTAGACATCACCACTCCGGGTTTCTAACCACAGTGGTCCAAAAAACTACAGAATACTCTCCAACTCAAGCAAATATGACTCTCACAGCACCTGAGCCCAACTGATCTTGGAAAAATCTACTTCCCCTAAATTAATCTTCTAAGATAGTAATTTTGTCCTTATAGAATGATACAAGCACAGCATTCATTTTTAGAGAGAGTTCATGAACTTGATATTCATCCAGGTCAAAGACAATAGCCTTAGCTCATCCTCCAGGATTATCACTCTCTTCCTTTACCTCAGGAAGCTCAAGAATATTATGGCTAAATGTCTGTAAATCACAAGAGTCCAAGAAGTTACAGGACTTAAAGCTTCCCTCAGATTCAGCTCTCTGACCATTCTAACCGTTTTCTATCAGGGCAGTATGAAGGTTTTAAAGCAAAGTAAAGCTGGAGTCAGAACTTACTTTCAACCAGTATGGCTGGAGCCTGCACGCTGTTTCTGCATCGTGCAATGCATCTTCACAAGCTTTCAAAGTGGAGTTAATCTGGGACCGGTTGCTATATAGCAAGTGGTCATTTGGAGCTGTAAGAAATAGAAAAAGTGGTTAAGTAAAACAGAAATTAGTTACATAAGCTTTACTCCTTAATTATTTTTTTTTTTTGTTAAACACATGTTGGTGCTTCCAAGTTGCACAAACCCACGAAATATCCAGTTTTTAAATAACTATGTACTAAATGAAGTCTGGAAACCTCTCTGGACAACTCCAGACAAAATGTCAGCTATCTATTATATAACTGCAGGGAACATTGCATAAATAAATGCTGAGACGCTCACACAATAAATTACCAGCGCTGACTGAGGATCAGATGGTTGGTAGAAACATTAAGGAGACATTTAAGGCAGCAGGAGGAATGCTGGCATACTGTAGGGAGGAGTTTCAAAATTTGTAGCATCAAAGTTTTTAAGTGATACATAGCGATCTCTTTGTGCTATCGCTCAGCACAGTAAAAGAAGTGACAGTGTGAAGAATCAGATAACACTACACTGATCACCGAGTGACACACACGGCGCGTTGTAGCATCGAGACAAAACGTGTGCTGAGGGAAGGCTGGGCACTTTTCTGAGAATACTTTCCCATTTAACTGAAACTCGTAATACCTTGCTTTTAATTCCCACTTATTGCGTGCAGCATGCGAGATGCTTTTCCTCAAACTGCATTGAAAGGACCGCATCAAAAAGTTCTCTCTGCACAGCCCCGCAGGCGATGGGGCGGGAGAGCCGAGCGGGGCCAGCCGGGGGTTGCGGGATCCCGAACACACATCCGCGCCGGTCCCTTCGCGCTCGGCTACGAGCGGCCGCTCCGCGCCTGGCGGTGGTCGGGGGGACAGGACTCCGGCCCCTGTGCAGCCCCTCCCGGGGCGCGGCGCTCCGCTCCCTCCCGGCCCCGCCGGTTACACAACGGCGCCGGTCGGGGGGAGCCCGGCCGGACCGCAGGCTCCGGCTTACGCAACCGCTGCTCTCCTGACCCAGTTTCGCCGCGGGCCGAAGAGCCGCGACCCCTCCCCGGGGCTCCCCCTCCGGGGCACCCCCGACACCCGCCCCAGGGCCCGGCGCGGGGGGCCGGCGGCGGGCGGGAGCGCGGCCCCGGCACACCCCCCGGACGCGGGGGCTGCCCCCGGCACAGTCCGGGTCTGTGCGGGGCGAGAGTGTCCGGAGCGGCCGCGGGAGAGCCCCGGCCGGTGCAAAGTTGCCCCCCCCGGGGGCGGCGGGAGCGCGTTCCCCGCGGGGCAGCGCCGGGAAGGGGGGAGCCCTTACCCAGGCTGACCGCTTCGTTGTACTTCTGCAGGGCGGCTTGGAGCTTCTTCTCCTTGTAGAGGAGGTTCCCTTCGTGCCGGAGCTGCGAAGCCTTCACTTGGCAGGGGAACCACTTGGCCAGCAGGTTGCTGAGGATGACATTGACCCGCAGGAGCTGCCCGGCCGCCGCGCCGCCCGCCTCCTTGCACAGGACGCAGCGGGACTCGGGCGCCCGGTCCCTCTCCAGGCACTTTTTGCAGAACGTGTGTCCGCAAGGCAAGGAAACGGGCTCGAAGAGGAAGCCCTGGCACTTGCGGCACCTGAAAACGTCCCACTCGCGGGGTGCCGCGGGGTGTCCGGCGGCGGGCAGCCCCTCTTTGATCCGGACGCTCTGCGCCAGGCACTCCACCAGCTTCTCCAGCTGCTCGGCGCGCAGCTGCTGGTGGCGGGACGCCAGCTGGTACAGCGGCAGCGCCTCGTGCAGCCGCCCGCCGAAGGCCAGCGCGTCCGCCCGCCCGAGCAGCACCTGCCACTCGGGCCCCAGGCCGCCGCCCGGCGCCTCCAAGTTCTGCGCCGGCAGAGCCCCCGCCGCCAGCTGCAGCACCAGCTGGGGCTCGGGGCGCGGCGGCGGCAGGTGAAGGCGGAGGCGGGGCCGCGGCCCCGGGAGCGGCCCGTGGCTCGGGCGGGGCGCGCAGGTGAGTGGCGGTGGGGTAGGGAGCGGACAGAGCCACCGGCGGGGGTTTGCGCGGAGGTACCGACCCACTGGCAGCGGGACCGGGAGCGGCGCCGCGACCGCTTTTTGCCGCCCGGTTGCGGTGAGTCGCGTGGATCCGGGATGCTGCGGGCGATGGGCGGGCACGGCCGGCTCACGGGGCTCCGCGCGGTGTCCCCTCCGTCTCCGGTCGCCACCGGAGCTGGTGGACACGTCGCCCGTGGGGCGGGAGGGGGGTGGTGTCACTCGTGGGCTGTTCCCGGTGGCTGCGCACAGGGCTGCGGGAAATCGGTGATACCGGCAGGTCCCCACTACGTGCCGGGGCGGCTGCCAAGGCTCCGCTGGGGTCCTGTTGCGGTGCTACTAAATCCAGCCAGGCTCCCCCATGGATCACCCACGGGTGACTGAGAGCTGCCACCGTCCCACTGCCCTTCACAACCTGGTGGGCAGCTTGGCGGCGTCCCTGGTGCATCGGGCAGGAACGGCACCGTCGCACGGGGAAGGCAGTTCAGAGACCCCCCAGTGCAGCGGTGTCGATAGAGTCGGAGGGTGTCCCCGTGTCCCCACACACTGTGCCGCGCCGGTGACCCCCGGGCCTGCACGCTGGCAGCGGCGGCTCACTGCTCGGCTGTGCAGCGGTCCCCACCGGGATCGGTGCCTTGGTAGCACCTGCCGAACACCGGTGGACTCTGCCCCGTGCGCCCAGCCCTGCCGTACCTGTCCTCGTCCCCCTGGCTGGCTGCCCCCGGCCACTGTTTGCCCGGGGCGGGGTGCGGTATTTACCCTCCCGCCGGAGCAGATCCATGTCTTGGGCTGCAGCCGCCCTTGACCCGTGGCTTTGCTCACTTGGTGAGGGGACGCAGCGCCGGCTGTGCCGTGGGGTGAGTTGCCCCGTGCCTCTGTTTCCAGCCACCACAGCTGGTGGGAGCGGGGGGCGCGCTGGGACCCCCCGCGCTGGCAGAGGCACGCGGAGACTGCGGCGGCTCAAGGCTGCGGTGATGATGCCGATGCCGGGGACAGAGGGAGGGACTGAGCTCAGGAACTTGGAGCGGGTGCTTGGAGAAGGGGAAACTCGGGGGCAGCGCAGAGTACGGGGCAACAGGGCTGGGAGTGCCCCTGCTGGGGACGGGGTGTGCAGAGGTGAGCGTGGGAAGGTGACAGGTGTGGGGGAGAACACACGCAATCCATGTTTGGTCCTGAGGACCCTCCAAGACCCCCTGCCCGGGCGCAGGCTGCCCCCAGCGCTGCGGTGCTGAGCCCGGGGCTGTGGCAGCGTGGCTTTGCCAGCTGGTGCCATGCACCCTCAGTGCACACGTGGCACGAGCGCGACAGGCCTGAGCACGCGGGGGCGGGGAGTGGGCGGCAGCGGGGGATGCAGGGCCAGCGCAGCCCCCACTGCACCCCCAGCCTCCAAGGGGCGGCTGCTGTCCCGTCGGTGGAGCGGGGACTTCTCCTTCGGGGCAGGCGGTGTATGATGAAACCAGGGAGAAATTTCTCCTGGCAGCGCACAGGCTGCTGGCGGAAGCCCCCGGGAGCCTGCGCTCCCCCTGCGCCACCACAGCCGCCTTCCCATGGTAACTCCACCGCGGGAGCCGGCGGGGTGCCGGCGGGAGCGGCCGCCCCGTCTGGAGGGTTGGCGCCCGCCTGGCTCCCCGTGGCAGTGCTGGCGTCCCCGACATGCCCCGGGAGCTGCGTGTCCACACCCCAGCAAGCCCCGGGGTGGCCAGAGGACCCGGCGAGGGGCTGGGCTGAGACCCGTCAAACTCGCTTTGTGCCAGGAAGGTGACGCTTGGGTGGCCATGCAGGCAGTGGGGGGATGCCAGGGCTGTGGCCAGTGACCTTCAGCGTGCCTGGTGCCTGGCCATGCTCCATGCCCAGGGATGGGCGGCCAGTTGGCATGCACACTGGTGCAGTGGGAGCCACGGGCCCTGAGTGCCCTGTGTCCCCAGAGCTGGTGGCGTGACTTGGCGGGGCCACGGGCGGGCGGGGGGGACCAGCCGGGGTGAGGGAAAATGAAAGCAGGTGATGCGGAAGGAGAAGTAGGTCAGGCGAGCTCTGGCCTCTCCTGGCAGCCTCGGCTGCACTGCGTGCTCCACTCTGCCTGGCTGTCCCTGCCGTGTCCCCAGGCCCCATGGGCAGTGGCTGGAGTGGGCGGTGAGTAAGAGGGTCCTGCCGCCAGACACTGGGTCCCGGGCAGGGTGGGTGCCAGGCACTGCCCATCCCAGACACTGGTGGGATGGGAAGCATGGCTGGGCTGCTTGGCATGTGTTGGTATGGTGGCACCCCAGCCATTTTGCTTCGGTTCTCCTCCCGTGGGCATCCTTGGGGACACACAGCTGGGGCAAGGATGGGCAGGAGCTTTTGCCCTGCTGCAGGGCCAAGGAGGAAAGGAGAAGGGATTCCTGCCCCTCCCGCTTGGGTGGTGCCAAGCTAGCCGCTATGGTGGGCCTTGGGGACAGCCATGTGTCCTATAGTGGAGCTCCACAGACACTGTCCCAGGCCTTGCTCCACTATGGAGCTGTGGGGCCATCACCCTCCCCACAGGGCAGGGCTGGCTGGGGTCTCCCCAGTGGCGCTACGTGGGTCGGAGTGGCTGAGGCGGGCATGTCCCCGCTGGCAGTGCTACATGGGCTTGGGGGGGGATTAGAGCCGCCTGCCCCCCTTCCCTCCCTGGGATCAGCCGTGGGCAGCGGGGAGCTGGCAGCAGGCAGCTGCCGTGGGGGCGGAAGCCGGGCTATTTCGGGGGGTATGAAAGGGGGGGCTGTGGGCTGGCACTGTCCTTGCCGAGTGACCCCACCAAGACCAACTAGCAGTGCCAGGATGGAGCATTGAGGCCTGGCCGGCGCTGCTGGCAATGCTCAGTCCCTGAGGTGCTGTGAGGACACGCACCCTGTACTGACTGGGAGGTGCCACCAGCCAAGGGGACCCCCTGGGGCTGCTGTGCAGCGCGGTGGGACCCAGGCAGTCTGGCTGCCCTCCAAGGGGCTCCCATGACTGCTGCAGGGCCAGTGGCTCCAGAGCTGGCTCACCCTGGGGCCAGCAAGCAGGCCCAGCCACAGGCAAGCCTGCCTGTCCCAGGCTGGGGGCTGGCAGAGCCTCGTCCTGCTGCCACCAGTAACTCTGTGCCCAGACCGGGCTGCAGGGAGGCACATGAGCAATTGAGTCTGGCTCCATCTCAGTAGGGTCCTGGCCAGGCTGGGCCATGCAGGATGCCCAGCTCCTCCATGCTTCTCTTGGTGCTGGCAGGAGTGGCCTGGGCACTGGCTGGGCTTGGGGCCCCTCTGAGAGCCACTCACTTAGACTGCAGTCCTGTCTCCCTGGCTGTCAGGTGAAATGTGCCCATTTTCCTTCCTTCCTTGCTTCATTCCGAGTTCCTTCCGTCCAAGTTCCTTCGTTCCTTCCTTCGTTCCTTCGTTTGTTCGTTAGTTTGTTCCTTCCTTCCTTCCTTCCCTCCTTCCTTCCCCCTGCCTGTTCCTGCCATCTCCCTGAGCAGAGAGCAGACAGGGACAAACCATGTCCAGCCTTGTGTGACCTCTCCCTGGCACGCTAGGGAGCCTGCGGGTGACCCACAGGGGCCACATGCCGTTGGCCACATCTGTACTGGCCACTCATGGGCAAGCATATGGCCATGGAACCCCCTTCCTTGGCAGGTCGGGTCAGGATGTGATGCAGGAGATGGGGGTGCCCATGGCTGGGTTGCCTGTCCTGCCATCAGGAGAGGAGCCAGTGCCATGCAGGAGCTGGAATGAGGCCATGTCCCAACACTGGTGACATTGGTCAGGGTGCCACTGGCCAAGGCAAGGGCGGAGCTTGGAGGAGGATGGACGGATGGATGAAGGTCAGCCCATTGTCCCCAAAGGCCAGCATCTCCCCACCTGGTCACCCCCGGTAAGCAGCCCAGTGCCCCCCAGCCAGGGTGAGCAGCAGTTTGTGGCCAGCGCCTAGGCGGTTGCAACACCCCCAGGGTGGGGGGGCCATGGTGACTCATCCCAGTGGGGCCTGGCCACCAGCAGGAACCCTGACTCAGGGCTGCGTGCCCATGCCATGCTGTGCCCCTCCCTGCCCGCCTCGCCCACCTTATCTCCCGCCCTTAGCACCTGGCACACCTGGGCCGGGGGGGCTGGCGCCGTTCCCCTCCTTTATGGGGAACAAAGGGCAGGCGAAGGGTTGGCAGCAGGTGCCGCATCCCTCCTTCCCTTCCTTCCTCTCTTCTTCCCTCCCTTCCTCCCAGGGACGCTGTGCCCTCCACTGTGCCCCACACTGGGGCAGCCAGTCATCCCAGAGCAGTGTGGCAGCGCAGTGGGCAGTGCTGCCAGCAGCCCTGCTGCCCCAGGCTGGGTGCTGCCTGCACTCTAAGCACTGGGCTGACCCATGGCCCCACAGCCGGCTCCTGCCCAGCGCGCAGTCCATGGTGATGGAGAAGGTGGGATGCCATGCCCAGGGCATGCTGGTACTGCCCTTCTGCCTGCCTGTGGGCTCTTGCACAACCCAGCTCTTTCTGTGAGCATTGCTGGGGCTGGGCTGGAGGCCCCTCACTACCTGGCTGGTGTGGGGCTCTTCCCCTTTCTGCTGGCCTTCTGCTGCCAGCGGCACCGGCACGGTGCCCAGGGCCCATCTGGGGCCATGCCAGGGTGCTGTGCTGCAGGTGCCCCTGGCTGGGCTGGCGTGGGTGGCCTGGGCGGCTGCTGGTGCCAGCGGTGGGGTGTGGGGCGCGCTCTCCGGGCTGGTAATTGCTGTTTAGCTGGGGACACAGAGGGTGTAATTATGGGGGGGGTTGCGCGAACTTGCAGCCTGGCCAGGGGGGCCCATGGGTGCCCCAGCCTGGGGGAGTGGAGGGGAGCATAGTCCAGCCAGGCTGTCATCGCATCCCACGTTCGCCGTGGGACCTTGGGAACCCTCTCCAAGGCTAGAGCAGGACACAGATCCATAGGGCCGAGGGGTGGCTTCAGGGCTGGCTGGGCAGGCCGCAGCACGCTCGCCCAGCCCAGCCCTGTGGTGGCAGCCCTGCTCCTGCCAAGCGCAGGCGCCCTCCTGGCTTGGCGGGGCTGGCCACGGCCAGCGGGGAGCACCCAGCACCCGGCACCCTGCCTTGGGGTGGCACAGAAGGTGAGGGCCTGTGTGATGCCTCAGCACGGGGGGCAGGGGCAGGCGGCCTGGAGGCAATGCTGGTGGCAGGAGAGGGATGCTTATGCTGTGGCGTGCCTGTCCTGGTGGTGCTCTCATTTTCTCCTGTGGGAGCGGGCCAGGGGATGCCCCTTGCCTGGTTCTGGGTCGGTGCCCTGCGACACAGCACCGGCCGCAAAGGGTTAATGCCGTGTGTGTTCTGGGAAGCGGGGCTGGGAGGTGCGTGACCCGGGGTGTGGGCGTCGACTCCTTTTGAGGTGGGATCCTGAGCTCAAGTGCAGTGGGGAGCGGGGCCAAGTTCACACAGCACCGTGCCTTCCCCTCCCTGCCGCTCGCAGGCCGCCAGCCCGGCTGCGACGTAGCACCGAACCACGCCAGGACACGGGCCAGGTGAGCCACGCACCCACTCCGCCATCACTGGCAAGGAAGGTGCCAGGGGGCTGGGGACCCAGTGCGGTACCACTGGGCTTTAGAAAAGCTGGGCCAGCTGCTTCAGCGCCAGCCAAGAGGCTGCTGAGATGCTGGTGTTGCCTGAACCTACGCTGCCTTTGCTCCGGTGGGTTGGGATGGGATAGGATGGGACAGGAAGGGACAGGTGGCGAGATCTGGGTCACCTTGGCTTGGCAGAGCAGGGCCCACACCCCACAGTGGCAATGCCAGACAGCCAGACGTGGCGACAGGAAAGGTTTCGGCGGCAGGAGAGGGCCAGGATGCCAGCACAGTACCAGTGGGTCGGGGGGTGGCATGGGGGCTCTGCTTCTTGTCCCTGCTGCAGGTGCTGGGATTGGCACTGGCAATGTTGCTGGTCCTGCTCTGCTGTGACAGGGATGCCTGTGCCCAGCCTCCATGGCAGCTATCGTGCTGGGCTGGCACTGGGCCCCCGGCATGGTGCCAGCTGGGTGCTGAGGCAGCCCTAGGCCACAATGCTCCGACCCCCTTCCTCAGTGCCGATGGCTGATGTGCCATGGCGGCAGCAAATAGCTGTTCCTGGGAGACGCTGAAGGTGCTCAGGCACTGGGAGCTCTCAGTGTGAGCTGGCCAGTGGGAAGCTGAGCCACAGGGGTCGTTCTCAGTGCTGTGGGCTGAGGGACTCTATTTATCCTCTTCCCTCTCCAAACCATTTTCCCTTTCTCTTTGCTCATTCTTCTTTCAAAGGGCAGTGCCACTTTTCCCACACCCTCCAGCAACGGGACCCCTGGCATGTACCTGCCATAGGGTCACCAACTCGGCCAGGCCCCGGCCGCCACCTTCCCTGCAGGGTAGGCAGAGGGGCTGTGCAACTCCTGCCCTGCAGCCACGCCACCCCCCTCGCTGTGGCCACTGGCGCCCGGGCCGCTGCTGCTCCCAGTTGGCTCCAGGCAGGGCAGTGGTGTGGGGGACGGGTTGCACGGCCTGGACACCATCCCAGCTCCCAAAGGGTGAGGGGCCCTGCAGGGCTGGGGGCTGGGGCAACACTGCGCTGCACTCCCCTTCCTGGGTGACTCACTCTCCCCAGTGTGGCTATGAAGTCCCTCGACAGCATTTGCAGCTTGTGACCGAAAGCAGCAGCCCTTGGCAGCAGCCCAGGGTGGGGTCTGTGCTCCCCAGGATCTCTGCCCGCCTTCCCCACAAGGGAGCAGGTAGGGAAACCCCCTCCCAGACACCCCCTCCCACCCCACACCTTCCACTGTTCCCAAGCTGCAGCCAGTGCTCAGTGAAGGCTGGCACTGTGCCCTTGTGCAGGATGCCATCCTGGCTTAGTGGCATGGGACACAGCTTGTCCCCATGCATGACGGGTGCTGCAGGGCCAGCCCTCCACCCCACTGTGCATGGCTCTGTTGGGGTGAGTGGGCCCCCAAGTTGGAGGGAGCTGGCAAGTGGATGGGGCCTGGCCATGGTTGTGCCAGGCAGCGCAGGCCGGTTGAGGGATGTCAGGGTGACCCAGGCAAGCATTGTTCCCGCTGCCAACCTGCCCTGCATGGGAGCCAGCTCGGCATGGGGAGTGACCCCCCCGTTACTCAGCCCTTTGAGGCTTCTGCAGCCGAAACGTGCCTGGCCACAGCACTGACATAACTGAGCCCTGGCATGGCGGGGCATGGGCATCGCCACCTGCTCTGCTCCAGGCACCGTCTCTGGCCAGGGAATGCTGGGGGGCTGGGGGGTGGCTCCGGCCCCCTCACACCTCGTCTCCTCGCCGTTTCCTTATCGCTGCGGTGATCTCCTCGACGGCAGCACCCGCTCAGCATGTGACTTCGCTCCAGTGAGGAGGATGTGCGGAGGGGGGGGTGGGGGTGTCAGCGAAGGAGCTGTAACGGGTGGTTTGGTGCGATGGAAAATCCCCCTCCTGCCCATCGGCACTGCCACCTCCCCCCTGCCCTGCCCCGGCCCTGCTGTGTCTGCTGGCATCTGGCCCCGTGGCTGCTCACGGGGGTCCCAGCTTCATCATCTGCCTCTGCTGGCATGTTCTGTGGCATTGGCAGCACTGAGGCTGTGCCCACCTGCACTGTGACATGGTGAGGCTGTGCCCATTTCTCGGAGCACCCTGCCACCTCACTGGAATATGACGGGGCCTCAGCTGCTGCCCTGTGCCCATGCACCCCCACAGATATGTGCCAGTGGGTGCTGTCAGAGTCCTGTGAGCACCCAGCTGTCTTGTGGGGCTGGAGATGCTGTGGGCACTGGGGCAGGAGGGAGGGTGTTGTCGTGCCATCGCTAGGGGAGGCAGCAACAGAGGACATGGCACCACCCTGTCCCGTGACCATTGCCCGTGACAGCCCTGGGGATGTGTGGAGCTCTGGGCCATCCTTGGCAGGTGCCACGTCCCTGTCATCCCTCTCCAGCCGCCCAAGCTGTGGCATGGGGTACTTGCCCCCCCCCCCCCCGTAATCCTGCCCCTGCGGCTAATCCTGCCTAATCCCACCAGGGGCTGTCGCTGCCTGTTGGCTCCCAGGGCCCTGATGGTTTAATCACCCCTAATCCGCTCACCCCCGCCTCAGCAGGCAGAGGGGACCCCGGCTGGTGGTGGGACAGGCTCCTGCCAAGGAGGGGGGGGCTCGGCCATGGGCGCTGGCCCCAGCATCCCATCCCAGGCGGTCGGCACTGCCCGGCTCCCAGTTTCAGGGGCGGCTGCCGCCTGCCCTGCCGGTCGGGCCTGCTTGGCAGCGGCTGGGGCGGCTCCGCAGCCAGTTGCTCCGGGGCCGTTCCCAGCTGCTTGCTGAGGCAGCCCCAGCTGGCGGCTGCCCAAGCGCAGGGAGTGGCCGGCTTGGGGATGGGCCCCTGCGCCGGGGGCCGTCGGCCACGCCGTCCCTCCATGGGCAAGAGGGGGCACGTCTCCCCGCACCCGCCTGCCGACGGCACAGTGTGGCTTGGCACCCGTGGTGGGTTTGGGGTGGATGGGCCTGGCATGGCTCAGCACTGCCTCGCATGGCTCAGCAATGGCCAGTGCCACATGCTGCCATCTACCATGGCTTGGCTCGGCATGGCATGGCTCTGACAGCACAGAGAGCCACGACGTGGCAGTGCTGATGCCTGCCTCTGCCTCCCTCAAGCTGCAGTCACTGGACTCCCATGCGGGTGTCACCCAGCTGGTGCCAATGTCAGAAACCAGCCCCATCTGGCTGCAAGGGCATTGCCCATGGCTGTGCGTGGTGTCACAAGGCAGGTTGCAGCCCTGGAGCTGCCTCTGCTGCTTGTACCCCGCCTGCAGGTTGTTGTAGGGTCATGGGCTCCCCCTTCCCACCCATCTGTGCCAGCTCCACAGGAACGCGTGGGTCCCTGGTGCTGTGCTGAGGGGACGCTGATGTGAGTGCCAGCAGTGCTGGGTTTAGGTCTGAAGCCAAGCCCTGCCAGCCATAGCGTGGGAAAGGCCCGACTGGTGCAGGCTGGGCTTGGCTGGGCTAGGAGTGGCCCCGGGCTTGGGCACAGGGGGAGGGAGGGGGCCCAGTCCCCACCAGGAGCGGGGGCAGGAACCGGCGGCGCGGGTGCTGATCCTAATCTGCGGTGGCAGGAAGCGTGGCCCCCGTTCCCAGCCCGGCTGGGCTCCACGGGGCGGCCCCTGGCCCTCAGGGCCCTCTTCCCGGCACTCGCCTGCCCACCCACGCCCGCTGCTGGTGAGGCCCGTGTTCCCAGGATGGGGGTGGCTGGGAGCCGGTGGCTGTGCCTGGCCTTGCCGGGGGGTGGTGGTGGGTGGGCTGACACAGGAAGTGCTGCACCTTGGCAACGTTCAAAGGCACCATGCTGAGATTTCCCCCTTTGCTGTGGCGGCGCGGGTGGCTGGTGCTGGTGTGGATGGAGGAAGCGTGGGGGACTGCGGCGGGAGGGTTGCACCCACCAACCTCGACAGAGCACAGAGGGGGCTGAGGGCAGACCACAGGCCCTGAGCCTGCCCCAGTTTAGTGTCCCAGTGAAAACCTAGTGCCACCCAGCCGTGTACATGGAGGGTTCCTTGTGCCCTGGCTTTGCGAAAGCGATGCTCCAGCCGCAGTGTTTCCTCCAAGCACTGTCTCCCAGGTGGTTTGAGCACCACTCAGGCAGCATCCTATCCTTCTCACAGGTAAGGATGATGGCCAGCCCAGAGGACGACCTCATCGGCATCCCTTTCCCTGAGCACAGCAGCGAGCTGCTGAGCTGCCTGAACGAGCAGCGGCAACTGGGGCTGCTCTGCGATGTCACCATCAAGACACAGGGGCTGGAGTACCGCACCCACCGCGCTGTCCTGGCTGCCTCCAGCCGCTACTTCAAGAAGCTCTTCGCAGGGCCAGGGCCAGGGCAGGAAGTCTGCGAGCTGGACTTTGTGGGGCCGGAGGCGCTGGGCGCGCTGCTGGAATTTGCCTACACAGCCACGCTGACCATCAGCAGCGCCAACATGGGCGAGGTGCTGCGCGCTGCCCGGCTGCTGGAGATCCCCTGTGTCATCGCTGCCTGTGTGGAGATCCTGCAGGGCAGTGGGCTGGAGGCACCTGGCCCCGATGACAGCGACTGTGAACGGGCCCGCCGCTACCTGGAGGCTTTCGCCGCCCTCCCCGAGGCTGAGCTGCCTGCCCCGCCACCACCCCGCCCCACTGCCCGGCGCAGCAAGAAGACCCGCAAGTTCCTGCAAGCCCCGGGTGCCCGGCTCAACAACCATGCCGAGGAGCCACCCGCTGAGGTGGCTGAGGGCTGCAGCAGCCCCCCACCACTCCCACAACTGCCCTCGCCCCCCCTGCCTGAGGGGCTGCCCCTGCCCTATGATAGCTTTGAGCTGCCTGAGGAGGAAGAGCTCCACCCACACACCTTCCCCTTCCCCTACCAGCCCCCCCTGTCCCCTGAGGAAGCCACCTCTGACGATGATGCCATTGACCCTGACCTGATGGCATACCTGAGCTCGCTGCACCACGAGTCGCTGGCACCTGGGCTGGATAGCCCTGACAAGCTGGTGCGCAAGCGCCGCTCCCAGATGCCCCAGGAGTGCCCTGTCTGTCACAAGGTCATCCACGGCGCCGGCAAGCTGCCTCGCCACATGCGCACGCACACGGGTGAGAAGCCCTTCGCCTGCCAAGTGTGTGGGGTCCGATTCACACGGTGAGTGCTGCTGGATGAACCCTCCCTGTGGGACGTGTACCCAGTAACATCCTCCATGGCATTGTCCCTGCCAGTCCTGCTGAGGCCTGGCCACAGCCCTGGCATGGTCCATGGGCTGTGCTGCATCCCCTGAGTGCTGCTGGACCAAACTGGGATACCCAGTGGCATTATTCCACAGTACCCCTCTGCCAGCCCTGCAGATCCAAGGGGCCTTTGGCACCCCATGGGTGCTCTTGAACAACTCAGGGTACCCAATGGCATTCTACATGGCACCCCCTGCCAGTCCTTGTTGTGGTGCAGTGAGATTCATGGGGCCTTCTGCACCTCATGAGTGGTGCCAGACTGACCCAAGGTATCTGGCAGCATCCCCTATAGTGCCCCCCTGCCATCCATGCTGGGGCAGTCACATCTGTGGGGTGTTCTGCACTCTGTGCTGCCAGAGCGACCCAGGCCTGATACCTACTGGGATCTCCCACGGCACCTCCTCTGCCAGCCTGGCATGGTGTGGTGCAGGTCTGGGGTGGGGTCTTCTGCCCTCCGTAAGCGCTGCCGGACCATCCTAGGGTACCCGGCAGCATCCCCCCTGCACCTCCCCTGCATAACCAAACTGCATCCCAGCCATGCAGCTGCAAAATGGTCCCCTACCCCCCAAGCAGCTAGACCCCTGTGCCCTGCAGAGCATTCCTGCCACAGGGCTGTCAGCTCTGGTTCCCTGCCTGCCGTGGCTGGGTGCCGTGCCAGCTGCCCCGTGCCAATGTCTCCCTGTGTGTCCCAACTCCAGGAATGACAAGCTGAAGATCCACATGCGGAAGCACACGGGTGAGCGGCCCTACTCCTGCCAGCACTGCAGCGCCCGCTTCCTGCACAGCTATGACCTGAAGAACCACATGCACCTGCACACAGGCGCCCGGCCCTACGAGTGCAACCTCTGCCATAAGGCCTTCGCCAAGGATGACCACCTGCAGCGGCACCTCAAGGGCCAGAACTGCCTGGAGGTGCGGACCCGCCGCCGCCGCCGCGATGAACCGCCCCCACCGCCTGCTGGGCCCCCCGGCCTCGACCTCTCCAACGGGCGGCTGGAGGGGCTGCGCCTCTCCATCGCCCGCTACTGGGCTCCAGGGCAGCCTGAGGAGGAGGAAGAGGAGCCGGAGGGCGAGGAAGGGCCGCAGCCGGATGGCGCTGTGCCGGTGGAGACAGCATAGGGCTGATGCAATGGCCGTGCCGTGCCGAGCTGTGCTGTGCCCACCGGGATTTCTGATCCCATTTTTCCCATCACGGTTCATTCCCAGTTATGCAAAGGGGGAAACCCCCCCAGCCGATTTGCACAAGGGGGTGGGGGGCCCCTACCACCCTCCGCCGTGCCCGGGCCCACCTGGTCGTGCCCAGGTGGGTGAAGGGGGGATTGGGATTTGGGTGTCCTCCCACCAAACCCCCCTCGTGGATGCCAGGACTGGGCAGGGGCACCCATGGACCGAGACCTCCAGCTGGGGAGAGCCTCCTGTGCTCTCCCCAGTGTGGGGGTGCCAACTGCCCTGCGCTGTGCATAGCTTGTCCCCCTCTTCCCACTCCGAGCAGCCCCCCCCCCCCGGCGAGCCCCCCTCGCCCCTGCACTCCTGGCTGCTTTCTCTTGGTTGCACTATTCGGGTGAGCCCACCTGGGTGTGGGGCAGCCCCGGCCCCTCCCCGGCCCCGTCCCCCTTCTGAAACCCCCTGGCCCTGTGGGACCCACCTCCCTGGGGTGGCCGGGCCCCCGCGGTCACCCCTCTGCCCTTTGCACATGCCCCCCGCAGGGCGCAGCCTCCCCGGGGGAATAGGGGACTGGCACTATTTGTCTACAATAAGAGTTTTATCTATATTTAAAAAGATGATGTAATATATTCCCTCCCCCGGCCCCTCTGCTGCCACCCGCCAGCGCTGCCCGGCCCCCACATCTGTCCCTTGCCATGGGGTGCTGGGAGGGGTGATGGGGCTGGGGGAGCTCCACTCCCATCATGGCTTTAAAGTGCCTTATGGTGAACTTGAACCTTTTCGGCTACTTGAACCTCTCTGGTGTCAGGAACCAAATGAACCATGGGCGGGCGGCCCCCCCGCCCCTCCGGGCCGCCTCTGCCTGTCTGTATGTCTGTGTTTGTTTTTGTTTTTGTTTTTGTTCTTTTTTTAAACGAAGGCTGCTTGTTAATAAATGGAGAAGCAGGGACCCCCCCGGCGTCCAGCTGTCTGTCCATTCTGTGCCCCCACCCTGAGCAGCTTGGGGCTGGAGGCACTGTAGGGTTGGGAATAGGGACATCAAGGGTCTGGGATGGGGAGGGGGCACTCTGGGCATGGGGCTGGGGACATCGAGGGGCTGGGAGCACCGTAGGTGTGGGAATGGGGGGTACCACAAGGCTGGGGGGCACCACAGGGACAAGGAACAAGGAAAAACATCTCTGTGGAGATGGAGATACGGGCATCAAGGGGCTGAGGGCATTGTGGGGACAGGGACAGGGCTTGGTGCCCCATGGGAATGGAGATGGCACCATGTGCAGGTACAGGGTCATCGAGGGGTGGGGGGCAGCATGGGCTGAGGCTGGGGGCAGCATGGGCCTGGGGGCATGACAGGGATGGGAATGGGGGCACCATAGGGCTGCGGACAGGGATATAGAGGGGCTGGGGGCACCCTGGGAAAGGAGATGGTGGCACCAAGGTACTGGGGATGGGGACACTGAGCGGCTGAGGGCACAGCAGGGATGGAGCTGGGGGCAGCATGACCACCATGGACTGGTGGATACTAACTCCAGTGCCTCAAGGACTGGGTGCTTTATTTGCCAGCCCCTCCCCACCCAGGGGCTCTCAGCTTCTGCTGCGCTGCTCCTCCCAGCACCTGGACCCCTGTTCCCACTGTCCCATGGCACTATCCTGCTGTCACTGGGCTCTGCTGTCACTGCTGGGTGGCTGCAGAACCACCCACCCCCTTCAGCTTGCTGTCACTGCTCTCAGCCTGCTCTTGGCAGTTGAAGTCTTGGCTGAGACAGGGGAGAGCAGTGGTGTCGTCCAGCACCCCCAGTGCGGGGCAGGACAGGGCACACTGCCACCCTCACCACCAGCAGGACAGGCGCTGCCATCCTCGCCACCAGTGTTTGTGCTACATAGCCAAGAAGGGAGCACGCTGAGAGAGTGCAGGGAACCTGCAGGTACGGGGTGATGCTCCATGGAGCAAGATATCCCAGGGATCTGTGCCACAGATCCCAGGGATGCCACTGCTCTTTTCCATCCTCCACGGGTAACTTACCTGCATTGCACAAAGTTGCTGCCATCAGTCCATGTCTTCTACAGGTTCAACCCTTAAATCTGGTTGACTTGCACCTACCTGCTCCATGGTGTGCAGCCAGCCATGTTGTAAAGCCTCTTGCTTTTCCATAGGGAGCAAAGTGGCTTCCTTAAAGGTTGATGTCACATACATGTCTACTTCTCCTTGATCCATTAGCACAACTTGGTATTTTGCCAGTTGGCTTGGAGAGATCCACTGATGTCTCTTTAGATTCCAAACAGCCAGCATGGCATATGGGACCAGCCCAGTCAGAGGCTGCCCCAAAGTGAATGTCTGGGCCTCCTGTATCATTAGCGCGGTGGCTGCTACAGCCCATAAACATGCTGACCATCCAGCTGGTTGGAAAAGAATGCCACTGGCCTTTGCCAACTTCCATCAGTTGTGTCATCACCCCAGAGGCTCCTTGCTGCCTTTCGCGCATGTATCATGGAGAGGGTCTAGCTGTATCTGGAAGGCCTAAAGCTGGCACTCCTGTGAGCATCATTTTTATGATGGTAAAGCTGGTTGAACATTCTCAGGTCCATTCCAGCAATTCTTCAGGGCCTTTGATGGCCAAACAAAGGGGGTTGGCTCTTAGTCCAAAATTTGGGATCTATATGGGGTCAAATAGTGGCAAAGCCTGCCACTAACAAAAATCCTCTTAGCTGTCTCTTAGTCTTAGGAAGTGCAATTCAGCACATTGCTTCTTTTCTGCCTTCTCCCAGAGCTCCTTGTCTTTTTGATACCTTAAAGCCAAGGTGCTGGTCTTATCCTTATGCAATCTGAGCTTTTTTTCTTGAAACTCGGTACCCAGCAAGTCCCAAAAAGTTCTGCAGGCCTGTGGTCACTTCCAAGCACGTTTGTTCCTTGTCAGCTCCAATCAGGATGTCATCTACAGACTGTAAAAGAGGAACACCATTACCTTATTCCCATCATTCCTGTTCCTTTGCCAAAATCACCAAATAAGGTGGACTTATTTTTGAATCCCTGAGGGAGCACCATCCAACACAGCTGCACCTTTCTTCCAGAATTCTCCCATTCATAGGCAAAGATTGTTTGGCTTTGCTTGTCTATTGGGATACAAAAGAAAACATCCTTTAAGGCCAGAGACTAAAGCAGGAGTTTGTTTCCAGCACCAAGACTAACAAGGTATAAGGATTTGGTACAGTTGGGGGTATATTCGTGCTTATTTGACTGATTGCTCTTAAGCCTTGTACTAATCTGTACTCTTGAGAACGAGGTTTCTTTACCAGTAGGAAGGCGTCTAAAATTCAGATTGACATTGCCTGAGTATACTGAATTATTAAGAGTGTGTTTATCAATGGTTCCAGACCTTTTTGTACTTCCTTATAGGATATTGGTTTACTCTTAATGGTCTTGCTCTCATTTCTGAGCTTTCTCTCTTAATTGGAGACACATTCTTAGCTTTACCTGGCTTTCCTGAAGCCTGTGAGGATCACCACATTTGAAATGGCATCTGGAATGTTTTCTCTGATGTCCTCTCATAGTTTACCCATTAACGGGCAAATCTGAGCTTTCCAGCCTGTTTCAAGTAGACTGTGAAGCTGCATGGAAATCTCAGAAAAGGTTACTTGTGCATTTAAGTTACAAAACATGTCTCATTCCAGCAAGGGAAGGGGGCATTATGGTGTATATGGCCCCCTTCCCTCATCATCAAAATCCTCCATCACCATAACATTTACATCTTCTAATTGACCCCTCCTGTCAACAAGTCGCATATTCAGGCCAAGGAAGGCAGGGGGATGGGAAGAGGATCCTTTCAGACCCCCAAACTTCCTGCCCATTCCTCTTCTTTCTCCTTCTCTAACACCATTCTGCAGTAAAAAAAGTTTTCGGTATAGCCTGCTATCCCCCAAGTAAGGTTATGAGTCAGACTGACTGTTGCCAAAAGCTGATATATTCCTCCAGGACTTCCAACTCAACAAACCCTGAGTAGTGAAAAGGGACATGTACAAAAACTGGCAGAGCTCTACCCCCACAGCTTGTTTTAAAGATGTCTGTATTTCCACCTGGGGATGTCCCAAAGTCTGTCCTGCAATAGGACTAAAATTCTCATTTTTCACAGGTTTTTTGTTTTTCTCTGTGTCGTCTTTATCTGTTCCTACCGCAGTGTTACATGGGGGGGAGGAGGGTGTGTGGAAAGGAGGGGGGTTACATTTGTACATCTTCCAGCTCATCCCCTTCGCAACATTACAGTCCCTTGCTTTTTGTCCTTCTCCTCAATATACAGCATTATATCTCCTCCCAATTTACTCTTTTTATGAGTATCTGGATCTCTATAAATGTCATGTAAGCATCAACATAAAAAACCCCTCACCCCATTTACCAAGTCATTTACAAATCAACATCAACTGTAAGACAATATTAAACTGCAATGACCTCTTTTCTCATCCTCCAATTAATAATGTGGCCATCGTTGACTACAAAATCCCTTAATTTTTTCTTTTGTCATTGGATCACCCCCAAATTTAGTCTGATTTTTCAGCATGCATCCTAGAGGGCTACAGGGAGGAACTGTGGATTGGCTTGTTCCCATCATTCAACTTAATAATATTTAAGTTACCCAAGTCCTTTACTCTTAGGTCTGGACGTTCAGTAGTTACACTGCTCCCACCCCATTGATTGATTAAGGCTCACTGCTGAGAGTCTCCTTGTGACTTACATGGAGACTGATCCCACTGATAGGTCACACTGATAAACCTAAAAGGTTTTGCAAAAGGAATTTGAAAAGCGAACAACAGTGCACTTGCAAATCAAAGAATTCCATCTCCCCTTCTACCCTTGCTTAAATAGCTCTGGAGCATTTCACCTTGCAGTTGCTCACTGTCATGATGCTGAAGAGGATTCAGGGGGAGTCTCCAACCAGCTGGCTGGTGGATGCTGGAATCCTGTTCGGGTCAATTCTTCGTTCTCAGGGGCAGCAGGAGGATTTCAGCAAGGTCTTAGGCCACCTCATCTGGGTCACCAAAATGTTGTGCAAGAGGTCTCTTTCCCCTGGTGTGCCAGGAACTGATCCCCACCCAGGGTCAGGATATTTTTTACTCTATGTGTGTGCAGATGTGGGTGCTGGGTAGTGAATCCCCAAAGCCAGCACTCACTCAGGTGCCAGTCACCCGCTTTGATACACTTCAAAGAGCAACAGAGCCACATTTCCTGGATATACCACAACCTATCCATAGCTATGGATAAGCTATGGATAAACTACGGATCATCTATAGTCACGGGCTGCAGCTTCTTTGTTTTAAGATCCAGCACACAAGTATTTACTGCACATGTTCTATGGGGAAGGAACATCAAAATCTTCTTGCACGTTAGCGGGGAGATGGAGATTTCTGTTAGCTAACAGTCTGAGAGCTTTGGACCACAAAGTCACAGCACTGCAGAACAAAGTGCGAGTTGAAAAAAAAGTCAGGACTTTACGAGATGTAAAGGCAGTTGCAGAAGATGTAATTACTATTTAAGGAGTGGTCCTATGAGCAGCAATGCACTGTAGAACAGCTGGTGGCACACATTGCTCACAAACAAAGGCACAGAGATGGGAAAAGTAAGGTTTTAATTTCCCAGTCATATTCATGGGATCCTGAGGAATCTGATGGAAACATCTGTAGTGACTTCCCAGACTCCGAGACCGAGCCAGATTTAGCAGAAAGGGAGGTGGTAGAAGCACGATCCCTCATACAAATGGAGGGAGAAGAGGGACCTTGCTGGATGGAGGGGTGCACATCACAAGCAACCCTCCAAGTGCACATCACTTGCACTCCAAAAGGGAATTTTTAAAGATCTATCAGCAGAAGAGAGGGGAAGGCATACCGGCATGGATTTTGTGAGTTTGAGATAGCTGCACTGCAGCTGTCCACTCACTAATGGGTGAAAAAAATCTATTAAGCCCTATAGGCAGTGAGGATCAGATATACTGGGGATGTGCTCAGTGACAAAATATCAGGGGTCCTGTTTGGCAGAACCCTACACTGCATCAGTGGTTGTGTGCAGCAGTGTTAACAGCATATGCAGACACTGCCAAAGTAGTGGCATCCCTCAGAAGTTGGTGTACAAGGAAGAAAGTTTTCATTTCCTGCAGCTCACGTGCTAATTACAGGATCTAGTCTGGATGAGGCAGCAGTAACTAAAAGTATCAAAATACAGCTTTTGAGAGGGGCACCTGTTTCACTGAAACCCTTGATTATACCAGCAGTCATGAGTGCTACCAGTAATATAAGTGTCCTAGCAAACACCTTAAGGGAAATTTGGGCTCTAATTTCAGAACCAGTTGTGCTGGTGGATGAAACCAGGGGATGAAAATCAGCCAGCAAAACTGAAGAGCTATCTCATGATGAGGAACCAAATGTGGAATGATCTAGTGCAAGCCAGCGCCCCATGATCAGAAATAGGCAGGGTCATAGCATCAAAAATGTTTCATCATTGACAAAAGTTAGTGCCTATGTCATATCAAAGTGAGACACTACCTGGAAGATGCCATAACAGCAGAAATCAACTATGAAGAAAGTTGTTTGACAATGGACCAGGAAACAAGAAGTCGTCTCTGATGCCTGCAAAAATGCTTTGAATGAGCAAGCACAATTATATACTTCTAGGCAAGGAAATCCTTTTGAATTGAAAGTAACAGTTCTGGGTGATAAACTCTCATGAGCATTGTGGTAGCCAACTAGGCTGAAGAGTCAGAATCTGTATGATTTTAGTCCAAGGCATTACAAGGCTCTGCTATTATAACCCAATGGAAACGTGAATTAAAGCTGTAATTTGGGTATTACAAGAAACAGAAAGAATCACAGGACAAAATAGTGAGACTTTACACCTCCAATATAAAACATGGTGAGGACTGAAATT
This sequence comes from Pseudotriccus pelzelni, assembly GCA_035584735.1. Classification (NCBI taxonomy): domain Eukaryota; kingdom Metazoa; phylum Chordata; class Aves; order Passeriformes; family Tyrannidae; genus Pseudotriccus; species Pseudotriccus pelzelni. The sequence goes on along the minus strand of JAWMRA010000146.1, from coordinate 9,638,271 downwards.
CTTCCAGATGGTATCTCTCCCAAAATGTTAACCACAGGGTGAGTGGAATGGATTCTGTGCTGGGACTGCAATTTCTTAATCTGCAAGTGACCATTCCTACAACAACCCCTGACAATGCAGTATGGTTCTGTACTCAACGTTCTCCCTTCCTACATCCTCCGTTAGCATCATATTCTCAAGTTCCTGTATTTCAGGATTTTTGATGATTTCCTGTGCCTTATCAAGGGGGTTAGCATTGGAACTATGTTTTGGTGTCACAAACCCAACATCAACTTGAAGTTCAATCTGAAAAAGCACAAATCACAGCCCTTCAATCTCTGTGGGCAATTGCTCCATCTCAAGTTCCCAAGCCTGGAGCAATATTATCTGGAGGAGCTGGAGCAACACTGTATGTGTAACTGGACAGAGATGACACTTCTGTTTTCCTCCCTTATCACAACCTGGCTCCTCGAGCTTTGTAGGCCGCACAGCAAGCACATACCTTGAATACATTTCTGCAGGACCAATATGTATAAACTCGTGCGTAGGTTTCTATTGTAACTAACTTATTATTCTTTCACAGTAGTAGTGACTATGGAGCAGCTGGCATGTGGCCTCATGCCAGGTTTAACTTGGACATCCAAGGCAGCTGCTGCCTTAAGTTTGGGAGTAACTGCTGTACACTGAGGAACCTTACAACGTTGATTACTGATGAAGTACTTCCCTCTTTGTCACAGACAGAGTGGGAGATTCAGGCAAAGTTTATTAGAGAAGCCCTCCCGTTGTGCCACAAGGTGCAGAAAGTACCCCCTGGTTTTCTAAACTCCTTCTCACAGAAGAGTTGAGTGTGGCTAAATCCAATCCCTGCCCCAGACTTGGTCAACAGTTTATGTCTAAAGCATCATACAGGTGTAACTCTACCTTTATACACCTTTGTCCTGCAGGATTAAGGATGGCAAAATGAATATATTTATATAAATAAAACAAATTAATTCTTTAATTTGATTACAATGATAATGCTTAGACAAAAAAACCTTAGTCAGAATTATCTAGTACACAGGACAGGTAGCTGTAAATTCTAGCATAGAGCACTATTTTTGAGGCAATATTGAAGCAATTATATTAAAGTTAGAAAAAACAATTATAAAGTAGAGATTGATGTTACTCACTCATACCAGCAACTGTGGGCAAATCTCTTTCACTCGGCCTCAAGGCATAACCTTGAGGGACATCCCCACTCAAGGGAAAAATCTTCACACACCTTAGGAAGGTGTGCTAAAGTCCTCGCCATGAAAAAATGAGACCAGCCTTTTATAGGATAAAGTCAATGACTGTCAGTCACAATTGTTTTTACATTATGTGTTGTCAGACTTACTCAGCAAAATATGCTTTGCTGCTGAAAAAGGTGTGATCAGCTCTTTGGTTTCTCCTGCCCAACAGTTTGGCCTCTCACTTCCACATCAGATCCTACACATCCCTGCTGTTCCTGGCCTCGCTCAGGGAGCACCTGTCCTGCATATACTCCTGAGAGTTTGGTCAAGCTGGTCTCAGCCTTGAACATTAAAACTAGTAGACCCTGCTGGCTCAATACATTACTGAAAACTTTCACATAACATGAAGTTCAAGCTGCTCTATTCCCATCCAGGCAGAGCATTCTGCTACACTCTTCAACATCATAAATGCTGTTCTGAGTTAGAGAGGATGTGCTACTTGGACAGGATTGCTGGACCAGACAGCATGGAGGACAATACTCAGCATCTTCAGGACTTCATACACTGAATCACACAACCTCTCAGTGGTGCCTGACTAACTGTGTGGCTTAATTCCCTGACAGGAGGGATGGGAGCATTATACGTTTACACGTTTGTTCTTTCTTTAAGCTTTATTATGCACCTCTGTAATTTCCGTATCCCACATCTCCAGCCCCAGCAGCCATGGTTTCTTGAGCAAGGGGGTGGAATGTTGGGGGGAATGGGTTAAAAGCGGGAGACTGGCAAGGAGGATTGGACATGGCTCAGTGATCTTGCAGCTGGGAACATCAGCTGGGGATCGTCTGGTGTGGACCGAGTTTAACCACGGCCATGTCCCCACATGAGTGCCTCTGCCTGGGGCTTGTTTGGGAATCCCCCAGTGAGTGAGGCAAGGGAAATGAATTTACTATTTATGTTTTAGCCATGGATTTGTGGCTGTCCCAGCTGCTTGCCTGTGCCCACTCACACGTTTACATTCACACTTACGCAGCTACTTAGACACAGACAGGTTTAGGGCATAGATATATTTCTATGTCTCAGTTATTTTCACTTAGATGAGACCTACTTACACAGAGACACATTTACCTATATGTATTTACACTTGTATAGAATGGCTAGTCAGACTTCTTTCTACTTACACTTTTATGTATCTATTCAGACTATGCCTGTTTACACTTCTATATATTTAGATCGTATTAACACTTATTGCACAGAATATATATTTAGACTAGAGACCTATTTGGACTTAGATATTTACACTTACATCTATTTACACGTTGGTCATTTCCAGATATCTAGTTGGTATCTATTTACAGTTACGTATAATCTCTATTCAGACTACATATATCATCTCCTTTGACTATAACACGTAACAAGAGTAGATGGCTCTAGCAATTGAGGCTTCTTTCTTTTTTAAATTCCTTCATATATAACTCTAAGATGCTTTTATGTAGTTTTTTTAGTTTCATAAAACTTTTTTTAGTTTTAAATCCTTTTTTTAATTTTTAATTGAATATTATTTTCAATGTATATAACAATGAGATATTTCTCTTTGCCTCAACACTGTTAGGAGTTCAATAGTTTTTATTCCCTCTCCATGAATTTTCATGCGTTTTTGGACTGTGACACTTTTTGGGGTGGGAGTCCTCCACAGACCCCCTCATCCTCCCCACACCTGCTCCTCCACTGCACCACTGCCCACCCCGCACTCTGACATTTGGTTGTCCCAACAGACATCATCTCACCCCAATCTCCCAAAGAGGCACAAAACAAGGGAAAGAGCTCCCACGACTGGCAGCTCATTAAATTAACACTGTCTAAAACAGACAGACTCCCCCCTCCAGAAAAAAGGGACATCGCCCCCAACAGCTCCAGTCCTTGGACTGCTGCTGCACACCACAGTTGCTTCATCAATAAAACTGGAACTGAAGTGTAAAACTTTAAAAGAGTAAAACAAAGAACAAATCTCAGTAACTCACTTTATACTGAAGAGGGTGGTGTCTGGTTATACACACCCAGGAAAGATGCTCCCATGATAGAAATGTTTGATTTTCCTTTTGCATTAAGCTGAACTGGCATAGCTGTGAACTAGTACCATTAAATTTTCCATCTCCAAAACACACGGTTTTACCTTGACTAGGGTTTTTTGTGTTCCACACTTAGAAACAACTTCTGGCCAGAGCTACACTGCTCAAGAGAGATCCTGCTGGGCTGCTGGGACAAGTGCCACTGGGAGTGAGACAATTGATGAGGAGCAGCAAAGCCATCAACTTCTGGAAACCGTGCTGCACTGGGGTTTCTTTCCAGCCAAAGTCAAAGTTACCCACTGGAGTGTCAGTATCACATTGGTTGTCACAACAACCTCGGCCTCAAAAGCTCCATGGCTTCCCTGTTCTGCACCCATTCCAGCACAGGATGCTGCAGCCATCACTGCCTGTGGCACCAAAGATACCAAAAGAAACAAAACAACCACTGTGCTTGCAAGGAATCACCGGCCCTCAGCTCCTCCTCGCTATGGCCCAGCTTGCCTCAAATGCACCTCCAATTCCAAAGGCTGCTCACCCAGCATCTGCGAAGCCAAAGGGAAATGCTTAACACAGCTGCCACATGTTTCTCTGCTCTTAAGACACCAACAAAGCCAACAACCACATCACCTTCTTGGAACCTCTGATTAGCATGTGGCTTCATCCCTTTTAAACACGGGAGTCAGCATCTTCCAGAATACGGTTCTGTGGGTGCCAATGGAGCTAATGGGATCTCCTCTTGTCTCCTGAGAGCCATTCCATACTGACCAGAAGCACCAAGAAATGTACTTACTGGGGAGGAATGAAACATTTCCAGCAAATGCTCCTCCACAGAAAAGGCTCTGGGGATCTCAGGCCCAGGCCAGGTGCTGTGTCAGTGTTTGGGAACTGGGACCAGCCTGCCCTGGCTGCAGCAAACCCTGCAGAGGGGTGGGCTGGGAGGGAAAAGCCCAACCAGTGGTTATGGGGCCTCACTGGCCAACAGGGATCAAACCCCTGGGTTGCTTTCCATAATCAGCAGCTTGGAGGAGCTTTGCCTGGGGCAGCATGGCAAGAGGAAAGAGGGTGCAGATACCCTTGTTGGCAAAGGCTGTGAGTGGGGAGCTCCAAGGAAGCGTTTAAGGCGGCACATGGAGCCAGCAAGGGGGTTCTGGGGAGGTGTCCACGGGCTGTTCACGGAGGAATATGTGCACAGAGGAAGCCCCGGGAGCCCTTGTCACCAGAGGCAGCAGCCTGAAAACACGGGCCCAGGGGAGCTCTCGAGGGTCCCTGGAAATGCCCGTAGGGCTGTTTTGTTACTGCCTTTGCACCAGGGAGGTCAGGACGCGTCACGATCCGAGGGCAGCACAACGCTGGAGCGTGTCCGAGGCGGGGTGAACGAAGCAGCGCGACCCCAGCGCACGGAGGGGCAGCCTGGGGGCCCGCGCCCCTCATCCCTGGCAACGTCCCGCCACCCCTCCGCCACCAGGGGGCAGCACAAGGGAGCTCGCTCTGCGCAGGCGCGGAGTCCCTGCTGGAGGGCGGAGTCGGACTCCATTTCCCGGCGGGCCATGGGAGGTCGCGAGGCGCGGTTCATGGTGTCACTTCCGGTGCGTCTGCGCTGACCTGGCCCTGTGGCGGCGGCGGAGGCAGAGACGGTGAGGGCGAAGCGGCTGCCGGGGCCGAGCGAGGCCGTGTCCTCGGCGCTCGGGGCGGACGGGGAGGCGGTGGGGAGGGTCTGTGGGGGAGGCTGGGCTGTGGGCTCTGAGAGGCGGGGAGGGACCGGCCAGGCTCTGTCGCAGGAGAGGGTTGGGGTCTCCCGCGGGCAGCTGTGGGCCCCTGTGCTGCGCGGATGGGCGGGAGCAACCCGGGCTGGACACGCTGGTGTGCGGCCGGAGCAGGGCAGGACTGGGGGGAAGGAAGGGGCCTCTGGCACGGCAGTGAATCCGGCTGGGCAGAGGGGTCCATGACAAACCCAGGTGGTTCAGCGAGGCCAAGGGCAGGTGCTGAACGTGCCCCCAGAAACACAGGCTGAGGAGAATGAATGGAGAACAGCCCAGAAGAGAAGGACTTGAGAGTGTGGGTTGACAAGAAGCTCAACAGGACCCAGCCACGTGCACTGGGAGCCCAGAAAGCCAACGCTGTCCCAGGCTCATCCCCACAGTGTGGGCAGCACGTGATGGGGGAAATTCTGCCCCCCTCTGCTCTGCTGAGGTGAGAACCACCCCTGCACTGGTGCCTCCAGCCCTGCAGCCCCCAGCACAGGAAGAAGCTGGAGCAGGTCCAGAGGAAGCCATGGAAATGCTCTGAGGGCTGGAGCCCCTCTGCTCTGGACCCAGGCTGGGAGAGCTGGGGGTGTTCAGACTGGAGAAGAGAAGGCTCCATGGAGACCTTGGAGCTCCTTCCAGTGCCTAAAGGGACTCCAAGAGAGATGGAGACGGACTCTGGACAAAGGCCTGGAGTGACTGGGCAAGATTTCCCACTACCAGAGGGCAGGGTTAGATGGGATACTGGGAAGAAATTCTTCCCTGTGAGGTTGGTGAGGCCCTGGAACAGGCTGCCTAAAGAAACTGTTACTCCCCCATCTCCGGAAGTGTTCAAGGCCAGGCTGGACAAGGCTTGGAGCAGCCTGGTCTAGTGGAAGGTGTCCTTGCCCATGGCAGATGGGTGTAACTGGATGGGCTTCACAGTCCCACCCAAGCCCAGCCGCTCTGTGACTGTGGAGAGTGGAGCCTCTGTCACTGAAGCAGTCTTTGCATGTCAAAGCCCTACCAAGTGTCCTCACAGATCCTGTTTATAATGTCTCTAGAGACTCCTCGTCCTGTCAACAGGGCAGCTCCTGGGGCACAGGATTTGAGTGAATTGGGACACATGGCCTGGAGCAGGGACTTGTGGGGATCACGAGGCTGCTGGAGCGAGTTCCTCAGTGGCTGAAAATAGGAAATAAGAATAAATGTTGGAAGTGAGGAGCTGGTGCTTTCTGAGAAGAACTAACTCGGTTGTGTAAGACAGTGCTGGAAAGCTGCCAGGCTTCACAAGGGCAATTAACTTTTAATTGCTAAAACTGGTGAAACTGTTTCCAGAGCTTTTAAAGTTACTAGAAGAGGCTTTGTGAGCCAAGAGCTTTGCCCATACTGAGATGTGCAGAGCCAGGAGTGGGACATGATGATCCTTGTGGGTCCCTCTCAGTTTGGGATGTTTGGTGATTCTGTAAAGGGCAGTGATACTGGCCAGAACTTTGAAAAGGGAGGAAACTGTTGACTTTGCTTCCGTGACTGCAGATCTGGGACATGGCTGTGCCAATTCTTACATCATCCCAGGAAAAAGTTGAGAGATTTCAAACAATCGGTGGTGTTCCACTGACTTGTGTTTCCAGATGAAGCACCTGCTCCTCGCCCTGTGTGCCCTGGTTTCTGTGTCCCGCTGTGAGGATGGTGCCAGGCTCCTGGCCTCCAAATCCCTGTTGAACAGATATGCAGTGGAAGGCAAGGACTTGACTTTGCAGTACAACATCTACAACGTTGGCTCCAGGTAAGCCCTGTCCAGGCTTCAGTATGAACCAGGAGCAAACATTCCGTGTGTGGCTGCAGGGCAGGAGGTGATTTCTGAGCTCCATGATCTGCTGGTGCCTTTGCTCCCATGAACTCTGAGCTTATCAGCAGTGCCTAAAGGATTGACCCTGCAATTTTCCTTTTCCTTCCTCTTCCCTTGTCGCTGCTTTCCCATTGTGGCTGCTCAAGCTGTCAGTCCAGCATGGACATGTAGCTCCTGTGGTGTTCTGGGACACTCTGTTCCCATGCACACAGCTCTCTTGACTCGCGTCAAAGAGTGTGTCTGTGGGATGGTATCTGCCAAATTCTGTTGTAGAAAAACCAGTGTGTTTCCTGTCTTTGTGGCTGTTTCTCTCAGCTGTGCCTTCTTCTCTCTGCAGTCTCCCCATAAGACACCTCAACTGTCCTCGCCATGTTGGTGACTTTTCTTCTTTCAAAATCAGTTCTTGCATTGGGTCAGGAGAGAACTGTCAGCATGCTTTGCTGCAGATCCCGTGAGCAGATGCCAAGCCTTAAGATTCCCTTCTCATCCCTGCCTTTGTTGTGTTCAGTGCTGCCCTGGATGTGGAACTGTCGGATGATTCCTTCCCCCCAGAGGATTTTGGCATCGTCTCTGGCATGCTCAACGTCAAGTGGGACAGGATCGCTCCGTATCTTTTAATGGTTTGAAATTTTCTTCCCCCTGAGCATCCTGCAGCTTCATCCTGTCTTCATGCCCTGTCCCAGAAATTCCCGCATGCCAGAGCCTGGACAGGGTGCCCAATCCAAATGCCCGCTCTTCTGGATGGTGCTGTGTAAAAATAAAGCTCCTTGCAGACAGGACGAGGTCCCTGAGTAAGTTTCTCTGCCTGGGGAGGAGTAGCTGGGTCAGTCTGGGGGGCAGGTGGGTTGGGCTGTGAGTTTAAGCATTCTAATCTGTCAGCAGCACTGACTTTTCCACCTGTGTTTTTTTCCTGTAATGAAATCCAACCATTTTCCTTAATGCCTGGCTACCAGAGCGAGTAACGTGTCACACACTGTGGTTCTGAGGCCTCTCAAAGCTGGTTACTTCAACTTCACCTCTGCCACCATCACGTACCTGGCACAGGAGGGAGGACAGGTCGTGGTAAGTGGACGATTTAGAGGAGCCCTGCAGATACCCCTCACCGTGCTCTTGCAGCTGTGTGGTGGGGGCAATGTTCCTGAGCTCTCACCCTGCCCAGCTCTGCCCCAAGAAGGAAAGTGGCAAAGCCTGTCTCTTCCCTGCCTTTTCCAGGTTGGTTTCACTAGTGCTCCCGGGCAGGGAGGAATCCTGGCTCAGCGTGACTTTGACAGGAGGTTCTCCCCTCACTTTGTAAGTACCTTTCAACTGACAATGGAAATTGCACTGCACCAGCTGCGGCCCAGCAGTGGTTTCCTGCTGCACGTGGTGCGTGTGGTTTGTCCTGCAGTCACCTGGAGAGCTCCAGTGGTATTGCAGTTAATCCCTGTCAGTTCTCCATAGGAGTCTCACAGAAGCAGCCAAGAGTTTCCATCCCAGCTCCTTCTGTGGATTTGAGCCAGAAAACTGGAGAGTAGAATCTTAGAACCTCCTAGGTTGGAAGGGACCTACAAGGATCCTGGAGTCCAACTCCTGGCCCTGCACAGGACAACCCAACAATCCCACCAAGTGCCTGAGAGTGTTATCCAAACTCCTTGAGCTCTGTCAGGCTTGGTGCTGTAACTACTTCCCTGGGGAGCCTATTCCAGTGCCTAACCACCTTCTGGGGGAGGAACTTTTTCTAATATCCAGCCTAACCTTCCCCTGACACAGCTCCATGCTGTTCCCTCGGGTCCTGTCACTTGTCGCACAGAACACAGATTAGTGCTGCCTCTTGTGAGGAAGCTGCAGGCCATGACGAGGTCTCCCCTCAGTTTCCTCCTCTGGCTTCACTGCTCTAAGACTCCTCTGGACTTGACTTGTTTTGATGTTTCTCCAACTATTTCTCCCTCTAGTTGGACTGGGCAGCATTTGGTGTGATGACCCTGCCCTCCATCGGGATCCCCCTGCTGCTGTGGTACTCAAGCAAGAGGAAGTACGACACCCCCAAGACCAAAAAGAACTGAGTGGGGAAAAATGCCACCAGCACCCCAAAGCTCAGGGAAGGACAGTCATGACCCCACCAGAGCAGTGGGTGCTTCTGGGTTGCACCGTCCCCCGCCAGGCATTGCATGGGCTGTGCTTCAGCCCTCTTGGCAAAGGGACTTGATCGCTGTGATTGGGTGTCTTCTGGGTTTTTAAAAAAGAAACAAAACAGTAAAAAACCCAACCAAAAGTTCCAAATGCTCTGTCAGCCCCTTTCAAGTAGGAATCCCCCCCTGCTCCTCTGCAGCTGCAGTGATATGAGTGTGTAAGTGCCCAGAGGGTCTGTGGGGCTCTGCCCCCTGTGCTACCTCCCAGCCCCCATTTGCCCTGCTGCATCTTCTCCAGAGGGTCCTGTCTCGGGACCCCTCTGCGTGCCCTATGGGAAGGAGCTTGCTCTGGTGCACCACAGACCTGTTTTGACAGAGGATGTCAGAGCTGCTGCTCTATGGGAAGGGGTAGTACTGGAGGACCCTGTCACTGCTGTTCTCTGTCCCACCAGCTTGCCCAGGGCCATGGAGGCTCTATAAAGAGATGTGGGAGGAGAGCAAGGAGGAGGATTTAAAATTCCTCAAGAATGGGGCGCATGGATCCCCAGACTCTCCCTTCCCGCACTGGGGATGCTCTGCTTAACTCAACCCATCCCCGACAGGCTCCAGCATCTGGGTGCCCAGAGATCAGGACACCTCCCGACCTCCCTGGTGCAAAGGCAGTAACAAAACAAACCTGCCAGCATTTCCAGGGAGCTTCGAGAGCTCTCCTGTGCCCGTGTTTTCAGGCTGGTGCCTCTGGTGGCAGAAAGGCCCGCGGGCCTGTCCCTGTGCACGTATTCCTCCATGAACAGCCCGTGGACACCTCCCCAGAACACCCTCGCGGCTCCATGTGCCACCCCAATGCCCTTTCATCCTAGAGCTCTGAATTCGGAGCGGTTGCCAACAGCTGTCCCCGCACCCCGCTCACAGCCCTCCGACCCTCGGTCCCTGGGGGCGACACTAAAAGACCGGCCGGGACATAAAATGGCTGCCGGAGGTTTGGTGGAGGGTATACCCCCTGGCCGTGAGGGGACACCGGAGCCACGGGCGGCGCCGCATCAGGACCCGCAGCTCCCCCGGGACCGCTCTGCGGGGGGGTAGGAGGCGTTGGAGACTTTGGCTCTCGGAACGAGCTTAGCCGTTGCGTCTCGCCGCCGCTACCCTTCGGTGTCAGGGAGCTCCGCCGCGCCCCTGCCCGCCACCCATGCGCACAGTGCGCATGCGCAGCCCCCCGGCTCCGCCCCCGGGTGTCACTCACCAGCCGCAGGTCGGTGGCCATTCCCAGGGTGAGGCGGTGCCGCTTCTGATTGGTCGTCGGGCGCGCGTCCGCGTCGCGATTGGTCGACGAGGGGCGCTGGGCGGTGCGCGCCGTGGCGGCCCCGTGAGGCGGCAGGTCCGGGGCTCCAGAAGCTTCCGCCGCTCTCCACCCGCCGCGATGATGGGCCCGCGTCCCGTCCTCGTCCTCAGTGAGTGCCTCCTCCCCGGCCCGGCCCCTCCTGTCGGGGTCCCAGGGTGGAGGGTGAGGGGAGGGCAGCGCCGCGCCCCCGCTCCGCTTTGCCAGTCGGCCGCCCCGCCGCCATGTTGGGTCCCCTCATGGCCGGGCGCTCCTTTACGGAGGGCGGCCCAGCCGGGCCCACTCTGCTTCCGGGGGTCCGCCGGGCACCGCTGCCACCACCGGCGCGTCAGAGCTGCCTGTGGTAGCCCCCTACCCACAGCTTCGGCCTGGCCGCTCTGTGCGCCCTGCGCGGAAGATCTCGGGCCCCCGCTGCTGTCAGGCCTTTTCCGGCAGCTCTCCGAGTCTCTTTGCTGTTTCTTCTCGGGCCTTTTCAGCACGTTTCTTTGTGCTACCCCGTTTGAACCCCCTGTGAACCCTAGATCTCGGGCCCCCAGCATTGGAAGCTCATGGAGCTGCTCGAACGAGTCCAGAGGAACTCGTCATCACGAAGATGTTCCGAGGGCTGGAGCCCGTCTGCTCTGTAGGCGAGCTGGGGGTGTTAACGTGAAGAGGAGAAGGCTCCAGGGACACCTTAGAGCTCCTTCCAGTGCCTAAGGAAGCTCCAGGAGAGCTAGGGAGGGACTTGGGGCAAGGGAGAATGGCTTCCCGCTACCTGAGGGCAGGGTTAGATGGGATGTTGGGAAGAAATTCTTCCCTGTGAGGGAAGTGAGTCACTGGCACAGGTTGCCCAGAGAAGCTGTGGCTGCCCCCTCTCTGCAAGTGTTCCAAGGCCAAGTTGGATGGGGCTCGGAGCAACCTCGGATAGTGGAAGATATCCCTGCCGGTGGAAGGGGTTTAGAACTAGATGATCTTTAAGTATCTTCCAACCCAAACCATTTCATGATTCTCTCACCAGTCTCCAACAGAAGGATTTCTTTCTTATTGGGTATTGCATTCCCATCTCTCCGTTCATTCCATTCCCTGTTAACCCAGCAGCTGGGCTGTTGGAGCCCAGGGCCTCTTTTGTTCTGTCTTACACCGCTCCATGTGGATTCACCTACTCCTGAGTAAATCTGTGCATACCTTGTGCCAGGCTTGTAATAGCAGAAGAGGAGCCTTGAGCCTGAAGATGCTCTAGGGCAGAGCCTGTTGACAGCTGGTCCCCAGCTGTGACTGTGAGACTGTGGTACCCCAGGGGCTGCTCACCCATGTGTGCCAAAGGCAACGCAGACGGATTAACTTCATGTTCACCCAGTTCTTTGAACTGTGCCTAAACGTCTGTAACTTTTTGTGACTGAACAGTGCTGTGCAACAGCACCTCCTCGGTCATGTGATCACCTTTCCCTCAGTCAGATCCTAGTGAGTCCTTGCAGTTTGATTTTTCTGGGGCAATTAAGTTTCTGTTTCAGGGTTGCAAAGCTTTGTCTCAGTTAGGATGCTCGCAATATTAGGGAATGTTTTTCACTGACACTCTTCTGTCGGTGTGTTTCTCATCATGACTGCAGTACTTACAATGCAAACTCTGAATTTCGAACTGGTCATATGTCAAATGTGTATGGTTGAGAGGTGTGGCTGTATCCTTGCTGTATTGTATGTACTTGATTGTACTTGATTAAATTCATTCTTATTGTGTGCTTTAGGTCAGAACACAAAACGTGAGTCTGGAAGAAAAGTCCAGACAGGAAACATCACTGCTGCGAAGGTACCAAATTCTCATATCAGGCTGTTTTGATTATTCTTTTTTTTCTCCATGTGTGTATATTTCTGAGGCAAAGCTGGATCTGAAGCATATTTTCTCTAGTCTATATGAACCCAGAATAGAAAAAGCAACATACCAAATAATTTCCCACGTTAACAGAAGATATTTTTATAATGTTATATAAAAATTCTGTATAAAAAATAAAACATCTGCACGGTTCAAATAAGGGGTGCCCTATAACTGCACATGGAGGAGTTTAACCCACCAAATCCCCTTTCTCTGCAAAGTCTGAAAGCATCTCAGTTTTGACATCTGACTGAGATATTAATACAGTGTAGTGCGAGTGCCATGATAATCCCCGTGTTCTCATTTCCAGACAGTCTTTGGCAGCTTCTCAGCCATGGCAGTGTCGTTGGGTCACTTAAGTTTCACAGGGACTGCTTCAGAGCCACTATGGGGTTTTTTTAGACTTTCTGATACTCACCTGTATTATTTAATTTCTTTGGTTTCCCCTAGACCATTGCTGACATTATCCGAACATGTTTAGGACCAAGAGCTATGATGAAGGTGAGAACTTGCACTGTTCTGTCCTATGTGGGGTGTTTCTAGGCAGCTGCATGACCGATGTTGCAGCACAAGTGTTTGTTTTCTTTTGGTTGCAGATGCTTTTGGACCCCATGGGTGGGATTGTGATGACCAACGATGGCAATGCTATTCTTAGAGAAGTAAGTTTCTCCTGAAGGATTGTCTTGCTTAAGACGTGAGTGGGAATATTCTGGAGTCTTGGGTGCCAATACAGCTCTATGATCTCCTCTGTCCTGAGAGCCAGCAAGTACTAATGAGCTCCACCAAGAAAGGTGCTCACTGGGGAGGAATGAAACACTTTCAGCAAATGTGCTTGTTCCGTAGAAATGTAGGTTTGATCCTGGGAAGGGAAGTTTCCATGGAGTTTTTATAAGACTGATGTAAATGATTTGGTAATTGTAGCTATAATCAGTTGCATCAAGACCTTCTGAGTAGACCATGATGTTCACAATGCCACATAATGATACCAGGAAATTATTATTGTCTCACTGGTGCAAGTGCTGTTAAAAGAACATTCAAAAAACTCTAATGCCTGAAAAACTGTGAGAGACACAACATTGTCAAATACAAGGGCTTGGTTTTGGTCAGAAAAGAAGGAAGAGCTTTGCTGTGGTTTTGCAGAACGCCTTTAACTGTATGAAAGGTGTGATACTTGTTCCATTGAGCACTGCAAGATGTTTCTGCATTAGTATTCTGGAACAAATCCATACCCCTTGCTCCTGCACAGATCCAAGTCCAGCATCCAGCTGCAAAATCAATGATAGAGATCAGCCGCACGCAGGATGAAGAAGTTGGAGATGGGACCACATCTGTCATTATCCTTGGTAAGGCGGCTGATTCAGACGCAGTTTGTATAAAGGCTGGAGTTGGCCCTCTTTGCTCATCAAGGCCCATAATGAGTTATTTACCGTATTTACGAACCTTGAAATGGACAATTTTTTTTTTTACTGTGCAAGAGCATGCTTTGTTCATGATACCCTTAGGGATAAGCACCGTTAAGGGTAAAAAAAGGTATAGATGATGTTAGAGCTCCTTGCATGGATAGAAGATACATTTTATCTGGTATGCTGCTCTTCTGTCTTGAGTAGCGATTATCCTCCAAATTTATCTGGGGGATTTTGATTTATTTTTAATTTTTTTTTTTTAGCTGGAGAGATGCTCTCTGTTGCTGAACACTTTCTTGAACAGCAGATGCACCCAACTGTGATCATCTGGGCTTATCGTAAGGCTCTGGATGACATGATCAGTATTCTGAAGAAAATTGGGTAAGTATGGGCTGGTGGGAGTTAGAAACGAGGGATGTGGGCTTTCTGTACTGCTTTAAGCTGCTGCTTCAGCCAATTCTGGTAGAATATAACTTAACATAATTGGAGAGGGACTCAAAGGGACAAATAGCTTGGAGTAATACTCAGTTTGCTCTTTGGTTTTTCTTTGTCCCAGCACTCCAGTGGATGTGAACAACAAAGAGATGATGCTTAAAATAATAAAGAGTGCGATAAACACCAAGGCAATAAACCGCTGGTCTGACTTGGCCTGTAGCATCGCTCTTGATGCTGTTAAAACCGTGGAGTATGAAGAAAATGGCAGAAGGGAAATTGATATTAAAAAATACGCAAAAGTAGAAAAGGTGAGTGTGTCCTGAATTGTTTCTTATCCCTGTGTGCCCCTTTCTTGTTCTGAACTAGCTGATTGTAGGGTGCAGTGGGAAGAATTTTGTGTTACCTCTCTGCAGTCTGCAGATCATAGAATCATAGAATTAACTGGGTTGGAAGAGACCTCTGAGATCATCAAGTCCAACCCTTGATCCAACCCCACT
>JAWMRA010000146.1:9557251-9623720 GCA_035584735.1 Pseudotriccus pelzelni | reverse complement strand
CCCGCGCCGCCGCCAGCGCTTATATAAGGGCGGGCACGTGACGGCGGCGCCGCCGCTCATTGGGCAGCGCCCGCAGGTTGTTACAAAACCAGGCGGTTTTGTAACGCGCCCGCCCCGGCCCGGCCCGGCCCGGCCCGCTCCCCTCACCTCACCGCGGGAGGGGGCACCGGCCCCGCACACCCCCGGCCCGGCCCCGCACACCCCCGGCCCGGCCGCGGCCGCCCCTCGGCGGGCGGGCGGGTTGGAGCCGCGCGGCGAAGGGAGCGCCCCGTGCCCAGAGCTCGGTCTGACCCGCCGCTGGGACGCGGGGCTCGGCTCCCGCGCTCCGCGCTTTGGTGCCGCCGCTGACACGGAGGAACCAGCCGTTCAGAGCGGTTTTGAAATGCCGCTCCCTGCTAGAACCGGAATTCCCGTGCCCCTTGTAGTTGCACGGTTAATCGCTCCCTTTCGGGGAATCTTCGTAGCGGGGAAGCTATTCTGATGTCAGGTAATCGTGCTTTTAGGGCAACTGAGGAAAACATTGGACGGAAAATGCTGTGTTTATTTAGTTTTATTGCATTTATTTATTTACGGCATGACATGTTGCATAGCTTTACCTGTCCATGCCAGGTTCTAGACAAAAAGGACATGCCTTGTGATGTATCTTTGTTTTATTCAAGACCAGATGCACTGACCGTTTGAATCTGAACATTCCCACCAATTCTAGTTAGATGAGAGGATCGCACTAGTTGTGTAACTGTCTGTGCTAAATGTAGCCTAGGGAGAAAATCACCTGTGCTACTCTTGAAAAGAAGCAGTTGTTCTAAAAGAACTTGACAAATTTATTTTTTTTTTTTTTAGTTTCATGCATATCTACAGTTACCAGAACTGTCCACATTATGTTATATATACATACACTTTCAAATGTTCTAAAAATATAGGGCACTTTTCACTCTGTCTTGAAATCCATTGCAGAATTTGAAATTTCTGAGGATGTCCTGTTGCTGATACTACCGGCCTCCTCATGAAGCTCAAAGGAGGGGATGAAGGAATGAATTTCCATTTACCTACTTACAGAAGTGTCTGGACTCCCCAGCTTAGACTGTGTGAGCTAAGCAGGTATTAAGGGACAAGCTCTGCCTATGGAGCTTGAAAGGACAGGAGAAAAGATTGAAGAAAGGAGAGGCAACATGAGTTTTGTAAGACCTTGTTTAGAGAGGATACTTGACAAAGTTCAGATGAACTTAAAGATAAAAAATAACTTAAAGCCGCTTAAATTCTGGATCTTAACTTTTAATAATATGCCCTTTGAATTAATGAGTTCAATATCTAACTGTTGTTCTTAGGCAAACCCTTTAATTGGAAAAAGAATTGAAAACCCACTGGTTTCAGTACTTCTTTCTGCCATCACTTAAATCATACTTGAATCTGAAGTATAGCACAGCCTCACAACAAGTAATTCAAAGAAAGGTAGGACAACTGAAGCACTTAAAATTTCAGTTAAGCAATGCTTCAGAAGAGCTAGAAAGAATTAGCTCAGGAGTGTGGGGTTTTCCTACCAGACTCCAGCTTCCTAACATAGACTTCTTGTTTTCCAAACTTCCATGCAAGAAAATCTCATGCTGTAAAAGAACAAAACCCTTAAGAAAAAAAAAAAAAGAAGAAGAAAAATGCTTTCTTGCAGCCTTGAGGTCGGCAGTTGTCTCTATTGCAAAACTATAGTCTCGGCAACCCCTCAGTGTGTTATTTTATAACCATTGTCCTGAAAACCACTATGAGTCAAAGCCTATTCAAGCGAGGGAAAGTGACATAACCACTGGTTACCAGTAGCAATGCAGTGACAATCTCTCTATCAGGGATACGCCACCAGTATTTACATAGTTACATAGCAGACACTTAAAGAGATAAGCCATGGTATATAGGGAGCAGCACATGAATTCTAGATAGGGAAGGGGAATAGATTATCATAAAAAAATGTAATCAGCATTTGCACTCTGAAAGGAACTTCCACAGTTCCTATTTGCAATGTATGAAAGCATCTGCAGGGCTGGCTGATGCTCTGGACTGAAATGAGTCTCAAAAAAGCACTGTGAAATGCACTTCTGGGAATTCTCTTCTACCAGCAGGGACATGGCTGGAACATTTCAAGGGAAAAGGGAAGCTGTGCTTATGAACTACTCCTGTGGTGGAAGCTGTGTGCTTAGAAGGGTTCAGAATATAGACCTTTATCCCAAGCCAGAAAACAGTTAAGACCTTATCACAGATGGCCTAGGGGCAACAACTCTGTGACTTCCTAGGCGAGAAACCAGCTGGCTCTGCCTCTGCTAGTTCCTGGTACGCGAGTGGTGTTTGGTAAATGTTAGTACTTGGTGGGGTGTGACAGGTACAGAGTGACCTGTACAGTCACTAACAGCAAAATACTTTAAAGCCAAGATACTAATTTACTGCTCACTAGAAGTCAAACAACTACAAAATATTTGATTCTGACATCAGGCCTGGCACGGTAAAGACTTTTTTTTTTTAGCAAAAACAGCTGTGTGAATTGAACATACATAATCTAGATATGCTGGGGTGTTTTTATATAACACATCCTGAAAGCACAGAGTTTTCATACATTCATACATATATTCATGGATTTGGAGCAGCAGTAGGTCATGAGGTGTACTTGATTAGAAAGCAAAAAAAAAAAAAAAGGAAAAAGAAAAAGGAAAAAAGCACCCTTCTGCCTACCTGCATTGTTCATGAGATCAAGAACAGATTTATCCTTCACTTAAACAGAAGAAGTTAAAGCGAGGAGGTGACTCACATCTCCCTTGTATGATTTTTCTACAAAGGGAGGTTTAATTTCTTCCTTTTAATGACAATGAGCACAATACTGATCTCCTTCCAGCAGTTAATGGCTGCCATAACAGGCAGTATGAGAGCATAACTACATTCTTCAGCCTTCTTCTGGATCTATAAACTGCATCAGGCTTTTGAGACCACAGAAGCCATCAGTAAACCTGCATCTTTCCTCTCTCAAACACAACTAACCCAAGTGTGAAATTCCACCCCACCAGTCACGCTGACAAAGCTCCTTCTCTAGTGGAAGTAGGGATGTGAAAAGTCACATCACAAATACAGCCACAGATGGCTTTTTATTCTCAAGTGCTCTGCCCACACTGTAGTAGTCCATAAGCAAGAACAGATTTGGACTGGTGGCCCATGCAACTGAGATAATTAACAAAACCACCAAGTGTGAAGCCTGACCAGGATGTCAGCAAGCTGCACTAACTTACAGATAGGGAACAGGAAGGGAAGACATACCAGTTCTTCTGGGTTATTTTGCCACTGAATCTCTGAATGACTTTTGGCAACTACCTTTACCTCTCCTTTTGCATTCTGCCTACTGTGACTACTCCTTCATGTACTGGGTGTCTTTGCTATCATACACACATAATTTACATTGAAAAGCAATCAAGTCTGAGTTCTATTTTAAATCTATTTTGACACATTAATCTTAAAAGAAAAGTCATAATGTTCCATAAACTATAAAGAAAATTAAAGAAGTGTAACGGAGAAGTTTATGTTCATATGCCATGAAAATCACTAGAATTCAGATGCAAACATATTATCCAGTTTAAATAAATGCAAGCACCAATAGAGAGAGCAATGTGATCATGGAGAGTTGTTTTTCAGGGAAAAATACCAACAGAGCCTGAGAAAGGTTCTTGTTACCTACTGGTCCATGAACTGTGTAATAGGAAAAAACCCCAGTGCCCTTCCCACGCAAACCCCTGCCATGCCTAATTGATGACTGACTAGTGATCAGCTTGACAAGACCTCAGGACTGACAAAGCGAGCATCCCACTCAGGTTGTATCTTTCACTGCGTGATACTAGAAGGGGGATTCACAGCATGTCCTTGAAGCGTAACCAAACCTACAGCGAGCTGGGTAAAATAATTTCTGTTCAGCCATATCCAGATTCTTAGAAGGTTACTTCTGTTCTGTACTAGAATGAAAGGGCTACAGTCACAAACTCAGTGGAATTCAAATTCCAGAGTATTTTAATCATGAAGAAGTAAGATGTTTCAGCATTGAACAAATATTTAATGTGTAGTTTGCCATGAAGTTCTGAGGTACCTAATAGTTCTTTGAAGACTCACATTTTATCAAAACTGAAGAATTACCCACTATGCATTCCCACTAGCCATTTGGGTGACAACTTCTATTTTACTGGAAAGCTAATCTGTCAGAAGGAAAGCCCAAATTAACTCTTAAGTACAGAGGAATGAACATCCCAAGTGTTCAAGTACCCTCGGCACACAGGGTAAACTTCCGACTACAGCAAACTCTGCTTAATGTGTGGCAAGACAAATTTGAGACGAAGCGGTCCAGAGAACATGAGGAACTCAGGGTTCCCCATGTTCACAGTCAGGAAGCCTCTCCATTTCTGGAGAACATGGGCAATTACAATTACAGGAGAACAACTGAACTAATATATTCTGTCTAGAAGGTAAAGGTATTAATGGATTTTTTTACTCTGACCAGAAAAAAATTACTTTGCAAATGCCTTGAGCAACAGGTTATTTTATCCCCATGTAGCATTCTGTTTGTCTGAAGACTTCACTTAGGCTCAGTTTGAGCTATCTTTGCAGTTTCAAACCTTATAAATCTAAACATCCAGAAGGGAAAGGTTGTAGCAAGGAACATCATGATCTATGTTTTGTTTCACAGCTTGTGAAAATGTAATTCCAGAAAGAAGATGAACAAGCTTCACAGAGTAATTAACACAACCCACAGTCCACTTGAAGGTACAGGAGCTAATTCTTTATGTGCTTTGGTGTTTGGTGTTCCCTGAACACAATAGCTAAGATGCATTATGGATCAAAGCTGGAAGTTATTGATGAATCCCCTACAAAGCAAATGGAACATGCAGCTTTTGAACAGTTTGAAATTGTGGCTGATGGGTTGAAACTACAGGACACATTCTTGTTCAGGCTTTAAAAGCTTTCTGGACCAGAGCTATTCAGCTATCTTTAGACTGGTATGGACTGCTGTTGAAGAAGTCTCCTCTTAAAAAGTATGACAAATAAGCCTTATTATGCTTGTTATGATTTTTAAAATCCAAAAGCCAAGTCATCCTTTCCTACACAAACATCTGTGGGAGTGTAAAAGGCCTCCCAAATCCACAATTTTAACTTCAGTAGTTTTCTGCAGGGGGTGAGGAAGATAAAGGCAAGTTCTATAATCACAAAACATGAGAGAGAGAAGTATGGGTGGTACTACTGAGACAGAAACCCTGCAATTAGCCAGAATAAGCGAAGGCTTAACAGCGGCAGTAGCACGTGCTTTCTGAAGTACACCTGACAGCCAGATAAAGCCTCCGGTTCTAGGATGCTGTCTTGGGGACATTACTCACAGCCTCCATAACTTTGCTGCTGGGGAAAACTCACTCAAGCAAGGACTGAGGAATGCATCCCTTCTTGGCAAAACTCTTAGGGACATACTTGTGGTCCCACAGCATTTAAATGAGACTTGAAACATATGCTTTGAGTTAAAGGAGTCCTTCCGAGGTTAATTCATAGGGCAAAGGAATACCTATGGACTATTTCTGTTGAAAGAGAGGGACCTACAGTGACCATCTAGTCCAGCTGCTGGAGCACCTCAGGGAACTTCAGCCTATGCTTAACTCCTTTCTTGACCTGGGGGCTTGGATATCCTTCCCCCTGTGACTTTCATCCCAGAGGCACTCCCTCCATCCAGGGTCTGATCTGCACAGGCAATGAGCCTATGGTGTAGTGGGCTACAAGATCACTGCCTCCCACTGTTCACCATCACTGCAAGCCCAGAGATTTCTGTCCAGCCATGTCAGCTGATCTCATTCAGTCAAACAGGCAATACATGAAACAAGAGACAGGTAATTCCACTTAGAAACCTGTGAGATGACTACTGTTTAGCCCATTATGATCAGCTAGATAAAGACTTAAGACTGCACCTTCCCACTTCTGTAATTCCATGGAATTAGTCCTGGAAGCTCAGCTGATACTTTGTTCTTGATCCACAAGCTTCCAATTTTCTTTCAAATTAGCCTTTAGTCTGTAGCTATACCTTAGTCACTCAGTGAGAAGCCAGACAACATTTTTACTTATGCAAAACTCAAGATTGCATTTGTCATACTAGAAGGCAGGAGTGGGTTTGTTATTTTATTTTTTATTTGAAGTATTGCAGAGCTTTCTTATGATACATACACATTGCCGGGGCTTCCGGTAGCGGACTTTCAAAAATAATTAAAGTGATGAATCATAATCAGAAATAAATGACTCTTACATCTATTAAGACAGTTATTTAAAAAATGTTTTGATGAATCATGCAAAATGCTCGCAAACAGCATTATGCTTTTTCATAGATACATTTTTTGGTTTTCCTAAGTCTTACAAAAAGAGCTTGTACTTTTAAACACTTGAATTGAAAAAAATATTTACAGCAGACGTCATAAATGTCACATTGAAGTTCATACAGGCAAAGTGGTGATGGTCCCCTGCTCTACCATTCACAAAACACTCTGAGGGTTCCAGGTCTCTTCCATAAACTCCCAATTTAAAAGTGATCAGTCTTGGATCTTCAGTATGCTCCTCTTCTCCAAATCATTCATTTCCTTCAGTATAAGGGCAACATTGTATCTCAATTCTTGAAACTTTGCAACTGGCACCTGAAACATAATATTCAGGTTAGAAAACAAAAGTCATCTCAGGAACTTTCACCAGGGTATGCCTATGAATAGGGAACATCGCAGTGTCAGCGCAACCTCTCTTAAAATACTATTTTTTTCAGATTTAAGACAAAGGATTTGAGGTTAATAACATTCAGTTAATTCAACTAAATCCATGTGGAAAAGGAGAGTGGAAAAAACCAGAAATAACAGCTACATGGTACATTTTCTGTACTCCCTGATGGAAGAACGGGAATACCACAGGATGTAAGCTGAGGACTGCTGTATAAGAGTCCAGGATTGGAAGGAAAGTCAAAGACATCTGGAATATTGTGGAGCCTACAGAATTCTCAAACACAAATTCCTGATATTGCTTGTCCAAACTTGCAAGAGAAAGGAATTGAGACTCGAGGCAAGAGACTTGGCAGCAACCTCAAGAGCCAAAAGGGCACTGGACACTGTCTATATGTGGAAGGCAAAAGACTTTGCTTCAACTTAAAGCATTTTCAGCTGTGCAGGAGACTTATGGACTCTACAGTTTCCAGCCTGAGAAACCAAATGGATGAAAATCTGTTATGTGTTGGACAGAGATTGATCTAAGATCTAAGCAGATATCTGCACTCCTGTGTGTTCTGGACAAATACACCTCCACTGCCAAATAGCAAAGGGTCTTCCACAGACTTATGAGGAAAAAAACCCTAAAATCAAACCAAAACAACCAGAAACAATTGCACCAAGATAAAGACTTGACATTATATGCCAGGAAATAAAGCCCCAGATCTAAACAGTAAAGAACATATACTAGCTTTTATTCTCAAAAGTGAAACTTACCCTGTTGGAAAGGCTTAACCTGATGTCCATGGCATCATTTAAGATCCATGGAAGATGTCAAACAGAGCTTATGAGATGCTCTAAGTTGGACTGTGCAGAGTGGTAAATTTGATCTCCTGTGAAGTGACACTCTTAATATTTTGCAGTGTAGCACAGAATTTATGCCTTCCTCGACAGCTGCTTTGTTGCACAACATTTTAACAGTGAAATCAGTCCACCTATTTCAACCCACAGGGCTTTGGTGCTCCTTCCAGACTACTGCTAACCTGGGAACTGAAGCCAAAATCTGTACAGAGTTCAAATGTAACAATGCCTGCTGTGCACTGAATTCCTGTACGCACCACCAGGTTATTTATAGAACAAATAGCATTCCTTTTCAAAGGTTAAAATTATGGAAGGGTTTATGCTATCTTCTGGCAAGCCTTTAGGTACAGTGTCATAAATACTGCCACTGACTAATTCTGAGTTAAAAAGCAAAGAGGTTTTTTTTTACTTTCTAGCAGCAAGAATGGTACTGAAGAAAAAGAATAAAACTACCTCTGCCACAGAAGAGAATGTTACCATTCTCTGCAAAATGCAGGTTCAGAAGTATATCATACATTATATAAACTACCCCAGTAATTTTCCTGCCCTCAAAAGCCACCCTCAGGTCTGAAGGTTACAGTTGATAACAACCCCATAATTTTTAATCAAAGCAGACATGGTGCAATAGTGTTTTTCAGTAATTTTCTTCTAAAAAATTAGATTTCAGCAGAATGTGTGTAGGAACAAGGTATTAAATGATTTTGATTGCTGTTTCATTATATATTGTATGCAGCTACACTGAACGTGATGGATTCCAAGGCAAACCAAGCAATGGTAACACATTGTTTAAAAGAGCTTTAGTATTCTAAATAATAATTCAACTTTCTAAATACAACTTCAAGTGGTTTCTTTTTTATTTATTATGGCAATCAGACTTACTTCAAAGCGATGAGCTGTCCCATCTGAAAGCTTCATCATCATCAGAATGGATGGCTGAAGTGCACGGGCCAGTGAACTGAAATTATTTACATTATTAGTATTACAGCAGCAGACATCAGCAGTGTGATGACTACAGCATTGCACATTAACCATTTTAGATCTTCATGCAGGCTTTACTCAGAACATGAGTAATTTCAGTCTCAGAGTCCCTTACCTGTCTAGCTGGAAACTCATGAACATAAAGAGTCCTGTTCAATTTATCTTAGTATTGAGACTAAACATTTTTTTTAACAGTTTAGTAACTACAAGTTTAGGAGCATTTTTGGGTTTATGTAATCAATTTAGTGGAACTATAATAGGGATAAAAGCTGACCAAGTACTGCTAATAATAATGCACAGTTTTCTTATGCAGTTTACTATCCTTTCCATCCCTTCATATTTTCAATTGCCACCTCATTTGGGGAATCAAGCTCTTCCAGTCTTTAGGCTAAATTTGCGTGTTGTTATTTTATTTGATGACCCAAAGAAGGGAAATGAGTCATTCTTGTGCAGCTTCCATCAACTGACGTTGCCAAAGCCTGCTCAGGTACTGACAGGCACTACAGCCAGAAGCCACGATACCTCTCTGCAGAGGCTGTTGGTGGATGATAAACAAGAAATCCCAGGGGGAAGGTTAACTGGAAAGGAAAATAAGAGGAAGGAAAACAAAAAAGGATAATGTATTGCTCCTGTGCCGTTTGGAAAACAAATCATAGGATTTGCTTGCAGCTTGCAAGCACTGTGCCTGAGGATGTTCATCTGGACATTCTGCTCTCTTATAGGTATAGATTTTTTTCTGCAGAGTGATACCTGTGTGGTGCTTGGCAGAGTCAAACTAGTAGCTTCTGGCCATTACAATTTTTACTTAGGAACCTTTTTTCTTGATTTCAGGAAAACAATGCCTGATTACCCATGGGCCCTCTCAACTATGGCAGCAAAGAAGCTGCACTCTAAATACTGCAGGTATTCATAAATGCAATATGAAGTCACTCATGCTAACAGTTTACTGTACTAACAGATACTGGATCATGTTCTAATTTCTTTCATCTTGACCTGTCTTGATTAGAACTAGACAGAGATCAAAACAGCACAGACAACAGATTTCTGTGCCAAAGATCCATCCCCCAGCTGCCTCTGCTGTGGCAGATGGCAAGAAGCCACTCATTGCAGGCACAGGCAGGATGATCACAAAGGCCTTTCTCCTGTTTTGTGAAAGAAACAAGGAGGTAGTACAGTGACCAGTTGCATAACTATGGCAGTGTAAAGGTGCTGTTCTGAAACCTCTCTTTGTAGAATCTGCAGCAGACTGAAAGTCATTTTAACATGTGCAACATAAAATGATAGTCTACTTGAGAAGTTGAATAGATGATTTCCCTCCCCTCTTCCAGTGAAACTGAGAGTTTGCCTGGCTGCTTCAGGCTCAATCCATCTAATTTGTTCCATCCATCTCTTGGACTTGAGGACTTGTGGATTTGTATCAGCTCCATTAAATTTTAAATGAGAGACTCAAACTTTGAGTGAAATGTTAACAACAATAACATGTATATACACTGACTTCTACCCTGTTCAGAAAATTCCATCTGTATCTCACTGTTCAACACTACATGCCAATCCCTAAGAGCATGATACATTTTAACCCTGTCAACAATTTTAAGCAGCCCAAGAAATCAGTTTAACCTTAGGTAAAACAACTTCCAGGGACATGGCTGATTCTCTTTTATACCTTGTGGATATGGCTACGTCCACTCTCCACTTGAAGTCCTGGATCCCTGGTAGCCTACTTCTTTGTTGCAGAGCTGTGCCTTCGGAAGCAGGACGCCTGAAGAGTAGATCAGGAATGGGAGACTGAAATGCAAATTCATAAAAGAAAAAACAATCTAAAGAGAAAACATGATTCCTCAGAACAAACCTGTCTGGAACTTGTTTCTCTCCTACATCTGTCCTCATTTAGAGAGGTCTGGATGAGTAGAGGTATTGTGGATTAAAGACAGCTATGCTCAGATTATCCCCTTTTCCTATGCTTAACTACGGTCCATGTTGAAGAAAGACACCAAGTGACTGTGTAATTCCAGTAAAATGACGTCACTATAAAGTTTAGTAAGAGTCACTGTAGTGGCTGGTATATCTATTATTTCAATTTTATGCAATTGTGAGGCATAGAGAGGGACCTGCAAATATATCTTTACCTATATGCAGATCCAACAGGCACAAGCAAGCAGGAACAAGACAGACGACTTAAGCAAAACACTTGGATAAGGTCACCATATTTCTTCAGCAAAAAGCATCTAGTATTGGCAAGCAGAAATGTTTTAAAATATAATAATACTGAGTGTCTTTTGAGTGTATTTTGAAGCATACTTAAAAAAAAATCAGTGGGTCTTGTTAATCCAACGTAATTTATGAACTTTAAATTCCTTACATAACGTGCATTGCCAATCCCAGCACAACTCTCAAGATTTTTGCCTAGTCTAATGTGTAAAAAGACAAGCACTTCATTTGTTACTCATATTGCAGTAAGAATTAGGCTGATCAAGCCCTAATTTATTTGCCTAAGAAAATACAGTTGACAGTGATTAAACTTCAGATGGTTGACAATCGCAAAGTTTGAACAGCATCTTAAGCTCTGGGTAACTGAAGAAGCCGAATCTGATGCAAACACATAACAACTGTTCATTTCTGGATACATATGCAGAAATGATTTCAGAATGAGGTCATTGAACTGGTCCATTTGGGAGCTGGACTTCTAGACTACGTGTTACTTATCATATTTACTTTTTTTCCTAAGCATCCCATGTCCCTGGAAGTTATTTACGGTACATTTCAAAGCTACTCCACTAGTCCCGCTAAGGGCAGGATAAGAAACGTTACATCCTTTATCCATGGTGCTAGACATAATCTAATTACAGACTTTACATCAGAAGGGAATCCTCTCTGAACAAATCAAGGACTGTAGGAATGGCACTCTAACATCCCTACTCAGATGCTTGTGTGCAAGTTAGCTGGTGCCTTTAGAAACTGCCCGGAAAGATTAATGATCCAATAAGGCACACAGGATCGACAGGCTGAGATCCCTCCAATACTCCTGCTTTTCACAAAGGTGATATAAGGAAGAATTTATCCTTCTGGTGGGGGGGTTGGCTAGTGTCAAAAGTGACACACAATCCAAATAGTATGGTAAAGGAATGAGCAAAAAAAAAAAGCAGATCAGCTGGTTCTTACTCACTGTCAGTTCCTGGATAGGAAGTAGGTCACCACAGCTGGGTGCAACCATGAGGAGCTGGAGTCTAGAACAGTCATTAGCAGGATTAAACAGTAAGAAGAGACCTTTCCCTCAGTGGAGAGCTGCAATAGCTTAATTTGGAGAATCCCTAAAAATAGCCACATTGCTACCATTTCCTTAAGACATGCTAACTCCCATCAATGGAAGACAGTCCATTCAGTGAAGCACCAGCACTCTGGGGGAAGAAAGGAGTAGAAAAACCAGGAAGATGTTCTAATTAGCCATGGTGACCTCCCAAACAGAGGTGAAGCTTCTGAGTATTGTTGGGTGACAGCATTTCTGTGGCCATATATGAAGCTTTATTTCTGGTCAGGACTGCACTTCAGTGCCATTCCCTCAGGAAGAGTCACAACTTTTACAGCTTAGTTTAAGCTTCTGTCAGGACCTTCCCAGCTTGGACAAGACTACAACTGGAACTGCAAGAATCCTGTAAGGATGACAGAATGTGCGTAGTGGCCAACATACAGAAAGCATACAGGCTGTTAATCATGCCATTGATTTATAAGAGGAATAGCAAAATGGAGCAGAAAAGACTCAATGAATCTTATATCCAAAACCTACAGCCTGTAATTATATTTCATAAACACTCTCTACCAACAGAGTGCAATATACTGTCAGCACATCATGCAAAGGCAGAAGTCAGAACAAGTAAAGGACCATGGATCAGCTAGAGATCATCTAAGCTATATGTGGAAAGGATGATACTCGAAAATGAAAGACTAGAAAACCTGGAGCAGCAGCGGACCTAACAACATCAAAACTAAAGACAAGTTCTGGATGGTTCCCTATGCCCGTTACAAGACATGCCTAGCAGGTCACTGAACAGGAAGAATGAATAAACTGGTATGTGTGAAATGCTGACAAATGGCACACAGAATGCACCCTTCGGGTAGAAACTAAAGCTACACTATTAAAAAAAAAAGCGGTGCATTTATTATAACCGTTCAGAGAGGGGGAAGTTAGAGTTATCCTTTCCCTGAAAAAGTTTTAATTTCATGCAGTTATTTGATGGTGTCACTGTGGCAAGTTTTTCTTTCCTTTCAGTCTATGTAGCTTGATGGAATCGTGGGGACTCGGAAATACAAATGTCAGATTCTTCAGAGCTGTTGTTCAGCGAACAGAATTCCAAAAATAGGATAAGATGCCAGGAAAAGTATTAAAAATGTATTTTTCTGGGTTATCTAGCTCATACTGAATTTTTGATCAGATGCTAATACATCTCTTACCTTCACAATCATATATATTTACAACTCAATAAGCAAATGTATGATTCAGTGTTACATTTAAGATTATAAAAGCAGATCTGTCTAGAAATCAAATCTGAGGTGCTCTTCTCTGGTCTCAAAACACAGAGCAAGATTACACTGGATAATCACAGCTTTCAAAATGAGAAAAAGCTAAATTTTCCAGCATCGTGATTTCACAGTAGAAAACAGACAATCATGCATGTTTCAAATTACATCTAAATTTATCTTCTTTTTCCACTGCAAACAATATTTCCACTTTGCAACCATGAATTTTGCATTCTTAACACCTATAATTCAAACAGAAGAGCAAAGAAAAGATGAGAAGACTGAATTTATTTTTACTCCAAGAACCTTTAGCTGTAAGCCAAGATCTTACTCAAGGAAATGAAAAATATTTTTAACTTTGGTAGCAGCACTCAGACTCTTGTAAGGGTAACTGAAATACCACAACTATGATTACCAGGATTCTATGCAAAGAATCTGGAGCAGCATGGGGTTAGTTATGCTACGTGCTGAGTGACATCAAGTTTCAAGGAAAAAAGTTGTAATCATAGAATATCCTGATTTGGAAGGGACCCACAAGGATCATCGAAGTCCAACTCCTGGCCCTGCACAAGTTTTGCATATGCAAAATGTTCAAGAAATTTCTAGATGTAGAATAAGCTAAATACGGTTGAGCAGAGAACCATTCTTGGGATTCCCTTTATCTGTACGTTCAGAAAGCTCTTGATTTAGTACCTCCTCTGGAGTTACTGAGGAATACTGCTTAAAAAATGACTTTCAGCTAGCAGAGCACTTGATATCTCATATGTGTCAAGTCACCCAGTGTGAACTCGCAACTCAACTGAACATTAAGACGTGACGAAATGCTATCTGAAAAAGCTGCCATGAACCACAGCAAACAGAAGGCATAAGAAGCTTTCCTCTCAACACAGCAAGTCTCTCACTATTGCTCTTAACTTGCAATGATAATGATGGCAAAAATGCTTAATTCTGCACTGCATTTTTCATCTGCAGGTATTGATGCATCTCGCAGTCTACAGAACATTATAAAAAATGATGTTCACGAAAAAACTGAAAATTGCCACGAAAACTACTTAAAGCATAAATAGCCATGCATGATGGACATCATACTGTGCTGAATCAAAATAATGGGACAAATCTTGTTCTCAATAATATAGAAAATGTTGCCATTCCTTCAATATGTGAGGGATTTGTGTCAGCAGAGCTCTGTGCAACCCTGCTGCCTGTACCATGTACGACACAGGAAGACACCAACCTGTTACCAAAGACTACACTGGAAAAGTCCACAATGAAATCTTCTGGTATCCTGAAAGAGAAGAGCAATACAAAACAGTTAAGTGTTCTGTAGCTACAATTATATGGCCTTATCTAAAAAAACCCCCTAAATCTATTATAGAACACAAAAGATGTGTCAGCATTTTCTGTCTTCCATTGCTTAAAACTGCCATCAGCTCTTATGTAAGCATTTCAGTATTGATTCAGCTGGGGCTCTCAAAAGGACAGCCCGTTTTTATATCAAGAACCCTAAACACTGTATTGCATCTTCCTGTCCTACCTGGTACGGAAATGGTGAGTTTCAAAAGAACCCAATATTTATTTAACTTCTCTGAGTAAAGTCAAGACGAATTTGACTGATGGCTCTAACAAGTGTAGGAGGCAGGCCAGCAATGCATGCTTTCAAAATTCCCAAACCTACACATTTCACTTCACTTTCACCTGAAGCATAATGAAAAGAAGACAGAAGGAATTGCTCCCTCCAAAGTAAAACAGAGGGCCTCGTAGCTAACACTGCTTAGAAAAGGAGCATATCTAACATGAGGACTGGTGGAACAGACTAACTCACACTCCATCTACCCTGTGCCTCTCCACTTCTTTACTATTCCTCCAACACTGGTGTTGCCTCACAAACAAGCTGCTGTAGATTTTCAGTTCAATAGATCAGACTGTGACTTGCAAAGACTACAAAGCAAACACTCTCCATTCATCTGCCTTTGCCACACGGGCAGTAACCTCCTACAGAGAGGCAAGCTGGACAAGTGGGAGAAGTAACTACTGCTCCTGCCACAGTTAAATCCAGCACTCACCATGAATCAGTGCCCAGAGACATTACTCATCAGTGGTCTGAGATACACAGCAGTGTATCAAAGGAAAATCAAATCAAACAAGGAAGTTACCTGTCCTAAAGAGCCTATAGTGTCTAATGACAGGAGAAAAAACAACTCATCAACTCACACAGTGGGAAGATGAAACACAGTTACTACAGCTCAAACTCCTAATGGAAGAAGTGGGGGTCACACCACATTTTTAAACTGTGCTTGAATAAAAAGGAATTATTTTAGCAAGCACTGGAACAGACCTTTTTTGGCTGCATGACTCTGTCTTTCAGAAGAGACAAGATTACTTCTGCAAACATTACTTATACTGTCCACGCAAGTGTATCATTTAACCCAGTCTGACCATGGCTGGATATCCTCTCTATGTAGTGGAACAGGTGGAGAGAGGTGGTTGTAATATGATTATTATGGCATCTATCACAATACTTCCTCAACTGTAAGAGCAAGTGTTACTAAAACAGAAGCTTTAACACTCCCTTTGAGTTTGCATTATTTTTGCTGTGCAGTCAATGGTTTTGCTGAAAATTCTGTTCCAGGCTCAAGCAGCTTACATGAGGCCAGTCACACACTAAGCAGATCAGACAGAACATGGTACAGCTCAGCCTGAGCTACAGATGGCAACCAGTTTTCAAAGCAACAGTTTGAGGAAGGGACTCCAAGAGCAAGAAATGTGTGAGTATGTCTTAATCCCATGTTATGGGCCTGAGCCAGGAAGTTACTCAATAACCTGAAAAGGGAGGGAAAAAACCAGTACCCACAATTTAGAGTGAATTTGTTCTCGTTGTCTCAGAAAATATGGAATATGGAATGGCAACCCTTTGAAACCAGTAGTACTGATCTAATTAATCAGAAGTGGGCATGTCTCATATCCTCGCTCTCCACCAAAGCGAAAAGCCAGGACTAGGTACTTCACCAGGAAACTGAGAATTACAAGACTTTACATGGGTGGAATTAGTTTAAAATTCAGCTTCACTGAAGGGAAACAAAACAGAATGCAGGAAGCTAAAAAAAAGGTAACCTGGTGCAGAACTCAAACCTTTTAAAAGAAGACACAACACAAAAATGGACATAAGCCATTTTTCTGCCTTAAATTGCAAAATACCTGCCCAAACACTGGGTGCCACTGATGCCAAGACACTGCTGTTCAACCAGTTATATGTGTTCTTCATGCCCTTGATCACAGGCTGACCCACAGGAGCCACTGCAGGAGGGTGTCTGAATGTAATTAGTAAGAGCCTTGAAAACATGCAGGCATTTCATCTCCAAACCCAAGTGCATTGGGAAATGTAGGAAATAACATTTCCCATACGAACCAAAGATGCCAAAGGTGCTACCAAACTTACTAAGTATCATATCTTGAAGTAGAATAAGCTATTGAGTCTTCTAAAAGTTTAGCCACAAAGTGAACAAAGCCACTCACAGGAAATAAGACTGTCAGAGATGGAAGTTAGGAAGAGCCTCAGTACTGTGAGAATCATGGGAGGATGGCAGCAACAATCAGCACATAAAACATACAAGTCTGCAAGCAACACAAATGCAGTTACCTGAACTATTGCTGCTAGATCAGTCATGTTAACCAGGACAATATGATAAAAAGATTTGTCAAGATATAAAAGACATAAAAAGATCATCTGGATGGAAAAATGTCTGAATAAAGTGCGTGAATAAACCATAAAGTGAGGAAAAAAACCCCAAACTACAAAAGTGTAAGGCATTAAAGTGTGGTCAAATGACATGAACAGACACCTGGGAGTCCGTATTTCTAGACACAGCCAGCCTGGCCAGTGACTTTTGGCATTCCTATACCAACTTTCTCCACTGCTGGGTAGAGGAATATTCACTCACCCCCAGAGAACTTGTCATGGAGCTTTTAGTGCTCTTCATTTTTCCATAATCAAACTGAACACATTTTGTGTGCACCTCAAAAAACACCAGCTCCCACTGGGTCAAAAGCAATTCATCAGTTTCTTACTGACCTACTTTAACCTGTGTGTGAACTCCATGATGTGGCAGAGGGAGCAGCTTGCATTTTAGCTCTCCAGACAAAAGGCAGGGCAAACTCCAGCACTGAGCTGCAGACAAAACTGTATCAACTAGCAAGGCACCTTTCATCATGGCCCCAATTACACCTTACGCTGATTACACCCCGACTACGTCTGCAGCTTTAATTTGCCTGAAGTTGCTCATGAAGTAAATTATGCTTATGACTCTGCAGAGCCCAAGGATAAAGCCAATGTGCAGGTTAACAGACAAATAAGGACAAAAAAAGGACAGAATTAGAAACTTATCTATTTCTCCTAGGTAGCAATCAGAATGCTAAGAATTGTGGGGAAAGAGCATTTTAAAATAATTGGTGCAGATCTTTACAGATGAAAACATCACGTACTATTATTCTGTCACTGCTACTAAATATAGATATAAGGGAAAACCTATAAATATTATTAGCATCTGATATCTAGCTTTTAGGATATTATCTTCTATTCAGATATACTCTGGAGAGATTGACACAGATTTTGGCAAAGCCTGTAACAAAGGTTATGATTTCTTGGGAAATGGGCAGGAGAGATTGTAGCTGAACAAGGTGGTAGGGTTGGCCTTTCAAAGAAGTGAAAAAGTAGGGCACTTCCTTAGCTTCTGAAATGTTACCACTGTCTTACCAAACATGTTAAAAAATATAGCAGGGCAAAGTGGGGATGGCTGAGAGGTCACTCACATTTGCATAACCTACATTACAGACTAAATTAGACCATTCTCCCCAGCATGGGAAATCCACCGCTCATGCTCAGTGCTAAATCAAGTCTTACACAACACCTGGTTTTTGTCTTTGGCTTTATTTGATGCTTGGCTACAGATGTATTATGTGCTATTTACAGAAAATTTTTATACCAACTTCACTGCGTAAAAAAGTTGATTCGGGGAAGCAGTTACATAAAAGTTATGAAAAAACAAACATTAAAAGAACAAGCAAAATCAGGCATACCTGAGCTCCTTCAGGTCTTCCTTAAAAGCCTAGAAAGACAAGGAAGGTGAAATTTTATATGATACGGCCTTAAAAGATCATTTCTTACCTAGTGAATCAATAGTGGTTACTTGCTTGGTATCTCTCCCCAAAAGTTTTAGTGTCCAGTGCCAGTAATTTTGAAATGACAGGTGACATATCGAGAAGAATTTTCAGAAGTGTTCCATCAAGTTGTGATTTAATTTTAAAGACTTAAATATCTTGAAAGCCTTTACTTTTCAAAACAACCTTTCTGCCACTTCTCTTGCTTAGCTATCCAGAATAGATTCTTCTTTTTGAGTAACTGTGTGCCCTTATTCTCAAACATGTTTCGCAGTAGCTTGTTTAAACTATGACAACAGAAAGGAAGTGCAAAAGGTAAGGTCTGAATACTAACCCCATATTTCCATTATGTTTCCTGCAATATGGGAGCATTTCCAGTATGCCTGAGCAAATATGAAACAGTATCTCAAACAAGAGAGAAGTGGTGGAAGGCCAGAAGTGATTCACTCACACAAAAATAAAATGAGAGAGGAAAAATGTAAGGTAAAGGAACAAGAAAAATGAGAGAAAATAGCACGAAGAAGGGATAGGGATCAGGAAGATGGCAGGTGTCTACATATTCACACCAAACGTCCACAGCATAAGTGGAAATTGCACTTCATTCCAATTTTCACTGTACTGTTCTGGCCATAAGACTTTCCTTTCTCTATGGCAGAAATACGAACAAAGGCAGGCAAGGAAATTTGAGAATTGATAATGAGTAGTATGTGAACACTCAGTGAGGGTAAGAGAGAGCAGTGATGCCTGTGAAATAACTTTGCTATGGTTTCTTTGGGGGTTTTCATTTCAGAGTGAAAACAAACATGCCCAGTAAACAAGATGATGAAGGAGAAATAGATACAGGAATCTTTCTCCCCAGGCTTAAGTAGCCTTTCAGAAAGCTCACTGTAAGTCTACCCAAGTGAAAGAATAAGCTCTAGATCTTTAACAGTTTCTTACAACAACTTTGACTTGGAATAACATTTTTGTGTGCAGCTCCCCACCCTGGCAAATAGGGTTTAAATGGTAACTCGTGTCTGATGCAGCTTTTAAGTTATCAGGGCTCCAAGCACTCCCAGAACTTACTTCTTGTTTGAAGGTTGATACAGGAAGCCTCAATGCCTCTCGCAGAAGGGTATACATGCCAGAAATGAGGAAAGCAAGTTGCTCTTCTGAGAGATTAGCACTTTCTGCAATCAGCTTGACAGATTCCTTGCAGTCTTTTCCTTCCAGTGCATTAACGGTGACTGTGAATAAGAAGGCAAAGCAAGACACCTTTAAAAAGAGGAAGACCTGGAGACTATGAACATTCACATAAACATGTCTGTGATTTTGCCTGACTTAACATACTTTTACACCAAAATTAAACCCAGACAGTCAGGCTGCCTGGCACTGATAGAGCTTTTCAGTCTCCGTGGTCCCTGCACTAGATAGCAAATATGGTTCAACATCTGTATTTACTTCCCTCCCAAATGACTCTGTCTATATGTAGCTTTATTACTTTCAATTATTATAAGGAAACCCTGGATACATTGCTCAATTTCTGACACTTTGCACCAACACTTTGAGACAAACTAGCTGCCAGACACTTTGAGTCCTTCTTGATTCAAATCAGAAAGAAAAACCCTGACAGAATGTTACCTGAGAGAATATATCAGGGTCGCAGCACAACCCCATGCTGGGTAGCAGCTGTCCTCCTCTCAGCTGGCCACAAACAAGCTGTGCTTTTGCTTTGCTAAACAACTCTTCCATTAATCTGTGATTATTTTACATACCCTAATTTACTTAACTGAGCAACTCCTCACTTGGATGGTCAAAGGTGCCTTAAGAAAATTCTAAGCACAGGGAGAAGCCTCAGAGACAAAAATGAAATCAATCACTGTCAATCTTACAGCCCCAATCTCAGTAAGAGACCTGCACCTTGATGTTCCTGTATTGTCTCCTGGACATTATGAAGATGCCCACGGGGTCTCTGACTGTCACACACAGCCTGGCAGTGATAGGGCCACTGGCTCTGGAGCACAGGGACGAGAGAGGAATAACTTTAACAGGACTCAGCATGAGTTCAGGGGCTATCCACAGCTGCAGAAGTCTGTTCCTCATTCTCACAGTTGTTACAGAATTGTAGAAAACAACCAAGCAAGCCTGTTATTGTATTTAACCCTCAGCTCTAACTTCCTGCTGATGGAAAGGCAATGGGAAGTGACACAGGAAGCTGCAAGCCCCTCAGTTGTCACGGAATCACAGAATTTCTGATTTGGAGGGAACCCACAAGGATCATTCAGTCCAACCCTTACCCTGCACAGGACACCCCAACAATCCCACCATGTGTCTCAGAGTGTTGTCCAAACGCTTCTTGGACTTTGTCAGAGTTGGTGGTCCGATCACCGCCCTGGGGAGCCTGTTCCAATGCTCAACCACCCTACAGGTTGCAGAATCTTTTCCTAATATCCAACTTAAACCTCCTCTGACAGAACTTCAGGCCATTCCCTCGGGTCCTGTCACTGGTCACCAGAGAGAAGAGATCAGTGCCTGCCCCTCCTGTTCACGAGGAAGTTGTACCTGCAGTGATGTCTCCCCTCAGTCTCCTTTCTCCAGGCTGAACAGACCAAGTGCCCTCAGCCGCTCCTCACACGGCTTCCCCTCCAGGCCCTTCACCATCTTCGCAGCCCTCCTCTGGACGCTCTCTAAGAGCTGTCCTCGACTTCCCAAGAGGATCCACGGCCTGCTCGGGGTCCGCGGCTCCCGCCCATCACCTTTTGGCCGCGAACCCCTCCCGTCCCTGCCTGGGGGGGCAGCGGGGGCCCCTCCGCGCCGGGCCCTACCTTTGAGAAGCCGCCG
This sequence comes from Pseudotriccus pelzelni, assembly GCA_035584735.1. NCBI lineage: Eukaryota > Metazoa > Chordata > Aves > Passeriformes > Tyrannidae > Pseudotriccus > Pseudotriccus pelzelni. The sequence continues at coordinate 9,602,670 of JAWMRA010000146.1, read as the reverse complement.
GAACGTGTCCTTGCCCAGGTCCTGCAGGGCCCGGGCCATGGCCTCCACCTCGGCGGGCACCCTCGGGCCCAGGAACCCGCGGCCGCCGCCGCCGCCCTCGCCGAGCCCGTGTCCCACCACGGCCGCCATGGCCCCGCCGTGCGCCCTCCCCGCCGCGGGGGGCGCTGCTCCGCCGCCGGCGCCGGAAGGAGCGGCCGCGACAGCGCGGCGGGCCCCGGGACCGGCCGCTGATGCTGATGGCGCCGCCGCCGCCTCCGCGGAGTGCCTGAGGCGCCCCCGCCGCCTCCCGCGCCGCCCCCGCGCCCGCCGCCATGACCGAGGAGCCGTACGAGAAGTTCCTGGCCCCCGAGGAGCCGTGCCCGCTGCTCTCGCACCAGCACCCGCCGCGCGGCGGCAGCTTGAGCCTGAGCGAGGAGGGCTGCCTGGACGTCAGCGATTTCGGCTGCCAGCTCTCGTCCTGCCACCGCACCGACCCGCTGCACCGCTTCCACTCCAACAGGTGCGCCCGGGGGGTGCTGAGGGGCCTCGGGGCGGCTGCTGCCCCCGGGCAGGGCCGAGCATCCTCGCCCCGCTCCCCTGCCCGGTGCGGGCCGGGTGCTCCGCACGCCCTGCCGGGGTACCCCGCGCTCGGGTTAGTCGGAGTTCGGCTCACCACGTTACACCTGTCGGTGTGAGCTGGGCCGTTCTTTGAAGATGTGTCTGTTCGTAGGATGACAGACTGGTTTAGGTTGGAAGGGACCCTAAAGACCCCCTGGCCTGGGCAGGGATACTTTCTGCTGAGCCACGTTGCTCCAAGCCTCGTTCTCTTCCGAATTTCTTATTTTTTGAGATTTTTGGTAATTTCTGAGCACTGTAGGGTGGTCAGCTGCAGAGTGGTGTGTTTATAAGGGTTAAAAGCAGGCCTTGCATGGACACCAGGCAAACCTGTAGAGGTTCAGAATGAGTCAGGCAGCTTGGTGACTGCACCGACTCCTGCAGAAACATTTCCATGCCATGCTACTAATGATTGTCAAATTATTCTGCCTGTAATTTGTAGAAAAGGTCTATTTAAAAAGTTCAAATACAGCTCTACAAAGAAATTCCAATTGTGCTTATGAAATGAAAATCACAGTCCTGCTTTCCTAAGAACCTAATTCTGCTAATGCATAATATTAAACTTGAATATAGCAATAGCTTTTTTTTTTGAGAACAGTCTGTGAGATTTCAGTCACGAACAATGTGTGGGATAGTTCTAGTTCCTGTTCCAGACTTGCCAGATACTTTTAATGATTATTAGTGTTTCTACTACACTGTTATGAAGAGTGAATAATAAGGTAATCTTTCAGTTGACTTTGTGTGAAATCATGGAAATTGCACTTTAAAAGTGCCATTCACAAGGGCAAACTCCTTATTATAGATTCTTAAATGTTTCAGCACAAACAACCTTGATCGGTTATGATACATTTTCATGATAGGGTTCTTAAATCATAAGACACAATTGTGACATGAGCAGTAAGATATATTCTTAGCATATCTGCAAGATAAATGTGTGATAGTCATTTTGCGAGTTTCTCTTTGCATTGCCTTTCACTTCCCAAGCGTGTTACTTAGGTTTGCTCCTTTTACAAATGCAAGTTTGTAACTCAGACATCTGGAGGGGCTGTTTCACTTTTTTGATCAAGGACACGCACTCATTAAGCCATTGCAGATGCTCAGCTCAGTCTGTGGTGTTTGCATAAGGCTTTCTGTTTTTTAATGTTACGAGTAATTTTAATGTAGTTCCCACCTGTTGTTAATCCAGTTCACCCCAGCAAGCCCGGCAGACCCCACTGGGTATGAGAGGGTGAGGGCTGACTGCGTGTACCTGGAGTATCTGCACAGTGGATGGTGGTAGAGCCCCTGCACTTCACCCTTTGTTTTGATGGGTCTGGAAACTTTGTCCACTCTGCCTTTTCTTTCATCAATATTTCATGAATTCTGTAACTGTAGTCATGTTGAGAAGTGTGCTGTGTCACCACACCCGTGCTCTGCTCCGTGCCAATCGACTGCCCTGCCCACAGAAGTCTGAACCGGTGGAACATTGCACGTCTGTAAGGGATCCAGAAAGGGAGGGAGGGCAGGATCTCCTCAATCCGCTAAAAGAGGAGTTTTGGAAATGTCTTTAACATTGGATAAATTCACTGCTGGCCAAGTAGATGTGGGAGTGAATCCATCACAAACATATTTAGCCAACCTGGTATGCAGCTTAAATAATGACAGTGAGGACCAGCCCTTCAGGGTGATGAGATTGCTCAGCTTCAGCAGTTGGATGGAAGAAGAGTGTTTTTCTAGTTAGCCAGGCTGAAGTGGACAGGCTGATGGAAAAGGACTTGATTGTGTGGGTTTGTGTGGTACATTTTAGAAGCCCTTTTCAAATTGTTTTGGCCATATTGCAGTGCTGTGCTGACTCATATTTGTCTCGACCTACTTTTCACCAATATGTAAAATAAATCCAGATATGGAGACTGATTTCATGAGCTTGTTAAATTCTGACTTGCTCTCATTAGAGCTAAAAACCTGTTCTGTGAAAATTGAGTCCTCAATAGCTTTCTTTTAGCAACAGCATTAACTAGCTTTGTAAATGTAATAATGAGGAAGGAAAAGTGTTTGGTTTTGGTGTGCTAGCATTTTCACACAGGTCATTTTCTCATCTTTCACTGTTTTATTCCAGTAGCATGTCCAACATTTTTAACATTCAGAGTTGTGAATAATGGATCCATAATGTATTTCCTTATTAAGCCTCAGTTTTGTGGTGGATTATCAGCCTAGAATTTCTTTTTAACTTCTATTTATCCTGATGTCCGATTGATTAACTTCTTAGTTCTGCTTATTTCAATTTACATGGAAGTTTAAATACCCATACATATGGAAAACTTTATATTTGGATCAGTGTATTTTAAAAAAATCCAGCCAACAGCAAAAAATAGCAATTCACGTACTACAAGTGTCGTGGCTCTGGGGTGGAAACTGATAATATATTAAAATAAAGGTGTAATTATACTAACTGCATGTTGATTTTTGCCTGGCCATTTTTAACCTTGGGTTCCCCTTGGTGTTGTTTATGGACTTCAAAAAATATTTTAAACCAGAGTACTTCAATTTCCATAATTATAACTCCAATAAAATCTGTGTATAATGCAAGCAAAGTGGAGATAGTTTTAAAAGGCTTAAAAGAATTTTTCAGGCCACAGGATGCCAATGTTTGCTGCTTTCTAATGGTTTTGTCCTGTTTTGCAGGTGGAACTTGACGTCCTGTGGAACCAGCGTGGCCAGCTCAGAGTGCAGTGAGGAGCTGTTCTCATCGGTTTCAGTGGGTGATCAGGATGACTGTTACTCTCTGTTGGATGACCAGGAGTTCACCTCTTTTGATTTGTTCCCCGAAGGCAGTGTCTGCAGTGATGTCTCTTCTTCTATCAGCACATACTGGGATTGGTCAGACAGTGAGTTTGAATGGCAGGTAAACTAGTTCCGCTGTAAATGTAAAATTTTGTGTAGACTGTTGTGTGCTGGGTTTAGTTGTAGTTGAAAAGTTGTAGGATAGGACAGAATGTCCTGAATTGGAAGGGACCCACAAGGATCATCGAAATCCACTCCTGGTCTTGCACAGGACAGCCCCAGCAATCCTACCATGTGTCTGAGGGTGTTGCCTTGAGCTCTGTCAGAGTTGGTGCTGTGACCACTGCCCTGGGGAGCCTGTTCCAGTGCCTAACCACCCTTTAGGGGAAGAACCTTTTCCTAATACCCAACCTAAACCTCCCCTGCCACAGCTTCAGGCCATTCCCTTGGACCTGTCACTGGTCACCAGAGAGAAGAGATCAGTGCCTGCCCCTCCTCTTCCCCTTGTGAGGAGGCTGCAGACAGCTGTGATGTCTCCTCACAGTCTCTTCTTCTCCAGGCTGAACAGACCAAATGACCTTCTCAGCATTTGTTTCTTTGTAACTACTGAGCATAGGAGCAGATAACTGAATCTTGAGTGATAAAGAAATGTTTTATTTAATTTTATTCCCGCCTTAATCTGGAGGAGTGAGTAAAGGTCATACTTTTAAATTTAGTCGTAAAGCTTAGTCCCAGCATGTAGAGTCCTAAGGGCACTATAAAAAACAAAAACTAAGAAAGCTCTGATCCTATTCCAGAAGATGCAAAAAACCTCAAGATGTGTGCTGAGATTAGCTCTGAATTTCTGACTGGTTTAGTCTATCTGCTGGTCTCTATGTATTGCAGAAGTTACAAGTGCATGTGTATGTGTATAATGCAGCCTGTAGGAGCGACTCAGGTTGGATCCCAAAGATTCAGAGCTTCACTGAGCTGTGAAATTTTAATTGCCTGATAAACTTGGCAATTGTTTTGAAAAAGAAGCTATTTCTTAAGCCTTAGTTAGCTGACGTGTTAGTTAGCATGTTTGACTGGTAACTAGCTTTTTAAAACAAGCTTTTCTTAAGAGACATACTTGATTGGACATGTAAAATTTTGGAAATACTTTTTTGCAGTTCTTTATGGTGTTATCTGGCAGAATCTGAGCGTGAGTAATCCAACTGTCCCACTTCAACTGGAAGTGCATTCAGAAATCATGTGTCAGTTGTATAAATGAAGCTAGCTGAAGTTCTGCAGTTGCTTCCAGGCAAATGACAGTGATTTTAATTGAATATTCTTGTGTAATTATGGGGTGTGGTATGAATTACAGACCCACTTGGAAATTATCTTCCTTAAACTAGACTTCTGCTTTGAAATGGGGGATTTAGATTGAAGTTTGGATTGTAATGGACAATTTTTACTGACAGCAAAGGGAAATAGTTGAAATGCCAGATCTTTCTGCTGTTTCCTTAAATGCAAAATTTATAAAAAGGGGATTAATAAGTGGAGAATAGTGTGAATTGAGTTTGCTGCACTTGTTTCTTGGAAGATTCAAGGGAGTATTGCGGAGTTATGAGTAATTACAAAGAAGTTGTTAGAGTACAGAGATAATCGATGCTTTGCTAATTTGACAGTATGTTTTGAATGGCTTAAAGTGTTAGAGTGATTTACAATCTGCCTGCTGTACTCTAAAGCTTTGTTCTTTCTCTTGCATGTTACAAGTTGCCTGGCAGCGACATTACTAGTGGGAGTGATGTGCTTTCTGATGTTATACCTAGTATTCCGAGCTCTCCTTGTCTGCTTCCGAAAAAGAAAAACAAGCACAGGAATCTTGATGAACTTCCGTGGAGCGCGATGACAAATGATGAGCAGGTGACTTTTTTTCCTGTGTGAGAACTGCAATGTACGGAAAGACTTTCCATTAAAAGATACAACTTTTACAACTTACAGCCATCCTGATTGCTGTAGGTGTAAACGCAGACCTCTATATACAGCACTGCTTGATTCTCAAAACTAAATCTTCTTGTCCTTTGGATCTGCAAGAGGGAGTTTAATGCCTACTCAAGCTTTCACCCTGAGATTTTAAAGATACTCAAGGCTAGAGTAGTGATATTTGAGCGTGTTTTATCCTGTTGGTCCTTCCTTTTTTAATGTCTCTCATTTAGAATCAATGATAATTTGAAATGACCTGCCTCTCTTTGGATCCTAGGTTGAATATATTGAATATTTGAGTCGCAAAGTCAGTACAGAGATGGGCCTTCGAGAGCAACTCGATATTATTAAAATTATTGATCCTACTGCTCAGATCTCACCTACAGATAGTGAATTCATTATTGAATTGAACTGTCTCACAGATGAAAAACTGAAACAGGTGAGTTAAACTTTGTACATTTGACTTTGGGGTTTCAGCATCTGATATGTCTTGGAAAATCATATGGACTTGTGATCAATTTTTACACCTAATCATTAGATATAGAGGTATACACTAGAGCACAATATTGTCAATGAGGGAAACCTTTACATGAAAGACTGTGGCTGTACATTCCCTGTATGTGTTAAGCCTAAACTGGCAAGTGTGTATTGTAGGCCTGGTGCTGCTTATGGCAGTGTACCTCAGCTCATGACCATCAGCTAGCTGTGGGTCTTCATTTGCTCACTGAATATAAACTAGCATTTAAAACTCTAGAAGCTTGGGATTGGTTGGGGAAGATCATAAATTTCATGTAGAAAAGGAGATTAAAAAGCCTGCATTTTAAAGATGTTACAAAATAGGAATTATAACAAAGAAGGGTACTTGGCTAGTAAGGTAGATACGTGCCGCTTCTTAGTCTCTGTACTATCATGATACGTTGGTGGGAAGAAGATCCAAGCAAACTGGGTTTCTCAGTGTTAGTCTGATTATGATGAAAATGAAGAGTGAAAATGGAAAACATTCACTGCTTTTATGGGCTTGGCCTATTTCGTATTTCAAGCATTTCCTAAATATCATTTTACAGAAGAAAAGTACTGCTTTATTTACACTCATTTTTGTTTGAGTAGACCTAGCAAAATAAAGGGGTTTGATACCTTAAGTAAATAGCTTAGTTCAGTTGAACTTGACTGATGTTCCTGTTTGGTGTTAAAATAATAACTAACATAGTAGCAAAGTTGAACAGTAGAGGAGAAAAAAACCCAAACCTTGCTACTTATTTTTCTTCCTTCCATAGTGAAGCTAATTTTAACTTAGTTCTCTGGGTGACTGCCAGATGGCTTGGGATTTAAGCAGCCTCAGCAAAATATTTTGAAAGTCTAACTGAACTGATCCAATAACTTGATCATTAGTAGGCAAATTGCTTTTTCCATGGGAAGGAGCATCTCAATGCAGTGTTTATCAAGCCTCAGTAATTCTGCTGCCTGTGTTCTACAGGTGAGGAACTACATCAAGGAACACGGGCCTCGTCAGCGGTCAGCAAGGGAGAGCTGGAAGAGGAGCAGCTACAGCTGTGCAAGTACCAGTGGTGTGAGCGGGGCCAGTGCCAGCAGCAGCAGCGCCAGCATGGTCAGCTCAGCCAGCAGCAGCGGCTCCAGCGTAGCCAACTCCGCCTCAAACTCGAGTGCCAACATGAGTCGAGCGCACAGCGATAGTAACCTGTCCTCAAGTGCTGCAGAGAGAATCCGGGATTCAAAAGTAAAGTTTCTAATTATGTAAATCTGCACTAAGCTGCCTTAACACTTTAAGCTTGCTTATGTGATCTTACCTGGGATGTTTGTCCTGAAGGAACACAGTTAGTAACTGAGTTATCTAGATAAACCAGTGTTGACTGTTTGGTGTGACATGATCACAGGGAGTTAAAACTTGTGCTCTTGCCATAATTTCTCTTCTAAGAGAAAGCCTGATGTTCATAGCCAATCTTATAATTAATTTTGTTTAGAGTAATGTGAGTGGGCTTGAATAAGGGCTTATGCATCTAACTTAAAACCACACACAGTTTATAAAAGAATAATTATTTAAGATTGATCACCCTAATCTAGGCACAATTTCTGGATACTAAAGACTGTCTTGATTGTGTTTTGTTTTTTTCTTTTGTGGTTTTTTTTTCCCAACTAGAAGTTTCATCAGATTTTTTGAATCTTCTTCAGTTTATTCCTCCATGCCTCATGAGATGACGTGGTGAGGAGTGAGCCTCTGAAGCATGTTCCATTTAAAGTAGCACAGTGGCACTTGTTGTGTCTCCATAATTTCAGTTTCAAGGGTGGAGGAGAGGAGCAGTTCTTGCGTGCTGTTCAACATCTTGGGTTTGTTAATGTAAGACTGTAACTTTTCCCCAGCAGTAAAGATTCCTCCAATCAAAAACTTGACAGTGCAACATCGCAGGGTAATGTTGAGCCTCATAACTCAGATGTGGTAAATGGTCTCGATATTTTAACATCAGATACAATTTTGGATGAATGTTTACACCACCTCTGAGAATTCACATTAGTTATTTTTCAGAGCAGACGTTATTTTAGAGGTTCATTTATGTTTGCGATCTTTAGAAATGTTTTCTAATCTACAGAACAAAATCTTATGTTCTGTCTCTTCTTTATTTTGACAGAAACGTTCCAAGCAACGGAAACTCCAGCAAAAGGCCTTACGGAAGAGACAGCTGAAAGAGCAGAGACAAGCTCGTAAGGAAAGACTGAGTGGATTATTTCTTAATGAAGAAGTGCTGTCTTTAAAAGTGACTGAGGAGGACCATGAAGGAGATGTGGATGTTTTAATGTGACAGGGGTGAATTTATCAGTGTTCTTTCTAAGCCTTAAATGTATTATTCTTATTGTTTACATATATTTCTTGACCAAATTTTGATTAGTGTTAATAATATAAACCAGATCTTTTCTCAAGTGTAATTTTGCTAAGAAGGTCTAAATATTGAGTAACTTCAGCTTTTTGAGACTAATTTTGCAACAAAGAATTCAGAAACTTACCTGTCTTCTGAAAAGCTGCTGAGTAAATACAATTTTAAAGAAATTTGAACTTGGCTAATATGCTAACTTTACTTGCAAGATGTAAGTCTAGGGGTGCTCTTGGATGACACAAAGCATGCATTACTATGCTTCAGCTTCTTTGTTTTTTTACAACTTAGAGTTAGTATTACACTTGACTTGTTCTGTCTTCCTTTCCCATTGTTAGGAAGATTGTTTAGCATGAGGAAAAAATCTTTGTATTCTATGGGGCTTTTTTCGGTCTTGCTCCTGAACTGTAGGAAATCAAAGTACCGCCATAAATTCTTTTCTAAAAGTTGCAGTTTCACTCAAACTACACAGAAAACAAGAAGCAGGACTTCTAATGCAGGGAATCTGTAACAAATACTGCCTAATAATGTAGTTCTTAGGAAGCAACTAGAATTAAAAATTCCTCCAAGAATTGCAAGCTTAGTCTTCAGAAGCTGCTCAGTATCTTAGGATTATTACTAATGGTTGACCAGTACATCCCTTCTATTTCTCGGAAAAGATTCCAATAAAAGTATCTTTATGCATGGAAAGTACACTAATCTGCAACTAAGATGTTGAGGACACTACTTACAGTAGTTAAGAACTCTACTGGAAACAGAAGTGCAAACAAGTGGCACACAACTTCAGTGTTTTTCTTCTCCAGAAGCACATCTAAATTAGATTCATGTTGTTGACAGGAGAGCTTAAATTAATGCAGCGGTGCTTTTTAATTGTATGTTTATCTGAGGGTTTCTTCTGTGTGGGTTGTTCACCATGACATGTATCAGAATCTCCTTTTGTTGCCTGTTGGCTTTTGAAATTTCTCTTGGTCAGAAAATGAGGTAAAATTGTGGCTTTCAGGTAGGGAAGTAAAAGTAGTTTTAACTTGTTTCCTAATTCTGGTGATCTTTAAGGTGACTTTTGTCTTTGTTTTGGAACTACTTTTTACAGAGCTCCTTCCCCCCTGCTCAGATAAAAATGATACTTCTAAATTTTAATGTGAAACTTAAAAGATTATGAAAGGTTTTTTGAATTCTGAATTTAGTAAATAATTTTTTATTATCTTGATGCTTTGTTACTTTAATTTTGCTCTTGAATTAAGGAGTTTGACAGTTTAGTGTGGCCACAGTTGTCTGTAATTGCAGGATATAGCCCAATCCTGCAGAATTGAATCGTCAACTTTAGGACTACTGACATTAATTTTGCATGTCCTGCACAGACTTATTAGCCCTGAGAGGTGAAGTGTTTTTCTTTCAGAAGTGGCATTGCTTGTGGACTCAAAATAAACTGACCAGTAAATATCTGAACAGTCGCCTCTGAAAGAGTCCGTAGTCAAACTGGTATGTGTCACTTTATTCACTCTTACTGCTGCTGTACAACAAGTACCCAGACTTGTCCACTCACTGATTAAAAGCCATGTAATGTCATTTTAAGCTCAAATATTAGCTATCCCATATGACCAGTTATTTGGCCACTAACCACAAGTGTCTGTTACCTTTCAGTATTTCCTTGAAAGACAAAATGTAATTGCTGCCAATTCAGCTAATTTCAGGGTGCAGTTGTTAAACTCTTGCATGGTAATGGAGGAATTCATCATGAAATATTTCACCATGTGTACACTGTCACAGTTCAGTGCAACCCTCATTTTCTGCAGTGACTTTGAAATGTGATGGAATTTTTTTTTTCTGAAGAAAAATGCACACTTAATGCTGTAGAGAGTGAAACTCTGAAGCGAATTGTAAGAAAGGTGCAATATCTCAGTGTGGTGGAGCGTGAAAGTGTGTAACTTTTTCCTGTTTCAGCAGTTCTTCAGAGTTTAAAATGCCTCATGTTTTGTTGAAAGAAGACCCCCTCATTTTGATGAGGTACAATTCCTTTTGGTCAGCAGTCTACTGGTTTCTGGAGATCATGAAATGAGGGAGGGTAGTATTTCTACCTTGATCTTAGGTTGAGCATGTAACTATAAATTAATCCAGGTGATTAGATTGGTCCAGTTTCTTGTCACATTGGATGGAAAGGTCCTGGGTGCCACAGTAGCTGATCGTGGTGTGTTGTCTCCAGCAGGTACTTCAATCACTTGTGTGACAGTTAAAATGGAAGAAGGGAGTGGATTTCCATGGTAGTAATTTATGGCTCTGTTATCTGATAGACCCAGGATGCTTATAACATCAGAATACAAAACTCTGAATGTTCTGGTAAGGATGCAGAGTAACATCTTGCTTACCTGAATGTTCTTTGCCAAGTACTCAGAGACAGAACATTGTCTTTGATCTCAGAGAATCAGGCCTGAAGTAGCTGTGGGATTCAAGAGTTCTCACATACTTCGACACATTTGGGTTTTTTTCCCTTTTGTTTTCTCATCCTCTATAGTTCTAGTGACATGCTCAATTTGTGGTGGGGGAGGTTTTTGGTCGGAATCCTGTCTTTCCTTGCTGTGTGCTCACCCAGGCAGACCCCATCCCTGGAGATATTTAAAAGACACATAAATATGGCACTTAGGGGCGTGGTTTAGTGGTGGACTTGGCAGTGCTAGATTTAGGGTTGGAGTCAATGATCTTGAAAGGTCTTTCCCAATCTAAATGATTCTATGAGTTTGTGTTAAATACCCATGGCATTAGTCAAACAGTTGGAATTTTAGTTAAACCTGGTCTTGCCAATTTAAGTGTTGGCCATTGTGGCTACAGGTGTAGATTGCTGGGTTCAGATGAAGAGTAACAGACTGCTAAAATAATGCATTCTTTTCACTTGTTTGTTTGATTGGTTGGTTTTTTTAAAATCAAATCTCTGCTTTTATTCACAGATTAAAAATGTTGAGCTTAAAAGTAACATAGAGACACACAGGAAAAAGCTCAGAGTTCCATGGTACTGAAGCTGTGTATGTAGGAGCTTTGTCCCCACTGCCATATGAATGTAATTAATTTACACTCTGTAAAGGTAACGGTTTGCTTCCACGGTAACTTTTTCTCTATAAAGGCTTAGAAGGAGCACTGAAAGTTTGATTGCAATAAGACTGTAAACAGTAGAGAACATTCTTTTCTAATATGATTTTAAATATGAGGAAGAGAGCTGCCTGACAAACCTGGTTGATTTCTGTGTGTGTATCTAATGTCATCTTTTGTCTCTGTTAAGATACCTATTTTTCTTTATCTGGGAAACTGATAAAAAGACGGTTACAGTATGTTCAGTATGGGGTGCTTACTTGAAAGAGCAAGAAAAGTCTTTGCAAGACTTTCCTGGGTCTAAATTTTAGTTCTCCTGTTGTGGTTTGAAACCTGTGAAGATCATTCTCCGGGAGGGGGAAAACCCAAACCAACCTGCTTGAACTTAGGTACATGCATTGACATCAGAATGCATATACGATGTAGAAACGTATAAAAATGGCAATATTTACTGTTCATCTATGCTGAATAGCCTGAAGCCATTTCTTTTCTCTTAACTCTCTTTCAACTTTGAAATCAGCTGGTGCATTGGTCTATAAATATTAATAAACTCAACTGTTTTGGGAGCTCTTACAGTTCATTCTTATAAGCCAGATTTTCATGGCAAATGTTGTTAGATTTATTGGTTTAATGTTCTTAAGCTTACTGATCTTGCAGTTCTTGGGCATAGAAAACTCAACATGCAGTTGTCCATTTAAGGATTGCAAAGATAGTTTATTAATCTATCAAGGGCACATCCTAGTAATATTCAAAGCTTGTCTATTTTGACTATTAACTCTGATGAATCATACTTGCATTCTCTCTCATCTTGCTAACTTTAAAACATTTCCAGATGACAAAAAAATTCTTCAGTGTAAAAAAAATAATTGTAATGTTGAAGCCTTGAATATAGTTCATAACCAAAGCAAGGGGAAAGTGGGGGGTCTGATTTTTTTTTTTTGGGCTTTTTTAGGGGGAGAGGTGAGGGTATACATTAGAGTATATCGTATTGCTTAAATTGAGTTTGTTTTTTTTCCTCCAGGTTCTCTGCTAATTGTATTGCTAAAATGCACTTTTGTATAGAAAACTGTTCTCTGTACATTCTGTATCTACTTTACACAATGTTTATAGAGATTTTTCTGAAGTTGTGAAGGATTTACTGAAAGCTCTGATGCTGTTGACTTCAAGTTTTCCTTGTATTTGAAAATAGTTATGTGCATATTAAAGTACAGGTTGGAATTAAAATTGATGACATATAGCAAAAATATTCTGGTGAAACTATGTGGTATCTTCTTCAGAGCAGGGGGATTCATATACAGGGCCTGCAGAGTCCCTGTTCAGGCAGAAACTGCAAATAAAGTGGCACATCTTCATGGTTCCTGGTGGCAGAAAGCAAACTGGTCCCTCCTTATTTGTTACCCACAAAATCTGACAAGAATTGTGTCATAGGGAAACAGTTCATTGTTGTGAATGATGTAACCCAAGATACTGTGCTTGAAGCTGTCTGTCCTTAGTTTTGATTTCTCTGCCAGAGAGTTTTTCCTATTTATGCTCTATCCTGTGTAGTTGTGGGCACAGACAGTCCAATCACAGTTGTTACCAGCGGTAACTGAATCTGCTGCTGTCACCCTCAGTACCCACAGCCATCAAACCACCACCTGTCCTGGGATGTTTGAAATCCCTACTAAGACTTACAAGCTGCCAGCCTGCCATGCTTTTACAGTTCACCATGCAGGCACCTGTGGGGCACTGCTGTAAGTCCAGCTCTCATTTGCCACGGCAGAAGTGGGTGTGTGTGGGGATGCCAGAAGCTGCAGTGATGCACACCAGGACATGCAGCACCAGCAAGGACACGTTCATCTCAGCTAAGGCTCATCAAACACTTCTGGGAGATGCCTCTCATCATAAAAGAACATCACGACAGAAGGTAAAATTGACCAAGTGTTACTATCCCAGTTTCTGTAGATGTTAAGGGATGGTGAAGGACAGGGAAGGGTTGAAATGGTGTGTGTCACAGCAAGCCTTATTCTGAGATCTTTAATTGTTGTGGACGAAATGCAGAAGATACTGCTCTTGTGATGCTTTGGCTGCAGTTGGGCAGCCTGCTTGTGTGTTTTGGCTGTTTTCACCCAAAGGTGACTGACAGTGCAGAGAGTTCTGTAGAAAAACACCAAACTGAAATGTTTCCAAGGACCTCGTCCCGTTACGGTGTTCCTTGTTGTAAGGACTGACTGCTCTCTGGATAGCACCTGGAAGCTGCAGGGAAGCTGATGCTTGTGCCTTCTGAACCACAGGAACTTCCCCAGTAGGTCCTGTTGCAGCAGTTCATTACCAAGGCACCAGTTGCAAAGGTGAGTTGTAACTCCTGGCAAACAGCTCCCTGTCTGTCATTGAGGTCATTTGGGCATAACCAATCACAGCGTGTTATGGATCTCTTATTAGCCCTCCTTAAACATTTCTTCATCATCTCTCAAGTCTCTCTAGTTTCATTGCACTGAGAAAACCTTTGGCCATTGAGACTATCTAGGCACAAGCTGAACGAAGATTTCCCCACTGGCAAAACAAATTGATAAACTTCCTTGAATAAATTGACAAGGAAGGGTGTCATTGACTGTGGGCTTGCTGTCCTCAGTCCACTCTTACTGTACTGGCCTGAACTATACACTTGATCCAAACATTTTCCAGTACAGAACTAGTTAGAATTTGGTTTCCTGAGGTCTTTGGTATGAGCTCCTAAAGGTCCTGCGTCCTACTGGATAGAAACATTTTTTCACCTCCTTCTGGAACATGTAAACCCTTGTAAGTGGTTTCTCTGGTGCTGAAATGGATTTTAAATCCAAATCCACATTTCTGATCTGAAATCTCATTTCATGCTGTTTTCTACATGCTGCAGTGACTAACATCTGGCAGCATCACTGGTGTAAAAACTTATTTCTGGCAATGTAGAACACATTCCCGTGTGATAACTCATCGTGGCATTAGAGTCTTTCAAATCCTTCTTCAGTGGAAGTACTTGCTGTATTGCTACAAAGTTTTTCAAAGGAGGAAGATGTGTTGCTGTAGCTGATACTGGAGCTTAACACGGATGTGCCGATTCTCTCGGCAAGTGCTTCACCCCGTCTGTTGTCACCAGAGGGAGCACTGTGGTCACTTACCAGCATTTCAGACTGCAGCTGCCAACGTTTCTTTGCTACAAAACCTTTATTCTTTAATGTCCTGTTAAAAGAAATTTAGAGGCATTTGCTTCTCCTCTTATGCTGTTTTTGAAGCAGGGATCTGTCTGGTAAGAGTTTTACAATAATAACATTTCCAGTGACTTAGGAAAAAGTTGGGTTTTTCTGTTCGTGGTGACTGCTAATTCCTTCCTAGTCCTGCTGATTGCAGCTGAAAGGTGGAAGTGCACTCCTGTTTAGTGTTAACTTTTGAATGCACTGTGTTGCTGCTTTACCTTTCCTGGTCTCTGTTTTGAATTCAACCTTCCTCAATACGGGCCGAGAATTTTGCACTTGAAAATATTAGGTGATGATAGAAAACAAGCAGCCAGCTTGTAATGTGCTGAGTCTCGTAATGTAGATAGCTGTCTGTCCCTGGGAGGCAGGGGAGAGAAGATTTAGCTCACCTATCTTTATTTTTTCAAATAATAACCTCTGAATTGGGCTTCCTTCGGAGCAAGGGAAAGTACTGCTTGAAAGGGAGCTTTCTGTAGTGTCTTTTTTCCTCTTCAGTCTGACAGTTGTTGCAGTGGTGCCAAGTTCAAAACATCACTATAACGCCTGTGTAGATGCCTCTGTAACGTGGCACCTGTGAAAGCACACTTCCTACTCTCATTCTCTCAAGTAGCAGGTACTAAAGCCATTAACTGTAGGATAGCTCCCCTCGGGAAAACCTGTGCTCAAATAATCTCAAAAGGAGGGAATAAAGTTTTAAATCATGGTCACGGTGTAAAGAGCTTTAAAATGTGGCAGATAGCTGTTTATGTGTAATAGCTCCTGTTTTTCTTGTCACCTAGTTCCTATATTTTTTGAGGACAGTAAGTTTTGAGTACAACATGGCAGTTCATCATAGGAGTTGCTGAAAATATGTTTTTAATTCATTATAGACCATTCTAGTTATTTAGGTAATTCTCACTTAATTGTATTTGTTTCCTTTCTTAGTTGGATAAAAGGCGGTTGAGTTAGTCCTTGTTTTCTTTGTTCAGTGAAGAAATAAATAGATTAGTCAGAGGGTTTTGTTTTACCTTCCATTGTGCTTAGTATGTGCAAAACCTTTAATAGCTGGTCAATTTTCAACTTCTTCCAGACATAGTTTGGATCATTTTGTAGGTTTGATGTCTCCTGCATTCAAGAGGTATCTAAAAATGCAATGCATCATTTAGGATCTTGAGGAGCACTGGAAGTATGCAAGAACTGTAATGATGGGTGTATACTTTGAGGAATAAATGCTCCCCATGCAGGACAGGTCTGTGTGTGTCCAGAGATCTTGTACTGACCTTTTCCCAAAGCCCAAGCCCAGTGGTTTGTTCACTGCCCGGCTGGTACTTCCTGGCAGGAGCCGTGTGAGCTGCTTGGAAGTTACTATGGATTATTTTGGCTTAGGACCTCACAAGTCTTGGGCGGTTCTACTTGGCAACTCTCCTCTGCTCTTCTGGAACACTGAGCAGCTTGGGGACCTCTCCACCCCATCCCCTCGTTACTGCTGAGCAGAGCAAACACATCTTGTGTTGGGAGAGCCTAAAAGCTTGTGGTTATGGTGCTATGTGACTTTCACCACTCAGTCACAAGAATAGTATATTCAACTAGTGACTCCCTTCTGAAAGCATAATTGAACACTAAAGTTTATCAAATGTCATGTATTTATTTCATGTTATTTAAATCATGAAATATTCTTTAAATGAAAATCTTTGATAATCAGCCAGCTCTGCTTTGGAATAGCCCCTCTCTGGTAGTACAGGGATCCAGAGCCTATCATGTCTAGGGTTGGCACGGTCTTCTACCCTCTGCAGGGTGGAAATGATCACTCCAGCAACAATTTATATTGACAGATTAGATAGACAGATAAAAAAGTGCATGAATCTGTGTGAGTATTTAATTTCCCTAAATTCAAGGTGAGGAGAAAAGCAGTATGGTGCTTTTTGTTTGAAAGAATTTTTTTTCTGCTTAATTTTTAAATAAGGTGAATTTATTTACCAAATAGAAAGTTTTCACAGTGTGTATTTGACTTATAAACATGTTGCTCCACAAATCCATGCACTTCCTCCTGAAACAATTTAGATCATAAAACTGTTTGTAGAAGTTACAAATGTTAGCCAAGCAAAAATGAAGCAGTCTAAAGTCTTAGCACAAACCCATTTGTGGACTGATAAACCCATTTGCAGACTGATAAAATGAGTGTAATTTATGGTCGAGGTACCTTATTGGCATATGTATTAAAGTTCAGGGATATGTCTATTTTTCTTAGTATTGCATTAGCTGTAATTTCTGTGTAATGCTTCAATTCATTTATATATTTGCACAACAGACTATCAGATAAAAAAGTGCCAAAATGTGTATAAGGAGGTCATCACTTTAGCTTAATTGCACACAAATTTCCTGCAGACTCTGATGCTTAAGACCAATAACGAGACTGCTACAGCTAGAATAAACGCATTAGCCTATAAATTTAGAGCTTCTACCTGCTTTCCAAAGGGAAAATCATCTCTAAATGAGCCTAGTAACATTGATTTGTGATTAATCATTTTACTTGGTGACTCATCTATGATCACAGTACAACAAAAATGTCATGTTTGCTTAGTGGCATTAGCACCATTTATCTTCTCTGCATTCAGAGAATTGCCTTGTTGTCAATGTGGGACTGGGGCTGAGCAGTACTGTTGTTAAAGGACTTCTGATGTCAGTTTACCTAAAGCAGAGGATAAACAAGGAAGCAAAAAATGTTTTTTTATTAGATGTTCCCTTTCTTGAAATTTAATTGTTCCGCTTGATCAGGCCAAACCGTTCACAGTAATGATCTTGCGTCCATAAACCAAAATTAATTTAACCTTGAAAATTGGTATTATTCAAGTTGCCTCTGAATTTTTCTTTTTAAGGCCATCCCTGCAAGTTACCTCTCCTTTTAAGACAATTTTGTTTTCCTTGTTGCAGAGTGAACCCAACCCTCACTCATTACCAGAATGCTTGGCTTTGCCAAGTCAGGGGCCATGGACCTGTGGACGTCAAGTTTGCATAGGTATTCTCTAACCCAATCTTCCCTGACCAAGGGAAAGTCCTCATTCCAACATTCCTTTACCCTGGTCTCCTGGGTCAGAGATTCCTTAGGGTTGGTCTTGTCAGTGAAGACTGAAGGTGATAAAATCATTCATGTTGAGTGTCACATCTGAGAAAGAGAAAACCCAACCCAACAACCTTCAGAGGAAACTTTGATTTAAAGAGCAAATGGTAAAATGAAAAGGTTTGGTGAGGATGAAGAATTCACACCTGCCCTGTATTGCCTGCTCAGTGTCTAAAAAGTACGAGTTAAATGTCTGCACCTGGAATTTACTTAAAAATCATTAATACTTGCATGTATCCACAAATATATCTGGCCTCTGGTTATGCACTCAGAGGTTTCTTGTGACTATGGAAGCCGACTGTTACCTTTAAAGGAAGAGACACAGTCCTGCCGTTTCGTAAGGGCCTCGGTGAGGCTTTAATAAATATTGGATTGTATTGGATAATATATCTGGAGAAGGACATATCCATGTGATAAAACCTAAATTTAAAAAAGATCCAAGGATTCATTGCTGCTTCTGTGACAGTGTTGGTTTTTTCCTTCAGCTTTACAACTGAGCCTGCTGCCCCTGTGAGTTTAGTGATGATCAATGTGAACATGCTGGAACTGTTTACATGAAGTGAGCTGAATCATTCAACCTAATATTCATTTGTTTGACTAAAGCCTCTTTAGAGCCACTTGTGATCTGATGACTAACGTGGCACAAAGATGCTAATGCTCAGTGTATACATAAATCATTAACTACTTAATTTGGATTTGGAAACCTGAGGCAACAGAATGCTCCATGGAGAAGCAGCTATATTTATCTCTCTCCATCCTGAACCACCTGTCTCCAGAGACCTGGAATGCATTAGAAAAATTAATGTAATGACTGAACTAAATCTAGGTTCTCTGTTCCAGAAGAAAACAGCATTTTTTACAAGTAGATAAGCATGGAAATCTGGGATCTGTTCTCTGTTCTGCTGAGACAACAAAAATTAACTTGAGCAGTCCTGCCAGAAAAAATGAGTAAGAGCTGAGAAGAATCTGAGGGCAGCCGTAATTTTTTTCTAAAGTATTTTTGGAGGTGGTCTAGACAAGAGTGTTTGTGGAAGAGAAAAGGAGTTTTGGTCCTTTACAGTGAGACTGAAAGCCTCACTTCAGCAGTATTTCAGCCCATTCCTGAAGGCATATGTAACTACATTTCTTTAGTGAATTGTGTTGGCACTGATGAGGGAAATCTATCTTCCAAACTGATAAGCTCACCTGCTAGATGCACATGATGTGAACAACTTCCTGCCATTCAGAGCCAACTTTTCCCCTTCTTGTCACTGTTATCTTGTTCCTTACCCCTGGCTATTTATTGAAGAGCTGTGGCCCACTGACTAAAATACCATAAAGAATATTATTTATAATGAAGCCTAATGGAATGTGTTCAAGGGTCTCTGTGCTCTTACAGGACCCTAAACTCTAAAATTCATAAAGGGAAATCTTGAGACTGGATAAATTTTTAGGTATAAATTGGCACTGAGAGAGAGGCAGTTCATAATGATGTCAGTGAATGAACTCCATCCTCTGAAGCTTTTGTTTATCTCTTGTTACATAAACAGGGTTAGGTGCATGTATTTAAGTGTGCATAGAGCACCAAAGCCAGTTGATCCTTTGCCCATTCCTGCAAGTCCAAGAGGTGTTATTGCCCAGTTCTTAGAGGGGGAAACTCAATGCTGTGAGCTAACCTGGATCCTGACAGGGAAGCTGGACCCTCCAACATTCTTCCTGACTTAATTGTTTATCTATTCATTCTTTAATACAACACTACTACCAGATGGGACCTTTTTTTCTTCATTTGACTTATTAATTTGATCCTCTTGTGTAACACTATTGAGAATCTACTGGCATGTTGCTTATTTTTGTAATTTGAGCTATGTTATGTCACTCTGTGTTGTTAATAACGAGCATGACTTTCAGGAACAAATATTTTGTTTACTGTTTCACTAGTGTGTTGTTTACCTGAATGGAAAGCTTGGTCCACCAAATCTGAATGTTAGACACGTTTTCTGTTTAGTAAAGCAGGCATTAAAAAGATTATTTTGTTTTAAAGATCAGGTGACCTCACTCATTCTTAGAGAAGCATTACTTAATATTTAATGACAGCTTATCTTAAGGGGTTTGATCTGTCCTAGATAAAATGTTTGCCTTATCTTCAAATATATAGTATTTAAACCCTGCTCCTTTGGATGTTTATGGTAATACAAATTTGGAAAAGTGATATGCAAAAAAAAAGGTGTTAGAGGGCAAACAGGAATTATCACACATTTCAGAGAAATCAAAATCACTTCAATATAAGGATTTTAGTAATGTGCTTTTATTTAGCTTAAAAGCTGGAAAGTGAAGTTTAAGGGGCAAGTCAGTATTCTCACAAGGACTTGTTTTACTTCGTGATATAAAACTTGGGAGATTACTTGTCAGCTACGTTAGTTTTTAAAGTGTTTTTACAGTGAGCAATATGTACACTTTGGAAGAAATAGTTCTTTTCCAGAGATAGCATTTTAATTCTATTTCAAATATTGAGTGAAGAAAGCTCCAAAGAATCTAGTACAATAAACCATTGCTATGTTCAAGACAGTAATATAAGGGGTGGGTTTTTTGTTGGTTTTTTTACGGTTGCTAATAGCAACTTATGTGGCGAACATAAGTACAGCAATTTAAAGGGACACTGTGGTAATGTGAATTTCTTCAAGTAGTTAAATACTAATGTCTTTCACCACAATGTCAATGTCAGCTCTGCTCCCAGTCAAAAAGCAAAGGACAAATGAACTTACCGTTTTCATTTGCTTTTTTTTGAATTGAAGGGTTTTCAAAAACCTGGCAATAGCCAGTCTAGTCTGTAAGTTTAACTTGATTTATTTGAATTAGTGAAATCTTCAGTAAATACATCTCAGTACACTTCTTAAATATTTCCCCAGAGAGATTAAACATTTATTTACTTTACCTTCACTAGTGCTCACAGACATTTAATTGCAGTGCCTGACAAACTTTTCAAGAAAGGGGAAGCGAAGAAAGAGGAAGACAAGGTGACTGCTGTAGAGAGCCATTGCCCTGAGTGGGAAAAAAGGGTAGCACACTTCAGTAGCATACCTGAATGCCAGGCAAGCGTGTTTGTGTGTTGGGAAGCGTAGCTGGATCATTTACACTACAGATTTTGTTTGTGTGTGTTGATCAGGAGGAGTATTTGTCTACTTGTGGAGAATTTGCCTTTCTGTGTGGTGTTCCCATCTTCTTGCTGCACCTGCATGCACGTAAGAGTGGCTGCACTCATGTCCTTCACCTTAATCTGTGTTTGGGGTGACTGTTTAATAGAAGAATATTTAAAGCAAAATGCTAGGTGGGAGTCCCATGTGTAGTGTTGAAGCAGCACAGACGTGTCAGAAGAGCTTGGCAATAAGATTGAGTAATCGTCAGTGTACATCCTTGAGGTGGAGTTCTACCCATGCTAAAATCAGTGTCAACAGTTTAGTTGATTTTAGCCTTGGGTTTATTTGCTCTTTGCTGCTGGTAACCATGGTATGGTATGTGTAGTTCCTAAAGAAGAATTTGTATTGTTGTCTTCGTTTGAGGCTTTATTGCAAAGGCTGTGGAAGTTGACAACAGGATTTTTCCTACCCACAGCAAGGTCTGGACTTGGCAATGTCAAAATGGGAGTAAAAGGCCTGTTCCCTGTCCTCCTCCTTCTCCTCCTCCTCTGCAGAGTCCCCCGCTAACGCTCTCTGAGCCATCCTGGTTGAAATGGCAGAGACAAGTGCAAGTAATCTCTCCCACCATTCCATTGCTGCCCTCACAAAGATAATCCCACTGGGCCAATGTCTTGGATTGACCCAGAAATATTTTTTAGAATTCACCCTTAATTGTTTCCTGCCATTGCTGCTTCTGCTGTCCCAGGAGATCTCCCTTTAAAGAAGCAGCATCCTGGCTGCCTGGGACTTGCCTGTTAAACTGAGCAGCACAAGTAAAGAAAGTGAGACACACAAAAGGTCCCTTTTGAAACAGAAACAAATTGCCTAAGAAAGAATTTTTGCAGATTGGAGGCTTCTCTATCAGTGCCACGTCTGCAGTGCCCTCTCCCTGGCTTTGGGAGGCATGGTTCCAGACTGGCTTCAAGGAGTGAGGAGCCAGCCTTGCTGATTCAGTGCACTAACGGAATCGTCCTCGAGGCATTGCTTGGCTGCAGTGGGTCAGAACTGTCTTCTCATGCCCTCTTAGTGTTTCTAAACAAATCTGGGCTTAACTGAGAAGGTCATTCTCTACCCTGGTAAAGTTTCTGGGAACTTTACGAGGGGAAAGGTATGATCAGTATTTCCAAAGATATATGAATTTTCTGCTATAATTAGGTAGAATATGGACATAGCATTATGGGTTCAATTAAAAGCATGTCAATAAAAGGCAGTTGTGTGCTACATAAGAGATTCTTTTGTTAAAAACTGGCCTGAATTACGACTGTTTTATACACATTAATTTGCTTTGTACATACAGAATGGAGCCGATTGAACAGCGTGATTGTCTGGCGAGAGCTGAAAAGCAGCACTTGCTGTAGGTAATTTAAATTGAGCCCTATTATCATTTACGGATTTATTCTGCTTAGAATCAATAAGATGAAAAAGGGTCTGAAAGCTTTACACTAATGCTAATCACTTCTGGGTCAGTAACTCCTTGTGTTTAAGTTATGCATTTCTTCCCTGTATTCACAGAGCTACTTGGAAAGTGAAATATTTAAAATATCTTCCACTGAAGAGACTCTTCCCACTTCTAATTCACAGAGCATTCAGCATTGATAAATATTTTGTTGTACTGAAAAAGATCCCTGAGAGGGAAGTGACACCAGCCCAAAGAACAAAAGAGATGCTTTGGAGAGAAGCTCAGCACAGAGTGCCCAAAAAAATTTTTTATAAACAGCATTCTTGGTGGCTGGAGATTCAACTTAAACCTGGGATGCAGGGCCAAGCTGGGTTTGGGTAGCTGCAGTCATTTCACTTTCTGTTAGAGGTGCAATTTTACTCCTGGATGATTTATCCTTTCAGTTTGGAGAGGTATCAGGGTCCCAGGATATGAAGAGAAAAAACAAGAGAATCCAGAAACAAGATGATTCTGGTATAGAGATGCAATCAAGAGGGAATACAGTGAAAGGAATGTATATGTATAAAGCTGAGAAAAGGCTAAAATTACCCCAAAAAATCAACTTGACAAATTTATTTGTCCAGTAAGACCATGGTTACTCTGTTGGGAATGCAGGCAAAGGGCAGAGGTGTGCTGTGCCGAAGGGTTGGAGGAGAGCTAGCAAGTTCTTATGAGGAAGAAACCTAACCAAAATATCACTCTGAGCAAGGAGCATTTCCCACTTCTCCAGATGGTATTTGTTGTTTTTGAAGCTCAGGAACTGGTAGTAAAAGTATGGCTTAAAGAGAAGGTGACGGGGAAAAAAAAAAAGACAAAAAAGGGCAGAGCCTGTCTCAGAGGATGTTTGCTCCATTAATGCCTGTTGGTGCCACCTGTTGACTGTGCAGTAGTGGATGGACTGCATGCCCTGCAGAGAAGCCAGGAAGGGCAGTGAAAGAAGTGAGCTGGATCTCTTCAGGAATTGGATGTGCACTGCCATGACAGAGCTTACGGCTGTCTGAAATCTGCTTTTTCACCCAGAGCAGCAGAGAAGAGTGAAGTAAGTGAAGGGTTCTTTGCGTCCTGGTTCTGCTGGTTCTCCTAACTCAGCCCCTCCCAGCTTTGCCAGGAAACATCCATTCTGCAGGTTGAGAGGGGGCCCAGGTGATCCCTTTGGAAGTGACTTGTGTGGCAGAGCTGAGGCTCAGGATCCTGAGGGCACTATGAAGCAGCAGAGTGATGCTCCTCTCCCTGAGGAGATTGTGCTTTGCAGACAGGGCAAAGTGTGGCAGAGGACAAAATGTTTTGCCTAAGGCATGTGGAGGTGCAGGTGCAGAGTGAGAAGTAGAATTAGATTTTCAAGTCCCAAGCGAATGTCCCAGGCTCTGCACCCTGCTGCATCTCTATTTGGGTACAGGGAGGTAAATTCTGGATGATTAAACCATCAGGGCTGTTATAACTATAGGTCACTGTGTGCACCATTGTTGGAGCTGATTGCCAAATCTTTGTTATTTCATCAACCAAGTGGCTTCCCCTCCTCCTACTCAGTTTCCCCAGATACCTGAGAGTACTACTTCAGAGGTTTAACTTTTTTTTTTTTTATTAAAGTGTTTTAAAAAACATGTTAAACTTTTCTCGTATTAAAATGGGCTGGAGCAGCTAATACAATCTCTTGCAGTAAATAGCTATAAAAACATCAAAGGTTTTGATAACTGTTAGCTATATATTTTGTAATGCCTATTGTATTTCCATTTTGTTAGTTCTATTTAAAGAGCAGTATTATCATGCCCCATTTCCTGTTAGATAGTTCTATTTGTCTGCTCTACAGGAGGCAGGAGATTTTAGGTCCAAAAGAAATTATCTCTCAGTAAATTACTCCTAACTCCATTATGGAATACTAAGCACTCTCCCCTTACTGTGTGAGCAGCTTGAAGAGATAACATTGCAATTTATTTATTTGTTTTGTTCCGTGTATATAGGTGACACACGAACTCATCTGAGCAGAGATGGTGATAACTGACAGGTACATTAGATCAGACATATATAGCAAAGTTTACTTTGATTATGTAGTAAGTGTCAAGATGTACAGTAGCTGATGTCAGTTTGATCTCTCTTATAGCATATAATGGCTTGTCTTTTTCATGGTTGAATGGACACTAATTTTTGTCTAATAAGTAAGCTATCAGTTGAGTGTTTTAGAGAGTAGCCAGAGTTTTTTATCCTTCTGAAAGGGAAACCATTCGTGAAATTATTTTAGAATTTGTTTGGATTGCTTGTTGTATTCATTTTTCTCCTTCTAAAGTCCCCTGTTTACTCAAAGGTACTAAAGGTACAATATTTTCTAAGGACCTGCTGTGAATCTGTTGCATTGTGTATGAGACCTTTCCATATTGAAATAGTAGCAGAGAACAGAATATTTTCTATCTGTATATTTGATGTATAGCTGCCAAACTACAAAGTCTGTATGTAACACCTTTTAAACTTTAAAGGGAGAGAAGCAACGATGTTCTGGCATGACAACCCCCATCCTTCTCCCCTTTGGTAATGCAGAAATTATCTAAGACTGTAATTTTGTAGGTTTGTTTTATTATTATCATGCAGCCATGATTTCAGGTGAGTTGTGTTCATGAAAATAACTTTTAAAAATACATTTTGCAAGGCATAATATTAACTGATTAATAATGGACTTAAACAAACCTAAGTAACCAGAATCCCAAAATAACACTGGCAAGCTCTGGAAGTGAAACATAATGTTCTGGGTTGTCTAACATGGCTTAGCTTCGTGGCACAAGGGCAGTTCTAGGGCAAAAAGATATTTGCAGTGAATACCAATCTCTAAATTTGGAGGAATATGCCAATTAAAATGCAACTTTCTGCCTACTGCAACTATGGCAATAATAATTAACATCTCTGAACCCTGTGCTGGCTACAGTATATATCAGTGGGACCAGAAAGTCTCAGTTCTGCATGGTTGGATCTTCTCTTGTGTGTCTGGGTTTTGTGCAGACATCTGAATGGCCTGCACTGGTTTTTATTTCTCTGATCAAAGTGTTCTTCCACAAGCAAAACTGCTGAACGCTTCAGTGTTGAGGTTGTGGATAATATGAAATATTTGACTGCAGTACAGCCATGCATCTTTGTCTTAGGAACAGTTTTTCTTGAAAATATTTGAAATAGCACCTTCATAAGGTAAAATTCTGTAAGAGTCAATAGTAGTGCCATGTCTGGCCACCTGTGCAGCAAACAATAAATCAGGTTGTCTCCTGCCTTCCCTTAGACTCAGGATGAGGACTTGAGGCGTAGATCGAGTTCTTTTTAAAACTGAGAGTTTTGTGAGTGCTCTAGTAATGCTTGGTGCTGGTCTCAGAGCTCACCACAGTCCCGAAGCAGAAACCCTGCTGTGGAGCTGGGAGCTGAGTAAGAATCTCTCCCGTTTGCTCCTCTGTCCTCCAAGCATAGCCCCCTCGTTCCTTTGCTTGCTCTTTGCTCAGCTCTGTACAAAGAAGCTGAATGTTTACAGTGCAACTGCTAAAACATCACCTGAAAACTTTATTGCTGCAGTCAGCAACTTCCCCACTAGTTCACTTTGAGAGAGCACTAACAGAAGTGAGACTGAGATGTTCTGATAACGTACTGATGAGAGTGTCTCCAGGCTTTTCTCATACATTAACATTGCAGCCTGCTTCACTTCTCTTCCTATATTCACTTTGGGATATATAGCAAATAAGGCTATAATAATGCTGTCCTTTCTTGTCTTCTTTCACAAACATTAATCCCGTGATTTTTTATCAGTACAAAATAACCCTGGAGATAGGGCAGTCTGTGGATCAGCTTCTCTGAAACTAGAAAACTGAAATTATTGTGTTTAATTGCGTGTGAAAGTCAACTTTTGTCAAAACCTCTAGCTGTGACTGGGTACTTACAAAATGCAATGTATTCTTTTCTTTAGCAGATCACCTAAATACATTTTACTAGCAACCCTTTAGAACCAGATGAAACTGTAATTCAAGCTGTCTTGTCTGCTTCTGCTTTAGTTCACAATAATGTCACTATGCTGCTCACACCAAAGGCTCACACCGAAGTTTTTATCTGCAACAGCTCCATCAGATATTTTGTCCTAGTTTTTCTGCAGGTCATTGCTGTTAGGTTAGGTTTATAAAATACTACTAATAAAAAAAACCAACAACCCAACCAAACCCCAACAATTCTCCATTCAGTTATATTTTTAATATAGAAGTTTTGTTCCTCCATCAGTGTGACTTTGCAAGCTTGTCCCAATCTTCCAGTGACTTCTGCCAGCCATCACAGAACAATTCTCTAGCTAGATTATAGGAAACGTTTCTGCAACCAACAAATGAAGTTAATTTTAAACATGAAGTTCCTTGCAGAAGTTGTGCCTTGACATTCTGCTTGCCTGAACATCTTCAATCCTTCAAGGTTTTCCTCATATCTTTTTTTAAACGTAGATGTTAAAGGGTGGGGGACAGCATGGCCAAGGGCTGAGGAGAGGACAGGCAGCAGGCAGAGCTGGCTTCTCACTGAGGCTCTGCTGCTCCTGTGAAGTAACGCCTCGATTTCTTGAAAATTAACAATTTGTTAAAATCTCAGTAACAACAAAAAGGAAAAAAGAAAGTTCTGATTTAGGGAAAAACATCTGAAGTTTGGGGATGTTTCTCCCCTACATTCTTTTTCCTTTGATTTCAGGTGTCTTTTGCAGGATGAACAAGTGGAGCAAAATTAGTACCTGGCTGAAGGACAGAGGAAGTTTTACAGAGAAATTCCTGTTTATGTGGTTTAGCATAAAGTCAGCAGATCTCTGTTTCAAAAATGGCAGTGCACTGGGATTTATTGTTCAGAATAAGGAAAAAAAAGTAACATCCCACTCTACCGTTGGCAAATTTGCAGCGAGGACCCCATTGAAAGCTGGTGGTTTACATCTCATATAACTTGAAATAAAGGACTCACTCACACATTCATAATCAATACAATTACTTCTACTTTACATGAATTAAGTAATTTGTATGGCATTACTGTTTGGGGCATTTGTATCCCTATTCAGAGCACTTTTTCAGTATTTCAGTCCCACTGATGGTAAAGGCAGGTGCATGCCAGTTACCCACAAAACCAAGGCAAAGCTCTATGGGGAAACTCTTTTATGTTCATCTAGATTTGAATTTGTAGTCCCTTTCCAATTACTGCGCTAATTGTTTAAGAGATTGCTAGACTAAAAAAGTTTTTAATCACTAATCTGTTTTTGAAAGGAACTTATGGGCTCAAAACCTGAACTACATACTTCTTAAATTAATTTTCTTCGTGAATACTTCTTTCTCAATACAGATTTGTGAGTCAGAACACCCTACTGTGCTTGTTTCTTTGTCTTTTCTTCAAACACCTGGCCTATTATTCTCTTTTTTTTTTTCTCCCAAGAAAATCGCTCTTTCTTTGTAGTCAAGGTTCTGATGATATTATGTCACTGGAAATAAGGAAATTTACCCAAAGGCCTCTGGTACCAGAACTGAATTTGGATCAGAGACAAAGTGAACAAACTTGAGAATTTAGCCGAACGAGAGCCCTACAATAGAAATATTTGTCAATGTTTCCTGAAGAGATATCAATATGCTGCGGGATCTTCCAACAAAACACCTTGAAAAATTGTGACATGGAAGGAAAGTCAATAGGTTTAATTTGGAGATAGAGGTTTTTCCTTAGTGGGATGGTGGTTGGAGAAGGTGAGTGGGGTTGGGAGCGTATTCAGATCTGTGTGGCTTTGAAAATCCTCCCATATATTTTTGCTTTCAGGAAAACCAGGCAAACCCAATAAAACAACCAGGACGCCAGGCCTACTTTGGTTGAAATCTGTGCTGGGAAAAATCTTGATGTCACCCAGACAAGATTTTGGCTGCGACCCTTATTTATTCAGAAGAGAGGCATAGGGGCAAATCCTGCAGTCTTAATACAAATCGGTGTAGGCTTTGCCTAAATTAGGACTAAAGAATTCAGTGCACAAAGCAAGATAAAGTGGTGGGAAATAATTGCAATATTCAGTGTAAAATGGCTGACCTGTTTAGGATGTGGGAGGCTGCACACCCCATTGCCCTGAGAAAAACTAAGAAAGCAAATGTCCTGGCTTGGTTCATGGCAGAGCTGTTGACCCCTGTGCAGCTATGAAAATCAGGTTGCAGGTTTTTCAGTTAATTGCTCCTCAACATTTTTTAAATGTAATTTTAATACTATGTCCATAATAGATGGCAATTAAGCCTCTTGATTTAAATTTAAAACATACTGAATAAGTAAACCTTCTTCCCTTGGTGTGATATTTCATTATAAGATGGTAATAACTGACATGAAAAGCTTTCTGAGTTTTGGTTACAGACGCACTGATTCCTAAGCTGATTTCAAGTGCTGCCCTGCATATTTATTTTCATAATATCATTAGCTCTCACAGCTGGATTTCAATTCACACGAAAGAATGGAAATTTCTTGGAAGGACTCATTAAAGCAGAAAAAATGAAATCAGCTTAAAGAAAACCTCTCTGCATTTCAAACATCAATATGCTATATTCTCTCTCTGTACCCATTGGGGACTGCTGGTGATTGCAGACACTGTCTTCCAAGCAGACAGCACATGAATGACAGCTCCTATTTAATCAGGAACAAGGAGCAGAGGGTGTCTTGGAAATAAGGTGCCCTCTTGTAAGGAGAATTAGGACAGAGTAACAACCAATCAAAACTGGCAAGGGTTTAGGAGCCAGCCCTGCTGTTCTCAGTGGTGTTCCAGTGGCTGTGTGTGCTGGGTGGAGGTAGCAGCTCCCAGCTCTGGCAGGAGCTGTCATGCACCTGAGTGAAGTTACTTGCCACTGCGTGTTTAATTGCTGTCCCTGAAATTATTTCTATCCATAGCTATTGGAAAAATTTTGTTGATAGATGAAAGTTATCTTTGATGTAAATGCTGAAATTTAGCTTGTGAATTTGATCCACCCCCATGTCTGAGTGTGATCTCTGTGCCCTGTAGTCAGTAATGAAGATTTTAGTGATAGGACCTACTATTTCATTCAGTGTATTAAAACAACCTTCAGCTGTTATTTTCCACCTGCTGCTTCAGGCGAATTTTGTCTAGGAATTTGGCAAAAATACCTGGGTTTTATTATTACTGCAGAGTTCCTTTCTCAGTGGCTCATGGCAAATGCAGGAGAGTTTCTGCTACTTTAAATGAAACAGTGAGAGAGTCTCCTTTTCTGCAGAACCTCTTGGCATTGCGAGAGCCAGACACTGGTGGTAAGGAAAGATGCCACAGAAGTTGTACGGAGCAGGAGTTGTGTAATGACAGTTTTCAAGCCATTAACCTACTTAAAAGGTTAATTTGGAACAAACTCAGCGCTTGAGCGGATACCGTGCTGTGCTGCCAATTGGCATGAGACTGGACTGGTGGAAGTAAATAGCTGTTGTGGAAGAAACACACTTAAACTTTGTGTGAGAGGTCCTGGTTACATCACTTCCCCAGCCTCCTGCTGCTCCATGCACAGCCCTAGTGCTACTCGGGTGGGAAGCTGGCTTTTCCTGACAGTGAAATGCCACCACCTTGTCCTACCTGTGAGGTCTACAAACCCAGAAATACTTCCACTGTTTTCGTAGGTTGTGACTCAAGAGCAGTCCAAGCGACGAGCATTTCAGAGGACATGGAAAACTGAACTGTCTGATCCAGCAAACTGCCTCGTCTGTCATGTACCCAAGTACAAGCTCGGCAGAGTCTCCAGAAGCAGCAGTGAGGTAGCTGGAGCTCTGCACCTCAAACAGTAGTATTAAGAATAGTCCCAGAGCTGCCTGGAGAAACAAGTTCAAAAATATACAAAATCTTTTCAGTATAAATATATTTGAGGATGGTTTTGAGGAATGAGGCAGCACCAATGGAGGAGTTCTATGCTGTCCCACCGACCCACAGAAACAGAGTGTGCTTGGACCTCAGCTAGAGGTGTGGGAAAGGTGATCTCCATGTGCAACCAGCTACTGGCCTTTCTTTTGTAACTGCTAAGCAACAAGTAGCACTTGTATAACTCTGCCATTTGCACAGTGTCATGTTTGTTTAATCAGTCCTCACAACAGCCCTGTGAGGTAGGCGAGTAAGCTGCGAAAGGAAGATACTACTTATCCTCACTTTATACTAAAGCATCAAACCTATAGAGAGTGTTCTCAGTCCCATGTTGTGGATGGAGAAATTCAGCAAAGACTTTAAAATGACCTGTCTTGAGGCCAGAAAGGAATCCAGGATTTTGGAGGACAGTAGACACTTGCTCAGTAAGGACTCTGTTTTCACTCATTCCAACATCAGTCCAGGAAAGAATTTAACACTTCACATTTACTTTTCACTTAAATTCTGAACCTACTCAAGGCATGAAATGTCTTAAAATGTACAAGTAATCTCTTAACTTACTGGTCTTGTAACATGTGCCAGAAATCTTGCTATAAGTATTCAGCAACTTCATATGTACAGCTCTGAGCTACTGATTGACAGGTATGTACATATACAGAGAGCTACACACAATTTACTGCACACTGATAACCTACTTCCACAGGATACAGTTTCCATATACAAAGGTTAATTTTTTTAACTATTAAAACATTGCCACCCTGAACATAAAGCAAACTTTTTAAAAAAATTCAAACCAAGGTACTCTTTGTACAAACCTAGTTCTGAATCGAAGGCCCATACTGAAAACAGTCCCCATGTCATTCCTGCAAATTCTGTCTAGAATGCAATATTTCACTGGTATTTGCACTTCAACATGAAGCATCGTCTCCAAGTTAATAACTGTGTACCGATTCTTACATCCCAAGTACTGCACGTAAAAGTTCCTCCTGAGAAGTAAGTTAAGAATTGCTTAGAAAACCAGTTATTTCTACATAGAATTTGGAACCTTTGGAATAGCATCTGGTGAGTCTGGTGATTTCAAAGCTTCAGATTCATTGCTGGCCTGATTTACAAAGAAGAGATACTTCCTGCTTCTGGTTCTACAGTGTGAGAAATTATGCAAACCAACTTTCTACCTGATTTAATGTTGTAATGAAGGAAAACCATCTTTAGCACGGTTATTCCTTTCAGTCCGTTAGAGAAGATGCAGGAACTACAGCTCCGAGTGTGTGTGTGTGTTTTCTTTTTCTAAATGTGCCTCTCTAACGAGAGCTACTTATTGGAGAAGGCATTCATTTCCCCCTCCGTGGCTGTAGTCTGTGGGAGAGCTCCTAACAAAGTTCTTTGTTAGTGTTTGTAAGACTGGAGATGAGGTTTAATTGAGGGATTTGTGCTGAATGTTCTTTCGCTTTGAGTCTTAGGGCTGCAATGCTTGACGTTTTCCTTTCAACTGCTGCTGGATCAGTGAAGGCAGTAAGAGCAGGGTCTGACGGGGGTCCAGGAGCTTTCATTAGTACTGAAGCTGTTGTCACGAGAGGATTTAAAGCATTGAGAAACCTGTATTTGAAAGAAGTCAATATTATCCAAATTAAGAATTGTTTTGGAGAACAAGTACTTACTGAGTTGGAGCTTCCCCCACCCAAAGTATCAGAAAAAAAAAAGTGCCAAAATTTCCAATTTCTTCCACGTGTACATTTGGTTTTAGCTTGCTTTTGCAGCATAGTCTCTTGCCTTTAAAAAAAAAACAAACAACAAACCAAAACAAAAACAACCAGAAAACCCCACCCTAAATAAAAAACCAAACTACTTTTAAATAAAATGAAAGAGAGATGATCAAGCATGCCATGCAGGTACCTAGAACAGCAAGCATTTGCTTAACTTCTCGTGCTAAATCCTTTCTAACAAACACGGGATGCTGCAGATCAGCCTGTTCTCTGAAAGCAATAAACCACCTCATAAAAAGACCAATTTATATGGCTGTTTATGCAGCCAATTGGTTCAGATCAACTGATACCATGTGAAAAACAGCATTTGTTTGTCTGTTAATGTGGAACTACCATACAAAATACTAGCTCCAATTTCAGCAAGAGCGCTGCCTTCTCTTTTTCTAAATTTTTTTTTTATATTTTATGTATATATATAATATATATTATATATATATTTATATATCTACATACTTATTATATGTATACAAGCACACTTTTCCTATTTTATGGAGCAACATTTTGCTGATAAATGTCAGGTTGCCAGGCAAGAAAGCCCAGACAGCAGGTTCAGCCAAAATGAATTGCAGGGCTGTCTGACTACAGAGAAAGGAAAGGCGACTGACTGACTGTGGGCTCATTCTGTGTGCTGAGAGCACATCACCTGCCAAGGGAAATGGGCTGGCTTTTAGTAGGACATGTAAGAGTCAGGAAGATCTCTCTCAGTCTCTCTCTCTCTCTCTCAGGCTCTGTCTTTTGCATACATAGCCAGGCCCCCTGTCTTCTGAGAAGAAATGTTAAATACTTTTATTCTGTCAAATCACCTACACACCGTGTCTGTCTGCAGCCACATCTTTATGGTCTATAACCTGTGTTAGCCTGAGAAAAGGATGAAGCTGCAGCCACCCAGGTCACAGCAGTTTGTGTGAAGAGTAGAGTTCAGTGAGACCAAAATTACAGTAAGTATGCACAACTGGTCTTCAAAAAACAATTACATGTTAATTTTTTAATAGCATGACAGACCTAAATCTTGCTATTCCTAACCACAGGAACTAACTAATTTTATTAAGTTCATTTCTGTATGGGAACACATTTATTGAGAACATGTGAGTATCAAACTAATAAAAATGCAGGAATTTTTAATGGTTTAGAGATTTAGAAAAAAAAATTCTTTACCTTCCAAAATGTGGATTTAAAATAGGATTTCTGAAGAGAGAAGTCCAGGTAAGGCTGTTGAGGCCAAATGGCCCTAAATTTGAAGGACTAAAAGCTGGAGACATGGATGGCACAGCCAGTGTTGAAAGAGGCATTGACCTCCACGTGGGATCTAAGAGGGGAGAATGACTCAGTGGAACATCCAAAAATAAACCAAGTGGGTGTGTTAAGGAGATTCCTGGAACAGTCCCCAGAATTTCATTTTTTTCACGTTTTCTCCACTTTGCCCTTCTGTTTTGGAACCAGACCTTCAATAAAAAATTATAAAGGCATTAGAAGAACTTACTCTGTAGTTTGTCTTACTAGATACTACTCCATGCATTGATGCAGGTGGCAAAATATTTACTGTTAAACCCAAACCCTTGTCCTTTAATACAAAAGATCCATTCATAAATGCCTTAGTGGGTTTATTAACAAACAAATCACTTGCAAGTATTGCAGATTTGACTACTCATATGTTTTAAAGCCATTGCAATACCTGTCACCTGAATACTCATGAGCAGTTACTAAAAATTAGCATTCCCTCTTTCATAAGATATTTATGGAAAGTCAAACTTCAACAAAGCCATTCAAAAGATGGCTATTTCTGTACAGATACCTCAGGAAGCAACTTAATCATGACTGTAAGAGTAACTACGCCAAATATATCATGTGCTTTTTATCTTGATAGCTGCACCATACAGTTCTATGTAGAGAACTCAAAAGGAAAATGAGAACTTTTGTTATCTACCATGAATGCAAACAGCACATGAAAGGGATTAACTGAATTGCAGTGAAAGCCAATACTAAACTAGAAAATCTAGTAAGCAGTATCAGAACAGGGAATCAAGCTGTTTCTAGCTTGATAGAGCTAGCTAGTACTGGGTTTGTGTAGTATGCTGGTGAGTATATTGCCTCTTCAAGCCTGACTAGTCATTACTTTAGCCCATTAAACATCTTTTAAAGACTTTAGTCAATTGAATCTACAGATCAGAAGACTGAAGCTTCATGCTGTTATTCTTTAGCATTCACTGAACAGAATGCTCAGACTCAGGATAGCAGCAAAGAGGAATGAAGAATATCAGCTCTGAAGTGAAGGAGAGAGAATCCAAGGATATATAAAAATGCCAAGAATGTGAACACAAAAGATGTTGAACACTCAACATCCAAATGTAACTCAGAAGCTCAGGTCTTCCAGCTCCCTCGGCAGTGGAGGCCGTTGAAGGTGGATCCTGAACTGGATCTGGATTTGGAAGAAAGGCATTAGCTGTGGTCCAAAATCTCATTTAGCAGTCTTGTACATAACTACTCTTGCAATTCAGTGAGCTGCCTGCAAGCACCTCCTATGTATAAAACTTGAATGCACTAATCAGGATTCAGTATTGTAAACAATAACTAGAGAGTGGTAATACAAGGAAGAAGAGTTGTTTGAAAGACCAATTTCTGTCCTTTATAAAATTATGACTCTCTGAAATTTACTTCTGATTTACAACAAAGGTAAACTTCATACGTGAGGGTCTTTTACTATATAATGTCGATGACTTCTTAATAAGAATCTATCAAAGCCACTAAAGCAAATTAAAATCATAAAATTAAAATGCAAAAATCCAAATATCAAAAAATTTACAACATATTCTAGAAGTAGTTATTCCTCTGATAGTGCTATTTCTGAAATAGTAAAATTCAATAGAAATCTGTATTATGACTTTGGATGCAGCAGTTTTACAGATGCATGCTTTTTTAGTAGTTGCTTTTTGTGTCCGCAATTTCAGTCAGAAAATGTTTCAAAGAGTTTTAAATAACATCTAAAGCATCTCAGAATCAGGTTTTTGGGGGTCCTGGTTTCGCTGTTTGCTTTATCTCAGACATGCCGTATAATCATTTCCAGAAATGTGACTTACCTTCAGGTGCTTAAATAACATGAAGTGTGTTTGGAGGGCAGGCCCTTCACACACGGCAGCACGCCCCAGCCTCTGTGTCCCTCTCTCAGTAACAACTTCCTCTTTCAAAGCACTCACTCTGGGCTTCTCAGCAGCCAGCTGAAGGACTACTGCTCTCCTCCTTTAAATGTGTACAGTATCTTTCCACTGTGAGTTGCTGTTCTGCTGGAGGAGGGATTTATACCCCTTGGGTGACACATGTAACTGCCTCGCTGTACAAGCAGTCGGCAGAGGGAGGTGTCTTTAGCAGAAAAGTCAGAACGTCAAAATTGTGACGCTGTTACTTAAAATTCTTGAGTGCTCTGACTCATTCTTTGGTCCTTTCTCTGGCAACCAGCGGCTTTCAGTGGTCAGATGTCTTACAAAGGAATATCTGAACCCCTGAAACGCCAAGCAGCTGAGCCCATGTGACAGGGCGGACACTTGGTCTGTATTAGTCCAACACAGGGGGCTGGTAAGAAAAAAAACACCTCAGTTACTGAGATCAGATGACTTTAACTCGCTGTTAACCAGTAACCCTAAATATTTGTAGGTGGAGCTTAGCTAAGATCTCATAGGAGAAGACCAACTCAAAGGTGTTTGTGTTTTCTATGAAAATAAAATCCAATTGAAGAGGCAGTGACTGTCTCACACTGCAGATATGCAGATACAGCCTTTCCTAAAAAGGATAAATGCTGCCAAGGTGTACATGACCTTACTAAATCTTAGCGCTGTTGTTCAATCTGTTCTTCATAAAGAAGCCTAACACAAAACAAGATATCTGCTTTCCTGCCTTCTCTCCGTAAAGCAAATCCATTTGATCACTGCAGTACAGAAATGCACTCTGACTGCAAAATAATTTTTTTTAATGTTATAGGTAATTTTGGGCTTAAAACCAAACTTTAGTCATCTCTCAGATTTTTTATTTGTCAAACTGGAAGGAAATGCCAGCATAGATATCTAATAATTACCTTTAGAAAAAAGCTTGCTTTCAGTTTGTTATTGGTACAAACATCAATGCAAGTGGTAACAGAAGAGCAGATCCACACCTCATACCTTACACTGACATGAGAAACAGCTTTCAAAATCTACTGCATTCATTATAGTCATTAACATTCAGATTAGTCATCTTGAACCTTTTGTTAAGTGGTTTTCTTTTGCTTCCAATAAAAGGCTTAAATTGCCTTTACTCTATTTTCAGCCACATCTCAAGTGCCAAACTAACCATAACAGAAACTGCTATACCAGTCTTAAGATTTTTATGGTATGACTGTAATAGCAGAAGTAAAATACTGTGGAAAAAATGCATTACTTACTACTCAAAAATGAGTTTTAAACCATCAAGTTTGAATTGTATGCTAAATATTACCCAGATTATATTTGCAATTACAGCATATCTGACAAGAGATTTAGGTCTTTCATAAAGGAAAAGGTGAGCAGGTAAAATTTGATAGCTTTCTTGCTGTAGTTTCCTTTAAAAATGTATCCTATTTAATTGATGTAGTACCTAATGATGCTAAAAAGAAACAGATGTGTCTAACTGTATCGTGTTTCTGTTGCAGCTGAATAAGAGGATCATAATGAAAAAATATGACAAGAATGCCCAGATCAATTATACCTGTAAGCTCATGTTTTAAAAGTGATGCAATTTATGGTACTGAAATACCCATGGAATCTTTTACTGTTCACATTAACAAAATAACGTATTCTCTTAACTTCTTCCTATTTTCCTCCCATCCTAACAGTATGAATTATGAGAAACAGAGTGGCAACAACAGATGCAAATGCCACTGAACAGCATTCCAACATGGCTCCAGGTTATGAAAAGGTTTTGCAGGCTCTTCGACTACCCCTTTCCCAAGGTAAGGAATGCTTCCATCTCCCCTCGTCTATACAAGTAAATAATGGGGGTTGGGTGAGGGGATCTCTTTGAAGTGATGCTGAAATTAGCATATGTTCATGCAGGGTTTTTTTGTATTTGTGAATTTTCGTGTAAGACTCAAAAGGCAAGAGGAGGAATGATGATGTGGCTGATACCCGTTTCAGCTGGTGATGGAAGACTTTCCCCAGAGAAGCAAACCTCAATTTGAAAGCACACTGAGGTGAAGAAATGGTTTGACTGCATTGGGTAAGACCAGTTTCCTGAGTTTACACTTGAGTAAATAAAGAGATGTCACTTTTCATGTCGACTGATTTAGCCAGGTACCGTGGGGACAGGACTGGAAGTCTTCATTTCACACAGGATGCTTTATAGAGAATAGGCACATGAGGCAAGCATTAGGGAATTAAGACAGCTTGCTAAGTACAGTACATCACCATCGATATAGTAGTTGTTCCTATGCATCCCCGTCCCTCCAGGCTAAGCCCCATTTCCCTCAGGATAGGAAGACATGCACTGGAGCTGAGACACTGTGCGCTGCAAGCTCACCCTAAACAACTGTGCTGACTCTGTGCTCTGTGCCCAGGAGACTTGTGTTAAATCTGATACCTTAAGGAGGTGCCAGGAACAGCTCTTTGCCGTTCCTTCCATCCACTGCGGATGCATCAACTCTGCTATTTCCCTTGTTAATTCCTTTTTTACTCCATCAAACATAAACATTTGAATTTCTTCTTGATGAGTCATTAAAAGAAGAGTCCCTCTTTGTCATATACCACTGCACCATTCCTTCACAAGGTCTACAGAGCATGTACCCCATAAAGGGAATGTGACAGTAAGAGGTAAGTTAACAGCTTTCCACCTATGTCTTTTCTGCTGTTAGATGCCATGTGTACTTGCCAGAGGCTGGGCCATTTCAGTGACTACAGATTGTTGATGGTAGGAAGAAGACAGGGCACATAATTTCCTTCAAGTCCACAAAAGAGAGGTGAAAAGTGCATCTAAGTATTCTCAGATGAGTCACTTGTGAAGTACCATTCATACTTCTAAGGCCTTTTCTGAAGATGGTGCATATTAAAAAAACCCAACAAACAACTAAGAAAGTTACAATTTTGCAGACATTAGCTGGTGTGAACCATCATGGATCCAGTGACTGAAGTAATGACAACATATACAAACAAGGATCTGGCATCAACAGTAACAAAGCTACAGGAGATAGTAGGGCTGTCACACTGAGCAGCTGTACCAGTTCTCAGTCTTTCACAAGCAGGCACAAACCCAGAGCTGTGCTGGAACAGTCAATATCTGATACATAGAACTAGCCAAATTTAGTGCAATTGTCATTTTGAGCTTAAAAATACTTTGAAAGCCTTCACACCTTTTGAAACAACTATTTTTTTTTTAAGGCTATAGTTTCCCTATAAAAAGAATTTCTAGGTTATACAAGAGATGAATCTAAAGAAACTGTTTCTTAAGAGGTATTGTTAAGCAGGAGCGCATAGAGTCAGAAAAAGTTACTAAGGGCCATTTGTAGTTTAAGCAAACTGCAGGCTACAAGTGATTAGTGTCTGTCTCTGCATGATGAAGTTCTATGGGCATTGTTACAATCACAGTCCAGCCGGGCATAAAATTTTCCTGGACAGTGCCTGACTTTCATATATGAATGTCAAATTAATATTTCATTTGTTTTAACCAGTCATTTAGAAGTGTGACTGTTTTATGGAGCTAAGTTAGATCAAAAAGAGGGTGTAAACTTCACTGCAGTCTCGGTAAATAACTTCGGATGCCCCATAGAACCCCTCATTTGCTGCGAACCACCTGGCATTTTTTTTTTTTTAAAGTTGTTTTAGCACTCAGGAGACATTACCTGCCTTTAGACCCACGAAGGCGGCAGCACACGCGGGTGTGAAGCGCAACCTGGGAGCGTTCCCGAGCCGTTTCCCCGCCGCGGAGGTACCGCGTCCCTTCCCCTGTCCCTTCAGCACCCCTCGCCGCGGACGAGACGCGGTCCCGGCCCCCGCCGCTAATCCCTTCCCTCCCGGCTGAGCACGGGGGACAGCACGCTGTGTTCCCCTTGCTCTCAGTCCCCGTGGAGCATCTCTGAGCTCGCCCCCAGCCCCCAGGAGGGTTCCCCGGCATTGCCGCGCCCGTCACTCACCTGCACCCGGGCTTCGGTCAGGTCCAGCCGCAGGGCCAGCTCCTCTCTGCGGGGGCACACACGGTTAGCGCCGGAGCCCGGCGGCCGCCTCGCACGCCCCCCGCCCTCCCCTCCCTCTACCTGGTGAACACGTCGGGGTAGTGCGACTTGCGGAAGGCGCGCTCCAGCTCCTCCAGCTGGAAGGTGCTGAACGTGGTGCGGTAGCGCCGCTGCTTCCTCTTCACCGGACCGGGAGCCTCGGGGCCGGGCGGGCGCCCCCCGCGCCCCTCGGCCGGCGGCTCCTCCGCGGGGCTGCGCGCCCGGACGGGCCGCGGCGGCACCGAGCGCTCCGCGCCTGCGGGGGGAGAACCGCGCAGTTACCGGGAGCGCCCCGCCGCCCCTCACCGTGCCCACCGCTCCGCCCGCCCCGACCCGCGCTGCCCCTCACCGTGCCGGCCCGCGGCGGGGCCCCGGCCCAGGATGCTGTCGATGAAGTAGGAGGTGAGCAGGTGCAGGGCCGGCGGGGCGGCGGGTGCCGCGCTCTGCATGGCTGCGGGCCGGCGGCGGGGCAGGGCCCCCGCGCCGCTCCCGGTTTTATGGTGGCGGGCAGCGCCCGGCTCCGCGCCCCGGCATTAGCATTTCATTAGCGCGTGGCGTCAAGGCCGGGGGTGGGACGCGCCGGGCCCCGCTCGCCGCGCAGGGGCCGGGCCGCCTCCCCCGGGGGGCAGGGACAGCCGCCCCGTCGGGGCAGCCCCGGGGCAGGACGCCGCCCTGGAGCCGTGCCCTGCCCTGCCCTGCCCTGCCTTGCCCTGCCCTCGGGCCTTACCGCCCGCTGCCCCCGCTCCCGCGGCCGGTGATAACTTTTTCAAGGCTCCTTCGAGGGCGCGGAGCGGCTGCGGTGGAGTCGATGCCCAAAGCATCACAGTTGTGCGGCTGGGTCGGCAGCGGGACCTGACAGCCCCCGGCTGAGCCCCGGGAGAGTGCGAGGGGGTTCACTCCCTCACACAGAGGGAGAAGGATCTCTAGAGTTTGCCTTTATTGCTTCCGATGAACTTAAACTTGTTGAATTCAGCGTTTTAAGACTGATCTTGCAAAGTGCCGTGTGCCGGCAGGTGCAGGGGAAGCAAACCCGGGCAAGATTGAGCCCTTTTTCCTGGAGATGTCTGGTTCCACTCCTGCTAGAATTCTGTTGTTGGTGCTGTTACAGCAATGATTCCTCAACAGGAGGTCTGGAAACTATTTCCTTCACAGGGAGACTTCCAGCAGTTCTGTGATCTTACTGTGGTGTACTGATAGAGACTGACATAAATTACATGATGAAATTACTCAGTCCTGAGGTCTTGATTTTGGGGATAAAGAATGAAGTACTACTTTCTAGAGCATCTTATAGAGAGTGCAGTAGAAAGGGGCTAAAGAAAACCCCAAATTCAAAAACCAGTGGCTGAAAGCTGAAGCCAGAAAAATTTAGATTAGAAATTAGATATAGATTTAAAATTCTGTGGGTCTCTATCTAATTTTTGAAACAATGTAGGTGGTGGTTTTCTATGTTCTCTGTCTTTGCATCAAGGCTCGATAGTTTATGCTCTAGCTGAAGATGTAAAGGCTGTCAGTGCAGGAATGTTTTCTCAATCTGTGACCTGTTTTACACCAGATGTCTGGCTGAATAATCTTTTGGTTCCTCCTGGCATTGTAGTCCCCGAGCAAATTATTTTTCCCTTTTGTCCTCCTCTCACCTTGCTGGGGCTGTGTAGGTGCTTAGTGCTTCTTTGTTACTGACAGACCTCCTTGCTGTCTCACTACTCTGCTCCAGGGCTCTTCATTGAGTCAGCCCTCAACTTCATTCCCTTCATTACGTAAATCATATTTGGCCTGAAGCAACACCTACGTGAACCTACTCCTGCAGCACCTTCAGATGAGACAGTTGGAAAGCACTTACTGATGCTAACCCTTGAAAAAGTAGGCTGCCTTTAGGAAAGATGACCTGTGGAGAGAGAAGTCCACACTGGAGAAGGTTTGCTGGCAAGACTTTTGACCCTGGAGGGGACCCACGTTGGAGCAGCCTGTTCCTGAGGTACTGTACCCTGTGGAAAGGACCTATGCTGGAGCAGTTAATGAAGAACTGTCTCCCATGGGAGGGACCCCAGGCTGGATCAGAGGAAGAGTGTAAGGAGTCCTCCCACTCCGGAGGAAGGAGCGGCAGAGACAAGGTGTGATGAACGGACTGCAGTCCCCCTTCCCTGTTTCTCTGTGCTGGGAGGAGGTAGGGAATGCAGGAGTGAAATTAAGCTCAGAAAGAAAGAAGTGGGAAAGGTGTTTTAAGAATTTATTTTATTTTCCATTACCCAAGTCTGATTTGATTGCTAATAAATTAATTTCCCTAAATCTAGTCTGTTTTGCCTGTGATGATAATTGGTGAGTGGTATCTCCCAGTCCTTACTTACACCCGTGAACCTTTCATTATATTTTCTCTACCCTGTCCAGCTGAGGGGGGGAGTGACAGAGCAGCTTTGGTGAGCAGAGAAACATAGCAGTTTGGGGGTGTATCGCATGCTCCATCACCTACAAGCCTCTGGAAAGAATGAGATATAATGGGCTGCTAAAGACTGTGTTGAGATCATTAGGCAGAGGAGCACAGAAGCATTTGATATAAATTTACCAGAAGCCACTTGGTTGGTTAACATGAGAATATTAGTTTAGTGTTAAAGGACAGGGAATATTAGTTAATGAGAATGTATAAAACTGTGTATTGGGTGTAAGATGGATTAAGTATGTAGTACAAGTTGTACATGTTGGTAAGAAGGGATTTAAGTAATGAGATTTAAATGCAACGACATGGTTAGAAGATGTATATGTATTAAATTATGTGGGACCTGAGCATGATACAAATGATATGGAATAATGGGTGGAGACTGTATTGGGTGTAGCTGAGAGGGAGTTAATTTTCCCCACAGCAGCCCCCATAGTGCTGTGCTGTGTATTGGTAGAAAGGTGTTGGTAACACACCAGTGCTGTGGCTGTTGCTGAGCAGTGCTCCTCAGCATCAGGGCTGTCTCTGCAACATTCTCACCTCACCCAGGATGGTGGAGGTGGGCAAGATCTTGGAAGGGGACACAGCTGGGACAGCTGATCCCAACTGACCATGTGATGTCTGCTCAGCCATAAAGGCTGAGGGAAAGGACAATAGGTGTGAGGCATTTGTTGTTATGACATTTGTCTTCTGAAGTAACTCCTACATGTGCTGAAGCCCTGCTTCCCAGGAAGTAGCCAGACATCACCTGCTGCTGGGAAGTAGAGAATAAATATTTCATCTTCCTTTGCTTTCATGCCTGGCCTTTGGTTTTGCAGTATTAAACTGCCTTTATGTTGATGCATTAACTTTTTTCAACTTATTTTCTCCCCTCCCTGTCCTGCTGAGGAGAGGAGGGACAGAGCAGCTTGATGTGTACCTCGTGTCCAGTCAAGGTCAACCCACCATACAGCTGTATTTTTCAGATGTCCTCAGGCAAGTCACACTTACGCTGCTGATTGACTTTTAATTTGGTCATCTGGATTTGTATTGTGTCTTGTCATAAGCTAGACAACCTATCTTGTAGTTGCTGCCTAATGCTATTGAAAAATGCCCCAAAAGAGTGTGATTTAAATGACATTTTCATCACTTTGTGTTTAACCAACCTTGTTGCTACTGCTTTCTTAGTCTTCTTTGATTCCTATACAAGTATAATGTGACAGATGACTCATAAAGCTCACCTTGTCCATGAAGTGTTTGAAAGATGAAAGGAAGCATATGTGTGTGTTTGTGGATGATGGCAGAGTTGCACTTGCATGAGGGGGTCTTGTGTTTGCTGTGCTTGAAATGTTTCTTGGTGTGTTGATAATGTGCTTCAGCATTCTTTGTAGTGCTGTAAATACATAAATGCATTTAAATTAAGTTTAGTATTTAGGCCTAGAAAACAAAGCCTGACTACATTTATATTGAAAGAAAGTTCTGAGATAAAATATGAGATTAATGGGAAAACTTTCTTGAAGAAAATCCGAGGAGTTAGTTTGACAGCTCAGCCTGAAACTTTATTGGCTTGAAGAAGAAAGATAACGGCTTTAGAGATCTAAGTACAAAACTTGGGAAAAGCAGAAGTGATTCTGATGAGAACTCTGAGTCAGCTTTGGTTGATGTTATAGGAACCACATCCTGAAAAGTGCTGAACACCTGTAACACCAATGTACCTCTTCAGATTGTTTCATATTCTTATTAATACAATTGGTATCTCATTCTATTTCTGTTTTACACTGCGGCCTGAAGATCTGGGTGAACTTGAAGATCAGCACCTCTCTTTCTTTTTACAGGATTAGATCTTATGTGTGGCAATCCTGTAAATACTGGAGGACTGCAAGACTGAATGTTGTGGGACAAAGCCTTAGATGGCATAGTTAAGTTCTCTCAAGCCAATTGATACTTATTATACCAGCTGCACCTGAGTGCAGTAACTCTTTTGTAATGGAATCACAGTAAGCTCGTTTCCCATTTCAGTTAATAACTTCTGGAAATAATGTAAGTGCTTTTTGCTGATTAGGCATACCTGACTGCTTGAAAAGAAAATGTGTGTGCAGTACATGGCAATTCAGCTTCCCTTTCTGTGCTGCATATTCAAGAGCACAGCAAAGTATTAACTGGAAGACAAATGAGGTAAGAATTGAGGTGTTGCTGACTAACTCTGGAGAAGCCAGTTGTGTTGAGAGGGTGGACGCTGCTGTCATTGCACTCATTCTGACCAACCTGCCCTGAGCAGATGCCCTTCTGTTGTGTTCCCTTCCAAATATCTTGGCAGGCTCAGTTTCAGATCTGTTCTTTCCCCCTCTGCAGACTTTTGAATTTATGCAGGCCAACAGGGTGAGAGCCTCAGACTTCCCTTCGTGCATTTGGTTCTTGAAAGAGACTGTTCATGAAGGACTGGCATGTAAGAGGTTCCTGTTGAAATTATATGAAAATATTGTGAGAGATACATTGAACAACCTAAACCTAAGTGTTCTCTCAGCAGCCTCTGTAGTGAACTATTTCTCAAGCCCTTTAGATAAAAAGTGAGAAGCTTTTTGCTGCATAGGTACCTCTGGCAGTGCAGTTATGATATTGTAATATTTACTGGGTCTACTAAAGGCACCCCTTTTTGGGTCACAATTAAATGAGGCTCTCATCTCTTCTAAAAGGAAAAAATATATGTTTAACTTCTCAAAACTTCTAGGCTTTGCTTTAATGGAGAAAAATATAAAAACTGGTAAAGCCTGGAGTCCTGTAAGTTCAGCAGTAAATAAAAACAGTATTAGATTATTTTTTTCTTAGAAACTGCCAGATAATAGGTTAACAAACCAGTTTATATCTCTGTGTAAGGGTTCTTCTTTGACTCTTTC
Source organism: Pseudotriccus pelzelni (assembly GCA_035584735.1). Classification (NCBI taxonomy): domain Eukaryota; kingdom Metazoa; phylum Chordata; class Aves; order Passeriformes; family Tyrannidae; genus Pseudotriccus; species Pseudotriccus pelzelni. The sequence continues at coordinate 9,558,399 of JAWMRA010000146.1, read as the reverse complement.
TGAGGGGTGTCAGTCCTCATGGTTGCACATTCCTTGAGTGAAAACTACTCCCTTTTTTTTTTCAAATTACTTTATATAGGGGCTGACTGGACAGACTGTTAGACTAGACTTAGAAGACCACATTCCTCATTCCTTTGCTGGCCCACTGGGACAAATCACCGTTTCTACATGCCTCGTTTATTCTTATGTAACTTTGGAATAGTCATACTGCCTTTGCTAATAAATTATCTCTGAGAAAGCTGTGTTTAAAATACTGTGGATGTTTATCCATTTATGATTGTAAAATGGGTTGTACCCAAAAAATACACACTTAGTATTTTCCCTTTTTAATCCCTAAATATAAACTTATGTTTGCTTTACAATGATCACTGAAAAAATCTGTTTCTGATTACTTTTTTTCTGTAGGTTAGTTAATTGCCATGATTATTTTAGAAACAAGTTTTTACCAGATGTGTTGTTCAGTATTGTCTAAGGTTTTTGGGGTTCTTTTATGAAGCTATCCAGTTCTTTCTGCACACTGTGGGTGCTATGACTAATTCCAACTCACTTTACAGGCAGGGACTGAAGTCACAGAAAAAGAAGAGGGTTGTGATCTGTCTAGTAATGTGCAAGAGGGACTCTGCTACAATCTCTGTGTTATCTCTGCCTCATTCTTTCACAACTGGAGTAAGTATTTGCTCTTTCATCCTATTTCTTTATAACTGTTTTGCTGCTGCCACCATGGGGGGCTGAGGCATGTAGAGATGGAGTGGTGTAGGAAAGGTGGTGGGTTGTTCTGTGTGTATAAAGTGGTTGCCCATGTTCAACCTGTCGATTGAATTATCAGATTGTTCCTTTAATGCACGCACTTTAATACCCTAAAAATTTTTTAGGAGGCATAACTGCAGAAATCCGTAGCATCTGTATCTGTTCTCCTAACAAAACGGTAAGAGAAGCAGCCAGTCAATAGGTAAAAGTCTGTAGTAGTACATTTCTTTTAGTGTGCCTGTTGGCTCACAGCTATTCAATAGTACCCTAGATGTTTAATACAATATCTGGATTTATAGATGTACAGTTACAGATGTAGCTGTAGTGTTGCAGGAACATGATGGATATGAGCAATTTTGTATTGCATTCTGTAGTTTTATAAACTCTGTTTTAATATAAGC
>JAWMRA010000146.1:9346600-9557151 GCA_035584735.1 Pseudotriccus pelzelni | reverse complement strand
CAGTTCTTTTAATAAAGCGGACATTTTGCAGATCTTATAGATCGTGTGCATTTGTACCCAGAGCCTCTCCGCCTACACTGTAGTGAGGTTCCTGCACTGTTTTGTGGATTGCTTCTCTGACCTGTTTTTTTTTGCCTTTTAAGGATCAGAGAGCTCTGCATTTGGTACTGGAGTGATTTGGGAACTCCTTTGGCTGGATTTATTGAGGTACAGTCTGACTGGGCTTGGGGGATGATAGCCCATCTCTGACCACAGCAGTTCTGCTGCTGATTCCTGACAGTGCAAGTGCAAAGGGATCAGGCCTAGATTGTGTTCAGCTGGAAAGGTATCATAGAATAGTTTGGGTTGGAAGGGAACTTAAAGATCATCCAGTTCCAACTCCCACTAGACCAGGTTGCTCAAAGCCCCGTCCAACCTGGCCTTGAACACTTCCTGGAATGGGGCATTCACAACTTCTTTGGGCAACCAGTTCCAGCGCCTCACCACCCTCACAGGGAAGGATTTCTTCAAATATCTAACCTAAACCTATTCTGTTCCAGTTTAAAGTCATTTCCCTATGTCCTATCACTACATGCCCTGTAAAAAACCTCTCTTGATCCTTCTTGTAGGCTCCGTTCAGGTACTGGAAGGCTGCAATTAGGTCACCCTGAAGCCTTCTTTTCTCCAGGCTGAACAATCCCAACTCTCTCTGCCTTTCTTCATAGAAGGGGAATCCATCCCTCTAACCCTCTCTCATTCTGAACTGTGGCACACTTGGTAACAGCAAACACCTGGAGTCTCTGGTGGTGTTTGTGACAGCTGCTGTCAATAGCAGAGGGAAGTAACTGTTGTCTACAGCTGAGCTGACTTAGGACTCCACAGGGATATTAGAAACAAAAGGGCACCTGTTTGTTGTTTTAAATTGTGAAGAGCTGGGGACTTAGTTCTACAGGGTGAAAGCATGTAAGGGATGGTGGTATTAGTTACTTGGCTTCTTTATTTTATGAACTAGTTCTGAACAGCAAATGCTGCATGAAATGATTCTGTAATTAGCTTTGTGGAATTGGAATGGAGTGAATCATCAAAAGGAAACAACTAAGGAGCTAAGACATGAGCTGAGCAAACCCCTCATCTGCATGTTGGAAACTAATTGTGAAGGATGGCACAAATGCAGCCTCGGTCTGAGCAAAGAGTTGGATAGCTACAGCCAAGTAACCTTATCCAAGAGGAAGGTAAGTGTGAGGCAGAGAACTTAGTTCTCTTTTTCTCCTCCTCCTAGAAAATCTGCGTCTGGATTTAGCCTATCCTTATCCAGCAATGTTTAAGGAGATGTAAATTGCTGTGTTTGATACCAGTGTTAACAGTGGTTTAGTTGGAACTGTTACAATGGGCTTAAGCATCTGCTTGATTTCTCTGCTGGAATAGTGTAGTAGTTGCTTTTAGCAGTGGTGTCATAATATTTCAACAGCAACCTCTTACTACCTGGATTTAAGATTTCTATTTCTAATCATTATAATGTTCAGTTTCATAACAGTAGTACTTAAAAGGAGTTCTGATGACTGGGGGAGAAGGTGGATAGAGGAGGGACAGAGAGAGAGAGAGAGAGAGAGGGAAGGAATGACCAGGGAGACTCTCCTATACTGCAAGCTTGTACACTCTTTGCTGTCATATATGCTGCAGAAGACGAGGTTCAGGAGGATTTTTTTTTTAGGGAGCTATTTTCTGATATTGTTTTAATGAGAATTCACAGTACACTGCCATTAAGAGCAGTACCTGCAGTTAAGAAGTGTGTAGTTTCCTCATCTGTCCCTGCTCCCCACACATATCTGATATGCTTGGAAAGGCATATCAATTTCTTGCAAATATTCTGTTCACACTGCTGTGATGAACCTGCAAGTTTCTTCCCATCAGGATTGTTTTGATTTTGCCATCCTGTAGGATCACCCTGTGTGTTCCTCAGGTGGGCTCTGCAGCATCTGCTGGCTTTGAAGAGAGCTCCTCACGTTGTGAATGTGAGACAACACCTTTTCAAAGCAAAAAACTGTTTTGTTTTTTTTTTCATTTTCTGAAGACCTGTGTGTTGTATAAAATCATTGTTAACTCCTAGCCTGACTTTAGTTGTAGGTAATTACACTGAATTGCTTATCTCTGCCTCTTTTTTGGCATGGAGTGTTTAAGGAAGGTGAACTCTGCGCTCCCTCTTGTGGTACATGTAGAGATGTGAAAAAAGTTTTGGGAAAAGCTGCTTGTGAGGGAAGCTGAGTGTCTACGTTTTCCTCAGCATCTTGTGACAAGATTAAATGAGGTTTCTCACGTTACCTCATCGGCGTGAAAGTAGAAGATTTTCTGAGGTCAGAACACAGCCCTGAAGCAAACAGATTTTTACAGCAAGACTAAATGTTGTATTATATTGTAGCCTGGTTTGAAGGGGGACTTCACTGGCTGTGCATGGTTGGCTTCATGTCTTTGCCATGGGCTGCACATTATTGGATGCATATGTGTGGAGTGCCCACAGCCTCCAGCATGCCCAGGCACTCTGCAGTGGTGAACTGGTGCAAAGCCTGATCTTGAAGATACTGACAGGCAAGTGAGGAATGTCAGGTGAGCAGTTTTGTTGTGGTTACAGCTGATGACTTGTGCTACCCAGTTATAGAAAAAAAGAAACAGATTTAGCTCATTCATACAGAACCTAACATAACAGAATGAATGCCTCTTTGTCACAGAAACAGTATGTGTTAAGCAATGATTTCATCACTGCCTAAACAGTGGTATAACCAGCTAATAACATCCTGTAGGTTATATCATGACTTCTCTCTGTTGGCCATAATTATATCTGTTTAATGTCTGCAACTTCCAATATCACTTTTAGTCTTGTGGATAATACAAACCTTTGGTGTTTGCTAGATGTATTGGGATTTGAGAAGGTGATTGTGCTGGTTTTGTCTGGTATAGAGTTAATTTTCTTCACATTCTCTCAACCCATGAGTTTTATCACTTTTACCCTTCTGGTTCTTTTCCCCATCCCACTGGGTGGCTGTGTGGTGCTTAGTTGCTGGCTGGGGTTAAACCGCAACAGTGGTGAAAGATTTTAACATTAATGAAACACTCTGATTTTGATGTGGTTCACTTGGCAGTTCCAAGCAAAATTACTTTGCGTTTCTCTTTGCTGCGGTTTAAAGAATTTGTGTTTGCTGCAGAAAGCTTATGTAGATATCTGTAGTTTTACTGCTGGCAGAGAAAAACCATCCAAGGAAATCAATAGTTGCTTTATCTGGATTAGAAGCTGGGCTTTAGGCCTAAAGTGCTCTAAGCAGTGCAAGCATTGAGTGAACCACTGAGACTTTTATTTTCAGGGAGTACAAGGTGCTGTAAATGTGCAGCTCCCCAAACTGAAATATATTCGTGTTACTTGTCAGTCAAACCTGTTATCCAGGGCGCACTTAAGCGGGTAGGTGTCTCTTCTCATATTTTTCCAAGGTGTGGTTGTCATGATGCTGAGGATTTGCAGAGATAAATATTTCAGTAGTGTAAAGTTTTGCTTAATGAGGGGACATGTCTCAAAACATACATAAGATCTCCTGTAGTACTGATTGCTCAGGTAACCCCCTAAAGCACTTAGATTGCATGAGCAATAGAGGATGGATGCTTAAGCAGAGAAGTGGACTAAATCCAGAAGTGGTGGATGAAAGATCTCACAGGGAATTGGTGCAACAAAACACAATGAAAGATGTTCTACTTAATTGAGGGGAAAAAAAAAGTCAATGAACCAGACTGAAATTAAATAGTTTCTGTGAAGACCTGTCTCATGGGCACTGGAGGTGTGAGCTGCTGTTTGCTGTTGTGGTGCAGTTGTTTTGGTGACTGTCAGTGTTGCAATGTGCTAACTCCAAGTTGAAGCCTATGGGACAAATGTGTTTCTTTCTCTTCATCATTTAATGCCTCAATGTTACTAGCACCAGGGCATTTACGTCTCAGGGGAAAGGTGCCAAGTGGTTACAAGAGTGGCCTGTAAAATCCTGAGGTTACAATAAATAACTGGTAAAATGAGCTCTTGTTTGTGCGCTGTCTGGCTTGGAGCTGTTCAGGATACACCTATACAGTCCACTGCTGTCAGTAACTGCAAGGAATATGTTGCTTTTTCCTCTTTAAAATGAAACCTGAGATTCTGATGGGATCGTACAAGTCTAGTAATTGGGCCTTTAAAACAGACCCATGAAATAGTGCAGCACTTGTGGTGAGTTGTGGGAGGGCTGATAATACTTTAAGTAAGGGCTTTGTGTTGACTCTTGCTGCCCATTTCCTTTTGAACCCTGACCTGTACCACTCTGATTCCTAATAAAGAAAATAACATGATTTTTGTCCCCAAAGTAGTTCGGTAAAACGGGAGGGTGTTGCAATTATCAAGAAATGAATCAGAGATTTATTTTTACATTAACCTGCAACATAAATATCTTTTATACTGTTGGGCTGTTTCACAGTCCTCATTAATGGACTAAAGTTGCTAGTTTGTCTCTTTATCATGTTGATAGACCTGTTAAATGAAACCCTGAGAGATCAGACAATTTAGTCCCGTGGCCAGTGGCAGCTTTTCACAGCAGTGATTTCTAGCTCAGCTGTACATGCCAAATGTCCAGGCAGCTTGTGCTTATCAGCATCCATTATACTTTTTGTTGACTTGAATCATTAATAACCTGTCAGATTAGGTAATTAGGCTGTCTCTAGTAGCCAGGGGAAATTGTTTTTCCCTAACTGATGGTATGGGTTGTGCAGTTGTGCAGATAAGCACTTGGTCAAACGGCAGTTCAGGCGATTTTTAACTGGCCTTGCTGATGAATGCAGAAGTAGTGCTGAGACATGAGGGGCAGATAACAACAGAGAAACAGGCATGAGGTAAAATAACCTGCTACTTTCAGAACTCTCTTCAAATAAGACAATGGTTACTGTTCCGATTCTGCAAACCTGCTGCGTATAGATCTGTTAATTGCATGCTGTGATGGTTTTATAAACATCCTTCCATCCTCTTGAATTAAAAGTCATCCCAGACCTGGGGGAACTAAAGGGATTCTCTCTAGGAGGTGTCGTTTTACCCCTTTGAGTAAAGCTGGCTACTGCTAGTACCCACTGCTGCTCTGAGATTCTCTTTGTGCAGTGACCTTCTCTCTTTGGCACTGATGGAGTCTGTTGTGCCCAGAAAATGCTTCAGTGGTTACTAGGTGCAGGAAAGGTCTGTTTATTCTGTTGGAGCTGGGATCCCAGTTCTTAGGTGAATGACATTTACCTATTTCTAGAAGCCATCAATCTTCAGTGTGGAAAGGCTGAGTGTTGTGACAGCATCCATCAAATAAACGTCTCACCTCAGTTATGTGAACACTTTCTGTCAAAATAGACAAGAAAATGAATTTTCCTGAAAAGCCATTTGGGTTCCCCATGGTTAAAGGCTTAAGTTCTTGAAGCTTACTGTATTTGAGCTGACTGGTAAGGTGGGTGCAAGGGTCTTAGAGGCTACTTTATTCTGCAAGATTGGTAAGGAGAATGAATTCCTGCAGAAAAGGTGTTTCTAATGAGGTTTTTACCCATTCCTCTAAACTGGGATGATGTTGGGAAAGGAAGCAAACTGGCACACAAATAGTGATTCCCCAGCCTTGACTGTATTGATGCTGACAGATTCCCACAGAGGGCTGTGAGATGGGAGCAGCAAGATGTGCTGAGCTGCCCAGTCCTATCGACTCACAGGGACACTGAGCAGATTAGCTGTCCTTGGGTGCAGGGGAGGTCCACGAGGTGGAGGGAGAGTGTGGCAGAGGGCTGGAGGAACCTTTGAACATGTATATGATACATTGAAGGTCTTGAAAGAGATGACTTTTTCTGGCTGGCACCCACCCTGCAGATGTTCTTCTTGCAGGTCATGTGAGTAGAGTGGATTCATTGGCCAGCATATTGTGCCTCAAGTCCAGAGGCATTACAGAGATTTGTAGGTGGGCATTTGCCATCCTTTGCCAGCTGAGTGACCACTGAGATTTATGTGGCATAGACCTAACCACCTCACAGTCAAAATACTTTCTGACAGGCTGGCCCTGCCCAGGATATATAGTATAGGAGACTGAGAGCTGCTTTCTCCAGTGAGAAGTCCCTGAAAACGAGGTGTGTTTTAACAGGAGCAGTTAAAACAGATGTTTTAACAGGTAACAGTTCTCTGATACCTCCTTGGGATGTGTGCACAGGGCAGCAGCCAGGCCAAGGGTAGGGCTGGTCTTTTCCTTGCAGATGTAGTGTACAAACCCTGAGGAGGCAAGTGTTTCCTGTTCAGGTGGTGGCACCTGCCTCAGTGCCCAGGGAATTACCTGCTTTTGCACTTTTATGCAGCTCCTGATGGGATGACAAAGGTTTCTCTTTTAAATGTCACTGAAGAAATTTTGCTGAACCTCTGCCTGATAAAAATAGGTCTGTTGAAAGTTTGTCCTTTGGATTTATTGTCTGAACTTCATTGTAGGCTTCAGTGGAGCATTAAGCATTTACTGTGGGTTCAAGGGTTGGAGACAGTTGATCTCTGGACAACAATCCATTAGAAGCCAGTTTTATTAATTGAGGTGGTTTATGCCATGGTTGGTTTATCGAAGTGACTGGATTGAGTTTGTTGAATCGTTCACTTAAAACAAGATGAAAATCCCCTTGCTTCAGATGAAAGCTCTGTGTGAACTTGAGCCTGCTTTCTCCCTTCCCCAGGCTCCACAGTCCCTCTCACTCTTGCTTAGGCAGCTGCCTACAACTGCCTGAATTTCTTTGCTTCTGCTCTGCCCAGTCCTGTCACACTGTGATTCTCCTGGGCTTGCTAGTAGTTGTCCTGGTCTGAAGAATTTGGTCTGTTTTGTCCAGGGCAGGATTCCTGTATCAAGGAAGCCCTAGGAAGTGTCCTAGAGACACAACGGATCTCTGAAATATTAGTAATACTGCCTGTGGGTGTTTGAGGCCAACACTGTTTCTGAGACAGTGAAAGTGCAGAGAAAGGGGTGTTGAACGTTGGGAATTCCATTGCATTTAATGAAAATGTTGTATATGAGGAGGTTTTTGTTTCTCAGTAAAGGGAGAGATCAGCTAAGTCAGCTGAATATGACAAACTTGGTGCATGGTAAACTTGAAGGCACACAAAGTAAGGGACTGGCTTGGAAACTCTTATTTCCAAGGTAATGGCTGACTACAGTAGATCAGCTACCTATAGTTCTCCATCGGCCACAAAAGTGCAGAGCCCTCTCCAGGTCTCCTGTAATAGGGGAAGGGGAAGGAAAGGAAGAAACACTGTTAAAGATTGGCCTGAATAGGTACTTAATAAGTCAGGTTGTTTGTTGGCCCAGAAGAGAATGGTTACCAGTAAATCGGAGTCTACCTCTTTAATATCATGGTGCAATTGGAGTTCTTGTTTTAAGAGGGAGTTTTTACCGGGGCATGGAGTGGCAGGACAAGGGGGAATGGCTTTCAATAGAAAGAGGATGAGTTTGGTTAGATATTAGGAAGATGCTCTGTACTCTGCGAGTGGTGAGGCACTGGCACAATTGCCCAGAGCAGTTGTGAATCCCCCATTCCGGGAAGTGTTCAAGGCCAGGCTGGATGGCGGCTCTGAGCAACCCGGTCGAGGGGCAGGTGTCCTTGCCCGTGGCAGAGGGGTGGAACGAGCTGATCCTTAAGGGCTCTTCCACGCCAAGCCATTCTGCGATCCTCTGGTTCTCCCGGTGGCTTTCCCGCGGGCTAACCCCGCGCTGCTCGCAGGCTGCGGAGACCTCTGAGAGAGAGCCCGAGGTGCCGGCGGTGCCGTCGAGGGGCCGGTGCCCCTGCGAGCCGCTCCGTTCTCCGCCGCTGTCGCCGCGCGGTGTCGCCCGCCGGCCGCGCCAGCCCGGAGAGCTCGGGGAGCGGGATAACAGCCACGGCTCGCCCTTCGGCCCCCCTGTCCCCCGAGCTTCCCGTGCTCCGCCTGTAGGGTCTGCGTTTTGGCAGCGTTAAGAATGCCGCCGCCCGCCTGCTTTTTGTGGTCGCAGGAGCTCTAGTCACGTCCAGAAAACTCAGTAGCTGTTTTCTGCAGCGTTCCGGGGAAGCAGCTGAAATGGTCTTGTTTCAGGCAGCAAATAGTCTAATAACTAAGGAACAAACACCCAAAAGTAAGTGGACAGAGGGCAAGAAGTGAACTGCTGTGTCTTTCCTTCTCTAAACTACTTGTTACTCAGTCTATATGAACACTATATTGCACCTGGTTTCTACAGAAAATCCAAGGAGGAAAAAGGCAAAAATAAATGGTTTAGTAGAATCCAGGGTTGAATCTTATGTAACACTTAACAGGTTATGAACAGCTTTTACAGAGGTTGCTGTGGCTTAACCCCAGCCAGTAACTAAGTACACACAGCTGTGGGATGGGGAGGAGAATAAGAAAAAGGTAAAATTTGTGAGTTGAGATAAGAACAGTTCTGAACAGTTCTGGTGAGGAATAAACACAGGGAGACTCATTTTAGTGCAATGGAGAAAAATCTGCACCTATTGCTCGGGGGATAGGAAAAATGAAACAAAATAATAGTCACAGGTTCCAAAAATCCCAAAGTCAGAGGTAACAAAAAGTGCGGATCTAGATAATTTGCATTTCAGATCTGTGCTTACAACAGAGGCACGTGTACTGACTCCAGTATGTATCAGAAGTTTGCAGATACAGGAAAGTATAGAAATCTCTGGAAAGAGATTACTCTAGGGCAAGGTAAGGAAACCAAGAAGCCACACGTCAGCTGCGTAATGTACACTGTAAATTGTTCCAATACAAAAAGGCCATTCAGGGATGAAGAAAGTACAAGACACAGCTGGGGCATAATACAGGAACATAAGAAGTTATTGTTGTTTTACAAGGTTTTAGGACGTAAGAAATTTAAAACACTACTCCAAATTGATGTTGGGCCATCCTGGGGTCCAGCACATCCACATATGCTACAAGACCAACAAAGCTTTTCGTGCTCCTGGCTGCTGCAGTTGGTACCAGAAAATCAGTATCCAGGGAAGTTAGGTGGCTTTTGTTCCCAAAGAGCAAGAAGACTGAATTTTGCACAAAAATAACTTTCAGCATAAGATCAGCTGGATCCCAGGCTAATCAATAATTTCAGGATGGTGATATGTAAGGACATGTGCTGGAGAGAAAAGTTGATCAATTTTCCATTATTCTCTGGCACTCAACGTCAAATGCTGCAGGACATGTGCGTTAAATGTGGTGTTTTTTGCCACAACACAAACCTCTCAGTAAAAAGCCAAAAAGAAACAGGGTACTTGCGTCTTGGTATAGCACATTACCCATTACCTGTCAATGGTTATTGCCTCTGACATCTGCTCCAAGCCCTGTTGCTGTTTCAGCTGTGCTAACAGTTGCTTTGTGTGCAAAACAACTCCCTGAAAACACAGAGTGACAAATCCTGGTTCTAGTATTCCCCTCCAGCTGTATCTGGCAGACACGTGGATGAGGCAGTGGAAGAAATCATAGTATCACAGGATTGGATTGGAAAGGACCTTGAAGATCGTCTAATTCCAAGTTCCCCACCATGGGCAGGGATGTCACCCACTAGACCAGGTTGCTCAAGGTCCTGTCCAACTTGGCCTCGAACACTTCCAGGATGGGACATCCGCAACCTCTCTGGGAAACCTCTGCCAGTGCCTCATTACCCTCTGGGTAAAGAATCTCTTCCTAATATTTAATCTCTTTAAAACCATTCCCCCTTGTCTTATCGCTATCAATCCATGCAAAAAGTCACCTTCCCTCTTTTTATAAGCACTGCTGAAGTTCTGAAAGGACTTCCAGTATCAGGGATTCAGATATGTCAGGTTTCTGTGTGAAGTTCTGTAGTGCAGTTCAGTTTCTGCAAAGCTAAAAGAATGTCTCTAGAATATCAACAGGAAAAATTTGTCCTAGTCTTTCATGACTTCTTCCTTAGTAATAGCATTTCGCATGTGATTCCATGCATGCCTCTGTAGCTTAGTTTTGTGCTTCTCATAACTCATCAGAGACTCACACACATGCCTTTTTAGAAGCACAGAATGAAGCATAATTGGAAAGGAGTTACATCCAAGGGTAGAGAGAGATTTAATATCCTAGTCTATCTATATTAAATTAAATTGCATTATTACTCTCTCTTCTCTATTGATTACCTTCTTAAGTGTGTCTGAAGTGAGCAATTGCCTTGATCTTCCAGCTCACTGACATCTGAAAAGAGGGAAGTCAAGCAGCCTTATTTCAGGCTCCTTTGCTTAAATATATTTACAGTATTTTCTAGATTACCCACCCTTAAGTTCATCTGTGTGTAACTATGCCTGCTTGCATTGTGTATGATGGTAATACAATGTGGTTTTCTACTCTGGAGGCAGAAAATGTGCAGCTTAGAAATAAATTGTTCAGACTTGTGCAGAAGAACAGAACATTTCTGGTTTAGTTTCCTGGAGCTTTAGTGCAAGTACGTTATCACTTCTGCAAGATTTATCTACATATGTAGTTAAACAGATCTTGATAAGGCTTGCCTGTAATTCCACTTTTCATGATTCTAAATAATGTTACACCTTGCCATCTATGTTATCTGTGTATTGTGGTATCCAAAAGTCTTTCTGTGCTTATGGCAAGTAAAACCACAGTAATGCCAAGTGTGTATCAGATCTTGTTCTGCTGGTCTTTATCTCAAGCTTTGATCATTAACGTAGTTCTTAAAATCTGGAAAGATGTGACAAAGAATTTTGCATTCTGCTTTTTGGTAGGTTGGCGTTAGCCTCTTTGTTAATAAAAATGGCTTTATTTACCCCAATTTTATCTCTAGTAAATTGATTATACCATATTCTTGCAGGGGCAATTGCCTGCCATGGGAGAATTGCTGTTGATTTGGAGGCTGGGGGCTGCAATGAGGCAGTCACTAATCTCTAGTGTAACAGAGAGTAGTTACAGCACATTGCACAGGATACATGCACGGTTGCCCTCAGTCACTAAGGGGAGCTATTTTGTAATGGAAGTGAATTAGGAAAAGGAAAAAATGGAGCTAATGTTATACTGAGCGAAAAACTGACTATGATTGAAATGCTTTTTTTCCCCTGGAAATCTGTCTTCCACTGAGGCCCCTCCAGCATCAGGAAGCCATCAACCCCTTACCTCTGCACAGGAGCACACAGGGGATGCACCTTGCTTGGCAAAGGCATCTCCCCACTGGTAATTTCACATGACTTTGGAAAAGGCTTCTGACCTGTTTCACTTTTGAATAGCAATATGAGTTCATACCTGAATTTTTAATTTGCACCTCGTCTAGACATTTGTACTTGTGAACCAAGAGTGCTGAGCTGCCACCAAGAAAGAAGGGGAACTCTTATTTGGAAGAATTTCATAGTCACTTTGCGCAGGCAGAAATGAAGACATGAAAGCTGTGGCAATGGAGAATCAGACCTAGAAATTGTCTTGAGCTTCATGAAAATGATCGGACAGAACCCTTCCCATCACAGAGCACTGCTGGCATGCCATTGGTATGTTGTCTGTATTCATCAACTGAAGGGTTTGCCCTGGGCAGCCAAGTAGCCCTGGAGCGATATATAGGCCTCAACCCTTGCATCTCTGCTAGATCCCCTCCTTGTCACCCTGAGAGTTATGTGACATGTCATTTACTGTCAGCTTCTTTTCTCCTTCAGGAGTGCTGAGGCAAATAATTAATTTAGCTTGTTTTAGAGAATGTCATTTTTCTATCTCAAAAGATTACCCTGGCTGCTCTATCCCTGCGAGCCATTCAGTCTGCTTTGCTCCTAGCACCCTATGTGCCCTCTGAACTTGAATTTTTGTTCTTTGTTTGAACATCTTGCATTATCCTTTATTTATTTTACCCCTTTGCTTTTCTTCTCATTTGTTCACAGCTGATAACTTTGAACTTGCCAGTCATCATTGCCTGATGTTTTAGTGTCCATATGCCTCTAGTTTTCTTTATAGCTTTGTATTAGTCTGTATTGTCCTTCTTTTATGTCCAAGGAAAGCTCACAGTGAATTTTGTCCTTGCCACTGAACCCAAAACAGTCCTTGCCCGTGGTTGCACACCACAGAACCTGCAAGCTGCTTGTCTCTGTTTATCTATAAACAGCTTGTAATAGTGGCACTAGTTTTGAAAGGAGAGAAGATGGATGGGATTAGAGCTAGTTTCAAGATGAGAGAGTCATTGGGTGAAACAGAAGGTTTAAGTCCTGTGAATTTACAGCATGATGACTTTGGTAAATGTGTTACTGCTATTTGCATTGTATCGGTTGCCTGTGCCTATGGAATCAGATCTGATGGCTTTAATGATGCACTCAGTTTGGATTGGATTTTGGCCCTGCTAGTCCAGTGGACAAGGTTAGAGAACAGTGATACCTTTTCTGCATGATTCATCTTGCGGAACCCTTTGAGGAAGGCAAGATAGCAGCCAAACTCCTGAGCTTGCAGAAACTTTGCTGGATTTAGTTCTTTTCCCTCCACTCCCCTTTTGAACTGAATGTGTCTGATCTGGAGTCACTAAAAGACAATGAGCATAGAATCCTATGAAAAATTTCATAAGTCACATTTCAAAGTAGTTCTGCATCTTACTAAGCCTGTAGAAGACCAAAGTGTGAGTAGAGGATTGAGAAGATGAAGTGAAGGTAACTATATTCAGGGAGGTGATGGCAGGTGAGGGTTATGTAGGAGGAAGAGAATGAATTCATATTTAAGGATCACTGACACTTCATGGCCTGACCTGTGGTAGGTCTAAGTTTAGAGAATACAGTTAAGATCTGAGAAGAGGAGAAGGAGATACAGGAAGCACAGTGCATAGAGAATATGCTACCCTGGAGGATTTAACTCAGTAGTAGGGAGCTATGGTGCAGCCAGCAACTGACAGCTTAAAGCAAGTCACCTAGAGGGATCTGAGTGAGCTATCCCCAGAGCAGCAACTCATTAGTGCCACCAGAGACACAAAACTGTAAGTCTGTCTTTCAGGTAAAAGAGATGTTATCTTCCAGCAGGGAAGGGTTGTGCTGATGAAGAATTTCTGTTTTGAAAGCTCTGCTACAGACTAAAATTAGCTGCTCCCCAGACTCAGCAATAACGGGCATTTTCTGAGGATGTGACTATTTATACATGTCAGGCAGCCTGAGAGAGTAGGGCCAGCATCAGCCTGGTTCTCCTGTTTGCCCACATTAAACAAGTGAGTTCTCCCTTGTGCCGGTGATGCACAGAGCATTGTAGGCTCTGTTCCCTGCGGGAGCAGAGACAGTTCTGTCCCCAGGCAGTGGAGAAGCAGACACATGTAAAGAGCACTGAGGACTGGATCTGTGGCCAGCCATCCTGGTGTAACAATAAGCTGCTGGGAGGTACATGCAGAAGGTGGGATATACCCCTCTGGTATTGCTTCCTCAGCCATAACTGCAGTAACTGACTCCATGTCAGTGTACAAGGACCAGCTGTTTTCTAGTTCTCCATTTCTAAGCATTTCCTTCCCCAATGCATCACTGTGAACAGCCTAGATGAGAGTACCTTTCCTCACAGCTTTCCTATTTTAAGGAAAACTGGAGTTTTAAGGTGTTAGCCCAGGGTAAATTATAGTGAAAATTCACTTTTAATGTGAACTGGTGGTCTGGAGGCATCTGTAGCTCTGCCACAGTCTTTAACCTGACTGTCCCAGCCCGTGGGTTACAAACTGTATTAGCAGTCTTGAACAAAGAGCTCATCTGTGGTGTAACACAGTAGTTAAAGATTTTGACATGAGACACGAAGAAGGCAGCCACTCATCAGAGCTCTCTCTTGCCTCCCTCTGTTTTCCTATGTTGTCTCTTGGTCTGCTTCAGCTGATGGGCTGGGAGCAGTTATGGTGCCTGCACACTCAGAGGAAGTCAAGATCCATTTGTCTGCTACATAAAGATGTCTCTTATGCAAGACAATTCTGAGCTTCTCTCAGTGGTGACCATATAACATTTTTCAGTTATTTTCTGGCTCTGTGTTTAGGTGGGATATAGGATTAGCTCACAATGGGATTCAAAATTCAGTGAAAACTTCCTTTCTTGTGCTGCTTCTTTCCTCAAAGCTTGCAATCTTGAAGGAAAAATAGTGAGGACAGTGCAACTTCTGTGTAGTCCACATCACAAATAAAGTAGAGACTTGTAAGAGCCAATACAGAAAATTGCTGCTCATCTGAAATCTGTGAATCTGCTTTAGTCAAATAGACTGAAATATGCAGCACAGAAAACTTCCCCTTCAAGATTCTGGGTGAGCAAATAAGGACTTGTTTGTATAGAGTGAAGTGTAGTGCCTGACTATGACTGTGACCAGGCAGAAGACTTAAATTCATGACCTTATTCCTAAGCTGTTCCTCACTAGCTAAATCCACAGTGTCATGTGCTCAGAAAGTATGTGAGTGCTTTGATGGCTTTCAGCGTGTCAAAAATTAGGCCAAAATCTGCTTGTTCTTCTGTGTATATGCACCTGTCACTGAGTACATTGTAGTACTCTGAGCTATCCAATGGGATGGGATTTCCATAAATGTTTTTAATGTAGGCTTCAGAAGTACAGTGTTTAGCTAGTACATCAAATGGATCTGACTGTTTCCCAAAGTTAAGGGCCCGAGGCTCAGCAAACAGATCATTCCTGGGTGCTGTGACATCACACAGGGACAATGTAGCTCTAACAGCAGTAACACAAAGATACAGGTGGTACTGAAATGAGGTGTGAAGGAACTGGAAAATAATACAAAACCCCAGTGTGCAAATTCATATCATTTGCCTCTGATCCTATGCGACAAGTTTTTATTTTAGGACCGTGTTTGCTGCTTAGTGATGACGGGGCACAGTATGACAGGAAAACTAGAAGCCAGGAGAAGAGTGGATGCACAACCACTTGTGCCTCTCTCTGCCAGGCTGGCCCCTCCAAGTTACTGCTAGTGCTGTGAGTAATTTTTCAACCTTTGTTAATTCCATCTCTGCATGGAGGTAGGGGGTGTTTTGCCTAGTGCAGATTGGTGGCATATTCAGGCTGAGTTTGTAGTGGAGGAATTTGACATATTTGCTAATCAAATGAAATTGGTTAAAATGCCTGAATAGCTACCAAAACTTTCTGAACGTTTCTTGTCATGGCAGCTTTTATTGACTGGCCTTATTGCAACATCTTGCCTAACTGGACAGTTGTAAAAAACATTCCATGGAGTGGTGAGTTTTAACTCTTTTTGGGTAAGTTGAGATTTCAGTGAAGAATTTAATTCCATTTGCAAACATTCCAGTGTAAGAACACACACGTGGTAGTTTCTCTTCTGATTGCCCATTTTGGAATTACATGGCTTGCTTAGTGTTAATGAGGGCTTTCTAATCTCATATAAGCAATCTTATTTATGGACAAGCTGTGCTCCATGGATCTTCATCTTTCCTCAATGAATATAAGCAATGATGGGAATTGTGCCAAGTGACTTGCTACACCACCCTTTTCTGCTTGTTAATACTGGTCTGTCAATGATTGATTGAAAAAAGCTTATGAGGGAGCTGGCTACCTTAATGTGCATGTGAAGTTTATCAGCTCTTTATTACCTATGTTATGTACATCAGAGCAATTTGTTGAGTTGTTCAACTGGAGAGAAGAATTTTATAGCAAGCATCAGGATACAAATATTAGACCCAGGGTGTTTAGGTAAAGGGAACAGTTAAGTGTTATGCCAGTAAACAAGTTATTAATTGGAGGTTACTTAATGCAAAAAACCTGCGAGTACACTTTATTTATATAAGAGATGTTTGGGCTTTTGTTTGTTTGTTTGAGGGAGAAGTGTGTTTTACTGAAAAGTCAGATTTTGTAAACAAATACTCAGGATGCCTCTGGGGAAGCCAGTAAAATCTGTTCTCTAGTTAAGCTATAAGGTGGAAGATGGTTTTGAATATAGGATTTTAATCATTAAGAACTGCTAAGTATGTCATGAATGATACCTGCTGTGGCTTTTCCTGGATCTTTTCACTGACTCTATCACAGCAATCCAAGCAGTTGTGGTCAAACGTAGTAAATGACAAAAGCAAAAGTTGGAGATGACTTTCTTGTGCTGCACTCTGGCTGATGTTGTCTTGAGCTGGAGTGAGCTCAAGTTTATAGCAGAAACAGAAGGGCAGGATGGAAAGTGGACTCATATCTAACTCTGTTGAAGTAACAGTGTAGTATAGGATATAAAGTTTATTCTGAAAGAGAGGCCAGAGGAGGAGACAAAGGTATAAAGAGGGAAAAAGTGGAAGCAATAATCTAGTTTCCCATAAACCAGAGACAATTCTTCAAATTACATAACCTCTGGATTTGGGGGGTATTTGTGCCATGAATCTCAAATTGCTGACCACCTCTACCAGGCTGTATATATCTTAAAGATTAAACCAAATCTAAATGCATTTGTTTGGTTATTATTTATTTTTGATGCTCAATTTAAGCAGCTAAAATTGTGATCTAAACATTAAATTAAACCTTGGCATGAATTGGATCGTGTATGTCTCTGCATGATTGCTTTTATATTAAGCAGTTTACATGAATGTTGTTAGTTATCTTGAAAGCAGTTTGACATGCATATTAATGAGGCCAGGTGTTAACTTCACGTTGTTTCTTTCCAACTAGGAAAATCTTTATATTAACTTAGTATTTTCTTCAAGTAGTTCTTGTAATATATATGATGACACACTGCACATCATAATGTTCCAACATCACAACTCTCTCATTTTATTCTTTCTGAGTCTCTTGCTAGTTGTAGATGAATCAGGCTTGGAGTGATAGTGGATATAGCCCAACATAAGCTGAGTAGAATGATATTGAGGAACCTACCAAAATATCAGTAAACCCAAATAAAACACTGAGACGTGAATCCCAAAGAAATCAGTGCCATCTAACTCAAAAGACAATCTTGGTGCATTCCTGACTCTCCTTGACTACCCAGTTTCATAGCTGTTTAGTCACTGATGCGACTGTCCTTGTTTTCCATGGTGCCAGAATATTCTATCTGCTCATGTGACGTTGAAAAATTTTGGATTTGGCTTTGTGAGCTTGCAGCATGAATAGCTTTTATTTGTGACCTTTTATTTCAAAAACAGATAGAGCTGTCAATGATTAAGGCATGTTCTTGGACTTGTTGGAGCAGTCAAGGTAGTGCTGGTAGTACATACAGCTAGTCCTAGGCAAGCAAAGACGCTATCAGGTTGTAAAACTGGAATTCATCTGTAACTCTTGCAGTGCTGACATCATCCCTTGCTTGCAGATGAGGTCATTGGAGGCTTCTAAAGCTTCATTTCCTTGGCTGGGAAGCAGAATTCACATGTGCTAAATGAATTCTGCAACGTTATCTCTGTACAGCTCTAGCTTAGCATAGTGAGTTTTTGATTCTTCAAAATCAGAGCCACACAAAGCAAAGCTGACTTCTGAGGAGCTTAGGAGAAGGCCCATATTTCATAAATAGACCCAGCCCCTGTAAGAGTTCAATCTCTATTGCTTTGGATTTCGGGTTCTGGTAGAATTGTACGTTACTCTGCTTGTGATACCTGATTATTCACACATACCACAGTACTTGTCACAAGAACATCATTTATCTGTAAGAGTTTGATTCTCCAAGATGCTGGATTTCATGCCCATAATTTGGTCAAAGCCTTTGGTTCTAGTTCTGCAGAGGATGTAGGCATATGCTGAATGTAAGTATATGAACTTCAAGTGGAATAAGAGCCAAAATGCTTCCCATCTTGAAGGTTATTCCCAAGTGAGCTAATGGCTCATAATGGGCATATTAATCCCTGCTTATGTAAAGTATTTGGATTGCCCCCCTAAAATAAATACCTTAGCACATTCATATCCAACAGAAACTTAATTATAGGTTTTAAAGTATCAGTACAAGGAGTACAGAAATAAATATATCTTTTAAAAGAAAAAAACCTGTTAATGGTATTACACTTATTCACTTCAATTTATTGCACACTGCCAAAGGACACTGTGTATATATAGCACGATATGTACTCAGGTTACAGAAATACATTTTTAATTTGAAATTATGAGCTCAATGAGCACTTAACTTTATTTCCAGTGTTAGTTACAGGTACAAATGGCTTCATTTACATTAGGTTAAATCATTACATTAAACTCTCACTCAAGCACCTCTCTTTATGGGGAATCACTAGGAGCTGGTCTTGTTTAAGGGGACAGGACCAGAATTTACAGTGCATGGGAGTTGCCATTAAAATGTTAGAATCTCTTAAAGGGTTAGGATGTCAGCTCTCCCTAGAAGGCAGGGTTTTTTACTATGGAATGGGGTGAGTCTACAGAAATGTTTTGATAGAGAAGAATCGGCTGTGAAGGTGGTCAAAGAAAGAGTGGAGAGCAGAAGGGCTTTGTGGAAATAGTTGATTTTTCAATGGTGGGGGGGAAGCGCTTGTCTATTTTTGTCCATGTTTTGAAAAATGTCATCAGCTCTCGAGGACTGTCAGCAGGTTTGTGAAGCTGGCACATGGGAGGGTGATAGAAAGAGAGCATTTGGCCTGTTCTTCTCACCTAGAAACCCTGCTCCTCTCGCCAAGCCCCGACAGCTGAGATTTCACTTCTTCACAAGTCTGTGAGAAGGCAGGAACAGAACCAGACCTGGAAGGGCCTGCTGAGGTCTGCCCCTGGCGTGGGCACAGCGCGCAGTTGCCTGGGGCGGGGAGTGAGCAGAGCCGCTGGTGCCCACCTGCCTGCTCTGCTGCACAGCTCCTGGTGCAGCACCAGCCCTTCCAGCAGCAAGGGCACCCCGATGAGATCTCCAGAGCCGGTGGTCTGCACTGCAGCATGTGTGGCATTCTCAGGATGGAGGCATTTCTCCTGAACAGAGACTCCCTGCAAGCACAGAGGACAAAATTTGAAGCCTGACAGGCTTAGTGACGTGCAAAAGAAGGGTAATTAGACAGCTTTGTTGTGCAGGCATAGGGATACCTGAGCTTTGAATGTTCAGATGTGTGGCCACCCTCAAGGGCAGGTTGAGGTTTCCCTAAAGATTGGACGTCAGTGCGTTCTGCACGGCTTAGCATGGGGCTCAATGTCTCTGGTAGGAAGGAGTGGGTGTGCTGCAGCTGAGCTGGAGATCTTTCTGTAGTTGAAATTCAGACATAAACTACAGCTGTTCTTGTTGAAAAGCTGGAATGTGTGTTGTCTTGGACATGTTTTTCTTGATTTTTAAGCTGAATCTCCATGTCATGACTGGGATTTCCTCTGAGTCTGGGTTTTCAGGAAGGTCTTTGTGGAACCAAGGAGACTGCAGAAAAACCTGTAAGAGCAGAATTCTTTTGTTCTAAAGTTGTTAAACTAATGAGACCCTGCAGGATGTCTCAAGGACCCAAGGGACAGAGGAGGAAGGAAGCAAGAAAGCTGGCTTAAGCTGTGGCCAAGGCAAAAGGGGCATGATAAATGAGGTAAAAATATAGTTGTGTTGTCTTGGCTGCTGCAGGCTGAAAGATTAACAGGTCAGTGTATCCCAGCTGGGGAGGATGAGGAACAAATGGACTTGTGAGTGGGCTTGTGAGGTTTGGAAACCAACTGTATTAGGTATAACAACAAGAGTTTTTCTCTTGGATTTGTAAAACTTTTACAGCTCTGATTGAGGACTAAGTGATAATCTGAACTTTTAGAAATACTTGGGGGGGAAAGGGTTTTCTGTGAGTGCAGTACTGCCACTAAAAGATTTTTTTTTTTTCACTCATGTAGGAAGTACACAAGGACATGGCCACAAGGCTGGTTGGGCCCTTTATCCATGAGATTATTTTCCCTAGTTCAGATCTGGTAGAGGTTGGGATGTTGATGGGCCCTTTGCAAGTGAGCAAGCAGACAAGATCCTAAGTGCTGTCAGGCAGTGTGTGTTCCCAGTCCCCATGAATGTGAACACTTACTGTCCTGGGTTTGTAATTTTGGAGAGAATTAAACCTTTATTGCTGAAGTTATCTCTTCTGGGAGAAGTTCTTGGATGTGATTGCTGATCAGTTGAGTACAGGAAAAAACCCCACCATTAACATTCAGAGTGAAAGCAGCTGTTCACCAGTAATTTTTTAGAGAGGTCTCCCAAATTTCTGCCTGGCTCCTGACAAAGTGAGTGAAGTGCTCCTGGTACTAATAGTAACCCCTGCAGCTGGCCTCAGATTTGTGCTGAGGCTACTGTATGTTGCATGTGGTTCTCAAGAAAAATCTGTTAGCGAAAGCAGGGCATCTCATCTTCCTTAAAAGCCCATCTTGGTCTTTGTGAGGTGTTAAATCCCAACCACTGAGATGTCTGTAGCTGACACTGGGTTTTGAAATGCAGCAGAGACTGATTAGGCCTTTCTCCAGAAATTTGCTATTGAGGGTGGGGAGAGGACACAAATAGCACATGATGAGTGTGGGGGAAACAGTACACAGATCAAGGGATTAACTGGCTGTGCAAGAACACACATTCAACCTAAAATGTTTTAGATGTACTGTCAAGTTAATATCCCTGATTTTTACTGTTGCCCAGATTTCCCCCCTGTGTAGTTGTTTCCAGCTGTCAGTAACTTTTCCATCCTTTCAACATTTGATGGAAATTCCTTCACCTTTATTCCACCTTGCCAGTGCTGGATTCTTCTGGGGTGTTACAAGTGTGTGTAGTTGCGTGGATATTGAGTTAATCACGTACTCACTGTCACTCCACTGAACCCATCAGAAATGAAGTTACTCTTTAATTATGAAGAGAGATGTGCCTTTTCAATGCTTCATCGACCCTTGCATTGCTGACATTGAACCTTAAGGCTGATGGGAATGTCTTACTCAGAACGCCTTGGGGAAGGATTCTGGTTATTTTTATAAATACCCTTCATTTCTCCTACTTTTGAAAGACTTCCTTTTACAAAATATCCCTTCTCTGTAAAAAGCTGCGAGGTAGCCAGCCAACAAAATTTGCTGCGTCCACAGTTTTTAAGGAGTGGCTGGAAGTGTGGTGAGTACATGAGTGCCTGGGGGAGTGTCATGGGGGGTGAGGCTGGTGTGGTAATTGCTGACCCTGGGTAAGACTCAGGGTGATTGCTTGGAGGGATAGTAACAGGAAATTGCTGCTTACAGCCGTCCACATTCGCTCTCCTTTGCATCTTGGTAATGAGCAATTAGGACTTGCAGAGCAGCTTTATTTGTTTGCCCTGGTTTGTTCAACTTACCAGGGTTAGTCTTGTCTCTTGCCTTCTTATGGGGTCTTGAAGTTTTCAGGTAGTTGTTGTGAGAGTTTTGCTGCCTTGGAGGGTTTGGCAGAGCCTGTTAAATCACAGTATAACTGCAGAAGAGCTGGAAGCAAAGTAGCGAGGCAGTCATGAGATCTAGGACAGGGGGACTAACTTTATGGTAGCAGTTTCTCACTAGAGGGTGTAGCTGAACTTCCAGCTATGGCCAAAGTTTTGGGGTGGCAAGGCCCTGAAAAACAGGCTTGTGGTCCTGATTCTGGATCAAGATGGAGATTCCTTAGATTGTCCTGCAGCAACTCCATGTACAGTGATGGGAGTGAGGCCATTTAAAAAGGCTGGGATTTATACATAGATACTTTGCTTTATATCAAGTTAAATTTAACTAAAGGGAGTTTTCAAGCTGGGAAGTTGTGGGTAGAACTAAACCCAGCTTTTAAGTCTGGTGTTTACTGTGGTAAAATATCTTAGGTGGTTCTTGCATGCCATGTGAACACTTGAACCTCTGAGCTATAAATTCACTGTACACCGTAAGAGGTGCATAAATATTTCATAAAGAGAAGAACAACTACAATAGGAGACTGCATATAGTAAGGCATAGAATGATTGATTTTTGTTTAAAAATAACCTTTCAGACTTTAGAATAATTTCCCGTGTTGATTACGAAGTGAAACAATTTCAGCAGAACTGGCTTAGTTTTCTAAGTGTCAAGATTTGTCTCTACTATTCTGACAAAGAGATTTGAAAACCTTTTCAGAGCTGAGTAGAAGAAGGATATGTCTTCAAATTTTTCTTTTCTTTCTGGATTTTTGTCTCTCTAGCTAAATTAGAAGATATGATAGCTTGCCAGTTTTGTGATAGTGTGCAGCTGGCAACTTCTACTTTTGCTGTTATTTAGAATACTTCAAAATGAAAAAAAATCATTTGGGGTTGAAATTAGTGGTTTAAGGCAAAACAAATTGTTACAATTTATTGAATGTATATACACAAACACATTTATATATATGTAAAAATGTATACTTAAAAAAAAATTAGATTGCTTCAGATGTACTCAAAGTATTTTTTCTCTCCCCAGCAGAACCACTGATCTAAAAAGATCAGTTATTCCCACCTCTTTATTGGTGAGGGATGTTTGCCTTTGTCATATCGTCAGTTTTGTAGCAAAATCATAGTCTATTGTAATAGCTTCTCTTTGCTAATTCCCCTTTAGGGCTCTTCTTTATCAGGTGTCTTAGAAACCTGACTTTTAAATTTAAGGATCCTGTATTGCCAACTTCAACCTGGACTAAAACTTCACCATGTTGTTGTTCAGCAAAAACTTGGATTTCAGAAAGTATCTTAAGGCAGCTGCCTTGCTTCCCCTTTAGGCATACCTGGTTTTCTTCTAACTTAAATCAGAGAGAGTGGGGGGAAATGTCATAATTTCCTCTTTGCTTCTGTTTTAGTAACCTTTTCATCAAACATGAGGAGCTGCATGTCTTTGTGCTTCAAATAGTGTTATCCTTAGGCAACGATAAGTAGAAAAATGTGTTTCTGCCTTGAAAATCTTATCACCTTGCTTTGAGATTCTTCACTTTTCTTGTATCTGTCTGTCTGTGTATCCTTTGTGACTGGGCATGTACTGTAACAACATTATTTATGTAAAGTACATGAAAGAGCTGCACAGTAAGAGTTCAAAGGCAGACTGTAACTCAATAGAGATCAGGCATTTCTTTGCAGCTGGTTTGAAAAAATGAAATGCAAATAATCATCATTTCCTCCCATCAATTATTTTGAAACATAGAATAATGTTTATGTTTTAGAGATTGACTTTGTCTATTTTTAACATTTTGAAAGAAAACTGTGATGGCTATTAGGAAGCATTTTTCAAATATGTGGCTTCCCGTTAAGTTGCTATAAAGAGGGCACAGTCCTGGGTGTATTGTGGCCTCGATGGGGAGGTCTTAACTCAGAGGTTAACAGCTCTTGGGATACCAGAGACCTCCTCAGGCCCTAAGAAATGGAACAGTTTTTACTCAGATGCAGCTGGCTGGAGAGTCAGTCAGACTTGAGTGACTTGAATGGAAAAACTATTTATTTTGCTTCTCCAGTCTGCCCTCTGAGGAGGTTTTCCTACACTGCTTGTAACAGAGTACGGGCTCAGTAGGTTCAGACCACCCAGGGGTGGTGGGCTGGGAGGAAGAGGGGCTGTGGTGGGAACAAGGAGGATGGAGTAAGAGCATTTCTGGGCTGCGAGGGGAGCAGGACCCTGCATCTCCCTGGTGCTGAGTGGGGTGTAGAGGGGAGAGGGAAAGAGATGCACTGTCATAGTTTTTCTTTTTTTTTTTATCTCAGCCAATGGGACACCGATGGGGCTGATTTCAGTGGGGGCAGTTTCTTTCTCCAAAGTAAGGGAAAGACTTCCCCTTAGTATGCAGGCACTGGGCAGGAATCCACAGTACCTGGCAATGCCTCGGTACTGTGCATCTTGCAATTTGAGTATCTTCTGATACAGCTTTAGCACAGGACAGAGGAGGGTGGCAACTGGATACATTCTGCATCTGGATTTTCATCACTCCTTGTCCCAAAACTAAGGACTTTTACCTATGAATATCAGAGCAATACTGAAATAAGAAATCATTTAGCAATGAGAACTGCTGCTGCTTCTGTTCCTTCATTCTTGCCCCAAATGAAGAGTTGTCCAATCAGTGTATGATGTTACTATGAAATATTGGAGAGGCAGTCCTTATGCTCCACCAGGTACTGTAAGCAGCACAGCAAAGTGATTAATGAGACCTAGCCCAAACTCTGTCAAAGCCAGATCTGTTGGGCTGCATAGTTCTTTTTTGGAGTATTCTGCTCAGCAGCATGTTGCCGTACAGACTCATCAGCAAATGAGTAGCAGATGGAGCAGTGACACATTTTATCTTGCAGCAGCAGGGACATTCTGTGTGCTAGGAGAATTCAGAGAAGTTCGTTTCATGTAAGTATGTGATGAAAGAAAAGCTGCCGATGGTTTTTCTTTCTCTGCAGAATTGCAGATGGACAAACAGAGGAGAAAGTGGTTGTCTCAAGCAAGACAGTAACAAAGAATGAAATGTTCAAGTTAAAATTAGAATCCGTGCTATGGCAAAGACACACATCTTTGCCTCCTGTACCCAACTGTTACACCATGGCTTAGTTTTTTGTTTCAGATAGTACTTTTTCAATCAGGACTTTACAAGTTGGTAGGAGAGCTACTGTTCTTTAGAAGTCAGATGCTGCCTGTCATCAAGAGCAGTTAATCCATACCCTGGGCTTTGTATAAATTGATTCCTTCACCCCTCAAAATATATAGCAGATGAGACATTGTAAAGGAAAATCTGAAAATAAATCTGAGCTGAGACTTCAGGATTGTTTAGTTCTTGGGCTATGCCCACATATGCCTTTTTCTCCTCTAGGCATCATGTACCATAATGTTTACTGGAATACTTAGACTGGAAATTGCTGATTGTGAAGTTGAAGCCTGAGGCTGGATCCTGAAGCTAAGTAGACTGTGAGGAAGACTAAAGCAGACACTACAAAGCAAGGTCTGTGTTCGTCCAGACAACACCTAACTCTTGAAGATGCAGTCATTGTCCGAGGTGCAGGTCAGCTTTAACTTGTGATAGTCCTGCAGTACGATACCCTGTTTTCCTCAATTAACTGACATGTAGAGGGATGTTTACTGCCTATTTTTGTGGGTAGTGCTTCTCTCTCATTTTGACTCTGATATTCATGCTGCATCCAGGGATTTGCCAAGTATTTTTTCCCAATGGCTGTATTGATCTGTATGGAGAAAGCATATGCAGCTGGCAGCGTGCCTTGTTCCTTGCTGTTTACCAGGTACGAAGCACATCCATAGATGTCAATTTGCCATTGCAGTGCTGTGCAGTGTTAGTGTTTTTGGGCCAAAGCACCCAAAAAATGTCTCAGCCCTCGCAGAGTCTGATTACTCTTGAGATAGAGCTTCTTCAGATGAAGAAAGAGAAGTGACAAGGTACTGGTAGCAGCAGAGAATGGGTCACAATAACTCAACTGTCCCTTTCAATTCCTTTATTCCAGACCGTGCTGTGTCTTCTACAACAATTAATATCCTATTTCAGTGCATGACATAAGTCATAATTCAACAGTCTATTCTCCTTGCTTACCCTATCCTGTGACATCCTTGGTGCACAAAGGGCTGTGATTTATAACAACAGACGTATTGGGAACCATGTGCTGGTCTGCAAGTTATGTCGTGCTGTGCGGAGAGGGAGGTGCTGGCAGCCAGAGCCAAGCCTGACACCTCCTGAATGCAAAGGTGTGACTGCACCTCATCACCAGGCTCTGTGAAGTCTGCAGTGTGAAACATGGTGACTACCAGGAGAGGACAGCAGGCAGCAGGAGTGGGACATGCATGTCGACTCAGGCTTCCCAGACATTAAGGATGCCATGAAGGGAAAGGGCTTCTCTCTCTCCAGCCCAGAGTCAGTAGCATTGGTGAAACCAAATTCCCAGTCCCATTTGTAGCCTGTCCCACCATCTGCTGGGGAAAGATTTACAAAAAATTGAAGAGATCCCTTTCTACTGCTAGTGAGTAACTCTCTTCCTGTGCAGTGGTGACTAAAATCCTCTGCAAAGCTGACTCCTAACGTTGTCATTAGTGTCTCTGGCATAGTTGGGAGGAATGAAGGATGAGCTTTAGCTGAACATTAATCTCAGATTAGTCTGGTTTAGTAAAAAAAAAAAAGCAATTGCATAATTTCTGAAAACCAAAGGGAGACAGGAACCTATTCATTTAGATGTAAATCACTTTAAAGTGCTTGCTCTGGGTTGGAATTTAGTTGATGTTAAATTTGTCAGCTTAAAAATGTGGGGAGGGTGGAGAGAAGGGAGGAGGGAGAGGGAGATGTTGCAGGACTGCTTTCAGAACTCTTATAATCCTATATATTTAGAACAAAGTGAAAGCTTACTTTGTGGTAGTACTACAGATTTCTCTAAAGGAAGAGGAAGGAATATTTGCCTTCCAGTGCTTGCTTTGAACTTCAGAGCTTATTAGAGCCCTGAATCAATATTCAGTGCAATTTCATTACCAGTTGAGTGAATTTGGATTTTTTTTTTTATTCAAAGTGATTATTTCCCTCCCTCTAGCAGTCTGAGAGATTTTTAAATACCCTTTTGCTCCAGACTGATCAAAATATTAGCGGAGGTTTGTGAAGTTTGGACTTGCTCACAGCACCAGATTCATTAATCTTTTGGGTTTCTGACAGATGTTAATCAAAAGCAGCTGTATGTTAAATCTTCCCCTTAGTGATCAACACATGAAAGTATTAGGAATGGGGAGGAATAACACAGAATATATTATGTGCTGTGAATGTGTAACTGAAACAGATAAAATAACTAGAAAATAAAATAGAAAACTGCAACTTGACAAGATTGATTATAATGTTTGAGGAGTATTTAACAATTTAATTTTCTTAATGATTATAAGTGTTTGTTCCAAATATTGCTAGTAAATACTCACAGAGAATACGAAATTTAGCATTTTATATCCAAGGCTGGAATTGATTTGTACAAAATTTCTGTGGTAAAAAATAGATTTCTTTAATACTCCAGGCAAAGATGCTGCCAATTCTTTAGAAATTTCCACGGTTATTGAGAAAAATTGTATGTATTATGAGACAAGCCTAATAGATCATAGAGTTAGTCACTTAAACCTGCAGGAAACACATTTATTAGGGCTTAATCTGTATTATTAAGCACTCATAGGGAATTTGCTATTAAAGAATAAATCATTGTCACTGATGATTTCCAAAAAGCAATGCATGCTGACTGTGATCTCTCAATCTTCACTGCACAGAGAGAAGGCAAAACAGAACTTCTAGATATGAGTGGGTTCAAAGTGAAGGCTCTTGGGACTAGTCTGCATGGTCAGTTCTTGACCCAGACACCAAAGTGTTCCATTTTGGGTGAGTTTCTCAGCTTGCAGAAAGGCTTGGCCGTAAGGCAGCAGGTGGGAGCAGCTCACAGGCTGTTCAGTGGGGAAGATGTGCTGTGTAGCCAGCTGTGGCTGCAGTTCATCACATAGCAGGGTGCTGCTACATGGTGGCCAACACAGCTCTCCCCAAACTCTGACATCGCCTGCCCTGTGCTGCACGTGTGATGTGATACCACAGAGGGGATGGGCACACCACAGCCCTTCTGGAATGTGCCTCCATCAACAACCAAGTGTTGTTGCTCATTGTCAATTGATCAACGTGACAGGGGTTCTGGAAGCTGGACACAGGAAAGGCAGGCTTTTGATCAGGTATTCTGGGCTGGGGGAGAAGGTGCGGTTGTGAACCTTGCTAGCTACTAAAATATACCACCCCTGGAGCCAGGGACTCATGGCTGGCCTCACAACACGTTGGATCTGTTCATCATGCCCTACAGCAAAGGCACAGCAAAGCCTCTCACAATAGGGGAGGTTTTGTTTTTCAGATCTCATTCTGTTATTAAGTCACTTCAGTATTTGAACAGGCACCATTCTGGAAGGCTGGGATCCCATTTCCATGAGATTTTTTGCTATAAATAACCAGTAATTTTTAACCTAGGTGTTAGTGAAGTCATGAATTAATGTCCCAATAAGTATATTTCTTTGGAGGCATACTGAATTCTGATCCCCCTAGACTTCCGTGTGTTTAGGAAGAAGTGATTTAAATCTGAATATGAAGAAGGATTTACAAGAACAAGTAACTGGACAGTACTAGGCAGTAAGTGGCAGTGTGAGCTAAGGACAAAATGCCTTGACTAAGTGTGTCTTTTTGGACAGCCTTATTGGCAGGAGTTGGATCCTATTTGACAGCTGTCAAGGACAGTGTAACAGGGAAAACCTTAAAATTCTGCTTGATAACAAGCAGAAATCTTCAAGAGGGACAACATGGTAAATAATTTGCTGCTGGCCCATCCTGAAGGATGGGGATGGGCATTTATGTAATGGTGTTCCAACAGTGCCCTGAGTAATGTTTGAATTCTGTCACTTAGGCATTTTATAGAATCATAGGATCATAGAATTGTTTAAGTAGGAAAAGATCTCTAAGAAGAACAAGTTGAACCATTAACCCAGCACTACAAACTTCACGACTAAACCATGTCCCTGAGTGCCACGTCTACCCGCCATTTAATACCTCCAGGGATGGGAACTCCACCACTGCCCTGGGCAGCCTCTTCCAATTCTTGACAACCTTTTCAGTGAAGAAATTTTTTCCAATACCAAATTTAAATTCTCCTGGCACAAATTGAGGCTATTTCTTCTAGTCCTATTGTTTGGTACTTGGGAGGAGAGACTGACCCACACCTGGCTACCACCTTCTTTCAGGTAATCGTAGAGAGGCATAAGGTCCCCCCTGAGCCTCCTTTTCTCCAGCATGACACCCCCAGCTCCCTCAGTCACTCCTCATCAGATTTGTGCTCCAGACCCTTCCCCAGCTCTGTTGCCCTTCTCTGGACCTGCTCCAGCCCCTCAATGTCTTCCTTGTCATGAGGGGCCCAACAGCAAACACAGGATTTGAGGTGTGGCCTCAGCAGTGTCCAGCACAGGGGGAATGTCACTGCCCTGGTCCTGCTGGCCACATTGTTCCTGACCCAAGTCAGGATGCCATTGGCCTTCTTGGCCACCTGGGCACACTGCTGGCCACTGCTGACCATTGTTCAGGCACTGTTGACCAGTGCCCCCAAGGCCTTTTCCACCAGACAGCTTTCCAACCACTCTGCCACAAGCCTGGGGTTGTTGCGACCCAAATGCGGGACCCAGAACTTTGCCTTGTTGAACCACATACAATTTGCCTTTGCGCTTTGATCCAGCCAGTCCAGATCCCTCTCTAGAGCTTTGCTGCCCCCAGGCAGACCAACACTCCTACCCAACTTGGTGTTGCCTGCAAAGCACATTCGATCCTTGTTCAGATCTGACCCGTCAAGGTCAGACTGACAGGCCTGTAGTTTACTGGGTCCCCTTTCCAGCCCTGCTTGTAGATGGGGCCACATTTGCTAACCTCTAGTCAGCTGGGACCTCCCTGGTTAGCTGGGACTGCTGGTAAATGATGGAAAGTGGCTGGGAGAGCTCAGCTGCCAGCTCCCTCAGTACCCTTGGGTGGATTCCATGTAAGTCATTCCTCTGATGGCAGTTTGATTTCATTCTTGTTTATTTTAATACACTGTGAATTGAATTCTCAATTGCACTAAAGTATTTTCCCTTTCTTTGACAGCATGTCAGAGGCTACAAAGTATGTTCATATTAAGTGCTCTTAGTACTGTCAGAATGACATGAAATGTCTTAGGTTGAGTGAGGAGAAGGTCTTTTCTTGGGGCAACTTGGTGCTCAGAATTCCACAGAAGTAAAGTCTGCTGAAATAAATGTTTCTTTTCAACAGTGTCTGGAAAATAAATATCTAGTGTGATCATCCAACTGTAGCTGTAATTCACATTTAATTCTCCTACAAGATCCGGGGAATTGGAGACAGAGACTGAAAAGTCTATTAGGTTATCTGCAGTCTTTCATCTAGAATCTTTTCATTGATTAATGGCAAGATTAAAATCAGTCTGTTATTCCTCCTCTATACATATTTCCTACAGTCTTATTAAATCTTTCAGATGACTTTGAACTGACAAGATAGAATTTTTTTTTTCATAAAAAAGGCTGATTCAGAGTTAAAAAGTATAAGACTATTTAATGTTAAAAATAGATGCAGACCCCCGTGTCAGTCTAGTTTCAGATTCAAAGCTGTACTTGTACTTTTGCATCTTTCAGAAGAAACACTTGGTTTAGCCTGGTAGGGATGTAATATATTGACATCAGTGGCATGAGCATAACTGAGATGAATTTGATTCTGCTCCTCATGCCACTTCTTTCTTCAATCTATATTTCACTTGAGAAACTTGATTTGGTGTCATGCAGCGTTGCATGTGGTAAAGGGTCCTGGCGTTTTATTGCTCCTGCCTAGATGATATTACTAATGTTTCAAGGAGTGCTGCAAAGCATGAAAGCAAGACATAAATCTCTAAAGGTAGCCTAGCTGCTGTAAAACTAGAAAATAGATGTGAACCATTTACATTTCCTGCAATGATGTTAGAAAAGAACTTGACTGATTGACTGGTAATTCTGCTGATTGAAAATGGGAGACAGATTCATATTAGCCATATCTAACAAGCGAGTCATCCTCTTGTCCTTACAGTTGTGCAGTGTAACAAGGGAAAAATTGAAGGAAGAAACACATGCCTGGTTTTCTTTTGAGCTCACACAGGGCTATCAGTTGAAGCTGGCCAAAAGGCAGATTTTTCATGTTGTAAAACAACGTTTTTTTTTTTTTAATTATATTTTGTGTCAGTTTGAATCAGACTGCCACCAAATATTTTGACACTTCCTCTGAACTGGATATTCTGGCAAAATTCTGTAAACACTGAAATGTGTCATTGTAAATTCACTCCCCTTGGCCCACACTGCTTTTGGGCAAAATGCATTTCTCTTTCTCAGCGTCCCCACTGCTGACAGAAGCTGTGAGACAGGCAGGAGTAGCTATGGGGCTGATGATTCGGGGTTTGTTCCGTGTGGTGTGCTGTGAGCTGTGGGCCCTGCAGGCTGCTGGGTGTGTGCCGGCGGGTGTCAAGGCAGTGCCACTGCTGGCTGAGGATGCTCTGCTTCTTCTTATCCCCTGCTTCCCTTCCTCCCCTCCTTCACTCCTTGTGCTGCTCTTACTGACTCTGGTCTTTCCTGTTTGTCATCCAGGACCCTTTTTGAGGGAAGGAGTCCTGGTTTGCTAAATGTAGACCCATCCTCTGCATGCACACTTAGTGTCACTTTGGCTTGCCGTGGTCCTTGGCTTCTGTGGCCCTGACTGCACTGAGCAAATTCCTTGTACCTCTGCACTTCATTGCAGCCCAGCTTTAATCACTGGATCTTCTCTTTGTCCAAAGTCAATCAAAGCTGTTTTGAGAAACATATTTTTTCATTGATAATAAAGTATTTCAGATGAGGTTTGTTTCTACAGGAAGTTTCTGTCTACATCGTTGTGTGCCATTTCTAGAACTTGTGTTAGATTAGAATTGCTTTCAAACCTACTCTGCTTTGGGGATACTTTTCTTCCTGTAGACCTTGTTCTTTGAAATCCCATCTCAGCCTCAGATTCATCTTCTGTGCTTTGTGTTATTTACTCAGACGTTTCTACTGACATTTTAGGCGCTCTCAAGAATGAAGGGTTGTGGTCTACACAGTTCTCTTTCCGTTAGTGTAGGTGCTGCCCTGACTTTGCTAAGTGTCCATGGCATTATCATCCCTACTTGTGCCCATCTGAAACGTGCAGTCTGGCACATTGCAGCTGGAGCTAAAGGGAAGATCAAGAACTGTAGCCCTGCAACTGAGAATAAAATGTCTGAACAGGCAGGTGCTGCACTTCACCTGACTGGTTCAAGCAGGCAAATTAATTCCTTACTTTCCTGAACATGCTTGCAAAGGTAATTTAAGAAGAAAAACAACAAACCAAAACCAAACCCCAAACCAACAAAAACACCCAGAAAACACCTTGAAGTGATGCTTGATTACTTCTGGCTCATGCAATGTTAATTACTTTGGCCGGGGTTGGTTTGGAATATAAAAATTATGATCTTCAATCTTTAATGAGAAACATTCCTGCCAAGATAAAAAGCAAGGAAACTGTTCACAGGTTGGCAGATAGTGGCAAGTTCACTTGAATTCTCATAAGTTACGGAAGGATTCCTGTGCCAACCTCAAGTCATGTTCCCCATCCCCAACTGCCACCATGTACCATCAGCTGCCTGACCTGCAGTGCATGCCAGAGGCACTAAAAAAAAATAATTAAAAGGGAGCTATAAGATATTATTTTTCACATTATTTTGTTTTCCCTTTTAATTTTGTTATTTGTTAGACAATGTTGCGTGACAGATTATTAATAGTCACTGCTAATGCTTACTAATTGTGTCAGTCTCCCTCTTCCCAGGAGGAACATTGTAATCGTGACAAGGTGGCTCAAAATTGCTGCTTATGATTTAAGGTGTGAAATCAAAATATTTCATTTACTATGACACCTCATATTCTGAAATTGATGACCTTATGAATACTGTGAATTATATGAAATGGGGAATTAATACTTCCAAATAAAAAGAGAGATTTTTCTTATTTGTTCCAGTTTGCTAAAGTTGGTATTATGCCACAATTGATATTACATAAATTATCTTGATAAGCAGTGTTTTTCAAACAGAAAACCCCTTCCAACAGTTTCAGCCCTGAGTATTTCTAGGGAGTTACATAGCTGCACAGAACATTTTGAGTCACTGTAAGACCTATTACTTCACTTCTGTTTCCCTTTTGAGCCGATGCCAGAGGTTGGCAGTGTGCAAAGAGTAAGAGCTATTTGGCTGGAGCTTTGTGTAGATAATCCTCCAGTGTGGTTGGGAGGCTGGGAGAAGACTAGAAATGGCAAGATTCCCCTCTGCCCTGCCATGAAGGATGGACACTTGCCATAGGACATGGCAGTTTGCTATGGAGAGTTCTTGTAGCTCGTGCTAAACACGTGTCGCTTGATCCGTGAAGAAGTTTGCAGCGGTGTCCTTGGATGTGCTCCTTGCTATCATTTGTATTTTCATTCATTGGAGATGCTGCTGCATTTGCTTTTTGGTCTATACCCCAAATTGGTTCAGAAACTATAGCCAATAACAGTGTGTCCCTCTGTTATGTAAACTTTGTGCTTCTAAACTCTGTAGTGGGCATATATCTGCTGGAGCCAGCCTTAAAAAAACAAACACCAAAACAATATAGAAAAACAGGGCTATATCCAATATAGCACAAATGGCTATCATCACAGTCTGCTAGGACATAGCTGAACCTGGGCTCAGGTCTGACCTGAAGGTCAGAGCAGAAGGCTGCAGAGTTAAGGATGCTTAGGAGCAGATAGATGTAACTTGGCATTTGCAACCAAGATAAGTGCAACTGCTAAGAAAGGAGAACACTGAAGACTGCTGGACAGGGCTGACATTAAGCAATAAGATGCAAAGGCTCTTGTGCTATCTAATGATCTGTGTTCAAAATGACACAGGGAAAAGGGGGAAGCTAAATGTATTCATCCAAGTTAAAAGAGTCCAACTGATTGAATCTTGGAGGTGGCAGAAAATGGGGCAGGCTAAACAGTTTCAGTTAGGGTGAAGTAGGAAGGTATAGGTGGAAAAGGAACATGGGGCGAGACCTGAAGACAAGGTGCGTCTTTTCAGCTGGAACCATCACAAAAGGCAAACAGGTGATTCCCATGTGGAAGAGGTATGGATTGGTGACACACTTGGCATTTTATGTGTAAAATGGCACCTCCACATCATTCCATGCTAGATTTGACCTAAGCTTTTTTTCTTTATTATTAATACAGTATTTTTAATTGGCCTGCTTGGCTTTAATTGAACTATAGCATTTTTACAGACATATATGGAGCACTGATGTGGATAGAAATGTTCCACTGAAACAGTTCCTGTGCCTGGGATGTTTGGTGTGTGTAAGGTTGGCCATGCCCTCAGGGCATGTTGGGAGTTTGGATCATAGGGAGTCAAATATGGGCAAGTTTGAAATGAGTGAGAAGCAGGGCAGTAATTTGGCCTGGCAGGGGATGCACTAGTCTGGGACCAAGGAAACTCCCCTCTGCTTTTCATCAGTGCCATGCTGGAACTTTGGCATTCATCACTCTTTGTATCCTTTTCCCTCTCTCTGTTGGTTTTGTTTGTTCACACGGCAAGTGAGTGTTTGTCTGATGCACAATAAAGCCCTGATCTTCACTGCTATCAGTGTATGATCCCACTGGTATAAATAATGCATACAATTTCTAACAGCTTTACCTACAGTAGTCAGCAAAGACAGGCACATTTTAAATCTCAAAGCATGCTAAGATACCTTCTCTTGGATCAGAAGCTTTCCAGAGGAGGAAGTTGATGTACTACTGGAGTAAGTTACCCTTAAGTAATAAGATTGGATCCATATGAATAATTTCAGAATCATAATGGGATAGTTTATCTCTAGATGTGCTGCTTTGAACTGGACTCCAGGTCATTACGTGTTGTTCTGTCATTAATTCTCCATGAAGAATGCCATATGTAGGTTCAATTTCAGTAGCAAACCTGTATCATTGTTTAACCTCGGTGACTGGACACAGAGAATTGTTGAAATGAAGCTGTCAGTTTGTTTCATGATTAAAAGTAAGGCCAGTAGGAGTATGAGACTGGGTATGCACACACACACACACAAGTACATACACATGTATATTAATTCAAGGCAGAAATCTCGTGGGTCAAGAAGTTTGGAGAATAAAACCTTATGTATCTCAGCTGGCTCAGCAGTCAATCTGGGAGATCAACTTTTCAGAGCCATCTTTGGCTGTTTTTGCTGTAAATCCTTACATTTGTAGAGAAGGGAAAAGAAAGCAATGGCAATTCCATTTCACCCTTTAGTTTTAACAAAGGGTCAAGGGCCACTTTCAGGGTGCCTGCAGCTTCAGTGGCTTCAGGAGTTTGTGCTGCACTTGCTGGGCTTGTTCTTTAGCAGCTGGAGATGTGAACATACAGCAATCGAGCATGTAATTTAACTTTGTGGGGCTGCATAACTTTGAGATTCTGAGGCAATTTGGCTGCTACTAAAGGGAAACACTGAGTTTTAAATATACATTCATTCCAGCAAAAGGCTGGAGGAACTTTTTAATATTTATGGTGCAATAATTGATCTTTTACCACTGTCAAAAGCTGTTAAAGACTTATCAGCTTGCTATTTCAGCACCATATGCTCTATACAAACTCCTCACCATGTGTCTTCCCTGCATTTTAGGGGAAGAACATTTGTTGGAATATCAAAACAGAGAATTGCTTTTTCAAATGATGGTGTCTGTGTAGATGTGTGGGATTTCATCATAAGCCTTCATTGGTATCCATACCCCTTGAGTAGGGAGAGGTCTGGGGGAATGTGCAGTTGGGTCTTTGTTTAGTAAAGTGTGGTAATAGTATTTTGTCAGAAAAAAACTGTATTTGGATTTTCTTTAATGTTGGCTACAATAACTTATTGGAGTGCTGTTGTGAAGGTACTGAGCTGCAGGCCTGGGATACAGCAAATGTTCTTGCACTGGCGGGTTCACCTGATTTAGCTTTTTTGTCACTTTAAGTCTTGATCTTGCATGTTGTTCCAACATTTTCCAAGCAATAGTAGGGTGGAAAGAAGAGCTAATTAATTTGCATTTCTACTTATTTAACTGTATAGTGAATTTCTAGAGAAAGAGGAATGGGATGATTTTCTGTAGTTCATTAAGATCCTGCTTGGATTCAGCCATACAGTAGCCAGCAAAGAGAGGAAGAAACTTGGCAAGTCTTCTGTCTGGTCATAAAATAATCGTGGTCTTTCTAAAGACCCTAAAATATTGAAGAATAACAGGCCTCCTTCAGCTGTGGCCCTGTGCCATACCCCCACCCGAGAGCTTGGGCTGCGTCCATTTTTCGAAGAAATATGATATTGCAGTCGTGTCTTGCGAAGTCAGGAGCAGAAGAAAAATGCATGTGGATTTCAGAGCACCCTCAGCTGTTGCTTCCACCAGGAGAGTCCTTGCAGGATTCAGGTCAAGACATAGTTGGTTGGGTCTCTTCATAGACTAAGACCAGATGAATCTGTTATGGATGGCTAATTGGATTCCTCCCTCAAGGAAAGCTGAGACGTGGGAGGCACTCAGTTCCTGTTGCTTTTTATCTGTGTGATTTGGTCCCCCTCCTCTTTCAAGCTCCTGTGAAAAATCCCTGCCATAACATCTCAGAAGGAGGTTACTGTGGCAACGTTAACTCTTGCTTTCTTGCTGTGCACCAGATATCGTTGTGCCTTATTATGAGACAATCTTTGAAGATTGTGGAGCTTTTAAAAATCTGTTCATTCTCCACAGGGAAGAAGAAAAGTTCTGATGGGTGGTAGTATCTGCCCCGGCAGCTTCATCAAACTCAGAGCTCCACTTTTAGGGGAAATTACAGCTCTCTTTCATTTTGCTGATCTTTCATCAGGTTTTCTTCCTCTCCCTTACCTCTCAGTGACCCGTTCTCTCAGAGAGCATCTGAGAGCATTTATAGACCTCCTGTAACTCAGCAGTGCCTTTGAAGACTAGGATGTTAAACTGTGATCTTTTCTCCCTGCTGTTTTTCCTCTTAACCTTGCTCTCTGATTTTAGCCGTGTTCTCTGGGTGCTGGTTTCCTCTTATGCACAGCCAGCTGTCAGAGGCAAGAGAGACTTTTGGAATTGGCTTGGAAGTAGAAGTTAGGGTAAGCTTCCTGACAACAGTGTGCTGACTGATTTTTCAAAGTCATGTTTTGCTGTGAGGACGGTTTTGAACTAAATTAAATTATCTGAGTGTGAAGCAATCTAGCATGATCCTCGATGGATAGCCCAAGGCTGTGAGTGATAGAAGAGGTGTAACAAAACTGCTACGTGTCTGTTTTTATATTTACCTGTAATTGGATGACGTTTGTTTATATGTAGGAAAACAAGATGAGGCAAAAGCTCTGAGAAAAGGAGCAAAGAGAAAAAGCCCAATGTGGGCTGCTTTGTGAGATGACTGACAAGGCCCAAAAAAGTACAGAAATTTGGGAGAATTAAAAGTGACGGCTTTACTTTGTGTTAGTTGAGGTAACACCTGACATAAAGACTGATAGGCTTCAAACTGCAGCATCTGTGTGCCTGGCATAGTGATGTGGTGCTGGGAGCCAGGACACCTGAGTGCTGTGTCCAGCTTCTCTTCTGCAACCCTAAGGGTGTTGCTCACCTCTACGCTGCTATTTCTCCTTGTTGGCTTCATCTGCTGCAACTGTTGACTTTCGCCTGCGGGTGCTGTGCCCTGTACTGGAGCTGCACCTGACACAACAGGGCTTTGCTTCTTATTGAAAGATTTCTTAGGTTCAGTAGTGACATCTGATGCTGAAGAAATGCCACCCTTGAGTCATTTTGATTTAGTCAAGCTCTGTAATATTCCGTAGGGTCACAGCAAAGCAGTCAGTCTATACCTGCTTATAGTGGAAGGAGTTTGGGAATGCAGGATGTAGTCAGGCACCACATTCTGGATCTGACGGCCTGCTTTGGACAAATGCATAGATCTTAAGATCTCTTACAGGTGCTTGCAGGGGAAGATTATTCAGGGCCACAGCATGACTATGGAAGTTCATCCGTGGGCAGCCTATGGTGCTTGGCTGAAAGGTGACAGGTTCAAGTCTGACTGTCTGCCGTGATGGACTTCAGGGTGGGTTTCCAATGCTTCAAGCAGCTTCTTGAATGCTGATCTGTTTTCTGTTTTTCATAGCAAAAGGCAGAAATATGTTGTAACTGCTGCATTGGTGCATCATGCGCAGTGGAAATGTTACTCACTTGTTGATGGTTGTCATTCTTTCCCACCAGTCTGTAGAGGCATGTTTTCCTTTTTCAGAGAATGGAGTCTCAAGACAAAAAGGACTTGGGAAAACAGGTAAGTAATCAGGACAAATAGTCCAGTCAGGCTTTTATTGCATTTTGGTGAGGCTGAACCCATGGCATTGACTTGTTTTCAGTCATATTTATGGCATAAAGTGATTTGAGATCCTACAGACAAAGCTAATGCTCCCTTGATCTTTCATTCCTTATGGAGCTCCCACACCTTTTAATGTCACTGGGAGATCTGGAAATCTGTCAGGATTGAGCCTTATGTCACCACAACTCCTTTTTGCTAATAACTTAAAATGTCAGGCAGTTGCATGTTCGTGTAGGTAATACATCAGTGCATGTTTTAATAATATAATAATGTTACCAAATATAAACAGTACGAAGAGGTGGACTAACTCTCTGTGCCCTTTGACTAGCTTTGTTTCCTCATGAGACTGCACAATTTTTACTTTATTTAAGGATTTTTTTTCCCTCTAGAAATGGAGCAAATGTTGACAAATGTGTTGAAAGTGTGTTGAAATTAAGAGGTGCTATACAACAGTCAGAGCTCACAAACTTAATTCATTACTAATTAGCTTGCATTTCAGTATAACTTAATTACTTCAATGCCTCATTCACTAGGCAGAAGAGGAGGTTTCTCTGCTGCGGGACCCACTGCAGGCACTGCAGACAAGGAGGCACCAAATAAACTCAACTCCTGTGGAAATGACCAAAATCCTTTATCAGATGCAAAGATGGCAACAATGAACAAATGTTTGTGTTGGCTTGACTGTTAATCTGAATTACACTAGGCAGTAGAGATCAGCATAGTTAGGAATAGGAGGGGGTTTGCCCCTAAAATGATTTATCTTCTCTTATTAAGTAAAATTTGCTTCCCTTTCTTTCCTTCTGTGCCTTAGTGTGACTCTTATACTTGCCAAACTTGTAGAAGCTCAGCATCTTTCTGAATGATCTTCTTTTTGCTGACTTTAAATTAAACTGGCCAACAACTTCCATAATTCCTGGGTGTGGGTGGACAGAGGGCACAAAGAGTGCCTCCCTCTTCTTAGGAGATGAGACTAATAAAAAATGTCATGTTTTGTTTCCTTCTCTCAATTAATAATGTTGCTCATAAAAGAAAATCTACTTTCTTAGAAGTATTGTTTTAGAATTTAGAACACATAGCAAGTGTGATTCCCCAAGGCAATTGTTTCCTTCTTATAATTTCTTAAATATATGTTCCTAAGTTTGTACTAAAATGAAGTAGAGAATTTGCTCTAGACAAGTTATTAGATGATGTGCATCACATAATTACTATGGAAATTGCTATAACCAGTACAGCAAAGTATGAAGTTTGTTTCTTGCCTCTGGTAATTTACAATTCTTTTTTTCCCACTAGATTTTATGACCCTGAATTAGAAGAATTAGGTTCAGCTGAATTAAAAAAAGAAGAAAAGAGTAAAAACCCTAACTCTTCCTTTTAAAAAAGCCAAAGCAAAATGATCCTTTTATTTTCTTCAATGAGCTATGTTGTATTTGCTCAGCCTTATAATATTTTTCAAAACTGCCAGTCAAAACTGCAAACTCCTTCTGAGTTTTTTAAAAAAAGAAGGTTCTGTGCTCCTGTGCCCAGAGCATCATATGTAACTAGGAAAAACTAGAGAAGTGGAATTTTGGCTCTGGTCTTATGCTTCTAGCACTGAAAACATGTCTTTTGCTTTGTATTTTTTTCTTGGAGCCATACCTTTTCTTCTGGACCAAATTCTAATAATTTGGTTGTTTGGAAAATGGGACCAAGATTTGGCACTGGAAATACAGGGAGCCCTGGCTACAGCTGGGGAACAAATCTCAGGAGTGACTGGAAGCGAGTTTTTTCCTTACTCTTTTTCCAGGGTGCTAGAATAAGCCTGGTTTCATCCAAAGTGTCTGAAGCCCATGGGAATGTCACTGATGTGGGGTGAAACCAGCACCTGCATTGTATCAGTAACTTTGTGCAACAAACAGGTTTACATCCAGTATTAAATTTCTACTGATTGACAAATCCAGTATATTAATTTTCAGCCATTCAATACGTAGGCAAAGG
The DNA here is from genome assembly GCA_035584735.1 of Pseudotriccus pelzelni. Classification (NCBI taxonomy): domain Eukaryota; kingdom Metazoa; phylum Chordata; class Aves; order Passeriformes; family Tyrannidae; genus Pseudotriccus; species Pseudotriccus pelzelni. Next base: position 9,517,503 of record JAWMRA010000146.1, on the reverse strand, counting down.
CTTTCTTGGGACTGATGGTGAATTTATTAAACTGGTAGCTGGCCTTTGGTTTTTCACCTGTATTCTCATTCCTAAAGATATTGGCTTTGTCTGTCAATTCAGAAGGGATTGACTTTGAGGTTTGGGAACAGATAAAATCTGTTGTAAAGGAGAGAACGATATTCCTATCATTGCTTTTGGGGATAGTTTGAGCTAAAACCTGTCTGGTTTCAGTTGGGGAGCAGCAATCAGATTAATGGTATTTATTTTTGCGCACTGCATCTTTCAGGTATCCTGGTAAAACCCTTCTCTGTTTCGATATATGGCTGTGTCCCATTAACTTGATGTACCTCAATACTCTATTTATCCCATTTCTCTTATTTTCCTGCTGCCTCCTTTTCATACAATACATGCTTATCTACAAATTTGTACTCCTTGGCTTAAATCTCACATGAAAATTCATTTATGACTGCCCACAGTAAGCAAAGTAATAACAATCTTTGTGTTGGCTCCTCATTTAGCAGATTTAATCACAGGCTTAACACTTTTGGAGCATGGAGTCAGGTTTGACTCTAGAAAGGTACAACTGCTGTGCTGAGATGCTCTCTCTTACAGGTAGGCAGCATCAAGGGCTGGCACAAAAGAGCTGTTAGTTCCCTAGGAATTTTAGATCACTTGTGTCTTTGGTCTGATGGATTTGAAATCCATGGCAATTAGAGTAAATTCAAAATTAAAGCTGAATTTTCCTGTGTACTGTTCCATAAGGGCAAGATTTTAACTGTGAGGATTGCAGAATCCCTTTCTCTCTCAATTATTGAGGCAGGTCTCTTTCTCTTACAAAACTTGATGAAAAGACTGTTATTATCGTTCAGTGCATTCTGCTCTTTTTCAGTTGATTCAACTTTTACCTCTCTAATACTTGAAATATTTTCAAGGTCAGACAGGGGAAGAATGGATAAGCATCTATTATTGTTGTGGTACTTTATTGTTCTGCACAAAAAGAACCCTTTCTGTCTTCAAAGACCTATTCTCTTTCCTTTCCAGGACAGTGCTTCGAAATATTTTAAGAGGGACATTTTTCTGTTTAACTCCATCTGTGCTGTGCTGGTAGGATGCAGCATGGATAGATTCCTTTTAAAGTTTTTTTTTTTTTGCACAGGGATATCGGTCACTCTAGACATGAACCTTCACCTCAGGATAGATGCTAGACACAAAGGCTGATACTCCAAGATCTATCTGTGGTCTCCACAAGACATGCTGTTTTAACAGAGCCCTTTGTGCCAAGTCAAACCTGGAAGCCTCCTCCTTTTTGATTTTTATTGATGTCAAGTGATGCCCAAGGGGGATGCAAATCACATCAAGAAAAGCTCTGGGCTGAACTCTTCCGATGGTCCATCACTGCTAACTGATAAATCTATTCTGTAAGCAGGAAAGCCTTGTGGGACAGAGGATGTTCAGCATAAGTTGTACGGGTAATCCATAAACACTGTCCTGCTGTGAAACAGAACAGAAAACACTGCTGCTTTGGCAGTGAAAGATCTGAGGAGAACACACCAAATCCTGTAATTAAATGACTTTAAGTGTTCCTAAATGTGATGTTTCATCTAGACTTCCTAAATAGAATTAACCAGAAGCTAATTAAAAAAACCTCCTGCTTTCTTTCAAAGTATCTTTCTGGTATTGACTATAGTGAGTTTATCTATTCACAGAGCACCATGAATCACTCCTCCGTTTAAGAAAAAAATTGATTGCTGTTCTAATACTTATTGAACACCTATAACAGATGTTTAAATCTCTACAAGCTTGAGATAATTAAAATAATAAATCTATTCCCATTTGACAAGGCTTAGCAGAAATCAAAGATATAAATAATCTAGTGGAGCCAGGAGACATTATTCTGCCAAGTGTTATGATCTTATTCTCATGGAAATTTCAAGCCTGATTCTACCATTCTTATTTTGGCAATGCTCTTGATTCTGGGAAAGGGCTCAGGACAGTGTAACAGCAAGGACCTCAAGAGCCTGGCTAGTCCCCCCAGGACTAGTGTCTCAGCACTTGGTTGTCCTTGCCTATATCTTCTAGGAGAACTAGACACAGATCTCTTCTGTCCTTTTCTTAGTGTATGTTTTGGTTCAGGGAATTAATTATAATAGAATATGGGGACCTGCTTTTGCACCTCGTAGTGCTTGGCTGCCAAGGTGTACTCACAGGCTGGGAAATGGGGCAGAGATGTGGTCCAAAGAGAGAGATTCAGCTTCTACCTCCCTTCCTTTCCTTATCTCAACAAACCTATACCTTCTGTTTCACCAGAAGAAGCCCCTTTGGTCTCCAGCCCTCCGGGAGGGAGCTAGCACAGTCCTAAGATGGGAATGCTGTGCAGAAGATTTCAGGAGTCATTTGGTCCAAGAAAACAAAGAAGTTATTCTCCTAAAGCCTGCTGTCCTAGGACAGGGCACTCGTAGGTCCTAACCCAAGACTTTTGTATCATAGACTGTTTTGGGACCAGTATCTGAATGGTTCTTGAAACAGGGGCTGAAACCATCTTTCATGTCTTCCATCACAACCCCTGACCAACAAGCACATCCAACAGAGTGATGAAGGCCAGGAAAAATGGACATCTATAGGCAGGTGAAAAAATGAGGAGTGCTGTTCATCCAAGAGGAAGCTATAAAGCTGTAACACTGTCTTCTTATAGAAGAGCTATGGGACTAGAGGTCTTGATTCACAGAGCAGGACTCATATGAAAATAACTAGGCAAGGAAACAAAAAAAAACCCCTCGGTGTTAAAAGAAAAGTCTATTTTTGCTTTCATCTCACCACAGTGGTAGCCTTGTGATTAGTTGTGGCATTCTCCTGTTTTCAGACTAATGAGCATGTTAAACTGTGTTTTGTAATTTCTGGCACCATGTCAAGCTTCTTAAAGTCACTTGAAAGGGAGATCAATGGGAAGGATGCCACAGCAGTGCTTAGAAAATAACTTTGCAGGTTTTTCTCTTGTTTCCCCTCTCCTCTACCCTTTGCACATTCTCCCAAGAATCCTGGCTGGCAGAGGACATAGGGCATTGATAAACTCGAGGCTGCTTTCTGAGTGGTGTGAGGTCCTTACCTCACCTCAGACCCATCTCTGTTGTCTTGTGGTTCTTTGCTTTGCTGTGGCATTTGTGCTTCCAGGTGCTCTATTGCCACTGCAATTCTTGGTTTGGGGTTTTTTTTCCCCTTCTGCTGTACCTCTGTTAGCAAAAGAAACCTACCAGCCTTTTGTTCATAACATTTTTTTTTCTCCCATGGCAAACACATGTAAGTAAATCAGTCAGTCATTGTCAAGGGAACTCTAATGGTATGCTCCTGTGTGGATAATTATTACTTCCCTGTCAGCAAAAGGTTATAAAAATTTTTCCTTGGGGAAAATGCAATAGAGACTTTTTTCCTGGCAGGCAAATACTGTACAGATGTTTTTCTCTGGATAATACAGCTGAAAAGCTCCTTGTAGGATAACCTGACATAAATGCTTCTGTTAGGCTGATTTCTGTGTCACTGAAAGACTGTTGACTCTTTTCCTAGGAGGAAAAAAAGCTTTCTCTGGTTTCTTCCTACTGGGAAAACATTATTCAGGCACATGGTTCTGTCAGGAAAATACAAATAAAACCCACTCTTTTTTCCCCTTTAAATGCGTGGAAATCTTGGTTCAGAAAAGCTGTTAAATACATACTTAAATCTGTGTTTACAGGGACAGATTGTTAGCTGCTCATCTCCTAACTAGCTGCACAGCAGGGATTGCTCACCTAACCAGTTTCTTTAGTGCTGTGAGTACAAGCTCATAAGTGAGGTAGAAGGTTTACTCCTTGTGTGGAACGATTTGCTGCCAAAGCTGTGGTTTCGCTGACGCTGGCAGCACTTCCAGCTGACTTGGCTGGACCAACCCTTTCCTGGAAACAGCTGTCTTGCACTGAATCATCCCAGGCAAGTTATCTGACAGAAACACAGAGTCATAGAATTGTTTGGGTTGGAAAAGACCTTAAAGGTCATTGAGCGTAGCCATTAACGTAGCACTGCCAAGCCCACCACTAAACCATGTGCCCAAGCCCCACATCTACATGTCTTTTAAATACCACCAGGGATGGTGACTCAATTACTACGCTGGGCAGCCTCTTCCAGTGCTTGACAACCTTTTCAGTGAAGAAATTTTTTTTTCTAATATCCAATCTAAACCTCCCCTCACACAACTTGAGCCTATTTCTTCTTGTTCTATTGCTTGTTACTTGGGAGGAGAGACTGACCCACACCTGGCTACCACCTTCTTTCAGGTAGTTGTAGAGAGGCATAAAGTCCCCCCTGAGCCTCCTTTTCTCCAGCATGACACCCCCAACTCCCTCAGTCACTCCTCATCAGATTTGTGCTCCAGACCCTTCCCCAGCTCTGTTGCCCTTCTCTGGACCTGCTCCAGGCCCTCAATGTCTTCCTTGTCATGAGGGGGCCAACAGCAAACAGGATTTGAGGTGTGGCCTCAGCAGTGTCCAGCACAGGGGGAATGTCACTGCCCTGGTCCTGCTGGCCACATTACTCCTGACCCAAGTCAGGATGCCATTGGCCTTCTTGGCCACCTGGACACACTGCTGACTCATGTTCAGCTGGCTGTTCACCAGCACCCCCAGTCACCTTTTGGAGTGTCTGTAGTGTGGCAAAATGGAAAGGCAAATCTTGCCATTTTTTCTGTCCCCAGCTGTGGCTGGATGGTGCTGCGATGCCCAGCCCTAAGCTCCCATGCTGAGAAGTGTCTGGAGGATTGCAGATGGCAGGTGTCTCTTCAGTCTGTGGTGCCCCTGTGTAAATGCTGTATTTTTGGGTGAGGGGCAATTACCTGTCCCTCCCTAAACATGAACTACACTGACTTAGTTCCCTTGTGTCAGGCACCGGCGGGAGCCAGGCAAAGAGCAGCCCAGAAGAGTGTGTTGGTCCAGGGCAGTGTGCCTGTGCACGGTGGCTGCTGTCTCTGACACCTGTTTGTGAGTCTGTTTTTGTCTAAATTTGTAGAAATATATATTAGAAGGTGTGGGGTTTTTTTTTCTTTCTTTGTTTTTAATTCTTCCAACCTTTTTTTGCCCCAATGGTGGGGATAGGAGAGACTGGGCAGTTCAGATACTTTTGGCTCTTAGCTATATAATGAAAGTGTGTGAGATTAAAGAGTAGGCCTAATTGCTAACATGAATTAACATGCAGTGCATGATGTGTGTACAGGAGAGAGTGCTACTCAAGAAAATTATTGCTTTCCAGACTCTTAATTACTGCTGCTCTAAGGTCTAGGCTGAGGTCTAAGTGCTGTTTCTCAGCTGCTTTGTGTCCAAGACAAAGTGATATGGTTCTGAGAATTAAGAGGAAATGGAAAACGATTTTTAGTTCAAACAGGTCTAGCTCAGTCTCACTCCCATCTGTCAGTCGGTCCCCTCCTTGTGAACTGCCATTGCTGTCACATGTGCAGATGGGTGGTGGCATCTCTGTGCTCACGAGGGAGCTGAACAGCAATGGCTGCTCCAGGGAGATTGCAGCAGAGCTGGGCTTAGCAAACTTGACTTAGATTTTTTTTTTTTTCTGTAAGGTGTGACTTTGGGAAAACTGCTGTCAGAGGTGCTCTGCTGCAGTCACGTGTCCTGGTGCTCTGCAAAGGTAGTGGCTGTCCCAGAAGAAAGTTAAAATATGCTGCTTGCTCTCTTCACCAGGGAGAAAGAACAGTGTGAGGAAACTAGGCAAATGTTAAAGGTAGTGGAGCTCACCTGAGGCAAAGGTAATTCACCCACTGGATTTCCTGGAAAAGCAGACAAAACAATGGTTTATTTAACGGAATTGGACCAACATCAATTTCATCATCTAATGAAGATATTTCTCTGTCCTCTCATATAGTTTTTTGTTAGTTGTCTCAGAAAGGGTGAAGAAATGCTGAAATGGTTATCCTTGAGCAAAACCACGAGCAAGGTGAAGCATACATAATTAGACAGAGGACATTTGGCTGAACAGGGCCAGCAGGATTCCCAAGGCTGCTGGGCACGTGTGGTGAAGGCAATTATATGCTTGAAAATTAAGTGGAAAAATTAGCCCTTAAAGAAGCAGCACGCTAGGGAGAGTAAGGGAGGTTGATGGAGTCATATTGCTTTCCTATGAGTACAAGGAAATAAAATCCCCAGAGCCACCAGTGCTGCAGGGACTTGAGAGGCTGTTGAAGCAAATGCTTTGCAGGGAAAATACACTTTTGGTGCAAAACAGCAGTATGGGTTTGAGAGTGACTGTGGCTAAGAGGAAGCACAAGGACACCTGATGGCAACAGGATGGGGGAATTCCTGTTTGTGGACTCTTACTCTGTCCCTAAAACTTTGAATGAGTATGAACTTATTCCAGACTCTTACGTCCTTCCCTTTTAAGAACTGTCTTCTCATGAGGAATACCTGCCTGCAGGGCAGTATGAAGTTTGTCTGTGAATCCCTGACAATGTAGCATCTTTACTGGATTAACCTCCCCCAACCAGAAGTGACATATGGGAGATGGCCTTGTCCCCTCCAATTCATTTGTGTAGTTATAAACGAGTAAAGCTGAACTTGGAGGAGGGAGAAAAATACCTTATAAATTGCAGGCAAATGGGGAATCCAAAGTAAAATATCTTCCCAAGGTTTAAGCCATTGATGAGGAATGTCTGTGTGTCACAACCAGTTGTTGTTCAGGCACCAGAAGATGTATTTAAAGTACAGCTCTGCACAGTGTAGTGTGAAAGAGGCCTGATAGCCTTACTGGTTTTTTTCCTCTATTAAAGAGAGATGTTTGCTTACAGAGCAACAGGAGCACTCTCTCAGCCCAGCCTGACACTCTGACCACCAAACTGCAGGGTCACATATCTTTTTCTTGTGTGTGACAACCCCGCTTTTCAGAGCCAGGCTGGCACTTGAACTAAACTTGCTCAAGGTAATTGTAGTTAATAACTTGTTTTTGGGAGAGGCTTTCAGTGTTCACATATTTCTTTCCAGCAGTAGATGGCAGCAATTTTCTTAGTCCTAATCTGATAAGATCTGTGTGTTAATTACTGTATAATAATGTATTTCATGAAGTAAAGACTTCAGTTGCCCTTTTCGGAAGTTATTATTAAATAAGATATCATCCCTGCTGTCCTCCAGTCAGTTCAGTGCTGAGCAACAGCAGAGACCAGTGCCTGAGCTTGCCCATCCTGTGCTTGTCCTCTGAAAAGCCCAGCCAGCACCTGGGGTGCTCAGTGCCTCTGCCTCTGTGCTGGCAAGGAAGTGTGGGGCCAACAGCCAGCCAGGCTGACCCCCCAGACTCTCGGCCTTCAGTGGTGCCACCAGGCACCAGCAAGGGATAGACCAACCTCCAGTTCCTTTGGAGTTATATTTTGGAGATAAGAGAATTCTGTAAAAAAGTGGGCCCACATCCTCACCTGAAGCTGGGAAGGGAATTGAATAGCTTGAAAAATAATGAAGCACAAAAATGCTATGATTAACGACTTGTTAAACAAAGTCTGAAGGAAAAGAAAAGAACAGAAATGGTCTGGCTCAGAAATAATCAATCTGTGCGTATTGCTCTAAGCTGACTTTTCCACCTCCTGCATGCTGAACATATATTTCCAGAAGAGGGTCATTAGGAGACTCATTTTAAAATGAAATGTTTTGATCAGTATAAAGGTTTGCAACAGGAGATAGAAAATATGAGAAATAGATTAAGCAACATGAATCTAAAATATAATGGCTTCTGTTATGTGAGCTTAGAATAATGATGTTGAAATTAGGGAAGCTTCATCAACTTTGAATGAATAACTGATCTCCAGTGGACAGAGAGAAAACTGATTTTAATGATTGTTTTAAACTAACATTTGGTGAAATAAATGTTTAATGCATTTGTTCTAAACCGGAATTAACTGCAGTGCCGTGTCTTGTTCATGACTCAAGCACTGCTTCTATTCAGCTGTTTCTCTCCTTTCTATCTCCCAAAGTTGACAGTAAGTTGGGATTTTTAAAGTTTATGATCCATTTTGAAATGTTTGATAAATATACCTCCTACTACTGCTTTTCATGGTGTGTCTGATGGATTTGATTTCATCATGGCAGATGCAAGTGCAAGGCCAGGAATCAGACACATTTATAATGGGGTAATTGTGTTAAAACCACATTAAGCTCTGTTCATCCTGAAACATTGCAGGAGCCTGCAGCTTTGCAGTCACCTGTGTTCCATTTCTCATTGTGTGTTAGAACCCACCTGCTATTACACAATTAAAAAATATGCCTGTGGTATAATTCAGGCAGGTGAAGGAGAGTGACTTGCTCAAAATAAGAAAAATAATTAGAAAGGGAAGGACCCTTGAATAACCTTGGCATTGTTGCAGCTGAAATTATTATGGACAGCTGACCTATCTAGCAAGCAAGGTAAAACCTTTTCCCTAATCATCAAAGAAAGATGTGAGCTTGTGGCAACTGGTAAAAATGTTCTTGCCTGCATCTTGGGTAAGTGACTAGTTCTAATACCGTGCTTTCAATTGAAGGCAAATAGTCAAGGTCTGACTGCTGTCCTTTAATGCCTCAAGGAGCTCCTACATCACTGTTTCTGCTCTTTTACTCTGGCTGCTTTTATGTTTCCCTAAGTGTACTCTAAGGACGAGAGAGCTCGTGGGACTGGCGCTCGTTCATGGTGAAGCTGTTTTCGTCTACTCTGAAGTGCTTCTTTTGACCTTGTCCTGTTCCCCTTGCTAAAAAGGTCATGTGCACAGTGAGCAGAGCTGTTCCTGAGACACCTTTATGCCTGTAGAGCAAGCATCCTGCCTTTTCCTGTGGTAACAGGGCCGTTTGACAACAAACTGTCCCCAGCAGAGAAATGCAGGCAAACTTGCAGGGGCTCCTGCAGACTCTCCAGCTTAAAGCAGGGAGGTGAGCAGGAGGCAGCCCCTTGGCACAGGCCAAGGGGGCTTCTTTAGGAGGAAGCAGCTGGGAGGATCCAGAGCAGGAATCGTCTGCCAGGTGGGAGGAGAGGGATGAACTCAGGCACTGAAACGGCTTGTCCTGGCAGTTGTACATGGCTGATAACAGCAGAAAGCACCAGAGGTTGTGAGGATCAGGTTATTGTGTCCAAGTCACTTAGGTGCTTTGATTTCTATGTTATCAGTGAAATTTAGATCTTTTATGTATCTGCTTGATGCATCTGAAATGTTCTCTTCTTGATGCCATCACCAATACAAGCTCTTTAATTTTCTGGGAAGAGCCCATTTAATACCTAACACATTCTCCCCAGGGCCTGGATTGCAGTGATTTTGGTCAGTGAAATGCTTCATGCTTTGAAGGGACGGCTACATGTGAGTGTAGGGTCTGTGCTTGTCCTCTCTGTGACTGCCCAGCAGGCAGGTTGCTCCCTGGAGTGCTGAGCTTTTCTGTGCCTCCCTCTGCCAGCAGTGTAGTGCTCTGGTATGTGATAGCCTATTTTCTGACCACGTTGCAGATGCTGTGAAGGGTTTGTTTGTAGCTTTGTGGTAAATGTTGCACAGGGATCTGTGACAGCAGGGACCAGCTCCCTTTGTAGAGGATAAAATGTAAGTGCTCTCATTATCAAACATGCACCATGCTCTCACTGAGCACAGGCTGCCTCTGCTGGGAAGTCAAAAGGCAATGAGTTTGCATTAGACAAGTAAACTTGCAGTATGAATTCTCCGTCTCCAAGATCCTTGAATCCCTCATCATGCAGTCCTTTGGGCCAGGACTGTCATGTACTACATGGCTGTGTAGCTTATCAAAATAGGACTCTGGCTCAGCTGATGCCTCTAGATACCAACATGAAATAAATATTAATAATATGGCAGCCTCCCTGCTTACTGTATTCTTGTTTCTAGCCTTCTTATTACTGATCATTTGCAGCTGGAGAAACGGATGGAAAATTGTCTTCTTTCAAATAAGACTAGAGCTGAAAGTGAAAGGGGGCAGAAAAGGGCAGCTGAAATAATTACAGGCATAAGGGGGCTTTGATTTCAGACAAGATTAGGCAAGATAAAATCTACTTAATTCTCAGAGCAGACTAATAAACAAGAGTGTGATGGGAGGATGTATAATGATGAATGGTACAGGAAGGGTCAGCAGGGTTGTTCCTCACTGAGTGTTTACTGTATGTGAAACTCAAAGGTGATAAGCTTGAAATAGATAAATGAGTTGTTTTTATGCAGTGCAAAACTTAACCTGTAAATCTCAATTCCACAAGATGCTTTGTTGTTATGAGATACACTTAAATACAAAACTGGTGAGGATTTTAAATGCCACATTTATTAGATCTATTCAGTTAATTTAAAAGCCATTTAACTTCATGTTTTAGCTAGACTTCAGAGGTGGCTGTGTTTCAGAGGCAGAAGCAGACAACTTCCTTCAAAAGCATTATAAAACCCGAAGACTATACCAGGAAAAACATCTGGTGAACTTTTCCCTGGAGTGTTTGGTACTGAATTATTTCCAGTCACACAGTGAAGATTGTGGCTGAGAAGATGCAAATAATGATCCAGAGATACTCACTGTAAACTAGCAGTTTATTTAACTTCACCCCATTAATACAATTAAACCTGAGGTGATGATGATCACTGATCACTGCACAGCTTCACAGGAATGGCTCGGCTAGTTTATTTTCTCAGACAGGTTTTGGATGGATGCAATTAAACAGCATCCTTCTATCACTGCAGGTTTCTGATGCAGTCACTGAAATCCATGTCTAAAGCAGTAAAGAGCCTGGTCTTCCAGTTAATTTTGAGTGAGGAGCTCTAACTGCAATATTAGTGGAGTGCTTACGTCTAAAGCTATTGTAGAGCTAAATGTTGGTCAATGAGATGCCTTCAGGCCCACTGAGACCTTTGAACTGAAAGTTATTTAACCTTTTTGTAGCTTTTTATTTTCTTTTGTAAGGGGGATATACTCCCACATGTGCTAAGGAAAATGGAAGAGCCAGATGAAGAGGAGGAAGGTAAAATGCCAAATATCTCAACCAATCCTGCTCAGCACCAAACATGGGCATCTATTGAATAGAGAAGGCAGTGGAAATAACTCAGGTGTTTGTTTTGCAATCAGCTGGTTTACACAGGGGAGCAGAAGGGGAGTTCAGTGAGATGGCATTGTTGGTCATTTTAATTTTCAAATGCAGCTGAGCAGTGGATTTTGATCATCAGTCTCACTAACATTCTTACTAAATATAAATTAAATCATTCAAAGGATTTGGATTTGCACCTAATTATTAAAATGATTGAATTGGAAACCACTTTTCATTCCCAGTTTTGAACCTTTTGCTACACGTGAGTCATGTCATCACCCAAAAAAAGCCATTCCACAGGGTATTCATCTAATCCATGTGGTAGTGCAAATAGTGGCGGGACTCAAAATAGCAAGAAAACTGTTTACCTTTCTGAATACGATATGAAATGACTTTCTTGCTTCTTTAAAGCAGCTCAAACATTTACACAAACTAGTTAAGCTGCTTAGAGAGAGGGGATTGTTTGTCCAGGTAATGCTTCTTTCAGTAAGTTAAGCTGCAAGGAAAGCAGATGCTTGACTTCATGAAATTTGGGGGATTCTGGAAAAATTGCCTATGGGAGAAATTTAAATAAATTAATGGAGAGCTTCTGCTTTTCTTCCTTCTCTGTCTTTATTTTAAACAATCTATTCCCTGTCCATGCAGATGGCTCTGTGCAATACTCATAAGGAAGTCACTTAATTATGTAAAGCTGCACCAGGTAAATGTTATTTACAGATGGCTGAAAAATTTTGTATTATACTTATTTGCCAAGAAAAACCTCCCTCATTTCACAGTTGGTGGAGAGCTGTTGTTAGTCGTCATCAAGGTAAGCTGCAGATTGTGTGCTCCTGCCTGCGTCTTTTTACCCATTTTGACTGTTATCTTTCTTTGTGTTTTTAAATGGTAACCCTGCAGGCACTGTGCACATAATTGAAGTAAACAATCTGCTTGTTTATCTCTGTTTTCCATTAATTAGATGTGTGCAATCTGAATTTCCTACTGCAAAACATGAGGTGACATGCAAAGGGACCAAATCTGCTTTTCCTCACAGGGCTGAACTGCCAGTGTTGGACAAGACCATCTCCAGTGCAGGGGCACAGCAGTGTTTGTAGCCATCTCAGTCCAGGCTGGACAGTGAGTGGAGGGTGAACAAGTCACACTGGAAAAGACTGAAGGAGTGACCCGAGAGGCCCCTGCCCTTGGCAGCTTTTGTGAGGGTGAGCCTTCAGGTGCTTTGTGTTTGCTGCAGGCTGGGTGTGCACACCCACAGGACACTGTGAAGCTGCAGCTTTGCCCCTGGGCAGGGTGAAATGAAGCTCCAGGAATTTCACCCCCTGCCTGAGACAGGCTCACAGCAGTGCTCCAGGATAGTTTTCTCAAGCCGGATTTCTTTTTTACTACTTTGTTTGCTGCTGACCAAGTGGCTCAAAACTTTACCAAGGTGCAACCCCTCACCTGAATAGTTACTTCTGACCTAAAAAGGCACAGGTAAGACCTAAAGGTACTGCTGTTTGCTAAGGTGGTTCTCAGAGATAATATTATTCAGAAATGGCCCAGGTCTGCAGTGGTCACATATTCAAAATGGGCTAGTGATCAGCTGTCAGGTTCAGGCAGAACTGAAGAGCCTTCCAAGAGTGAAGTTCCTGGGAAGAAAGCTAAGAGATCTTCATGTAACAGGCAAAAGCAAACTGTTTCCAGCCTACCCACAGAACGCCCACTAATGAGAAGAGAAGAGGGAATAGCCTCAGCTCTGGGTGTGCAGAATGACAGCTACGTGGAAAATTCCATAAAGGAATGGGTCAGTAAAAATTAAGCTCTGATCCAAATCCTGAGGCAATCATTAAGGAAATCCTTGGAACTAGAAGCAACTTAGTGCTGTTTTTTGAGGTTCTTCTGACACTTCGGTCTGGATCCACAGTGGACAAAGCTCAGCATGTGCCTCCACGCTTTGTGAGCTTGGGACCTGCTGCTTTTTACTGAAAGGGATAAATAAGTGGATCTTTGAAGCTAATGGCCCCTTTTGCCTGTATATGTATGCCGTAATCCCATTGCGATCCTGCAACAGCCTCCCTGATGTCAGACTGGCCTTGTACACACATTAAGGAGCTATCAGGTACTAGCTCTCTGCCCAGCCCACACCCTTTTCCTCTTGCCTCCCCTCGGTTGCTTCAAATCATTTTTCTTTGCTTGCTTGTTGCTTGCCTGCAGTGATGGGTGTGTGCCCTTTTCCTCACTGGGAGTCTGGCAATATATCATCCATTTGCCTTTTTTTTTTTTTCTTTTTTTTTCTTTTTACGTTCTGGAGCAGCTGCTTTGATTAGTTTGAAGCAGAATAAAAGACCTATAAATGGGGAGAATCCTGAAGGTAAGTACTTTAGTGGGGACTTAATGTCAAGGTACAGCACACAGAGTAGCTTTTACAGGGACCATTTAAAAAGTGTTATCTGCTGTATATTTTAAAGGCAGGACATAATTCAGACATCTGATTGACTGCCCTTGAACATTGATTCTTGCTCTATAATTTTTATTTTTAAGAAACCTTGATTTGAGAACTTTTTGAGGACATCATGTATTGCGTTCATCACCCTTAGGGGATTACTTCTGCTGCCTGAGCTGCACTAGATTTGTGGGGACAATAAGGCAGAGGAAGGAATGGCAAGCTCTGTCAGAGGAGCAGTGGAAAAGTCACTCCTGTAAATCTGACGATTGCTTAAGAATTGTCTTCCCTTTTTGCTGTAGAAAGTGTTATTTCTGATATTTTTTTCTGGTTCTGATTACTTGAGAGAGGACATGATTCAGCGATTTCTGATGCCTGCAGAGACCATGACACAGTCTGAATCCTTCTCTCAGGAATGGGGAAATGACAGTGACCCCCAGAGTACCCTCAGTAGGAAAAGCATTGCCATTCTGAGGCACCGAGTCTAGGGATTGAACAAAAAAATTTAGGAAGGGTACTAGACTTGAAATGTACTTCAGAAAGCTGTCAATTAATTATCTTCGGCTTCCAAGTCAGACTGGTGCTCTTAAATACATTCCTGAAGCAGTCTTCCTCACAGCATCTCTAGTCAGATTAAGGTGCTTTTATGACCCTTTTTCCAGTGCTCTTCTCATCTCCCCCAGGATGTACTCTCTGTGTTTCCTTTGGTGTTTGCAGAGTTCTGTGTTTGACCAAGTCTGTTTTCGTCCTTCCAGAGAAGTGTTGTTGGGTTTGTTGCATGTGGGGCATTTGAGCAGCTCCTGCAGCCTGAGGGCTTTTAATGAAGAACCTCTTTGGGGTCTTCATGCTGTTCCCTAGCTCAGCAAAGAGCTCTGTTTCCCTCTGTTTCTTGAGCCTTGGGGTGTGTCCCCCTCTCAGAAGGTTTTGCACTGTAGAGTTTACACCACAAGAGGTGTTTCCTTGGATCTTATGAAGTGCTTGAGGTCAATGCAGTCATTCTTTTACTGGGGCCAAGTCTGCCTCTGTGCCCGCTCCAAAGCTGTGGAGCTTAAATTCCAAGTCAACTGATATGTCTCCTCTGCTTTTGCAACTGGTCCTCTACATTGATTTCCAAAGAGTGTTTTCTTTGTTTTGTAAGAGGGTGGCCTTAGGCAGGAGTGGAAGCTGCACACTGGAGGTTTGCTGGAGGTGGAGGCTGAAGAGCATGAGTAGCATGTGCTTGCCTGGAAATGTCTATGCACTTGTCTTCCACCTGTTTTCTGTTAAGGAATATGAATACTCAAAACATAAATTAAGCAAGTAGTTTCAGCATGTATGCCCTGTTTCCTTCAAGACAGGGTATTGTCTAATGTCTTTGATATTTTCAAGTACTGACATTTTTACAGAGGTAAGAAACCTTCAAGTCTGAAATACAGCTCCTTACAGAAATTCAAGCCAATTTTAGAATATTACTGTGTTATCACAAGCCAGAAGCATTGGCAATCAAATGTGTTTTTGAAGCTGTGAGCTTGTTTTAGGTTTTTTTCCGCTTTGATAGCACTCATGGCTTTTGAGGAAATGAACTCACCAACAGCTTGGAGGGCAGGACTGGCTCAGACATAGTGAAAAAACCCTAATGCCACTGTTTAGTCTTTGAGTCTGAAATTAAATTATATCCTTTTATTTCCATAAATGTTTCTGCTCGCAGATGTACTGGGAAGGGAATTCAGTGAGAGGGGAATTCAGTGCCTTTGAATGCATGGACAACAGAGGATGACAAAACCTGAAAACAAATGTCCTGAAAAGTGTTTATTACCAGGCATTAAAACAGGTAAAGCTGGAAAAATTATTTTAGCATATCTTTGCTTTGTTGAGTGCTGCCAATATGTTAGACTCTTCTTTTTTTTTTTTTTTTTTTTTTAATCTCATCTCATTTATGGGATATGGTCACTGATGCTTAAAGAGACCTTGAAACATTGAAATCAGAATTGAATTACTGATGTGATAAATTGGAGGGCCGCTTGAAGAGGCCATGCTGGAGCAGCCTGCCAGGTGAGCGGGTGGATGTGCAGGTGTGTAAGTGCACAGCACCTTTTCCTTGCCAGAAGTATCTCATGTATGTACACCTCAAAAAAACAAAGGGAAGTCTTTTCTGCCAAATACTGCCTTGCATAAAAGCTAGAGGACCTTCTTGGCTGTGTTTGCCCTGGAGGTGAAGCGAGGGCTTAAGAGAGGGTCCTGGCACATGAGCCTCTTCGCCGTGGCTCTGGCCTCGGAGGGATGTGCTGCAGCTCCCCCCTCCAGCCCTGCCCACCTGGAGCTTGGCGTGAGCCGCCCCAGCTGGGAGCTGTGCCGCTGTGGCTCCGCACCACGGGTCATTTAACAGCCTTGGCTCCTCCACACTCCCTGGCAGCTCCGGCTGCGGCTGCAGCGGAGCCAGCGAGGACCCTTGTGCAGGCGTAAAGTGGGAACAGCAAAATCCTGCTTTTCTGCACGGCAGGCCAGCCCGGTGCTTCTGCTTGAGTTGAAGCCCAGTTACCTTTTTGAAAAGCAAAGACTCAAGAATTTAACCTTGAAATTTACATTTTCAGTAACAGGGCCGGTCAACTTAAAAAAGAGACACCAGTTCACAATGTGATCCAGGTATGTGGGTTTAATACACGATTTACCTATCTGTGAACAAGGGCATGAGACAACACTTAAAGTTGATCATTGTTACTTTTACCACATTTCTCCCCTGCCCTGAAACTCCATTTTGTTTTCAACTGAAACAACATTTTTCTTTTCCTTTTGTCAGTTGACCTGGAAAATCCATTATTCAGCTAAATACAAGCTACCCCAAATACGTGTAGCTTCTATCTAGAAAAGTAATCTGTGTTTTTTTGCCATCAGTCTAGAGTTTCAGACCATTTGTTATACCCTTCCCTTTATAGTTATGATTTGCTCTGTTCTGTGGTCTGAAATGTGGTAATCTGAGCAAATAGGCAAATTTTTACAACCAGATTTAAAATTTCTGTTGTTTGCTACAAACACAATGAAGTAAAAAAAAAGTGCTGCATTGATTTATTATTTTCTAGAAGGAAAGAAGTGGAGAGGGGAAAAGGAATCTGTAACAGAAAAAACATTGAAAATCAACATCAATATTTGTTGTTTTCTAGTTTTTATTTCCTTTTACTTTTTTAAACTATGTTTTTCAAACCATCCACTTGCAGAAATTTGCATTTTATGAGGACAAAGTTACAAAATGTGATGAGATCATTTTAAGTAACTTACCTCTTTTTGCTCAGCTTGTGGCATCTAAAACCAACCGTGCTTGTCATCTTCTCAGTAATTTTTCATCATTGGAGTTAAAATATAATCTAAGTTTGCATCAAATGAGCTGTTCCAAGAGGAATTTGCCAAACTCTGTATTGCAGTGGGATTTCTGCAATTATGATTAGATACTGTCAAACAAAAATGATCTGTGGAATACAAGTGAATCCAACATTGATTAGCTTCTCTAAATCCCACAAGAGGTTAGGAGAAGCACAGCTTGCATTTAATCTTTTGTCTCAGTGTCTCTGCCAACCACAGTTGTGCTGGTAGATACAGAGCAACTGAAAGGGAACGAAGGGAAGAGAAACAAGGGGCTGATGGAGGACTCTTCTATTACTATAATTTCTATTTTAGGATGTTGTTGGAGCTCACCAGCGGTCTCAGAACTACTGGATGGATTGTGTAGCTGCATCTCATCCAGAGGACAGAAATCCACCAGTACAAGAGTTTGTGTATGCTAATTAGTTTTACTCCTCTCCATCCACCTGCCTTTTTTTTTTAGCTGATTTTTTTTTTAGCTGATTATTGGTTCTCCCACCAAAAAGTAAAATAAACAGGCAAAGGCAGAATTTGTCTTAGTCTTGTCTGAGAAATTCCCAGTGGGAAATGGAGGCATATTTCTGCTCTCTTAGTGGACTTTACATTCCTGCTCCACAAACTGTTCTGCACATGAAAAAAGAGCTCTCCATTTGAGCAGTTTCTCTAACAAGCTTCATAGCTGTTTGCTGGATTAAGGCAAAGTTAGCATCTGTGTCTGATTTTAATTAATCCCAAACAGTCCTTCCATTTCTGCTGTTGGCCGGTCAGGAGAAACAGGTGAATAGTCAATATGTTGGTATCTTTTACTCTTTTACAAAAATATAATGACTACTGCATGAAGATGTTATCTCTGCTGTAAAGCTGTCGTGTTATTCTTTGGGAAAGGGAATTCTTATTTTCCAATCCATATACCTATGCAGAGCAGTCACTCTTTTTGTACTCTGTACATGCAAAATGCGTAATAATTTTATCTTCAGCTTTCAAGCATAAAAATGAGAAAGTTACCCTATTCCAAACTTAACTACTTGTGTATGTTGTTGGTATCAAATAAGATTACTGCCTGGAAGATAGTGCATTTATCTTTCACTTGAAATAACCCAGGAGAATGTCAGATGCAAAATGAGGTTTGAAATCTTGGCGTTTACTGCTGCTTTATACTATGTGTGTGCAACTTCAGTCAACAGCAGTGACATTATTGTGCGAGGCCCTGCAACTGAAGGGAATTGGCACTCTATTAAAAATCCCTCTTTGTAGAGCTCAACTGGAAATATGTTACTATGCAGCTCTGTGCTTGTCTCCTGAAACGTGGTGATCAGAATCACGTCTGCTACCAGCCAGGCAGGATTCTCTCCTTGTCAGTTTATTCCTTCCTGCAGCTAATCCTTTATCTGGTGTTATCCGGCCGTTGATGTCCTACTCGTTCCTCTCCCAACAGGCACTCTTTGCTTTGGCTTTTGTCCCGTGTAAACGCTGCCCTGCCAAGTCCCTCTGCGATGAGCTCCCTTCCGTGCTCTGCTGCTGCAGCATCAGCATCTCGCATCCTCGTGGATCAGCTCTTCTGCCTCTCTCTGCTCCGGTGATGTGGGTGCTGCTGGCAGAGCATCCTGCAGAGAGCACAGGCCCCTGGGGAGCAGGACACGGGGTGGCTGGGGATGGTGGACTCAGCATGGGAGTGGGTGATGTTCATTGTCACTGTCATTGTTACCTGGGTTGAGGGAAGCTGGATGCTTGTGCCTGCAGCAGGGTTAACTGTTAGCTTGGCATCAGTGCTGAAGTTAATTGCTGGGAAGGTCTGATGGTGTTTTCTGGGATGGACTGATGGGCTTAGCTGTCAGCCTTATTTCCTCTTTCTTATGTTGGTCATCACAGGGGCTCTTTGGAGCAGGAGCATAAACGCACACACACGCGCACACAGTTTCCATGTGTGGTCATTTCTTGCAGAGATCAGACCTGAATCTGTGCTGCTGTATACAGAAGACTAGACATAAAGTCAATAAGAGTGACTTTACTCAACTGTAAATCCTCTCATCCTGTCATCTTCCCATTCAGGAGAGAAAGATGTGAGAATCATGTAGATTCAGAAGCAGAGGTTCATGGAAAGACTGAGGGTCTCCAGATCCCAGCATGGATGGTGGTTCCTTCTGGAAGTAGCTGTGTTAGGGAGGGTTTATTAGGGCAATTGATGCCTCTCCCAACTACCTTATTCTTGCTGGAGGCTGCTTGCTTTGTACCTCAGCTCTGCCAAGCATGTTGCTCATGTGGAAGCTCTTTAATTTCTGCTTTTTTAAGTCAAACCATACCTCTCTTATTTGACATCTGTCCTTGGGAGATGAGAAGAGAGCAGCTGGGAGACCAGCCTCCTTTGGTGGCTGTCAGAAAAGGATGTTTGGCTGCAATCTAATTGTAACAGAGTGAGTCTACACATAGATTGATTAAAATTGATTAAGAAGGTGTATCTGGGAACTCTCCCAAAGCTAACTGACAGTGGAAAACAGTCTTTTTCACTGAATTCTCTGGCATGAAGTAATTTGGTTAGCAGAAAGAATGCAAAGATTTAGCAAATCAAGGATGAGAGAACTAAATGGGATTGGAGTTGGTGCATTTGGTTCCTCGCTCTCCGCAGACTTATTGCTTGACGTTGCCTGAGCTCACTGGTCTCTTTGAACATCCTTCCCAAGTATGTACAGGTATGACAGTGGGAATCTTTTGTCTCTCCTATTTTTACCAGGATCAGCTGCGTTATTTTCTGTTTCCTATGTGTGTGTCTACAACACACAGTGCATCTGGGAAGTCTTAGCTGGGGTCCCTGGCCAGCTTTGCCACACATTAAAAAACAGCAGCAAAAAGGAGGTCAGAAACAAAGGCCAAAGCAGATCTCATTACTTCTTTAGTGGTACATCAGAAACTAGCCTAAGGCCTGGTGCATGGCAGGCTGTTCCTACAATTCCTCTGAAGGTTGGTCTCTTCTGCTCTGTATTCAACTCCATGAATACCACATTGCTCTTTTCATTCCTACTGAGCCTGCCTAAAGACTGACAGCTGTATGGAATACTACCCTTGTCTGTGAAATGGATTATTTTCCACAATGGGCTGAGATGAGATCAGAATAAGGGAAACAAATTTGGTTTAAAAAAAAAATCACTCAGCGGTATATTCCCCTATTTTTTATGAATAATGTATAAATTCATATAGTGAGCCTAATAATTAACATTTTTTTGACTTATTATAAAGTGCTGAAGAATGTCTAATGAATACCACATTATCTATTCATTTTAAGTTCAAGTATAGTTCTGAGGTATCGTTAACTGCAGCTTCATCTAACTGTATATATCAGAGCCCATGGAATGTTTTATTTTTAGGTTTTATATCTTTTAGTTCAGCTAAAAAGTGACTTTAGTATGTGACTTGACAAATAATGTTAAAAATAGCACTTTAACACTGTAATCATGCCAGGAGAAATGGAAGAGTAGCCGAAGTGCAAGAAGTTATAAATTGCAGAAGAAGTCTATGTCACCCGGAGAAGCAAGGTCTCTTGAAAACATATTTTCCCTTTCTAATTAGTTAAAAGAATTATACAGGGAGTAAAAATGGGCAAGTTTATTGAATTATTTTTTTCCTCCCTACATTCCTGCTCTACAATAGTTTTGCTCATGTATTGTATACAAGAATACTTTGAGTGTGCCTGAGTCCTCCTCATGACTGGGATTGGGATAAGTCACCACATTTGGTTGTTCTTGCCCTCACCTTGCAGAACAACGTGGCTGTACACTGTTCATCCCCAGCACCTCCTTAAGAGAGTCTTTAAAGGATGGCTGTACTCAGAGAAATGCCTAAACATGCTGCTATTTTTGTTGTCCCTGTATGATATCTAGTTCAAACTTGCTTCGTGTGTAGGTAACAAGACAATGTTTCTAATTGTCAGCTCTGCCTATGTGATAAAGACCTGAAAGCAGAGCCGAGTGTTTTCTTGGCGTAGCATCAATAATAGCAGAGATGCTGACACTGATGCGTAGCTGGGGTGGGCTGTGTGCGACTGAGTAGGATCTGGCTCTTCCCAGCTGTCAGATGCGGAGAGGATGCTTAACTTCTGTGGTGCGGGTCTCCCAAGGAAGGTGTTTTCCCGCATCCGGCTGGTGTTTGGATTATGAGCTTCCCCCCGCTGCGTTGCTCAGTGTTTGCAGCCACGCAAGGGTCACGAGCAGGAGTGACGATCGCTCTCCCTGTGACACAGCACCAGTCGGTCCCAGCAGTGGCACCCTAAAGTCGTGCTGCTTCCGTGAGCCTGAAGTGCACTTACAGGAATTTGGCCCGTGATTTTTCTGCCTGTATCGCAGCTGCGTGACGAAACTGGGTCCTCCTGTGAATCTGAGCGAAATGCAGAAGTAGATTATATTCTGCATGGAGCTATTCTAAGCTATTTAAAAGCGAATAAAAAGCAGCGCAGGGAAACTAAAAATAACACTACAGTGCTGTGGAAAGCATGGATATGCCATGGCAGAAGCAGAGTTAGGGAAGAGAAACTTAGCCTGGTCCAGGCAAGGCTGGTTAAATTGATGCTAATGATGGTGCGAAAATGTGCAGCGGGTTTGAAAGCGGCTTCTCCCCATCCAGTGCAGATGTTGTAACCCCTGGGGCGAGTCGCACCGCTCTCCATCGAACTGAAACCGATGCGAGTGGTGCGGGCAGCCCGAGGCCAACCCGGCGCTGCCTGGGAAGGGGAGAGGAACGGCCGATGGTGCTGCTCTCGGAGGGATGTTGCGTGCTCGCTGCAGCCCTCGGGAACCCGCGCTGCCCCAGTGCGGGGACGTTCAACGCCGCCTGTTCCCATCCCAGCTTTGCCGCCTGTTCCCATCCCAGATTGTAACCCCTTGGAAAGTGGCGGCGCCTCCGCACCCCTTCGGGGACGCTCCCTTCATCCCTCTCTTGGCCGTTTTCTTCTGCCGCGATCGCGGCCGTGTGCGCGGCCCTTTGTGGGACCGACAGCCCCTTCCGCGGCGGGGCCTTGCGGGGCTCTGGGGGGTCTCTCTGGCGGTGCGGGCAGGGCTGTCCCGCAGCGCTGCCGGCGCGGGGGCAGCGGGTGCCGGGGCGGTGCATTGGCGCGGCGCGGCCGCCAGGGGGCGCTGCGGCGACTGGCAGCGCGGGGCGGGCGGGCGCACCTGCCGCGTGCGGGGCCGGCGGGGGGAGCGCGCGCGGTCCCGGCCCCGCTCCGGTCCCGATCCTCATCCTCATCCCCATCCCGATCCTGATCCCGCTCCGCCGCGACCCCACGGGCGGGAGCCGCGCTCCGCGCACACGGGCAGCCCCCGCCCGGCACCGCCGGCCCGCAGCTCCCGCTGCCTCCGCGGCGGGGGGGGACGCCCGGCATGGAGACCTAGAGGGGAGCCGTGGGGAGGTGAGACCTGCGCGGCGCGTCTCGCGGCAGCTCCCTTTTTTAATTTAAAAGGGGAAAAAAATTATCTTCCCTCAGAAAAAGAAAAGTTCGGGTGTGAGGAGCCTTCTTCCCCCGCCCTTCGGTGCCGCCGCTGCTCGCGGGACGGGGCTGAGGAGATGCGGCTGCCGCCGCGTCCCTCCCGCATCTGCGGGGCCGGAGGAGGGAGCCCCGGGGATCCCGCTGGTGCCGCCGCGCTCCCGAGGGGCTCCGGGCGGCGAACACCCGCAGCTCCGGCTCCGTCCCGCGGCTCCGCCGTTCTCGGAGCGGCTGCTCGGGGCCGTGGCCAGAGCCGTCCGTCCGTGCTGGTGCGGCCGCTCCGCTGCTCCCCGGATCGAGCCCTGCGACTCTGGAGGCGCCGAGAGGGTTTTTCTGTCACGAAGGGCGGTCTGGGTTAGTACCGAGGGTCTCTCACTCAGCGCCGCGAGTGCGCGTGGGGCTTCCCGGGAAAAGTGTTGCTGCCGGGGATTTAAAATAAAAGCTCCAGAGCAGTTACCCTTTGGGATGCTGCAGCGCGGTGGAGCCTGTTGAAGACGTACCGCTTCTTTGGAGGCTTGGCCGCTTTGAGGTACCGCGGTGGGTCCAGAACACTGGAACTTGCAACCTCTCGCTGCCTCCGAAAATTCTGTAGCAAATAAGGCTGCCCTGGTTTCCTTTGGGGTCTGATGGAAACCTGCTAAAGGGCACAAAACCTGTCTCAAACAATTGATTCAGCGTGTGTTTTCAAAGAGCCTGTGCCTGGGCTTCTGTCTCTGCTAGCATTCAAAGAATCAAAAGTTTCTGGTAGGAAATGCTGTAAGCTGCAGTTTCTCAAAGTTACAGTAAGGTCTGTGTGCTTTGGGAAATTTCTGCTCCTTTTGGCTTAAGATGCAAACTTAGGTTTGTACTGTGAGGAAAAACCCATCGTGGCAGGAGACAGCACTTTGTCGTGCTCCTCGGCAGTGTTTATGTTGTCTTGTTTTTGTCTTGATTATTTTAAAAAAAATATTTATATTTTTAGTGCGTGTGTGCTGCTTGTGGGTGTTATAATATTACAATCAGAGTGCAGGTAGTTTTGAGGTTTTTCAGAGTATTCTTAGAGGTGGGTGCAAGGTGAGGTGACCTGCTGTGGGAGGAGGGAAGGGCAGTGGGCAAGGGCTATTTCAGAGTGCTCAGGTGCTGTGTGAGTAGGGTTACATTCACACCTGAGAGAGGCACTCGCCCCCGATGCTTGTTGTCTGAGCCGAAAAGGGGATGTTATTTCTCATCAGGGATAAAATTGCGTGGCTGCCTGGCAGTCTGTGATATCTGTAATAGCAGGTGACTGCCTGCCCTGCTTCTGTGTAGTGCATGGGAAGGGACTTCTCTCCAGAGGCAGGAGCGGGCCAGCCTTGACGAGGACATGGTGTCTGAAAAGCTTTGCCCGTGCCAGAGCCGGGGCAGGAGGTAAGTCTGGGGGGAGGGAAGCTGCCTGACAGCAGTAGAGTGATTTCAGAGGAGACCTGCAATCCCTGCTGGGATTTGGGGTTTTGGGCTCCCTAAGCAAGCAGAGTGTAATGCATGTGCAGTAAACACAAGCAGTAAAGAGTTCTGGCAGTTCACCAAGGCACAGGCAATGTTCTTCAGGATTTGGCAAGTCTGTGGTTAAGCAAGGGTTGTAACTGATGATGTGCAGGATGGCTTTCTGAGAAATTACTACGGATTGCATTCTTCTGAGAATATTTCTCTGGGCATAGGAGACCTCTTGCAGTGGGAGGACTGGGGCATGGTCCGACCTCCATGCAGAGTGCTTGTGTTGCTAGGCAGCAGTTTGCACCTCCAGTGTGCTCCAGATCAGAATCTGCAAGGGGAGTCCTTCCTCTACTGAACTAAAACTATCTAGCTGGTGACCAAGGGTGTTGGAAAGCACATATCCTGCCTGCCTGGGTGTGTGCACTTCTGGCCTGCACCCGGGTACGAGGGAGGGGAGCTGGCAATGGGAATCAGCTGGGAATGTTCAGCTAGCTGATAACAAGACTTCCTTGTACTCCCCCTGCCCTGCTTGGGCTGCAGGTGAGCACGGGAGAGAATCTTTGGTTGTTCCATTTGTAAGGCTCAGGAGTGCTCTGCAGATCGCACTTTTACTTTCACATTGCTTAGAAGCTCATAGGAGGTTCATCTTCAAATTGTTTCATAATTGATGCTTTACCAGGAAAATGGGGAGGGAAGAGAGAAGAAGATTTGCTTGCATGAGAAGTAAGAAAGGCCAGGTGTGCCACGTTAATGCACTTAGCCAGCTTGAATCAATTTTAGTGGACGCCACACAATTGCTGGAGCCTCTGTACTTATGTGGCATCAGGCAGTGTTGTCCGAACTGCTCCGTGTCTCGCAGAGCAATGGAAAGCCTTTTAGTCTTCAGAGCTGCCAGTCTGATGGCTGCACTTTGAAGCAGTGCAGTAGCTGAAGCTGTTGGAAACCAGTGTGGGGGGACTGGCCACTCTCCAAACAGAAATCAGATCAAAAAAGAGCCTGTGAGTGTCTGGAGGGATTCATAGGCTGGTGGGGCAAAGGTGAGCTCAGTAGAAAGGCTGTTCTTGTGGCACAGATCACTTCTGATCAGGCAGGAATTGGTGGTGTGGGAGAGGGAGGAGGAAGTTGCCTGGGTTGATAGAGGCTGGAGGCCTCAGAAGAAATTGGACTTCACGGCCTTAAGCCCAGCTGAGGCTGCAGAGGAGCGTGGAGGCAGAGGCAGGTAGGAGCACACTTGCTGCGGTCAGGATCTCATGGGTGTTGTCCCTTGCCACTGTAAGCTGTAGTCATGGAGGGTTTAGGGTGTCGGGAGGTGCGGGGCAGCTGCTGGTGGCAGGTCCCGGCAGAGGTAACGGGCAGCTTGTGTGTGAGGCAGTGTGTGTGTGAGGAGCCCAGCAGAGATGCAGACAGGCTGCTGGAGAGCAAGGAGGAGGGAATGGGGACAACATGTGAGGCCCATACCCCTTGGGATGCCCTGCCTGCTTGAAGATGACAGGAGCATCCAGGTTCTCAGGCTGGGATGTGTCTGTAAGGGGATTTAGTTTGTTTGCATAGGCAGAGTAATTTTTACCCTGACTATAGCTGTTTTCTGGGAGAGAAGGGTACATGTTACAGTAATCAGTTGAAGCTAAGGAGAACAGTGTCATCTACATGGCATTTGGCAGGGACAGGCTGTTAGTTCAAAATTTTGTGTCCTGGGTTGTGATGCCCTTGTGGGACCAGAGGTGGAGGAAAAGTCCCAAGGAGCAAGGCAGCAATTCTTACTTCCTGGGGGCTGGCTGAGGTGGGAAGCTGGCAGGGATGGCTGGGGCTGATGTGCTGGACCTGTGCATCTGAGGGAAAGGGCTGAGAATTTGTACTCACCGTAAGAAGTACAAATAAAGCATGTATAATGTATGGACTTTTCCTGCTCTCCAAAACATTCATGCTCTGAATAATCTCTCGCTTCAAACTGAAGCTCAGGCTGAAAACATCAAGGGATGCTAAATTGTGAATAACTATTAAACAGCCTTAAAGGGATGGATGGGAAACCATGTCTGCTCTTCATTTCTAAGCCTTCCTCAAACAATATGAGTCTGAGCTATTTATCAGGGGGTCTTTAGTGCTGGAAAGGGGAGTGAACATTTAAAGTGTATCACAAAATAAAGTGGCACTTTAAGAGGCAATTTGCTTCCAGGATGTCAAACTAAACATAAATCTTCCTTTAAACAGCCTTGAAAAGAAGACAGAGGGAAGAGGTCTTACCCTTGCTGAAAATAAATAGGATCTTTTTGCTAACCTTGATGGTCAGGGTTTCCTCTGGCATCTGGTACTAGATCCAGGTAAACCTTCCTGGAATAGGTGGTGGATTGAGAGGTGGGTTGTGTTCAGTGACAAAGCTGGTGAGAGAGAGACTGTGTGTTAGAAACTTCTGCAGGGGTTTTGGCTGATCCTTTTCCCCCCAAAAACACTACAGAGAGTTCCTTCCACCCCTCTTCTCACTGTTACATGTAAAAATTAAATTAACACGGCTGTCTGTTTGACAGAGCAATTTCAGGGCACATAAAGTATGCATTTTACTTTGGTTTTGGCTGCATCAGAACAAAACCCCATTGTTTTCAAGATTTCCGTAAAATATCTGGAAGGAATACTCTGCAAGAAGCTTCTCATGATTCTCAGATTCTGGGGAGGGGATTGTTTGTTTGCTTGCTTAAATTCTCATTTTCATCCAGATAAATATGGCAGTGGCAGTACGTATATATAAAGGCCACACCCTGGTTATGTAAGGGGAAAAAAATCTCCATCAAGAATATGTTTATCACTTTAAGGTACTGAGATTGTGCTGAGTTGAGTGAAAGCAACTTGTCTCTGCTTGACAGCAAAGTGCCCTGCCTGGCTTCTCTGGAATTATGTTTTCTAAGTGGAAAACTGTAGAAGAGTGTTTCATAAGAAGCGTAACAGCTGGTATATCATCTTTTTCTGTTAATTCTGTCTTCTTTGAGCATTAGGTATTAGTTAGGGAAGCATGTGGCCACGAGTGAGATCAGGGAATGAATTTCTGAGCACATCTCATGCGGAGTAGTGTTCTCTTGGAGCTTGTTTCATTAACCTGCAGGAGTGAATGAGGATCAGCTTTGCCATGAATATTGCAAATATTGTTATTGTGTTAATATTGCAGAGGTGTGAGTTTATATAGGAGCAGATATAATGTCAATACAGCTGGCAGTTATAGCTACAGTCCATCTTTTATGTGGTCCTGGAAAGAGGACTGTTTTAAGGCACTGTAAAAGCAGTTTCTCTGTAAAAGCAGGGAACATTTCAGCATGCAGATGGCAGCCCAGTCTAAAATCTAGTTCTGTTTGTGCTAAGCACCTCCGTAACGAGCTTTGAGGAACACCAGGGGAACGAGAGAAGCAGTATGGGGGGGAAGAGGAGTGATATGGTATCTTTCAGGACTAAGAGCTCTTTTTGAACTGTCTCTCTCCATGTTTAATAGCTGTTCTGCAAGAGCTGCTTGGGGAGCAAGGTTGGTATGAGTATGAAAGAAGCAAAGCATCTAATCTTTTGGCTTAATAATGCTCCTGCGTAGGCAGCTGTGAATTGGACAGACTTCCTTATTGATATAAGAGCAGTGAGCAGTGAGTGAAATTGGTGTGGGTGAAAATGGTCTTTTCTCATCTCTTTTGATATGAAATGTCTTCTCCTTTTGTAGTTGAGGCTCTGTAGAGAGGACCTGTGACCACTGGCAGGGCTGTCTAAAGCACTCGGGAGAAAAGGGCCACGACCTGAGCAGTGGTGTTTGTTCTGGGTGTCAGTGACTGAAGAGCTGGAGTCAAGTGAAGCCGTGGGTTGTCTGGAATTTGTAAGGTTTATCAGCAGCTCTGAAGCCTAAGAGTTTTCATTAGGAACTTGTTTTGTTTTTTTTTTTTAACCCGGAGTTCTGAAAAGGAGAATTCAGAGTCCTTTTTTCTCTTGAGTGGAGCTTTTCCACAGCCCACGGTGGGCTGGGTGGGCTCAGTCTGAGAGAGGAGTCTCTGAGTTTACCTCTGCCCAGAAGAATTCTGCCCTTCTGGGACAGTGCCCAGCAGCCTTCTCAGCTTTGGGAAGTATATATGGTCATTCGTGGCAGGGGCTCCTCTTTCCCCTTGGGTGGCTCTGATTACTGCTGCAGCTTGGGAACTGTCTTGCTGCAATTGTGTCAGTTCTAGGACTTCAGCTGACTTAAGATGGTTCTTAAAATCACCCCCTGTTCCCCAGTACAAGTGTGCATATTTAGCTTTCCAAGTGTAGACTGTCTTCACATTTTCTTCTCTCCTTCAGCTGTTTTTTCTGTAATCTTTAAAGTACTTCTGCAAGGTGGTAAGAGGTTAAGCCCCACTCTGTAAACCTAAACTCTCTGGGTCTGACAGTCTTTCCATTTCCTACAGTACCTCATGTTGCCTGAAGTACTGTATTGATTAAACCACAATCTGCAGAAGTAAATATATGTAGAATATTAATAGCTTCAACTCTGGGGGAAAAAAAAGGCTGTAAATTAATTGATCCATTATGTTGACCTCATAAACCACGAGGGCTTGCAGTACAGCTGTAATCCTCCTCCCACAACACGTATTTCACTTTGAATGTCTATAAAAGGACTGGACTACTCAAATTTAAAAGCTGTAATACTGGACAAGCATATCCATCTTTCCTGGGATGTGTAGTTAGAATATTGCAAGGTAAAGGCTGGAACAACAGTTCTCTGTAGAATCCAGGGTAGTGCTGAATCAGTACATCACTGATGGTGCAGCTGGGCATAAGGCTTAAAGAACAATAGTTAACTTTCACACTCCTTCGTCAGTCTTGTTCCTCCTTACAGTTGCTCTCCGTGTTTCCAAGTGCAGGAGTTGCTGGAATAAGGGACAAGTACAACTGAGGAATTTAAAATCCAATTTGAAGATATAATGAACTTGAATTCTGTGTGAGTGAGTTGCTTAGGGAATCGAGGTCAGTGTGTGGTGTGAGCTGATAGAACTCAATCTGCTAATCAGTGCTGAGTAGTCCTAGTTCTTCTGGTTCACAAATCTTTTAAAATGGACTGCTCAAGTTTTTGTTGAATTTTCTTAGTAGAGATTTAGAGGAGTGCATGCATTGTATGCTCATCAATCTTGTTAGCATTTTGATCTTATAGATCTTGGAATCTTTATCTGTATTTGGAATATTTCAGGGGATTTTTCTATTTCCTTCTCTTAAATTTTTTTTTTTTAACCGTAAATGAACACTATTTTAGGCAGCTATTGGATCAGAATGTTCTTTGTGGAAAAGGTTCTTGTGTTAATGCTTGCAGGGTTTTCTCTACAGGGCAAGCCAGCAGTTTGGTCATAGTGTTGAGTCTAATTGCCACTTGAACACAGCTAAAATCACTTCTACCCTCTGCAGCCAGATATATTAAAGGGGAAATTATGGGGTGGTGGCCATCCATAGTATTTTTCTTTTGTGCTTGGCAGTGAAGCCCATTTTTTTGTTTCTGTTTTACACTATAAGATGCTTTTTGAAACTTTAAGATGCTGCTCCTAGTATCTTCTATGGCTGGCATTTAGAAGATATTTAACTTTTTAGTGGAAGCATTACAGTCTTTCAAGCAAAATCTCGGTGTTCACACCTAAGGGGTCTTGCTGTTTGTTGCTTCTGAAATAACTGACGAGATTCTGAGTTTATTCCCATCACATCCCAAAAGACCTGTGAATTTTATAGTTTTTCTCTTTTCTTTTGCACCCAGACGTTCAGCCTTTGGAGGAGTCATTACAGATCAGTATTGTAACCTTGTCAGGTGCTTTGTGTATTTAGCTGTGGTTCCCTTTGCTTCCTCAGGACAAGACCTTGTTTTTTCCTTGTATGCTGTCATGCAGCTGATGCACTGCTGAGCCAGTGATAATCCCAGATGTTCTAGATGTTGTCTCATTGTTGATGTTTACTTTCAGTTTGCACAACACGAGCACTGACAGGTACCCTCCACGCTTCCCTCATTTTTAAATTTCTCTTAAAATTTCAGCTGAACAAGGAGAATGAGCCATATGTGAGTCTAGTTAAGGACCTGAGCCAAATGAAGGCTTAGATCCAGCAAAACAAATGCTGAATGCACGCTGCCTTGTAGAATTAATGTTCATTGTGTATTTAGACAACTTAAGTGGCTGGTTATGATGGTGAAGATGCACAATGAATTAGGCAAAATGAAGTATTCTTTGATGCTCATTGAGCAGCAGAGCGAGGAACACTGCATGACCCATATCAAGTAGAGCTGAAGATACATTATTTGGGCTAACATGTGTCTCTGGTCCTAAGTATTTTTTGTTTGTGTTTGAGGTATCAATGAAAAGGATCTGGTGCCCACTGGGAATTGCTTCCAACCAACATATTATATAGACTGAGAATCTTTTAGTAATAAACAGCTTAGTGTGGTGTGTTGGCAAAAGAGAAGACCTGAGAGAGAGTTCATATTAAAATTTAAAGCCTTGAAAAGTAGAGTGGGGAAATGGTTTGAAAAGAAATGAACAGAGGTGACCATCTAGCATGCTGTAAAGACAGTGAAAGAATTACTGTTGCCATTTCATCCTTTGTGTGGGGGGTGAAAACGGTAATTTATTTCTGTGAAATTTCTGAGCAACAAAACCTGACAAATGGCAATCACTGAAGAGGTGGGTTGCTGTTTTTAATGAGTGCCTTCTGCATCGCAGCTTCTATGGAGAAACCAGAACATACAGAGCCTCGTGGTGTGTCAGCAAACCTCAGCCTGTGCACGGACGTGTGCCTGAGTGCACACATGCACTGCTTTTATTGTTTTCTTTTGAAAAGGAACACTGGCAGAAACAAAGCTCACTGTAGAAATGAGAGCAAAGCTAAATTATATTTAAAGCGTGAACTTGGGAATCTCAGTGCTGAGTTTTGTGGAGAATACTAATGCTCCGGTTTCCTTCTTGTTTCTAAGTGCCTCCTTCTAACCTTGTCGCTTGAAATTCTTTTGAGCCCCAGAAGCTGTACGAGCTGAAGTGGGTGCTGGAAGGACAGCAGGCAGTACATGAAGAAAATGGGACACAATTTCCCAAGCCTTGTTTTCTGAGGATTGAGAAAAAAGAACTAAGTTTGTCAACAGAGGCGAAGGGCATTAGGCAGCATGTAGGAGTCAGGGTGGTTTCTGTCAGAAGAAGAGAGTTTGTGCTGCATCTCAGCCTGGTCCTCTTGCAGTTGCTGGGTGCTTACAGGTTGCTGTGACAGCTGCCTGAAGTCTGTGGTCTGTAGCATCAAACAGTATGAGGAGGGAAAGGGTTCCCTTGT
Source organism: Pseudotriccus pelzelni (assembly GCA_035584735.1). Classification (NCBI taxonomy): domain Eukaryota; kingdom Metazoa; phylum Chordata; class Aves; order Passeriformes; family Tyrannidae; genus Pseudotriccus; species Pseudotriccus pelzelni. Next base: position 9,486,529 of record JAWMRA010000146.1, on the reverse strand, counting down.
TGGCAGTGGAATGATGGAGAATTAAGCTGTCACACCTTGCTTCTCCTACACTTCTCCCTGTGATGGTGGCAACCTCCCCTTACTTATCTGGATACAAATGCAACCTGGCAGGTCACAACAAGGCCTAGGTTAGTGATTTGTTCAGCCTTCTCAACAAGCACTTTATTCTGTGTCTCTCCTCACCCCTCTCAGTGATTTTGGGCAAGTTGTCTGTAATTGGTATTTCTGTAACCTTATTAAGTAAGATGTCTTCACTCTTCTGGGAATGTTGCTGAACTTTGGTCCCCTCTTGTGAGGTGTATCCAGCAGAGCCCTGTGTTTCTGTTACAGCTGTGAGCCCTTACTCAGAGCTGCTTGGAGTTTGCAGAGTCAGAGTAAGCGGCTCCTCAGGGAGATGCTGCTCAGTGCCTGTGAGCAAATTTAGCAACTTTGTCCTGGACACATAGAACCTTCTCTCTCCTGGCTGTGGGACATTTCTCTGGAGGGAATAGATCTTGTACCTCGTATTCTTTGTTAACTTGTATACTTACAAATAGTCATCCGTGACGGGGCAGGTTGAACAGCCTGTTTGTAGCTGCCTGCTGTCTCAGGACAGTAACCAGCTGACCCACTGGTCCCACTGGGGTGACCAATCCCACCTTCTTCTGGTGGAATGTCTGGCACGGTGAAGGTGACACTTCAGAGTCTGATGTGGATTTCCATGCCAGCTTTAGTGGGGTTGTGTCAGATGTGACAAACTGAGGCTTTGGGCTTGATTATGAATGACTAGGTAGTGCTGGAGTTCCTTGCCCTTTTCCTGCTCAATTTTCCTGATTTTTGGAGGTACAGAGACTGACTGCCTCAATGAGGCCAGGACTTCAAAAAGCAGAACTCCTATCAATGCTGACAGAACCAAGAATTTCCCCCTCTGCCTAGCATTAATATTGGTTGGCAGAACTTGCTTTGAATTTTTTAATGTATTTAATGCAGCATAGCTTGTTTGGGGTGGAGATGGACGGACCCACATGAAAAAGGACCTCGGAGTTCCACACTTCAGCTGTAATAACTGAAGGGAGGAAAGTGGAGAAAGTAATTTGCAAAGCTACACTTGAAAATCATTCTAGCATAACATCATTACAATTATCTGTCAAAAGATTTAGTTCAATTACTTTTTTTTAAGCTTTCTTGTCAGGATGGCCTCGCTTGTTTCAGGATTTTGTTACTCCAAGGAGAGGTTAGGGAAGAATGAATGCTAATTCTGTCATTAACCGCTGTCAGACACCCTTCAGCACATATTATTCCTTGAAAACGCCTCAGCATCGTTACTGTGAGGAATCAATAGGCATAAAGTGCCCACGGGAACATAGAATTCCACTGCCTCTTTATAGCTTGCAATGCAGTAAGGTGAGAGGAAGAGAACTTCAGTTCTAAGTGGTAATTTTGAAATAATTGAATAGCAACATAATTCCTGTCATGTAAAATATCCTTACATTTTCTTCACACAACAGCGGGCTGGTTGTAAACTTACAAGGGAAGGATATTTGATGTAATAAACTCACATTAAACTGAATAAGCTTCAGTGAACTGCAGGACATTGCCCCCTCTTTCTGCTCTATCCTATTGGGTGACAGGCGTCTGGGTTGGTCCCAAAGTTGAGGGTTTGGGACCTCTGAGTGGGCTGGGTGGGCAGATGTGGTACAGAATTTAAGGAATGATTCCGTTTCATCAGTCTCGGTTTTGACAACTAATGCAGGTAGTTTTGTGCATTTCTGTTTAAATGAAACTGCTGTAGAATGTTTGCTGAATATTTTGGTGCAAATAATAATTTCAGATGACTGCCCTCTTTATCTGAGAATAGGGGTCCTGACAAAAACTCTGTATCTGATATGGAGATGAATTACTGGGGTCTAAATATATTAAACCACTTCAAGGCCTGTGACTTCAAGCTAAGCATATATTTGAGGACTCTAGCTTATAATTAATCATTTCTTCTTCCTTGAGAGAGAGTGAGAGAGAGATGGGCTTTGCTGGGTTCAGATTCAATCTACCTGTTTTTAAATGCAGAGAAGGAGCTTCAGTATGCTCTTGCTATTTTATCTTGAATGGCCTCATACTTGTAAGTGAACACAAAATTAGTTCTGGTAATTATATAAAATTAAAAGTGCAATTCTAAACTAGATTTTGCTTTTTTATTTTTTTGTTTTATTTTTTTAAGGTATGTAATATAAAGTGAGTAGTAAAGTTCACAGGAGGGACTAATTTCGTGTTTTAAATGAGACTCCTGAGGCCTAGATTCGTTGATTTCTGAATTTTGTTCACCTTCTTTTACTTCATTTTATGGGAGAAATTTGTGGAATAGCACTAATTCATTTTATGAGCTTTCACAAGGTCACCAGCGGGAAAATAAGGTTACTAGGAGAGACTGCATGAATAACATGCTCTGTATGTTTTCCTGAACAATATGATTTTTTTAAAGTGTTTAGCCTGTTTATATGAGACAAAGCTAATTATGACCATCAGGATCTCCCCCTTAGATAACGTAGAGTAATCTGCCAGATTAGACCCATACTATTTCAAATTAACTGCTACATCTTGTGATTTTTTTTTGAGAGCAAAATTATATTTTTGAGGTGTCATTTAATAAAAAACCCAACCCTTTTGTGTGATAGAAGTAAATTGTTCATTCACAGTTACTTTTGAACTGCTATGTTTTCCTACCTCTGCATAAACATAAACCCAGAAGTCATTAGATTAAGCACTGCAATGGTTCTTTGAGAAATGTTTAACTGTAGCTGCTGCTTTGTTGTAGTGAAGAGCTGTGATTCAGACTTACTACTATGTTTGCATTTCAGCTGTCACGGAAAGTGAAAGATGAAGCCTCTTGTTCTCTTGGTTCTTGTGATCTGTACTGTAGTCAGCATGAATTTGAAGCTCGTGTCAAAGAGAAATTCTGGTAAGTCACAGAAAATTATTTTTACTTTTGGATCTGGACCTAGTGCTAATGCAATCAAGCATTTTAGATGGCTGCTTTTTGGTTTGCATATATAATGCTTATTCTCTTCTATCATAATCAGTATGGTTTGCTTACCAGATGTTTCCAGGATGAATTTTCTCACTATAATGTTCTGTTGGGGTGACTTTAAGCTATTTGAAAGTGTCCTTATGTTTTCTGTTGTTAAAAAAAAATAAATAAAGGGTTGATCTGACTGAAACCCCACCAAGGTAATAATGACTTTGGCATTGTTTTAACATCCAATCTTTTACTCATGCTAAGGGATTTTCTTAGCTGTGGATGTGGTTTGTGGTAACCTCTAAATCTGGGTGATTTTTTTGTATGTTGGAAAATCATGTTCTAAAAAGTTGTGGTGGCCACACGTGTGATCATATATAGTTAATTGGGAAGAGCTTTCCTGAGCAGATAATCTCTGATTCTTCTGGCAGGGGGAAGGGAGTGAGTAGGAGTTTGTTTATGTTTACATCTGCTTTTGAAACCTACTAATAGTAACACTTCAAAGAGGCATTAGAGCATCTCCTTCCAGGGTAGACAGTTCATCTGGATTATTACTGACACTGGGTAAAAGTTGTGCTTTGAAACTTGCATGTTATCTTATTTTTCTGCACTATTTGTGTATTATGCTTACATGTGTGAGGGCTCCCAATGATCCTGCTGTCCTCAGTGTCTTCAGCCAGCACTCAGCACTGCAAGTGCAAACAGAAATTACTGATTTCACTTGGTGTGGTCAGTTTTAAGCTTAATTTCTACATCTCTTGAGAACAGAGGAGAAAAGTTATCAGTTATAAAGAATTAGATGTCACACCCCAGGCTAAGAAGTGTTACTCTGGGAATTGCCAGATGCTGGGCTGAATTCTTTCTGCTGGGCTGGAAAGTGTGAATGGAGGTTGCTAAACTGAACTAGTCTATGGGTTTTTGTTGTGGTTATTGTGTCCAGAGCCCTGTTTGCCTTGTGAGAGCAGTCATGGATATTGGGGTTTGGCTGTGGTGGAACTTGGTCTAAACTCTGCTGTGATGGTGTTCCTGTTTTTCAAAACTGCTGTCACTGGTCTGGATGGGAACCCTTTGTGACATCCATAATCAATATAATTGAACAGCCTTTATTCACTGATGCCAGGCAACAGCACCTGGCTGCAAGGAAGGGCCTTTGCAATTCCTTTACCAGTAAACACCTGTAACATGCTGGTGGTCATAGCATCATTCAGCTGGTATTTTACCTTTAAGTACATATTTTTTAAAAACTTGCTAAACTGCTTCTTGCTAAATATAACCAAGCAGTCAATAGATGGTTCTTATTCTTTTCATTTGATTGTGTTGGTCTATGTTGAAAATAAGAGGAAGGGGAGGGTGGGGAAATGCATGTAAAGTAAAATTATAGTTTCTCTGCAAGCACATAATCACGTAGTTGGCTTTCACCTTCAGTACTCATTCTGATTGCTGCATGGAGCAAACTATCGATTTCTTTTTTTGCTTTTTCCACTACATTGTGTGTGAAATAATTTTCTGTTTCTGTGATATCAGCACTTGGTGCAAAATTGATAATTTGACTCCTTTTCTGAAAGATCTTTAGATATAAAGGACTGTTGTTTGATTGCTTAGGGCTTCACTAAATGTTTTATGTTGTGAAGAGACAGATGCCCCAGAGGCTTCTGCAATTTAACTGTTTGTGTTGTTTTAGTGGAAGAGCAGGGATAGTGGATGGATGCAGTCAGGGAAATGCACCAGGAAACAATGACACTGTATTGCTCTGTAGGGTGACAGTAGCTGTAACATGCTGGTGCTGTGGTTCAGAGTATTTTTTTTAATTATTTTTTATTTGTGTCTTGATGAAGGAGAATGGAAAAGGGGAAATTAATGTAATGGTTATTTGTGGGCAGCTGCACTGCAGCGTAAACAGCAGGACGTCTGCAAGCAGGAAGACTGTTTGAGCTGTAGCTTAGAGCTGAGGTGGGGGGAGCAGATGAAGTGCCCAAATGATGCCCTGTGGACAGGATCTCTGCAGCAGTGTTCTGGCTGGATGCTGTAGTCTTGGGTCTTGCTGGCTATTGGTATGGGGATGTCTACACTGGTGAGCATCCTCAAAAGGGGAAGGGAAATTGCACAGGCAGTTATGTAGAGCAGTGTGAAGCAGTGCATGGAAGGTGCTGACACTGATGATAAAGACAGATTTGGGCTACTAGGACAATAAGCCAGCAAAATTGGGGTATTGGTGTCTTTGCTGACTTATGCAGACTGACATTTTTCTAAGCAATGTGTAGAATTATTGCATGAATGGCCAGAATTATGATTAGTGTCAAGTACAAGAGCAATTATGAAGCTGACTGGCATGCATGTAATAGAATATATCTTGTTTAAGGGGTAGGAAGAATATAAAGAGCTGAGTTGAAGAGGACTTGGGATGGGACAAAAAGAAGGTGAGGTGTTGTCTTCAGGTAATGAAAAGGTATCACTAAAACAAGAGCTGAGTCTCCCTTTGAGACAGTGAAAGGGAGGGCAGAATGTCCAGAAGGGCATTATCAGTATAACTGAAGTTGCCTAAAGAGAACAAAGGTTTGGCTAGGAAGGCATCTTCAGAGGCTGCTGTGAAAGTACTACTTCAAATTTAAGGAATGGAAACCCAAGGGGAGAAAGTTCAGCATGAGAAATCTAGACAGCAAGTGCAGACAGTACCCAGGGACTGGACAACAGGCAAGAGTCATTAAAAAGAGGTCAGCAGTGGAGGATCTAAGATGCTAAACAGAAGGTGATGAAGTGGTTCTCCAGTTGCAAGCATAGAACTATAGTTTGCTGAAGAAACAGTCCTCATGGAAGGGAAGAGAAAACCAGAAGTGCCTCATGTTCTTTACTTGCCCTTTGTTACAGATTCAGGTATGTGTATTTCCCATTTGGAGAAGACAAACAGCAATGCATGTGAGGGCTGCAAATAGGTTTTAGAGTATCCTGCAACACTGCAAAAATGTCAGAGAAACTTGCAGCAATACAGATTTGTTTGGCTGCTTCTCACTTGAGATGTGGTGCCAAAATAATTAAAATGGGTGAGCTAATTTAATTATGCTAGTCAGAGTTTGCTTTACAGGCAGCAACTTCCAGATGCTCCAGAAGAAATCTGTCATGTCTACAGAGTAACGATTGCTGTTTGTGGTGGGAACAGAACAGTTTGCCTCGAGCATCTGTGTGACTGTAATGTTGACTTAAGTTTCACAGGCATTTCTTAATATGAGGAAGCATTTTTGAAAACTGCAGGCCATCCTTTTTCCTTTAAGAAGTAAACTGAACAAACAGCTAATGCGGGGACTGCAGCCCTAGCAATATCCTGGAAAGGGTATTTTACAGGTGGAGGTTATACAAATAAATTGAGGAGTAGCTGCTGGGTTCCCAGCTGGCAGGTGATTTCCTTTTAATCGGATTAAGTCACTTCTTTTCCCAAGCCCTTTGTATACAGTGCTTTGAATAATCATAGCAGGGAATATAAAACCAATTAAAAAATCATTGCATTTTTTAAGCAGAAGATTTTTCAGATTATAGATTCTGTTTGACTTACTAGACATAATTCCATTAGTGAATAATTGATGCCATTTACTGTTGCTGTATTTGTTTGCTAAGCTGAAATACCCTGTCTCAGCATGCTGGAGCTCTGGAGGGCATGCCAACCTTGTGTGGAGGAGCATGGGCAGACATCCCCAAGATTTCTGCAAGGCTGCTGGCTGCAGGGCACATAGTCTTCCTGCAGCTTAGCACAGCTGAATTGGCTCAGGCCTGGCACGAGCCTGTCCTCCGAGCTACAGTCATGTGCTCTCCTCCATAGCATGTCAGGTGTATTTGCTGTGGGATTCTGCCCTTCTCTTCTCCTCCTGTTTATCTTGGGATCATCCAAAAGGCAGTCATATGCCCCAGGAGAAAGTGCATCTCTGATCCCCACCCACCCTGCCACCCTCCACCTGCATTTGGCTTTGTCACCGACGGCACGGGAGAGAGGGGACGTGACTTGGCATTGTGTCCTGTTGCATATGGGCATAGCCAAATTGTCTTAAGTTCTCTCATTGATGTTGCACTTGTGGGGATGTAGTGCTTTAACCCATTCATTTAAAGCCTTCACTTTCCTACTCTTTGTCACTGCTCTAGCCTAGGATTTCCATCTGCTCCCTCCCATGAAGCTCAATCATCCTTTGTTGCCTGACCATTTTGGCCATGAAAACTGTGGCATACGTGGGAGTGGATGTGTTTGTACTTCAGAGGTGACTCATGGATTTGTGCATGGAGTGGGATATCCTAGATGAGCCTAACTTCCAAAGTCCATTGCTGCTGCTGGAGTGGGCTCCAGTGGAGGTGCAGGATGAGTGCTCACACTTGCCATTTACTTTAGTTTGCAGCTGCACCTGCATGAGTTGGGGCCCTGATGTAAAACGCATGGCTGTGAGCCCTCCCATTTCTGCGATATGACTGATGCCAAAGAGGCTTTGGGCTTTTACCTCTTGCAAATAACGTTCAGGCAGAGGAGATGAGAGCTTGGCAACTCTAATCAGCGCACACTGATCTCTTACTTTTCCCAGAAGATGTTGAGTTATTCACAGCTCCAGCAAACGAAGTCAGAAGCACTGTTGTTCTAAGCTGTCATCAGTGCAGGAAAGTACAGCCTCTCCTGCATATGGCTGTGTCTGCTCACAGATTCACGGCTGCTTTCCATCTGTTCGGGCTGGATCAGCAGGAAGTGAGAAGTGGGGCTCCTGTGCTCAGTCAGGTCTCGAGGGGCTACCAGCAAGTCAGGTGTAAAGCTCTGGTAGTCGTGCACCTCATTACAGGAATCTCAGGCTTAGTTTCTTCTCCTCTAGACAGAAAGCAGCATTGCAGCTGGACAGACCTATCTGGAAGACAGCTGGCAGCATTTATCCATTCTGTTTGCAGGCAGGGAGGAAGGAAGATGCACAAAGAACAAGAAAGGAAATGGTCTGGTAGAGGTTTGGGATTTTTTTTTTAGTGACCTCAACCTGACAAGGTTTAAATATTGAACTTACTTAAGCACTCAAATTTTTAGCTATTGCACATGTTTAAAACGATTCATGTATAATTAAAAGAATTAAAATATTGAGCTGATACTTAAATATTTAAGTTAGACTCCTTCCCAAAAGGGAAACCACAACTGTATTTGAATAAAATAAATGAATAAAATAAATTGTTTCAAACTGCAGTAAATCACAAAGGTAAGATCTTCAGGGGATAGGGAGAAATAAAGCATGAAAGAAATGTCATTTCCTCACTTAAAAATCTGTAATCTTCCAGTTTTGCATTGGGCATCATGTCAGCTGTTTGGATATCTGTCCTACATCTGGCTGCAGCATGTAGAAGTTCATTATTATTAATATCTGAACCTCTGCTATACATACCATCATCACTGAGAAATCTTCCAACTCTGTGGCTTTAATTGGATAGTACATATTTTTCCTTTCCAAAATGGGGCTTTTCAATTGAAAAAAACCCCTAATGTATCAAAGTGTCTTTACTTTGTTTCCTTTAAGATCCTAATTAGAATTTTTGCGAGAGCTCTTCATTTCCGTGTTTCTAGTTTGCTCACTTTGACAGCAGTGTCCTAGGTTCGTGTCCTTACTGTGAAACTGACTGTCCTGAGGGACAGGAAAAGTTGTTCTGGCATGTTTTGTTCTTCATCTTGTTCGTGAAAATATTTTTGGAAGGTTTGTCTTACATAATGTTCAAATGAAAGTATAAATAATACAGCTGCAGATTTACCCAGAACACAGTCTCCAAGCTCAGCATGTTGGCTTGCCCTGGAGATGAATATCTGCTCGGTTTGGGACATCTGTTGGTGACTCAGAGGCTTGGAGGTAACTCAGGGGAACATGGACCTATGGGAGCTATAAGGAATCTGTGATGAAATGGCTTTGCTCTGGGTCACCTCCTGACCAAGAACAGTTCTGAAGCGTGCTTGGGTTTTTGTAACCTGAATACATCCTAAGGCAGGTTTTACACACTGCTGTATATTTGAAGGAATGTAAATAACGTTCCTTAGATTGAAATATATATGAATATTAATACATATTCTCATATATCTGTCCACTGAATTCAAAGAACTGTTTCTACTTTACTTTCAGGACCTTGTTGTTTAAAGTGCGTTTCAGCTTTGAGTTCCTAGTCTCTGTGACACATTGTATCAGAAACTTTTTTTTTCCTTATTTAGTACTTGTTTTTGTCATGAATGTAGCTGTTACAGTTACAAGCAGTAACATTGTGAGATAGGAGATGTTGGGATCACTATGGGAAGTAGCGAGAGAAAGGAGAATTAAAATGCATGTTGGGATTGTTTTTGGGGCCTTTGAGTTTTTGTAGAAGTTGGTTTTACAGATAAGAAAGGAAACAGATTTTTGCCTTTTCAAGAGGTGCAGAGTTAGATATTTCGAGTTGTTGACCCGTGCAGGAAGGAATTCTGTTTTGTGCAGTGCATGTATGTACAAACATTAGTATATGTGTGAGATTGTTGCATTCTGTTGTAACTCGCTAAAGTAGAAATGATTGCCCATCTATTATTTGAAAGCAAAATTGATCTGAGCTGCGGTGTCACCTCTACAGGGTACATTTATCACTTTATTTATCTCTAACCCTTTCAAATCCAATCGATTCTTTCCTACAAGAGGCATGATTAGCACTTATAACACATACTGATACGGAAATGTGCAGTGCTCTGCAGCTGAAGTCAGAGACTTAAATTCAAGTTGAGCCTCTGACCTGAGCGCTTTGCTTCTCCACGGCAAGGTAACCAGGCTGCCTGTGCCCACCAGCCTCTGTCATCAGTTCCTTCTTGCTTTCCCTCCCTGTGTGGTTCCTTATTCAGGCAGGAATGGAGGCAGCAGGAGGGTATTTCTGTTAGCTTGACTTTCTTTAAACCTCCTCCACCTTTGGGATTCACAGAACTGTAGATCTGTTGTGTTGCATAGGACCTGTGGAAACTCATTCCACGTTACTTTTTTTTTTTTTTTTTGAGGAAGGAAAGTATTTTGACACTTCAGTGTAAGACAGGTGCAGTTGGTCTGCTTCTTTGAGGGATCAGTATTGCTTTAAAAAGGTATCTACTGAGATTCCTGCACCCATTATTCTAGGTGGCAAATAAAATAGTAAGTGAACAGGTAGGAGACTGTATGATCCAGGCAGCTGTAAGCGTTGCTCGGTGGTTTTTCATAAAGAAACTGGAGGCAACGGCAGCTTTCGTATCTGGCTGTCTCATTCCTGTGGCTGTAATGAAGTGGGAGAACCTGTATCAGTCCCTGACAGCTAACCTGGCGTACCAGCCCCTCTGGGACTGAAGGCATCAGGGAAAGTGGTGCATCTCAGGGCAAGCCCCCGAGGCATTCTGCTCCTGTTTCAGGGAACAGGCCTGAAACAGGGCAGAAGGGAAAGTCTGAAGTTCCCAAATTGCTTTCCAATGTCTAAAGTACAATATTTTTTATGTCACTCTTGAGTGTGTCTGGGGGACATACTGCTGTTTAGGCCTCCAGCAGCCACGTGTACAGTTCAAATGTTTGTTGGGGCTGTGTAGTAGAAACACGATGGTTGTATTATTTTTTGGACTTTCTGTGTTCTAATTGCACTTTGTTACCTGGACAGGGTTTTTTTAAGTCTAGTGGGACTATTTGGTGTTTTCAGTAAACATCTGCTACCATGGTATTTCGTAACAAGTGCTTTTTGTCTCTAATGTTTGCATCATAGTTATTTCCATTTTACGTATGGCAGAAAATCATCCAGAGATAAAACAATGTTATGATTGCCCAGCACCCTGAAGGTGATATGAGGAGTAACACATAAATAAAATGTTTCCCCCTGTTTTGTTATGTTGCTCATGCCTTAGGCAAGGACAAGGAAAGCAGTACTGTCTCACAGAAAAGTTTTGAGGCTAAATAAGCACGTGTGTAGAACGTGCTTTTATGTCCTTGGGTATGTGTGATATGGAAAAACTTCTTTAATTTCTGTTATTTTTCAGTAGAAGTTAGAAAAATGTGTCAGCTAGAAATGGAAGAGGAAAAGGAAGAGAGAGATTTGGTTATACCAGGGTTTGTGCACTAGTTTTAGGCTTACAGCTTTTGCCTCTGAATGTTACAAGTTTGTTTTGTGTACTGGCTGTGAGCTGCCCTTCCAGAGAATAGCGGGGACACAGAAGGAGCAACCACAGAAGACTGTAAAATGACATCTGGAATCACCTGAGGAACCAGGAGCCTTGGAGATGCCAATCCAGTCTCTTGGGTAACCAAGTTTATAGAAACCTCTGTGTATACTTATTGCTCTGAGCTGAAGAACATTTGTTGATTGTGAACTGCTGGGGCTCTGCAGGCAGGCAGCTGCATTTGAGCCACTCTGGGCTCTGTCTGTGCTTACAGAGTAGCTGCTTTTAGATTTTTAGCAATAGCAGGAACTTGAGTTCTGTCCTCAGATGTGTGAATAGCCTTAAACATCTCTATCCAAGGACACCTCTGTGTAGTCTTAACCAGATGTTCAGGTTTATTTAAAGAAGTGCTGGTCCTTTCATCCCACTGTACAAATACATATAAAATTCAAGTGCAAAGTTGTTTTACAGATTTTGTAAAAAATTTATTCTTTAATATTTGCGAGTTAATGGATTTTTTTTCTGGTATGTCGAAGATAGAATTGACTTATTATTTGTGAAGACTGATGTTAATATAGCAGATCAGATTTTTCACAAGCCAACATGAACTGTTTGTTCTGAATTTAAGCGTTATGGTTTTGTTTTGCTGATGCACTCTGTGATACTAAGGTTATTTGGATCAATGTGCAGAGTCACTTCATGCATGATTATGCTGTATTACATGTTCAGCAATATGTATATATAGGTGGGCCTGAAATGGGAGGAATAATGTGAGATATAATCATTCTGATGTCTTTGAGCTATTTGTAAAATGCAGAAATATAATCACGTTCTAGGGAATAGGGTCATCAGAATTTCTTTTTCAGTGACATGATTTCGTTTTGAACAGTAAATTCCCTGAGATGGATACATTTAATAATCGATGGAAAACTGCTGGAACATGAATCAAGGGCAGGGTTATTCCCAGGCTCTGTATCTCTGCAGCTGAACAGTTGTACTTCTGGCATCCTCAATGTGGATGTCGGAAGAAGAAGCTGGAAGACCTTGAACGTTTAGTGGTCAGGACATTGCTCTTTCTGGGATTCCCTGCTGGGAAGCAGTTTGCTATGTCAAATCTCAGGTTTACTGCAGAGGGGATCTGAAAATTGAGAAAGTTGGAGCACTTCAGTGGAGCCAGGTTATCCTGCAAGCTTCCTTGGCTCCAGATGTGAGGTGGATCTCTGGCCATCAGCACTGCTCTCTGGCACTCCTCCCTCGTGGAGGAGAAACTCCTTCAGGACCTGCTTCTTCCCTTCTAGTTGCAGGCTCCTGTATTTTGTTGAGAAAATAAACCAATTTTCAAGTGTTTTGAAAATGTGTTGATTCTGGTACTTGCGGTTTAGAAAAGCAAATTTGAAACTTAAGCCAAGAAAATAGTTGTAAAAGATTTGAGTTCTTGAATGTTTTACTTGTTTTTGTTGTGACCTTGAAAATCTTGCCCTGTTATACAAAGCCAGAAAGGTGTGAATAATTATGTGGTCTTAGACATGAGGAAAGAAATTAGGATGTGTATCACTAATGACACTTTGTATATAGTATTTATATTCAAAATGACATCTGTAGTTTTAGGGAAATTGGGGACTACAGTGGAAATGCACTTAGGAGTGGAGTATTTCAGCTTTATTGGAGCAGATTGAAAGCTGAAGCTTTTTGGCTGACTTCTGATGTAGGTCAACCTAATTCCTATTCGCTGTGACTTTACATCATATTATTTACAGCATAATGATTTTTTCATCTGGATTGAATGATTAAATTTGCTCTTTACCATTCAGTGTTTATTGCAAATGGTTTTGTTCCAACTGTACAACATGCCTCTAACAGTGCATGAGAGATGAAACCTAAATCCAGCCACCTGGGATGCCTGGCTGCAACTGCTGTGGACTTTACAGAGGGAGAGTGTAAAGCTCTATGGATGAAAAAAGGATCATTGTTAAATCCTATTTTAGAAGTGTCTACAAATGAACTGTTCCATTTGCTGTCCTTCAGAAAGAGCTGTAAGTGATGGCTTGCTCTGAAGGACACAGATCCCATGCAAACAGTTGGTTATTCAGAATGCTGTTGTGTGAAGACCCTTGCAAAACTTGTCACCAACTTCCTTCATGTTGTCTGGGGGCTGCTGGGTAAGAGCTCTCTTCTGGAAGAGTTTCACTGCTATGATTGGCAGGTTTTTCAGGTTTGTGCAAGACAAGTGCATCCTTTCCTGCACGTAGGGTTGCCCTTTCAGAACGATGATGTGTGATATACTTGTAAAAATCAGATCTCGTTTAATGGTTTTATTGTGCACATGAAAGTTGTGCACTATCAGTGTAGTTACTGAGATAATTTAATGCTCCTTTTATGCTTTGCTACCGGTGCTTTCCAACAGGGAGCTGTAAAAGGTAATTTTGATCTCCTTAAACTTTGTTTAGGTTATTAAGAAATATTTTTTAGTGGCAGAAGAGGGAATTCGATTTTTACAGAATCTAATAGCCCCTCAAGGCTCACTTTTTAAAAACCACATCAGTCAGATAAGGGAAAAGATGGGAGCAATCGGTTATCATGTTAAGTGTTCAGGGATTCTTGAGCATGCAGCATCCATGGCTGGTGGTCCCCAGTGCAGAGCTGTGCAGTGTTTGGTGACACTCAGTGTCAGCTGTTTGCAAATGACTGGGAGGTGAGAGGGAATGAAGCCATCGAAAGGCCTTGTCTAACCACGGTACTGGCTCTTCCAGTCCATCTGGAGGTGTTATTAGAGGTATCTCAGTGCCCTGGGCAGTCTAGAGGAAGGAGGTGGCTGAGCTGCCCCCATTCCAGGATGCTGTTCCAGCTGCGTTGAGAAGCAGTGATGCAGCCCTTGCTTGGGGTGGTCTCAGCAGGTACTTCTCAACCTGGTGTGCCACACAGGGAGTTTGGGCTCTGTTCTAGGGAACTGGACTGGGCTGTGCCATGTTCATCTTTTTATTTTCTTCTTTGAGAAGCTTTCTTTAGAATAGGATATGCTGTAATATGCCAGGAGAATTAACCAGAGGAAGCTTCTATGTAGAGTGAGAGAGGAGCTCATTAATTGCTTAAAAATTAGGCAGTCTCCATCTGAGTAATCGGTGTTGGCTGGCTGGCTGGCCTTCCTCAGCCTAAGAAGTAGCTCATTAGTAGAATACATACAGATGGTACTGTGCTCTGAGGTACTTAAAACACACAGGCAGAGAGCTGTGCTAACAAGACAAACCTGTCCTTAGCCTCTGTGACGGAGTTTGCTACAAGCAGCAGAGGGAACAGTGTCATTTGGCAAATATTATTAGGTAAATGCATTTCCATAAATCTATTTAGTTTTCACTTTTTTTTCTGCAGATAACAGATTATGATAAATACTCAAAGTAATTTACTGTTTCCGGAAAAATTCTATTGCAAGAACAGACTTAGAATAACTATTTCATTTGTTCAGTACCTGATTTACCCATGTAATTGCCTAGAGGAGGAGATGTATTCAGAGCCTAATTTTTATTTGGGATTTATATAGTTTTTTCTTTTCTTTCTGTTTTTTCTTACGATGTTCTCCTCTATGCAGTTTGTTAACAGTTTATTCACAGTAAGATTTTTTTTCTGTGGGAGTTGAGTCCCTCCTAAAAATGCTAGTGGATAGCAAAATAAGGAATCTTCCACCAGGGAAGTCAGAAAATGCAGAGCCTGGAGCCCCCAGCAGTGCTGGTGAGTGAGCAGGGGCACTGGCAGGCTCCTTCCTAACAAACCGCCTGTGCCACTGAGGCTGCACAGCCCTGGAGAGGGATAGCCCTGAGCCTCCCACCTTCAGAGCTCTAGGATAAATTCAGACGTGATAATACTCACGGCTTTGATTTCAAATGGCAGACTCTCCCTCTGCTCCTTATCCCGTGTGTCTCATTGAATGGGGAGCTGCTCCATCCCTCCTCCAGGCAGTTTCTTTTTTGCCTGAGTAGGGTCTGAGCCCATCTTAAAGTTACTGCTGTCCTTTGGTGCACTTGACTCAATGAAACTCTCTTTCCTCACACCATCTGCGAGGTTATAAGTATATTGATTTTTCTGGTTAAGATTTTTACCATTAAGACTGAGCTGGGGAAGAAATGGGCTCCCTCAGATATCCATTCTTCCCCAAACAGTCAGAGTTTGATCTCCTTTTTAAATACAATTTGTTTAGAGGTCCTTTTCCTTTCAGTGTTAGCATGTCTTTGTCATGAACTGTGACGAATTCTTTCTAATGAAAGTGTTTATTGTTTCCTTTGTTGATGCTGTGCAAACTCGGTGCATTTCACACCTTGCTTGGAGTGTTTGAATAGAGCTGCTAGTTACACCCTTCTGGTGCACGTTTTTTCGCCAAGCCCTCACCAGAGCTCTTTGCTCCATTTTCACCAGATATTATTTACATTGTTGCTTCTCTCTGTTCTTGATTTCTCACAGATTGGATGTCTGTTATTTGAATGTATGCTGCGGTTGAAAGGAATGGTTCCACTCCACCTTGATTAGTCTCTGCCTTGCTGTGTGTGTATAAGAGAGAGAGCCACTTTGGTAGATCTTTCAAAATTGATATTTGGTGTTCTGGAGTATATTTGAAAAATACTGGCTGGACCAGGTAACTCGGGAACAGATGTAATTTGTGAAGAATAATAGTTGCACACAAGTGTTTTGAATGATGCTGATCCTCACTGAGATAGAGTACTATTCACTTTAACTCCTGCTTTAGGGTTAGGTTCAATCCTTGCTATCTTGCATGGTTTTCACAGCCTGTGCTGGAGAGAGCAGACTGTAATGGAACAGTTTATTTTGTGGAACTCAAATATTTGAACCTGAAAACTTTGAAGAAATAGTGGAATGTACTTACTGCTCTGGGTCAGTGGGATTCAATGTTTCCAGGGTCATTTAAGGTGGCTACAAGTAGAAATGCAACTTAGTGGTGTATGAAGAGATAAGAGTAAGGAATAGATCTCACACAGAGGGGGCTGGGAAGGCTTTTTGCAAGGGGATGTGTAAAAGAGTCAGGCTTTGGAAGAAAAATCTGGAAAATATTTCCTTGATTCTAGATTTAGCTTGATGAAGAAGTGGGTGGGGTTTACAAGGACAGGAAATCACCAAGTGGCATGATTTCCAAGGAAATTTCAGGAGTGTCATGGCAGTGGAATTCCATAAACTGTTCAAAGGTGGCAGTGTATGAGGTTCTCAAACCAAGAAGGGCTTTTAACTGAATGTATTGAAAAAGGGAGATCACTATTCATTTTAGCTTTCAAATTTCAGGGTAATTTGATAGGGTTTACTAGTAACCCTAGGCTGTGGGTTCGTTTGTTGATTTTTTTTTTCCCTGCTGTAAAGCTATTGAGTTTGATGGAATTAAACTAGGAATTAACAGACATGACTGTGTAGCAATGTGATTGTTTCTCCCTTCTGTGTGCCAAGCTTTTGCTTATTTGGTGTGATTCTGCAAAAACATCCATTGATTTCGGTTATTCAGCAGCTAATTACCTCATAACCCACGGGATCAAGCAGCAGAGCTGCTTATTTAGCCTATAACAACACAGTTCTTATTATGGTGCCCAGTTGTGTTGGCACTGCCTGCAAGGAACCTCCCATTGACCCTGCTTGGGAGATGGCTGTGGAGCAGGTCTGCAGCACGTATCCTGCCTCTAGCCTGTGACTATTGTGCATGCAAATGGGCAGCAATTGCTGTTTAAGTAATGAGTTCTTAATGGATGTTTGTATTCTGTAAATCTGAAGCCTTTTTAAGCTGAGATTTCCCTGCCGGTGTCATTTGATGTGTGCCACAAATTGCTGAGGTGAGAACCCAGGCAGGAGGAAAACCAAGTTATCAGTGGAAGTGGCCTCTGACAGCTCCCTCTCCTGCTTCTACCTCAGACATTGCAATGGATAAGAGGAGAGAAAAATGTGAATGTATCAGAGCAAATCCTGAAGGAAGAGTCTTTGCCTTTTCTAGGTAGGATCATGATGATAATTGCCCTGCATTGGATTCTGGAGGGACCTGGCTCTTCATTAAAATAAAAGTCAAGCATGTTAATATGGTAGGTGTAGCAGCAGGAATTCTCCAAAAATGACACCTTGGCTGTAGTTTGACTAAACAGTCAACAAATAGCTTAGTGCAGGCTGCATTCAGACATGCTGTGCAGATTCCTTCAGCTCATCCACTTGAAAAGGCCCTCTAATACTAATCCATTTGGATACCACAGTGTTGTTTCCAAATACAAAATCTGAATTTTAATTGAAGTTTTGTGGTCCACAAAAGAAAAGTAATACATGGCTACTCTTATTTCAAAGACAAATCCTCTGGGGGGAACTCCCAGTTGCAATTCCTCAAGCATCTTTAAGACTCTCAGAAGCAAATCAATAAATTTCTCAACAACAATTATCCTTGGAAACCTTCCAATTAGATATGATATAAAGACACAAAGCTGTGCTGGTCTCCAGCTGAGTGTTGCTGTGAAACTGCCTTTGCAACTGGAAAGCTAAATGAAATTGTAAAACAGAACTTGACTTTATCAGTAGGAAGCTATCTTTTGTCAAGTACATGTGGGGATGAAATAACCTCTGAGGTTGGAATTGTCAACCCATTTAAACTGTTAAGTTCTCATGAACTGGAATTGTCTCTCTTCTGCATTTGACTGGAGCTCTTGAGTTCTTCAGCTGTACGAGGACCAGGAATACTTTAGTAGTGCTAATTAGAGGGCTACAGCCTGTCCTAAAGTGCTCATTTGAACTTAGTGATAATGATAAAATATTAATCTCTCAGAACGTTAATTAAGATTACTTACAGACATTGGGATCACTTTTTACAGAAGCGCAGAAATGCTGCAATTCCTGGCAGGGCTATTTTTAAAACATTCAGAAGCAAAACTATTTTACTGATATTATTTGTGATTAAGTTTTAATGGACTTGTGATGATTTGAGTAGCTAAGGGCTACAGCATGGATCAAGATGGCTTGATAATTCTTGCACTGTGAGTTTGGCACCGCTGTCCAGCACTCGCCTGATTGAACACACAAATTAACTCCGTTCTTCAAGAAAATACATGGGATTGCCTGGCCGCCTGCTTAGTGGGCATCTCAGTCCTGGCCTGATCAGTTTTTTGCAGTAGCAAATGTATACATAATAGATACATTTAAAGGTACCTCTTACAGAAAAACAGTTTGTTGGGATGGAAAGAAATAGTTCTGTGCAATGAGTGTTTGTTCATTAGTTCTTGGAGCACTGTGGTTGGGTGCTGCTAAAATGGTAGGGGTATGTCCATCTTCCCATATAAGACAAAAGTGGGAATACTTTTAAATAGCTGGGAAAAAAATTGGTTTTGTTTCAAACAAAGTCAGTGTGCTCCAGTATGAGTGTGGGAAGGATGCCTCTGCTGAAAAAGCTGTTAGTCCGAGTTTTTGGGAGGATTAAGATTGGAAGTTTCCATTGTCTCCCATCATGGGGGGATGAACCAGTGAAGGGCACCAACAGCTCTTTGCCAGGTATATTCCTCAAGACATGCTTGGAGACCAAGGCTGCAAAACAATCTTCTAGAAGCCAGGTTCTAGTACATTCTTCAGGCTATTTTGTGTGATCTAAATGGAATGAAATAGCCATGGGAGCAGAGGACTTTTAATAGGATGTGGGAAATTCAGGTTTGTGCTTTCTGGAATTACAGAAACGTTATTTTCTGTTATAAATTTTCTTCCTGTGTTTAGTCGTCTAGTCTGCATTTGATTTCTGCTTCCATGGTTTGACTCCAAGTGCACGCAGTTTGTGTTGCTATCTGGCAAAATAAAATGTGGCAGCTTCCTACAGATATTAAAGGACCCCAAAAATCAGGAAGGATTAATGAAGTCCCTGAGTGAGACTGTAAATTATGGCTGCTTTCTCTCACAGTCTTTGATGGCACAGTCAGATATTACTGCTCTCAAATGCTATTGCAAAAGCACCAGTGATGTGCTCCTTTGGTCTGTTAACTTTTATGTCTCTCCATATTGACAACAGTCCTTCAAGCCACATCTCTAAAACAGAAAAAAGGGTCAAAAATGTGCGTGTGTTTAATGCAGCTGATTTAAAAATGTCAGAGTTGAATTCTCTGGTGATCCACTGTATTGGAAAATGGTATGAGATGATGTCTTCTGCAGGGCATCACAGAGTGATGATAAAGCACTTGAGGTCTCCTTGGACTTGATGGGGTCTCTGACCTGCTACACCTCAGCAAGCATCTGCTCTGCTGTGATAGCTCAGAAAGGGTTAAAGACGTTCTGGAACCTTCTGAATACTGGAGCAGTTATTTTTCCTGTGTAACTGTGGAAGAATGACTATGCATAATCTAATTTTAACTTAATTTAATGTACCTCATAGATTTTTGTATACAGAATAATGCCAGAAGCATTTGAAAAAGCTTTTCTCTTACTGAAGCACATGTTAAAACTGACAACAACAGAGAAAATATGTTGATTCAAAGAACTTTTAAGAGCCCCCTCTTGACTTTTGCTTTTGATGATCTAAAAACACATTATCATGATTAATTTGTTGTTCTTGTTAAAATCTTAAGCTTTCCTTTTAATAAGATTGTGCTGATAGCAAAGCTTCTTATGCTGGTGCAATTTCCCTGTCTGTTAGTTAATAGCTACCTAATTAGAAATGTAAAAGTAATTCTCATTGTGTAAACAAATTGACTAAAAAACCTCTTAATGGATAATGCAGTTTTGCTATTTAATTTCTGTAGTATTAACAGAGAAAGGACTCTACTGTGAGGCCTCTCTAGCTGTGCTAATACAAAAGTCATCTGCTAACTAAACTGATTCTTAAAAAAATGGGATAAATTAGGGTTTCAAAATGGTTGTGTGAGTTCCCTTGTCCTGTGGGAAACAGAGGCAAAGACATTCCAGGGAGACTGTGGAGTTTTCCTGTGTTTTGTACATTTTTCAGAGACTCCCTGAACTATTTGTGTTTTTCTCCAAGGACATATATTGTTATGTCTTCTCTTTTTAAAAATTTCTGTAATGAAATCAGGGTCTCCAGTGTTCCTGTCATCTTTTCTGAACTAGAAAGCAAAACATTAGGGAGAAAAGGAGAAAAAAATTCACAGTGTGATTTCTGAGAAGTGCTGAAGGCCTTCATACCTTTCAGAGAACTGTAGCTTCCAGTTTTTGTTGACTGCAATGCATTTTAAAATACCTACCCTTAAAAAAAAATTTGCCTTGAGTACCTACAACTTGCTCTGCAATTGATGAGAGCTGCAGAACCTAAGCACCACTGAAAATCAAACTTATCAGTCATGCTCACTGGCTTCCTTTGATGACAGCAACAATATGCCTTGGGGAGTTTCGGGAGCTTTACTTAAAATTCCAGCACCTAAATGAAGAGAAGTTTCTGTTCATTTCTTTGCTTCTGGTGCTGTCCCCTTCTGGGAGCAGAGCTGAGGCTCTCCTAGGAGAGCAGGTACCACAGGGTCACTTGGAAATCCTTTCACAGTTCCTGAACCCACACATGCCCCCTCTCCCCAGTCCTGTGACTGGATGGGCAGCCTTTAAAGTGAGCCCTGCTTATAATACACTGAGATTTGTTTATTGTTTGCTGTAGCTGATTGTTAACAAGAGGAATTATTTTTTTTCTCCCTTTGGAGAGGAAACGAATATGCTGTTTTTTATGTGCAAGAAGAATTACCCAGGAGGGAAGGTATTAAATTAGCAGGTTATACCTCCTCATTTGCTGATCTATGTTCATAAGCCTTCAAACAATATAAATGCACCATAGTGTAGAGGGCTGTGTTAAACCTTTGTAGCTTCTCTGTGCTGGAGGTTGCTAATACTTGAGGTGTCACAGACTGGAGTAACTAAAAAAACCCCAAACCAACCAAACCCTAACAGTAGAATGATTTCTTTAAAAGTCAGTGATATCTGTGTTCAGAATTAGAAGTTTAAACTTTGAATGAGGTGGATTTCTTCTTTAATTGTACTATTAATTGGAGAAAAAGAAGACGAAATATGCAGTGTTACATCCTGAATACATATGGCATAAGGTGAAAGGCTGATACTGTAAAAAGTGGAATACAAGAGCTTTGCAGGACCCGTGTGCATGCTTAGATCTGCACCTGCCTCATTCACAGGCTGGGGCTCTGTAAGTTCCTGCTCATGAAATAGGGTTTCCTGGACTTCTACACACATTCACTGAGTTTGGGAAGTGTAGATTAATTTCATTGCAACTGTTGAAAAGGTTAACCGAGGCACAGTAAAAAAACAGGCATGTTATAAACTCGGTAAAAGAATGGAGCTGAGTCTCCTTGCAGAAGTGTGTTTGTTGATAGGGGAGGGAAGGAAGGAGGAGGAGAGGAAAGTGAAAAGTTTTGCAAAGACAAGGGCTTTGCCAAGATTTGGAAGATGGATAGAGGAGTGCTTCTTCATTTGTGGAGGGTGGGTTGTTTATTCAGTGTGCTGTTCCTCGCAGCCTGGGTTTAGAACCTGGGCTGTGTCCTCATGATGCCTTGGGAGAGGAGGAGAGCTTGTGCCTGGGAACATGGGAGTTTTGGCTGAGCCCAGTGCCAACCAAGGTAAACAAACAGCTCCCAGTGAGCCTGGAGCCTGGGCTGAGTACTCTTCTTTTTTTTCTTTCTTTTTTTTTTTTTTTTTTGCTTATATGGCAAAACTGTCAAGCAATGACTGAATTCCTTTGAAACTTATGGAGGCCTTGACAGCTTTAGAGCCATGCTGGTCTCATGTGCAGCAAACTGGGGTTGCCATGGTTGTCCTCCCACTGTGTATAGGTCTCTGTTTTTTAGTGGAGGTCCCTGGCAGTTTTTGGGGTTTACAACAGCTCATATAACACCTGGGAACTCCTGTGGATTGGATGCTGTGGAACTTGTAAAGTACTCGTCTGTCCAAACTCTGCACTGGTAAGAGATGGACTAATTGTGGACTTGTGCCATAGAAGTGGGCTTACTCAGGGAAGAGCAAAGAGATACTGAGGAGGTTAGGAGTGAAAACATCAAGCAGTTGAGTAGAGGAAGCTCTTGTCTAAATATAAAAAGGGGCTGGGAAAGCAACTGAATTCTGCCTGATTTTACAGCTTCCACTGAGACCATTTTTTAAATTTTTTTTTTTTTTTTTTTTTTTTTACTCTGCAGAAGCAGGGACTTGGCTAAATGTGTTCCAGGGAAAATCTTTGTGCCGTGCATGTAGGCTGCAGGGGGCATCAGGGCAGAACTTCTCCTCCAGCTGAAAGACACTGTAGTGCCTGCAGAGCTTGGGATGCTCAGGAATCCCCACCTGCCTTTCTAAGCATTGTTGTATGCCCCCCTCGGGCTGTCAGCAAACACAAATAAAGGGCAGATTCCAATTAAAAATGCACAGGGCCATTGTAATATAGCTAAAGAGGCTCTGTGGGTTGTAATCCTGTCAGCCTAGTGCAGGTTTCATCTCAGTGAAACTTACTGGATTGAAAAGGAAGAGCCTTTTCTGGAGCGCGGCTTTGTTGGGCTTTGCTCTCTCTGTCGTTTTCCACTTGCCTCAAAGGAAGGCTGAACTCCTGAAGTTTGAGTTGGCAGCTCTGGCCCCAAGTTTTCACTGCCTGCCCTTCAGAGGGGTCGATGTGCTACTGGTCAGACGCAGGTGTAATGTGCTGCCGGGGGTGTCTGATCATCACCCTCCGGTGGGAGCAGGGGGGAAGGTGGGTCAACAGCACTTGAGAGCAAAGGTCTTGCCATGTCCCTCTCTGGGGCAGCACTGCTGAAGCTGAGGGACTGCTCTCAAGGTAAAGAGGATTTGCATCAACAAAGCAAGGATGAAGGCTGGTTCTTTGCCTCGAGCAAGCCTCCCTTGTGTTTGAAGACTTTGAGCCTGACGCTCGGAGGTCATTTGAGTGACTTGCACATTTCTGCACTACCTGAGTGCTTGCTGAATTTCACTGTATGGCTGCTATTCAAGGCAGAAACCAAAACCAGAGTATAATTAATATATAAAAGCCTCTTTTCTTTGCCTCGGGCTTGTTTCTAGTTTGTTTGTTTCAGTACATTTCAGTGCGATTTCTCTTGGTTCACTGACTCCAAACCAATGGCTGGCATCAATACGTAAAGCCTCACAATCACTTTTGCCTCTTTCATGTGTGACTGCCTCAGAAATGGTGGCTCAGAGCACTGGAAATGTCAGCTACAAGCAGTTCTGGGGGCTACAGCTCTCCTTGTTGGGGAAGAGTTGTAAAAAAGCTTTGGCAGTGGGATGAGTTTGCTCTCCTGGGTGCAGGGGACTGTGGCAGTGACTGCTGCTATTTTGAAATAAGGTTATCTCCTGGACTTGATCCTTTTCTGTGTGTCACTCTAGTTTCTGAGAAAGGGCTATATATTTCTTGGGGGTGTTGAGTGTATGTATAGGATAAATAGAAGTTTCTTCACACAGGTTTGATTAAAAACAAAGATGAGGTTGGCATTGCTTTGAGAACTGCTGAGCAACTAAACTAACTGCTGGGCTTAACTAAAACTGCTTAAACTTAGGGAGGACTCAGAATGTTGAGGAGTGAGGAGGACTGCTGATGAAGGGAGAGTCTCTGGGATTACCTCCCTCCCACAAGGTAATCCAGTTAATAATCCTCTTGAATCATGTGGAGCGTTTAGGAGTGGCAGCCCATTTTGGACCATAACTAGGATTTTTATGTCAGTGTGTTTAAATCAGTGCTTGGTCAGAACTCTGTCTGTTCCAAAATTGTGTAATTGTCACGATACTTTTTTTTTTTTCATGTCTCTGAAGAGAGCGGCCCATCCCCTGTCCTACATCTCCCAAAAGTCCTGAAATTCTGAGTTTTGCAGAGACTGGTGAATGCACCTTATGGTGTTTACAGTGCACAGCGACACAACTGCAGTGCCCACATTTTCCCTTTAAAAGTGCTTCTTTGTCATGGAAGGCTCATCCAAATGTGGGGTAGCATATAAGTCCGAGAGTTTGGGATTTTGAGGTATTACATGTGAGCTACTTTTGGATAACTTAAATACATCTGCCCAGTACTTTCAGATATAAAAGGTCAGTGAGGTTCACACTGATTTTCTTCTTGACTTGGTTAAATACATAACTGCAGCTTAAGGCCATCAATCTTAAATAGAAATTCAGTGAAATGAGATGCCAGCAAGAGTGGATGGGAGATAGTGATGATTCTGCTTTATGATAGCGCGTGGGATCCCAGCAGGGCCAGTCCAAACTCAGGATTTTTGTTGAATAAGAAACTATGCACACTTCATATTTAATTTCAATTCCAGTTCAAAACAAAACCTCACCTTTCCTCTAGTTAGAACAAAGAAAAGCTTTCAAAGCTTTTCCTTACGGGAAATAAGGTTTTACTTAAAAGACTCATGTGTTCCTAAAGGATTTCCAAATGTGGGATTTCCAAGTGCAGAATTTTCCTTTATGGCTTTTCTTTGTGCTTGTTGTTTTTATGTTATACTGAAAAGAGGCCAAACATGCTACAAACCAGTCTTTTAAACAAGGAAAAAGACCACAAAGCAAAATTCTAAATTTAATGTGGAAATGAATAATTCTTTTTATGACCCAAATATTTCCATAAATAAGAGGCACTTGCAAGTAGCTTTCTTGGTAGAATTAAGAAATTGTGATGGGCTGACTCCATCAGCCATTTCAACCAAAATCCGTGTAAAAAAGCTGTCTGCCTAGCTCTTGGATTGCAGTCTGTGTGATGATGCTGTGTTTCTGTGGGGATCAGTGTCAATGTGAGGAAGGGCTTCCAAGTGAAACTGGAATGTGATATTAAGAATGTCAATATTTCACTTTCTAAATTGAAATTCTTGGTAGTGTTGAGGTAATCCATATGTCTTAATCAACTCCTGGTGTTTGAGTGGGAGGAAGCTCACACAGTAACTAGTTGAGGAGGAGGAGCAGTTAGTCAAAATAACTGCTTTTCTCCCTGAGGACTTTTGGGTTCTGGAAATATTTAACAGTTGAAATAGCAAGAGCAGCTGTCCTAAGGGAATTATCAGAGAGGCATGTGACACTGTGAATCGTATAGATTGCTAAATGAGTCTTTTGTCTTCAGGGGGCTCGAGGTGTGATAGCACCAAGTGGGCTTGGGGGATTTATCTGGTGGTTGTGATCGCCAACAACAGCACAGCAATGGCAGCTCCGATGCTGTGGAGGGGGTTTTGGGGGACAGGTGCGTGATGGGGCCCCACTGTTTGCTTGAAATGAGGCTGAGGTGCAGGTTTCCAGAGCTGGGGTCCAGCTCCTGCAGCACAAGGTCGCTGGCTGCTGCTCTCCTGGGACAGCTCTGCTGCTGGAGTGCTTCCCTGCACGCCTGGGGATGGCCTGCTGCCTCAGAATTAATAATTTAACCGATTATGAAGGCACGTTGGCAGATGCCGTAGTACCCGTCAAATCTAACTGCCTGTAAATTTAATTAGTGTGCAAAAACCAGCTTTGGAGTATACCAAAACTTAATTAGTCAGCAACTTAAGGTTGTTAGCGCACTCTCCAGGGTAATAATATCCAAAAAAGAGTACGTGACGGCTGTGATAAAATAATTGAAAGTGTAAGATCCTCACGGCATGTTTTCTTTAGTACTCATCTCTGCTCTGTATAAATCAGGATGGAGGAGTAGGAACAGCAGCATCTTGGAGCTGGGCTCTGGTAGGGGTGTCTACCCTCAGTCGTAGGGGAACAATTAATTAGCAGGTGTGGTGGCTCAGGTCTGCCCAGTCCTATGCAGAGGGTTGAGCCTGTCTTTGGGAGCATCTGATGTGTTTTTCCATGTGTCCACTTGCTGGTGAGGAAAACCATGGTCTTGACAAAAGTATGGACTAGTAATTATCAGTTTGGGAACCATGGAGTGGCTGGGGTTTTTCTAACTGGGCTGATGGGGAAGGCTGTAATTAATGTAGTAAGTCTTTAAAAGAGGTAGTTTGGGAGAAAAAATAGAAATTCTTTAGAAGTATTAGGAGCAGCCTGAGCAGTGGTAATTTGTCCTAGGCTTGTCCCCATCACTTCAGGTGTCACAGGTGCTTCTGGGTTACCACAGTGGCTTTGCAGCAAAGGCAAGCAAATGGCTTGATACCTGGAAGGAAAGCTGGTGTACAGTTTGTCTGCTGCTCCTGCCATGCAGTGCTTGCATGGAGAGAAGGATGCGTGACTTGTAGCCAGCGTTACTACAGGGAGGTTTTTAATACTGATGGGATGGCATGGTGTTACAGTGACTCACTGCAGGCTGTTTGAAAGGAAAGGAATGGGATTTAGTAACACAGAGTGTGCCCCATCTGTCACACGCTAGAGATGTACACATGTGTCTTCCTAATGTTCTGCTTCAGCCCTAAGCTGCTGCAAAATGTTTATCCCAATTAGCTGTATTTTTGTGGGAATCACTTCTTCTGTGAATGGAGCACAGACTAAAATGAAAGCAACAAAATTTTCTTCAAGCATCCCTGGGCCTGACTGGTTTGTTGCTTGATACTTGCCATCTGAGTGCTCCTGGTCTCTCATTATCCCCGTGCATCATGGGGAAAGAAGGAAACAATGAACTTTATGATCCCTGAAAGAATATGTAAAAGTCAACAGTGTCTAAGAAATGTCTGGAGGCTGAAACCACTTATCCACTTACATTCAAAAAGTGAAAGAATTAATAAAACATACTTTGGCTTCTCCATTCCCTCTCCAAACAGCCAAGACAATAAATTCAGTTCTTGTGCCTTGCAAATCTGACAGAGGAGGTATTTTGGAAGCACGTGAAGCTCCCCAAACACAGGTACTGCAGCCTCTCTAAGTACTTGTGCTGTGCACCCATCCTGCCTCTCTCCCAGACAGTGCAGAATGGGGGGAGTGAGGGGGTCATCTGCTCTGGTACTGGGACAGAGAAAATACTTTGCCTGTCAGTACCGGACTGCCTGTCTGCCTGCAGTGATGTCTCCAGCATTGCCTGGAAACCCTGTTCCAGAGTATGGGATTAGTGGAATTGTGCCCTGGGAAGGGACCTGGGTCCGTAGCAAAGAGCCTGTCCAGGGCTGGTGTTTCATGGAGTGGGACCATCTTTCACAATATAATGAACAGTCCAGTGGAACACTGTAGAGATTTCCTCTAAATCCTGTATTTTTATGGCACAGTGTCCCCACACGAACCAGGGTTTGGCTTTTGGGAAGTTGGTGTAGGGACAAAATGAGGAAGGGAAGAAAGGCCGGGGTGCTCTGTGTGTGTGTGTGTGTTTACACAGACACCCTTCCCCCTGGACTTGATACGCATCTCCTGGGTTTCACTTCACTTTCTAGTGAACCTGAAAGCTTAAAGCAGAACTGATATGCAAAAGCTCCATTTCACATGCACAAGGTTCACTCGCAACTCAGACTAGACTTGCTGAAGATAAGAAGATTTGCTGACAGTCACCTGCACAATTATGTTTAACTGTTAAGCTTTCCTGTGACTGTCTCATGTACATCCAGCTACTTTAAAGTCTATGGAAATTTGAGATTGACTTTGATAAAACAGAATTTTAGTGTGTTTTCATCACAGGCCTGTGACAAAGTGAAGAATGACTGACAGGATTCGGTAAACCACCAGATTTCTGAGAGACAGACTGCATGCTGCTGAGTGAGCTTAATTTAATGAACTGAGGCATGCCATGTAGTCTAAACTGCTTATTATGTTAAGAGGCAGCAGATAATCTAATGATCCACAGGTGGCTATTTTGATTTTACTGTGTGAAGTTAAATATGTGTTTAACGCCACCAGGCTGAGCACCTTGCTAGAGCACCTTGCTAGAAGTGTCTCAGAGCAGTAGATCTCACCTTACTGGTCAGAGAAACATTTAGTCTTTTAGCTTGACCACGCATGATGTAGGACAACCTGTCCTGAGCCATCATTTTAGCTGTGAGGACCTTCCTGGAGGGAGCAGGACCTGGGATTTGCTTGGTAGCCCCCACCTCACATGGAGAATCCGGGGTTGGCAGTGCTGGGGTGTTGATAGGAGCCCTCCCTGGCTCTCTCTCAGGGTGCTGTGGATGTTTGTCAGAATGAGACAGCCTCGGGCTTCCAGGGATCTTAATCTCTGTGACCAAGAGCTCGCAGCTTTAGCAAAAATTATGGTAAGGATGTGTCCAGGTTTCTTATTGAAAACCATGAAATATGGTTTTTATTTTTTATTAACAATACTTGGTAATTTTGTGCCTTCATACGCGCATATAGGTGCTCTGATCAGCTGGAGAAATGCACGTCATTTGTTATTTATATTTGTAGAATGCTTAAGTATTTAAAAAAAGTACCTATTCACAGCCTGTAATCAAGCTGTAATCACAGCCTGTAATCACAATCAATAAATTAATAGATTAATTAATAAATTAATGTCAATGAAATATGATTTTTCTATTGATTGTATGTCTGTTTATTGATTTTGGTGCCTAGAAATGCCAGCCTTATCTCTGGGTTTATCTTCCAAGGAGCAAGCTGAATTTTAATGGGGTTTGTGCCTAGCACTTAAGAACACTACTCTTCCAAATGTGCCGTGCTCCCATTTCTGGGATCAGTGATGTTGTTGATGTAAAACTGCTTCCAATCTTAATTGTAAACCTCAGCTTTTAATTGCTTTTGGTTCTGTTCAATCTGACTGTAATAATTTAATTTTTTTTTGTTTAAAATTTCAGTCATGCTTACCATATGGTAGGCATCATTTATACATAAAAGCTACTTGCTGTTTTACCTTTGGAAATTGTCAGGGCCTTCACAGTAAGAGCTTCCTAACCATCTGCTACCCTCTCTGACCTCTGGTTAATGTAGACATCTGCAGTAGTAACTCCGGGGTTATTAAACAGTGATGTCCAGTTGAATGCCCTTGTGCCTGGCTTTCCAAAAATCAGCACTGCAGAAGGTGATTGCGTTAGCTGCAACAAAAGCCACTCAATTTGCAGCCACAGAGGCCAGGCACGTGCCCCCCTCCCCTCCCTCCTGCAGGTCCTGCCGCACACACAGCCAGAACAAGTGGATTTGGCTGAGGGGACGCAGCCATCCCAATTAGCTGTGAGTTCAGATTGATGTCCTGTAATCCTTTAATGCTAGAGAGGCTCCAGCATTAGACCCCGTGCTAATCCATTTTTAGAGTGTGCGACGTGCATAAACAAGATTATGTCATTTTAAAATGAGCTAATTACGTGTAGGTAATCAGAGTATCCCTCAAATAACAGAAGAAAGTGCTGTAGGTTGAAATCCTATCCTCAAGTCAGCAGCAAGACTCTCCCTGGCTTCAGTAACGCTGGATGGGAGTGCTGGAGCACATTTACCCTGTCACTTCACTGGTGCTGGCTACTTCATGGCACACTCTGCATTCTGGGATTTGGGATGCTCTTGGTTTAATTTCGCTTTTTTTCTGTCAAAATTTTGTATATAAATGTTTGTCAATGAGGAGGAAGAGGCAGGTCCTCATAATCTCCGATCTTGCAGGAGGTGAAAACAATGGAGCTAATCACAAAATTTAAATGTCTGATGTTTCCAGTGTTCTGAGACTTGACACTCTTCATCTTGGTGCTGTATTAATTGCAGAGGAAGACAGACTGAAAATTTGAAGAATGCCGTACCATTATTAAAAAAAGAAGAAAAAAGCAAAGGAAAAGCCAATTTCATTGTATGGTTAATGTGCTTTTAATGATTTTTTTTTTAAAGGGCAAATATTGCTTACTAGAGCTGTTAAATTCCAAATGTTTTTGGAATCGTATTCAACCCTAATAATGACAATTAGACTTAATGCATTAGTGTTAATACTGATCTGTTTTCCCTAAAGCAGAATGCTTTTAAACACATGCTATTGAATAGCAAAAACCTCATAAATGGCTCAGGTCATATGTTGGTCTAAAACTGATTCTTATACGCATTAGTCCTTTTAAATAACAGAGCAAGGAAACAGTTCTAAAATGTGTTAGCTTAATGGGTTAAATATAGCAGTTAAATGCTGGGATTTCTGATAAAAGCTCTCTGTTTTCAATGACCCAGCAGCATGTAAAAAAATCCTGATGAAGTGGTAGGAGTTTGGGGGAAGAAACCTTGGCGTGGCAGGTACGGCTGCTTAAGAGTTGCGTTTCCCCAGTCTGTTCACAGCCCATGGGCAGGATGGAGTGTCTGACCCACAGAAAAACAAATAAGTTTGAATTTTTTGATGGTGGTAATTTAGAGGGGGTTTTTTACCCCTAGATTTTTTTTTAAAATTAAATAATTGGTTCCATGGATTTAATTTCTGAAATAGATTTTTCTCTTTAGTGAAAGTGGAAAACAGTTGTCCTCTCTGTGGCAGTAGGTAAGAACATCTCTGTAGGCAGCTGGACAAATGACCAATTCAGGTTACCAATGGTCTGTTCGAGTCTGTAGAGAGTAAAAATTGTGTGGAAAATGTGCATGCAGTTTCTGAAAAAAGATCAGGGAAGAAAATTATCAAAAATGCTTTTTTCATTTTTTATTCTTGACCAAATTTCATAAATACGTTAATATGAAGTATTTGGTTTTCAGTTACCTCAACGTATGGATTTTTTAGGAAAGTTGGTGGCGGTGTTTGTGCTTCTTGAGAGGATGTGGGTAGGAGGGGAGTGGCAGATGGGAAAGTCAGGAGAAGGTTAGGATATGCTTTTTAAAGGAAATGCAAATAGAAATGTAATTT
The DNA here is from genome assembly GCA_035584735.1 of Pseudotriccus pelzelni. NCBI lineage: Eukaryota > Metazoa > Chordata > Aves > Passeriformes > Tyrannidae > Pseudotriccus > Pseudotriccus pelzelni. The sequence goes on along the minus strand of JAWMRA010000146.1, from coordinate 9,455,812 downwards.
AAAAATTAAAATGAAAGGAAAAAAGGGTTTCTGAAGGATCCACTGGGTGAAGGGGGATGGCTGTGCTCTCGAGACAAGGGGTTGGATGCAGCATTTCAGCTTCTGTCATGGGTCCAGAGCCTTCCTTGGTGGAGAGGAAGGAGTTTGGAATTCTGGCTGGCAGAAACACAAGTGTGAGCTCTTTGTGCTGTTCTCCAGCCCGATGTAGCTCCCGCAGCCTGGCTGTGGCTGAAGCGGTTCGTTAGGGAGTGTAATTGACCTTGAAATGTGCTGGGAGTGCGGAGGACACAGTCTCACACTTTGGGGAACTTGTTTATTGTCAGTTGCTGCTTGTTCTTAAACCTTAATTTAATTCCCTTCAAATTCCTCTTTTAAAAAATCCCTTAAACAAGTTCACAAACAAGGAGAATTGGCAATTAAGGGGTTACAGAGGTGGGTATTTGACTGTGGGGAGGGGTATAGAGTAGGGAACCCTGTGAACAGGGTTGTCCATGGGATGTTGCCTCTGTAGGAAGCCTTATGGATCCAGTGCTGCTGCTTCTGTGGCAGATTGGATCTTCATGGACTTCCTTTCCTTTCAGTTCATATAAAGGAGAGACCAGTAGTGGAGCTGAATCGAAAGTGGAGCTGCTGTAATTATTAATTTTGCTGTAATTATTTCACTTAAACATCTCTCTTGTTGATTCGAACTTGAAATAGGTGCAGCCACTGTGTCTCGCTGTTTGTAGTAGGAAATGAGCAGAGAATGCTTCTGAGATGGCAGCGTGCTTCTAAAATTTTTGTGAGTTTGAAGATGAGATCAGTGCACAATGTTCTTTTTCATGGTGAGGCAGATGTTAAACTGATCTGCATGTGACATAGTATCCATATCTATTCAAGCCTTTGTTGCTTCTGCTGCACTTCAGATGAACACGCTACAGGTGCACAGGGCTTTCAGGTGAATGCACCACAGTGCCTTTGTTCCAGCCCTACAGTGAATTAAAGGGTGGGCTCAGTTCCGCGCACACTGTGTCTCACCTAAAAAATCCAATGCGCAGGCTTGAAGGTGTAAAGACCTTCCCCAGATCTTCGTTCGCGAAGACTGGCCATTACTTACTTACTTACTTACAGTGAATTACACAGGTTTCACAGATCCCAATACCTGTGGGATGAGGAAGGATGGATTTGCCTAAAGCTGTGAGGTGGCTGCGTGCACCATGATATTTGGGGGTGGGATGAGGGAGAGCCTTGTTCTGTTGGGAACTCTTCAGGTGCTGTGTCTCCATCTCCTTCCTCAGACACTGGCCTTTGTGTGGAGGGCTGAGCCCCAGAGTTGATCAAACTCTCTCCTCACGTTTGTCTGAAATTGCTTCGTACAAACTTTTAACTGCTTGGCTCCATTATTAAATTCTCACTGTTGCCTGTTTCAGGATGACATTTTCAAGTGGTTGTGTCCTTACGTTTTGCTTTAAAAAACCTCTTTGTCTCCCTTCACAGACTTGTTTTTGTACTAGACCTGCCATTTGTACTAAGAAGTCCTGCCAGTTTGGGCATATTTATTTCATTGCAGAGTCTTTTAAAATGGTTTAATACAATTTCAGGAGTGGAAGATGTGTGCTTTGTCTTGTAACTTCCTAAGCAAACTGTTTAATATTACCTGCAACTGTGTGATGTGACTGCTGACAATTTAGTTAAATGAACTGTTTTTCTGCCTGAGGTTCAGCTCCCCTTTTTGCAGCTTGGCTTCAGACTGAAAGAGAGTAGGTTTAGGTTAGATATTGGGAAGAAATTTTTTACTGAGCATTGTGAGGCACTGGAACAGGTTGTCCAGAGAAGCTGTGGATACCCTATTATTGGAAGTGTTCAAGTCCAGGTAAAATGGGGTTTTGAGCAATCTGGTCTAGTGGAAGGTGACCCTGCCTCTTCCAGTGGGTTTAGAATTTGATGGTCTTTAAGGTCCTTTTCAACCCAAAGTGTTCTGTGCTTGTGATTCTGTGTGGTGCTTGTTGCACAGCCAGAAAATTTAGGTATAGGGAAGCAAAGAGATTTGTTCATTGCCATACTGAGGAGGGATTTTGATCATAGCCTACCAAGTCACAACTGACTATGCTAATGTGTAGGTAAAGAGTTCTGTAGATGTCCCTTTTGGGTCCATCCTGTGGTAGAAATCTTGATTTAATCTTTCTGCAGAAGGTAGCAGTAGCATTTTGGGTGTGGCTGATCCTGATCAGCCAGTTTTGACCTTGAGGCTGGAGAAACTCGCACCTGGTAGCCCTCCTGAGCAGTAAAGGTTCCTGTTCCCAGGGATCCGTGGAGTCTGCCTGAGAGCACCTTTGTGCACAGTTGCTCGTTTTTCATTAGGCAGTGATTTGATTAGATAAAAATAAAAGTTGCTTGAGCATTCGCTTTTGCAGTGATGCATAACAAATTTATGCAGATTCGAATAGAAGTAATCTGCATGCAAAATATAAAATGTGATTACTAACCCATATGCACCTGTACTGAAGTTTAATCGGGTACAAATACGAACAGGAAGAGAGAAACCTAACAAAATGCACAGCCTTGAATTTGGGTATGAATTACTGCAAAGAGATCCTTATAGTGTTAACGATGATTCAGGTGTTTCCGGAGTAAATGAAATCTTTCAGTAATTTAAGAACACTTATTCTTTAATTAACATCTATTCTATTAAAAAAAATAATGCTACTTTCTGCAGCCTTTTCAAAATTTTCTTCCTTTAGCTGTGTTGTTCTAATGGCATTCAGTTCGTGTCCAGGATCACCCTGAAAACACAGATGATTGATTCTGACGATGTGTGAATCAGTTGAGAATGAATGTAGTTTCCTTGACATACGAGAAACATTACCAGTGCTAACAGTGTGCTGGGAGGTCAGGACTTAAAGTCAGGAGACCTTTAAAGAACACATTATTACTCATTTTCATAATAATTTTTGCGGTGTTCAGTGATTCATTCATCTAACCCTGCATCTTGTGTTCACATTCAGTACTTCACTTGCCTGTGATGGTTTTCATGGTCCAGGAAAGTTGAGTGTCAGTGGAAGTGCATTTTAGATGATGTTTCTTGCTTCCAGGATGCTCTGAGAAGACTGTTAATGTTCTGTGGTTAAGCAGAGGAGAGTGAATTCAGGTTGTAAAAGTGAGTGAGTTACAGGAAGGAAAATTGAAACCCAATTACCATTACTTGTTTCTTATTCTTAGAGCTCGTATCTGAGGGGAGACTCCAGCCCTTGTGGTACCCATTTTCAAAAAAGAACCCATGTCTGTACGAACCTGCTTCTGTTAATGAAGCAAGGGAATGGAAAGAATTGCTGCACTGAAAATCTGGGAGTGCTTGGGTGAGGTTTTGTCACACACTGAAGGGTGTAAAGGGTACAACGCTGGGAGAGTAACCCCCCCCCCGCCTGGCTGAGGAGGTGTGGGCACACAGCAGAATGGCCTCGTGCACAGCGCGGGCACCCTGCTCCTTAGAAACACTTCCGTGTAAAATGTTTCCAGGGTGGATTTCTCGAGGACCAGGCTCATTCAGTAAGAACGATGCTGTGATGAGGACAGCTGCTCGCAGAGAACCTACCAAATAAACTTTGTGACCACCAGCAGTTGCAGCTGAGCCCTGCTGACCCCTCTGGTTAAGAACGATTCCTGAGAAGAGATTTCTGACACATTTTGATGGGAAGCAAATGCAAGGAGTGGGAATGCTTTATGTAAACTGAGCTGACATCAAATAATCAAAACCACTTAACACTGGGACACAAAGTGACAGCATCACAGAGTTTCAGAATTTAAGTTGACACTCCGTCCTGTGCATTAGTGGATACAAGAGCAACCAGCACCATGGTGTGGGTTAGTCAAGATTTCCTCTGAGTGGCTGCAACACTGTGAGGCTGGCCCGTAACCCTGGTGTTGTTTTATACAGAGGAGTGGTTTTGTGTACAAATGAACAAGGCCTTGGAAAGGTAAACTGCTTAAAAGGTGTCTTGAACAGAAGGCTCCAAGTGGAGCATTATGTGGGAGAGTGGCTGGGGTTATTTGCCAGAGTGACTGCTGTGCTTATTGAAGGCTGTGTGTGTTGAGAGGGGGTTTTGACTGGAGCTTTGCTAGGCAAATCTACCCCTTGTTTAATAAGAATATCCCCAAATGACTGTATGGGGAGCCTTAGGTTCAGATTCCTCTTGAAGTTATGCATCCAAGACCTCTCAATTTGTACATATTTCCCAGAGGAAGCAGTCTCTGTTATTTCCTTTAAGCAGTTACCGAGGATATATGCTACCCACAACAGCTGCTGCTTGCAAGAGCCTTCATTTTGTTAATGTTACCTTTGCCAGAAAATATTCAAAACTGAAAATGAAGTATCTGTAGTGGTGTGTTCAACTCAGCAGGAAGCTGCATTGGTGCCAGAGTGGAAGGAGACAGAATAGCACAGTTCTGTAACAAATAAAGTATTAATCTTTAACTTACAAAAAGGAGCCGTAGGAAGAAAGGATGGCCTGATTCTGGCAATACTTACAAGCACCTGTGAGTCTTGAAGCTGTACAGAGTTTCCAAGAAATATCTCTATGTTCTAGGCCCTTAAGAAAATAATAGACTGCGAGGGGGCCACCCAACCCATTTATCCACTAGCAAGCACTACTGGCTTTACCAATGCCATGGTAAATCTTGGTTATCAGCTCTTCAATCACACAGATGGGAAAGGGTTTTGCACCACCATCTGCAAGGTCTCAGAGCTAATTGTGAGCTGAAAACAAGAAAAAAAATTGTTCCACAGGCCATCTTATAATTGCTTATCAACAAATGACTAAATGACTTGAAAGCAGACAAATGAGAATGTGTAAGTGTTGTAGGTGAACGGGCTCTGAGAGGTCAATGTTCAGAGAGTGTTCACAGGGTCTCAGGTTCCTCTAACTGCACTGGCCCTTTCCAAAGGCATTTGCTAGTGTCAGAATGGTATTTTTAAGAGGTTAATGAGCACTTAAGGAGGATGGAGGAGTTTCTTAATAGAAAAGGGGGAAAAAGTACACTGAAGAAAAAAAACCAGGAAGGCTTGTCTTTTTTTGTAGTTATTCTGTATTTAGGTGGACTCAGTGCTCTAGTATCTGCGAACAGTCTGTGAGTATAAATGCTTCAGGAGAAGGTGGCATTTCAAGATAAAATACTCTGATATTCCAGGCTCAAGTGAGCTCATGTTGTATATATAGCAAGAGATAGCTTTGACTGTGTCACTGCCACTGCTTGGGTGACGTGGCATCATCCGGCATTGCCCTAGAACATGTTCAGGCCACAGAGGTGTGATGCGTGGGTGCACAGTGAATGCGTATTTAGGGCTTGACTTTACATTTGGGTATAGAAAAATTGAGTTTTCCATTTTGGTTTACCTTGGGTTTGGGATTGTAGGGTGGTGTGGGAGTACTCCGAGCATTTACAAAAGGGAATCCAATGAAATGCCAGAAAGTCACCATAGAAACATTAATGTGTGGAGAGTATGACAGAATTGCTTCTGTAGACACTTCCGGAGGCTTTAAAGGATGATATTTTTCAGAAATAATGGAGTGCAACCAATTAACTGGAATGGGAAGTTTCAGAGTATTAGATATGCATAGGTGTATGGAGGGATGGAGATGCTTTTTGGATCATGTCCTTTGCTGCAGTGAGCAAATATGTCACATAGTCCCTTCAAGTTTATCAAGATATCTTATGACAGCAGTTGGATCCAGGCTCCCAGTACTGCTGTTCCCTCAGAACCATTGGGCTCTGCTGACTGGAGACCTTCTCATACCCCCAAAGGTATCCATGGTTACTTGGAGCTGTGTAAATAGCTTTTCTGCCTCTCTGGTGCTTTCCCCTGTTGTACTTAGGAGTCCATTATTTTGCTACCTTCAATCTTGTAAAACTGAATCTCAGTTTGCCTGTTCTCATAGATTATCCTTCTCAGAACTCCTTTCAGTGTGAATTTCTCAGTCATGAGCAAGTAGAACTGTGCGGTTCCCCTATCAACTTGTCACATCCCACAGATCTGCTAGTGGACAAGTCCAGGGGCCAAGGTTACATTTCATTTCTGGCAAATGCTTCAAGGTGGTTTATATCTGAGTTTCTTGTAAAGTGATCGTGTTGTTGGACACTGATTTGTTCTCTGCAAGAGGTCAGAATTGTTATTAGTTGACATCTCCAATGCTGTGAGGGAATATTAGGCAGTAATTAACCATTACATCTGTTTAAAATTCACAGTCAGTTCTTGCTTGCACAACTGCTCACTGGCAGTTTTCCTAGTTAAATGATACTTTGCCTTTGCCTGTCTTCGTCTTGTTTCCGAAGAGTACGGAACTCAAAGCAAGAGCTCTCGGATGTCATTTTTGCATGACAACTGCTTTGTGAGTGCTATTGGCAGTGCTTTGTATGGTTGGCTCACCAGGACATCTGGAAGCTCTGGGAGGTTCTTGGAGTGCAGATGAGGAGCTCAAAGCTTCCAGAAGTTCTTTGCTGTGCCGCAGGCTGATAGAGTGACAGGCCTTCCTGAGGCTTCTGCTTTTGCCTGTAATAATGTTGCAGGTAGAAATAAAATGGGCAATAACCATTGATTGGCATTCTGTTAGGTAATCTGTGGAGACAAAGCAGCTTTATACCTGCATGTAGTCAGTGTTTTTTTTGTTTAATCTCTGATGGTACGTATTTTTAACACACACTTCTGAAATTTTGTTGACAGTAATGAGTTCTTGCTTTTTATTCAGCATTCTTGAGCATTCAGAAAAAAACTATTTAGAAACCATAGGGCAGAAGAAATGCTTCTTAGTTGAGCTGGTGAACAAGTATTACTTAGGCCAGACCTATTGGAAGGTAATCCAACTTGTTCTTTGTTGCAGTATATCTGCAGTATACAAGAAAACAGAAGTTTTAAGGTTTAAGTGAAGTGCTTCAAGACGGCTTTTGTGGTTTTTTGCAAACTCAGTGTATCTTCTTACCAAAATCCCCTGTAACAACTGTTATCGGTTTGCAGGAATGTCCTGGGAAGATATCGGGAGGTCTTCTCATTGGCCTTTTTAACCCCTTCCCCTGTTTGCTATTGGAAGATTCCGTAAACCCCTTGAGAGCTCTCACTGGTGACCCTACAACCCCTAAAACCCATAGAAACCTGTACCCCACAATAAACTTGCTCTTTCTCTCGTCCCTCTACTGTGGTCTCTGTGTGGATCCTGACCAGGCTCCCGGGGCCACGTGGCAGGGGGGCAGCGGGGGAGCATCCTCCCTCAAGGTAATGGGCTGAACACCCAGACCCAAGAGGTTCCCCCTCGTCTTCCACTGCCAGAGTTCTTAAAAATTTTTTTAGTTTTAGATAACCTGTACTTGTCTGATGTTTGTGTCCTTGGACGGGGATTTCTAATTTTGAATGTCAGTCACGTGTGCTGCAAAAGAATGTTGTGAAGATGAGGATGATTGCTGGTTTTACGTCTGCTTTCTGGCACTGCGGTGTTTTGTCTTCTGAAAGTGTTCTGTATTCCTTTTGAAAATGGAATTCACGCAAGGCCACGTGCATAAGAAATGTACAAGTGTGCTATCATAACAAATGGAGGACACAAACTAGGCTGTAGGTGCATGGTGTTTGTTTTCTGATATGTCTGGTAAGATGTTTCCCTCCTCACAGAGCTTTACTCAGAAATTAAGAATGAGAGCTGATGGGACAAAGGGCAGATTATTTTCATAACTCCTGCATACAGAAAGGGTATTAGGAAACTGCATCAATTTGTCCTGAATTTCCATCCATATCTCATAGTGGATGATCTTAATGGTGCTATGACTCAAAACTAGTCCTTGGCCAAGGCAACTGGAAACATATACAGGACAGTTTGAGAACTGGGCTAGGAAGAAGCTCATCAAGATTTAGCCTCTGACTTTGGAGGCGTTGGAATTTCATCCTGTGTTGCCTTTGGTTTGGTTTTCTTAACTGAAGGGCCTTTGTTTGAGGTGTGTTAGTTGCTCACGTCAGTAGCCCTATCTTTGATGGAGCTGGTCATCTTCCAGGAATTGGTTTTATTATTTCACAATGAAATATTCGAGATACCATTTTTGTAAAAATTTTCTTTTTCAAATACGCTGCGTCTTGTCTTGGACAATCACTCTAAATTATCCACCAGGCTCCCAGTTCTTTTCAGAATTAATGGCTTGACCCAGTTACACAATCCATTCCTCATTCATTTTTCTGAGTTTCTTGGATAGTCATTTATTTCCCATCTCATTGTATATAGAAATGACCTGTCCTATATTTTTTGAGTTATTTAGCTGCTGTTGGTTAGTGGCAGTTCGTAGAATTTTGGCTTTCAGAACCAAACAGCCATGTTCTAGTGTATTTTGTGAGTTCTCACAGGAGCTGTTTGGTAGTGGCTTTTGTATTGTGCTGGGGCTGACATGACATGATGCTGCACAGTTAGAAATCTTCATCAGATGCCTTAGTTTTAAGCAATCTCTGACCAACATTCTGAAATTTGCTTACACTGGTTTTTGTCCCCCAAATATTGCTAAATTAACTGGGTTATAGCTAAATCTTTTTCTTTTTTTTTGTCTTAAAAAGTGAGTCACTGAGAATTTGCAGCTGTAATGTCATGTTCTCTTATTGCTATTACTTTCTGTAGATTGTATTTTTCCTCACCAGCACTTTTCCAAACTGGAAATAGGTGGGTTTCTTTGTGAACTGCTAAATAGACTCAGTTCAAATGAATGGCAGTGGGCTCCCACTCTGCAGCCATCCTTGCTGTGAGTTTTGAAATGGCAGGCATAGTTCTAATACAAATTTTGTCTGTGCTGTTATTTTAGTGCTATTTTTTAATGTAACATTTACAAAAACATTGGCAATCAAAGGACATGTTACCATTTGTGCTAATTTCAGGAGATGATCACAGGGCTATGTAATTAGCATTGATTAAACAAGGAGCTGAATGGAGAGAGGCTACTTAGGAGATGGAAGAGCAGGACATTTTCACTGCTAGACAAGGAACACTTTACAGTATGTAAATGAATCAAGACAGCTGGAGAATTCATAAAGGGCAAATCAGAGATGATTGCTTCTGTTACAAGGCAATAGGTAGGTCACTGGGCATTATAAGATACTTTAGGATGGTATCCTGTTGTACTATGGGGAAAGTAAGAGACGTGTAATGGAAATCCCGTTTCACAGCCCTAATAAGCTTGTTAATAACAATTCAGTGTGTTATGGCATTCAGTAAGGATTTCAGATTTTGTAATGTAGAATGAGGAGACAGACTCAAGTGGAAAAGGAAGAAAGACTTTGCAGTGAACGTTTTTTGTACAGCAGTGTGTTCTAGGAGCACCCTTTAAGAGGCTTTTGTGGACTGCAATTTAAAGTCCACTTGCACAGTGTGAAGACAGGGTGGTTCCACTTGTGTTACCTCTGTGCCACCTGCCTGTCTGCCTTTAAAATGAGAAGAAAACGTTAGAGACTTTGGTGCTGGGAATTAGGCAGGGCCAGTTTCCTTTTGTCAGTGTGACCGGCCATTGCTGCATGAAATGGCATGTGCTGAAGACTTTCTGAGCTCTCATGTGAAATCCCTTGTGCAAACAACTCGTAAAACCCCATGTGCTTTCTTGTCCATTCCGTAAACAGGGCGCTGGGGGTGGGAATTGGTAGGTGCAGGCTGTGTTTCTCACCTTGTTGTTCACCCACCTGTACCAACTAAGCAGATTGATGCTACCACCTGGGAAAGGCACAGAAATTTAGGGTGTCGAAATCTAGGGATGAGTTTTGTGAGTTCTCTATTCCCTTGCAGTGGAATTCTTGATATGTAGTGCTGTACAGAACTCATTCACTCAGTAGAAATGCCTGGGTGAGTTACTGTTTGGGTAAATCTACTCCAGTGTAGTAGCTGTATGAACCCCTTGAAGAACTCCAGTTCATCACCCAAATGAACAGAGTGCTTAGATCATGGCATTTCTCATCTAATCCTCCACTGTCTTGACTGCCCCTGTAATTCTTTGGGTTGACCACTCAGCTTTCCCTTTCTCCTCAGACCAAAAATCCCAATATCAGGGCAATTCCCAAAGTCTGCTCTTCTTGCTATTAGAAGAACTTGTCCACGAGGGTGAGTCTTTCTAATGGATGTTGCTTTTGGAACTGCCTGCTTGTATATTTTACACCAGTGTGAAAGTCATACATTTTTACTGCCTTGCATCGTTATGGGACACAACAGGATCTGTATGAATCTGCACAAACCTGTCTGCATAAGTTGCTTTTATTTTACCTCTTCACTCAAATTTTGATTCATGTGTGTAACCACAGTTCTGTACATTTAAATGCTGGTTCAACACTTCAGTGGTGGGTACAATATTTTTACTCATTGGTCTGTCCGGGACAAGATGCAACATATGTGAAACTGGAGAGCAGCCCGAAGCAAAACCTGCATGTCTGAACAGTTCCACAGCTGGAAAAGAGGGGTGGGAGTGCAAGTTTTTTAGCTTGGTCTTTCTTTTTTCCAGATTAACCCGGTTCTTTGAATCTCAACACCAATTTTGTGTGTCTGAAACCCTTTTCTAGACTTGTCTACAGGGGGCAAGGGCTGTGGTTTTTGTTAGAACCTGACTTCAATGATGTAACTCAGAATATGTTTGCCCTTGCTTCCAGACCACCTGCTCATCTCTGAGCTATGCAATGTATTGATAGAGGTGAGCACACACAAGCTTACTGCAGGTTGCTTGTGCACTGTTGTGCTGTTTGTCTGCTCTGGATCCAGTTAAAGGAGGAAGTCTCAGAGCTGTGGATGTTGTGCTGCTTTTGGTCCATCGCCCATTCCAATTAAGGTCTTTTCACTAGGAAAAGTCATGCTGGTAGAGAGATATCAACTATCAGCTTCATTTTTTTTCTTTTTTTTTTTTTTAGTTCTTCTCTCCTTATTTTTATTCTCTTCTTGAAGGAGTATGAGGACACTAGTACATGCTGTTCCCTAATTGCAGTGGAAGCCTGGGTGAAGGTATACATTAAAGCATGAACAAACAGGAATCTGCTAGATAAACATTTAATTTTTGCCTGCCTACTTCAGTTTTAAGTCCCAGAGGACCAACTTCCTATTATCACTGAACCTCATTATAGTTTTATCTCTGGTCTTATAATAAAATCAAAAGCATTAAGCAACTAAAGCTGTCCTAGGCTATTTAGGATCGATTCAGATAACCACTAATTGCAGTTTGCCTCCCAAATGCTGTGGAAGTTGAAGGTCTTTAGCTATACGTGGTGGTCAAATATCTTCTGAGATACTGCGTGAAGCAAAGTTAATAGCGCCCAGGGTTATTTAATATCCTAAATAAGGATACAGGGGAGGAAGTGGAAGGCAATCTGGCAGTGTCTGCTGTAGCTGCTGGCTTGGTTTTGTTACAAATTAACTGTATCAGAGTGAATTAGTGAGGATAAAAAGGGTTGCAAATGTTCATAAGATTTGGAAAGGGAATTTAGATTTGCTTGTATACGCGACTTCCATGTTTTCTGTGGAACTAGTTCACATGGTTTCAATTATTCATTTAAGTCCCATATTATTATTTTCAGTTTCCTGAGTGCATGATTTATGTATCTAAGAATATTAATGCCAAATGCACAAATTGAAATTCACTGCACGTAGATTAAATTGGCTGTATGCATTACTTAAGTTAAATAAATTATGTACTTTAAAAAATGGGTCTAATAGTTACAATTTGCAATTCGAATGACCTATAAACCAAGAATTATTTACCAACAAAATGTTTGAATAATACTGAGTAACAAATACATTAGAGAATTTCATGAGTTCTTGGCAATTAGTGAAGGAAAAAATACTCGTCAGATATTATGTAAGTATTTGTTCAGTGGAAAATTGAATTCTCAACAGGTTGTTTGTAAAGTCTGTCTGAATGTAAAGAATGCAGAAATGGGTAAGGTGTGATGAAATTGGGGAGGGGCAGACTCAGGAGCAGGGTCATAGTCCGACATACCTGAATGACTGTTGGATACTCTTGGCAAAGGCACATATGAGGAACTCATGGTCACTTTTGTAGCTGTCCTATTACTGTTGTTGCACATATAATACTCTTTCAAGAAGGTTGGATTTCTGCAGTTGAGTGTCTTCTTTCTGGGAAGAAACAGAAAAATGTAAGACTGTGGCAATACTATATGCATGGAAAGTTGTAATGGTGTGGTTAGAGTCCTCATTCCTCTTTGGCTCCAGAATTAAAACAAGACTGAATCTTGTCTTGATGGTGCTCCCCTCTTCTCTACAAACATGATCATGTTCTTTTCATTTGACTGCCCAAGTGCTGGAGTGTCTGGGACTGCTTTGCTCACCATTGGAAATATGGGTCTTCTTGGAGGGGGAAACTTAGTCTTCTTGGTAGTTAAGGGGCTTGATCTCATTTTTTTCTGTAAGTCAGTCTCTACTGAGATGTTTCAAGTTCTGGTGCTGCAGTCAGAGAGAAGTATTGGAATGACTAGGCAAAGGGGTAGGTCTGGCTCCATGAAGCTCTTCCATCATTGTTTGCTCTAGTCCTTTTAAAAACAAAATTGTACCCTAAAGTCTGTGGGCTGTTGAGCTTTTAGTCTGATGGAAAAATTATGCAATAAAAATAATCCAAACACAGACTGTCTCTCCCTAATCAACCTAAGCTAATTTTTTTTTTCAAATACCATCTTCCAAATGCCAGTAATCCATCAATTTTCAACCTCCTTTCTAGACTTCTTCAAGAGGAACCCTTGTGTTTTATAAACCTTCCTAACAGTTCATGTATACAGTAATAACACTAATAAAAGGTGTAGAGCTTTATGTTATTGTATAAACAACGCAGCTCTATAGCAAAAGATTTAACTGTAGGACATGTAAAAACAGGTACTTTAAGAGATTAAGTGCTTGGAAGAATTAACAACAGATTGTGTGGGCATCTTGAAAGGTCATGCTGGTAATGATTGTGTTAAGGGAAAAAGGCATGTTAGCAAGGAATAGGCAAGTATGAATGTTAAATCTTGGATGTTAAATTGCTTCAGTGCATTACTGAAGATATGGTGCTCCTTATCACCCCCCATCAGTCCTCACTAATTTTTGGGAAGATGCAAAAGTCAAGGTTAGTTCCAATTGACTGAGAGGTGGAGCCTTCAACATTTCCTTCCTACATATTGCATGTTCATCTTGAAATTTATTCATTCACAGGAGACAGACAAGTATGTTACTGTGTTACCTATGATTTTTTTTTTCCAAGTCCCTGTATTTTTAAGTATCTTTTTTCCACCTAGGGGAAAGAGAGAAGGAGGGGGTTCTGAGCTGTTGCAGTTCTGGATTTTAAGGTAGTGCTGTAGGATTGCAGGGAGCAGCCTGGGTCAGGAATAAAAGATATCACAGTTGCTTTCCCCCCCACTCTTCCCTGTGCTCATAGTGTCCTATATTCCACCCCTGCCACAACCTCTACAGAAAGCATTGTGGCAGGGCTAAAACCCAGTTTGGTTGTTGGGACAGTAGTTGGATATATTACTGAGTTTTGAGCTCAATGAAGATCAGAGATGTGCATAGGCAGAGCACTAGCTGAAATATGTAGTGCAATACATTGTGGGCAGCATTTTTATTTTCCATTTATTTCCATTATTTCTGTCAAGTAACACTGTTGTGAGGTGAGTGGGTTAAGTGCTCCTTTTTAAAGTTTTCTTTAGAGCTACAGTTTTGCTGACTCTGCAAATAGGGTATTTCTAATGCTATTGCAGTTCTCTTATAGTGAGGGGAATTGTATTTCTGTCCTGTGAAGTACCACATGCCTGGCTCTATTTGTTATCTTTCACCTTTATGAAAGTGCATTTGAATAACAGAATCTGCAAATACGGTTTAGGAAGAAGAGAAGAAAATATGAACAGTTCTGAAAAAGCCCTTGTAAAATAAATAGGCACTACTACTCCTACTGTAAAGAAACCAGGAGCCTGATATTATGTGATGCTGAGCACCCTGTACATTGGTGGCAGTCAGCTCCTCTGAATTTTAAGTCATAAAGTGACTTGCCAGTGAGCAGCTGGGCTGTGATGGGACTGCCAAAAGACCTTGTTCCCCCTATTATAGTCCAACTGTGCTACCCTGACAGTAATGGTGTGTTGCTAAGATTAGGCAGGCTCAACGTTTAAATTTGAAATTAATTTTATTTGTTACATTTAATTAACTATTATATTCTATAAAATGTGCTGTGTAAAACACACAAAATGAAAACAAATTACCATCTGTGGCAATTTAACATTTCTTCTATGATTAAAAAAAAAATGAAAGAGACAGCTTTATCTTGAAAAATTACCCTCGAGGTAAAAGGTAATCCTCCAAATCTGGCTGCCAGATAGAAAAGTGTAAACCTTCATGCCTGTGTCCTACCCAGGGCTCTTTCTCCAATGTGGGGCTGCTTTTACTGTTCCTAAGAGAAACCTATTAATGTTGATGAACTTCTTGTATTAGGATGTAAATAAAAATGCTCATGCTGAGAAGTACTACCTGTTTGCAAATGTGGTCTTTGCCAGAGCCTGCTGGACTCAATGGAGAAGCCTCTCTGGTCTTTTTATTTTGTTTAGAGCATATTCTGGCAAGTGTTCACAATATGGATGTGTGTGATTTAACAGAGGGCAGCAGATGCATGCTTGGGGTGACTCTTGTTCCAGGTAGTTGTAGCACTGCTAGGGAGCCACAAGGTGCTCGTTAGAGACAAAGCTATTGCTGTGTTATTTCTGATCATAAAACAGGTGATGAGTTCCATCCTGGCAGAAAAAGATCTAGCTTATGCTTGTGCTTGTCGTGCTAATTTTGTAGCAAATGTTTTGTTTTATGTAGCAGAGCTTTAGGTATGGCAGGTTTTAGAACAGTCTCCAGCCAGATACTGAATTGGTCACCTCCAAGAAAGGGAGAGAGAAAAGTCTGGGCTCTACAAGAGGTTGGTGTCTTGGGGGTAAAATGTCAAGACCAGATCTCTCTGATGTCAAGGGTGCAGGGAACTGTGCTGGAGATGAGCCAGTATGTCCTGACTGGATAAGCTCTGCACCTGCTCTGTCAGGGAACCTCCTCGTGTGGTAGGGTCAGTCACTTCCAGCGAGGCTCAGGACATCAATGGCTATCTGATGTATAACCCATCAGCCTTTTCACTACAGGCAGTGGGCTGTCTTCTCATGTTTTCATATGTTCTGGAGATGATATAATCTTTCAAGTCCTCTATCAGATTTAAGGGTAAGGATTAAGGGATGATTTGGTCTGTTGGGTTCTATAAAATGCAATTTTACTTCAACCAGTCAGCTGTCTGAGTTGCTTGAGACTGCTAAGTCTTCACATGGTTGGGAAGAGCAGGTAGCTTAAATCTCTGGAAGAACTAAACCCAACTTGATGTGGAAGTTACAGAATTCATTGCACTGTCCAAAAGTGGCACAGCAGTAGTGAAAAATTGCTTTGCGTGCTGATGCTTTCGAAGCACATCTGCTCTGCAAGTGTCCCTCTGTGATGACAGATTTGAAAAAAAATAAAAAATAAAAAATGCCTCTGGAGAATTTTGTAAGCGGGTGGAATATGTTGAGATCTGCCCCCCCTATGAACAAAAGCATAGCGGTGCTGGCACCCTGGCTAGGCTGTCACATCCATTAGGCAGCGCCTAAGCAGAGCAGTACGGGAGTCTCTGGAAAGTTTAGCTTGAGAAAAACATTAACATTAATGTCAGCAGGACCAAATCTGCCCACCTATTAACTTGCCTGAACTCGAAGTTGCTTGTGCTGGAGCTGAATTTAGCTCCAAGCCCATGTGCATGTTGTCCTCTGCAGGAGCAGAATGTCTCTCGCTCGTCTCTTCACAGCCTTCCTTCCAGCAGTGCTCCTGATGCCTGCCCAAGGGGTGCAGGAACTGTCAGGCCGGGGCAACTTTGCATCCCTTTCCTTCCTCCTTTGGGTATGTTTTCTGAAACTGTACTTGCTGATTTGAACAGAGGCTTAACTTTCTGTTGTTTTCTTCTATGAGTGTTTCTAGATCTTCCTCCCTTTGCCAGCTCTCACAGGTTTTCTTTTGCATTTGTTCATCACCAGCAAGATCTTGTGTTCCGTTGGTATTAAAAAAACCAAACATATGGGCCTTAAGGTCTTTGGAATAAATTAAAAGCAAATGGATGGCCATGTTTCTCAGAAAACACGTGATTTGTCCAAAACCAAGCTGGACACTTTGTTTTCCTCATCAAAATTAACTATATTTTTTTGACCTAAAGATGCTGTAATATTCTAAGCTCCTACTTGTAACAGGTCCAGCTTCTGCCTGTTTTGCTCACACAGTATTGAGAGCAATTATTTCTCATTTTTTTTTTAATGAAGGCTATTAAAATACTGCTTTGAGAATATTCTTGTCCTCTTATTTTCTCTTTCACTGTGGAGAGGCATCTCCTGTGCCTCTTTGATGTTGTGCTGGTTTTTTGCAGGTTTTTTAGACTGAGGTGTGAAAACAAGAGCAGCGCTGGGCGAGGCAGAAGGGTGTTCAGGCAGGGGCAGCCCCAGCAGCTGCTGCTCTGTTGCCTCCTCATCAGTGCCAGAGCCCTGGGGAGCCAGGCTGGGGTCTGCGTGATGGGACAAGGCATCCGTGTGCTGGAGGAGATGGCTTGGTCCCAGCACCAGCTGTTGTTGACTGTCTCTCTGCTATCCCATCCCTGGTAGCAGGAAGCAAGTCTGACTTCTCATGTGTCTCCCACCAGCTGGAGCAACCCAGGCTTGGTCCACGGGCAGCAAAATTCAATTTTGCCTGCACGACTGGAGACCTCGAGCAGGGCCGATGTGGCAGCTGCTGCCCTCCCTGTGCCAGTGTGAGCTGGAGAAGGAGGTGCTCTACAAGCGCTGCTGAATTGCTGTGTCTTGTGAAGCGCGTTCAAAAGGGGCCTCACTAGAATGTGTGCAGGACTGTAATCCCTGGTCTTCACTTTCTTGCAGAAGTGTGCTGTTCCTCCGGTTTAATTTTTCTAGATACTTTCGGAAGAGAAATTGGGCTGAATACCAGGTCGCCAAACGGAAATCAAAGTGCTGTCAGCCATTGAAGCATGTGAAAAAGCTCGTTCTCTCTTCTGGCTCCACTTTAATGGGGTTGCTCTGGGTGCCTTTGCTCTGGGAAAGTGCACATTCAGGCTGTGACTCAGAGTCCTTGAATGGGTTTGTGGTCTGCTGAGACGAGGAGTAGCTCAGGAAGAGACAACTTTCTTTTTCCTCTTCTGTATTTCTTAGAAAAACATAACAAAACAACAACAAAAAAATTTCCTGTCCTCAGCTGCAGCGTATGATGAACTCTGGTTGAAATGCCAGCTGTATTCACTTGTGTTTTCCCTCCTGTGCCATTTCTTCAAGGAAACTTTTTTCAGCTGCTGATTGCACAGATACAACAGACATAAGCTGATGTGCTGCAGGAGCTGCTGCCTTATGCTGGTGGGTATTTTGGTGCTGCAGCCTGTTGAGTGTATGTGATAATTGGTTTCCCTTTTGGTCTTTGAAGACAGAAGATGCAATTAGCATGTCCGGCATCTTTTCTTTCATACATTCTCAAAATTGCAATTCTTTTAGGAACACCGAGGAGTCAATAAATTCAGAATTGGTTCTTACATTGTAAAATACCTTTGCTTTCTGAGCATCAGAAGAAGTTGCTTGCCCTAGTGGCTGTTCTTTTGGTGCATTTGAATTCAACTGTGGTGTCACAAGTGCAAGTACAAAATCCTATTGAAGTACACCAAAAACATTAAAGGTACTCTGCAAAGCTCTTGAGACTTGGAACTTGCACCAAAGGACAGGTGTCAGCCCTCAATTTGTCTTTCAGGCAAGACTTGAGAAGCTTGTAGGTGGATGATGGGGAATATTTACATGTTAAACATTAGGTAGGGTTTCATAATGTACTGAAAACAACTTGTGTTGCACTTCAAAGTTTACCAACATCTGATTTCTAGCACCTTGTCACTTCTGAATAACAACACAACCAGCCCACACTGCAATCTGGTTACCTGGAGGAAGGCTGAATGTGAGGAGAAAAGAACAAAATGTGAGGGCCATACCGTATCAGGTTCACATATGTTTGTGTATACAGGTCTACATGAATAAACCGAGACAGTTATCCTTACTAGAGGTGACTGGGGACCTTCATGGGTTGCTGGAGAGCAGCTGGTAATATCAAAGGCTGTATGTCTGTTTCCCACTCATCCCAGATCAATTGTCTTGCCTCCTGGCTCATGCTCATATGTGGATGTACATTTATTCTTTTCTGAGACAAAAAAAAGTCTTTTTGCCCCAATGAGAAATGTCAACACACTGAAATGTCAAGATTTTACAGACTAAGAAATATATCCACTGATGAGAACTTACTGGGATTATTCCAATCTTGGATTAAATGACCAGAAAAGGGGAAAGGATAGAGCAGGAGAAAAAGTGTAATTCCACTGACTTTTCTCATCCATGAATGCTGCTGAGGAAGTGTCTGACTAACTGCCAACTTCTGCAAGGAAAGAGAAGTATCTTTGTTTTGCTCAGTGTGATTCCTTTGCAAAAAAGTAACTCAAGTGGGTAAATAATCTTTGGGCAAAATTTGCCTTGTGTAAACAATACCAATAAAAATCAGTTAAATGATTCATTTTTCTATTTTACTGGTTTCCTGTTTCAGTTTAAATTTAAAAAAAAAAAAAAAAGAAAAAAAAGAAGAGGTTAGATGTGACCTCAGCATTCTGGTTCTGAACAGAGCTGCGAGGGCACCCCCAAACCTTGTTCTTTCAGATCTTGGTCACTTCAGTAACCTTCCTTTAAAATGCCACCATTTTCCAACATCCACTTCAGATTTACAACAGTTATTGTCCTAATTAGAGATGGAAACTGTTGTCTGAGAGATAGCTGTGTGGAAACTGTCAAATGCTGACATTTCATGGCAGCCATGGGAGCTGGAGATTTGTTTTGGAGGAGTTGCTAAAAATACTTTCTAAAAATCCTAAAAATACATAAAAAATATGTTTAAGATGTGTTCTGCTATATGTTTTAAAAATCTTCCCTGCCACTGAATTTAATATTTCATTAGAAACTACGAATCCTACAAGAAAAAAGAAAAGTGGAAAGAAAATATGACGTTTGTGTTCATTTGGCTGGTTTTGTAGGGTTATTACTAGCAAAGCAAATTTGGAACAAACCCTGTTAGGATTTCTGCTCCTCTCTGTAGAGCCCCAAGTCTGCCGTATAGTCATTAATTTACCAATTTTGGAAGGATTTTTATCTAATAAAAAGAGAGATGAGTAGGAGCCTGCACATCTTTGCAGACACAGAGATACAGTTTCGAAGATGTTGTCTCAAGCCCCTTTGATGCATCCTCGGTGCTCTGTGGAGAGGAACAGGCTCACAGAGCATCCCAGTGAGCCTGCCCTGCTGTGCTGGGCATTGTGCCGCAGAGAGGGATGGGTTGAGAGCTTGCCTCTGGCAGTGTTGGCTGGCAGGTTTCCGTGCCCAACTCCTGGCTAGGGTAACGAGAGCCAGTGCTTAGAGTATCAGATGTGCTATTGAGAAGGATGGGAAGGAATGAGAGATGAAGGGGAGTGGGGATGGGGGGGAAGCCTTTGCCTGCTGCTCAAAAGTGCATGACAGACAGAAGTTAGTCACAGCTGGAGGTGGTTCATCCCTAGGTGTGTACAAGGGCTAAAATCTGCCAGCAGTTAGCTAAGCTGGGACTGAGTGGGCTCAGGGACTGTGGATTGCCTCCAAGGGATGCCAGAGCTGCCAGGAGGGCTTTGCATTGCCCAGGTCTCAGTGAGCAGATTCAGTGCAAATCCCAGGGGATTGATGTGGTTGGACCCAGGAGGAGGGTGCTGGTGATGCTCTGTGCAGGCTGCCTGTTTGGATACCATCTCTACTTGCTGCTTCTATTTTCAGTCTGGCTTGGAAACAAGGTTTTAAGCAAGACAGACACTGAGCATCAGACTCCATAGAGAGGTGTGCGTGGTGGTAGGTTCACAAAAGTCTGGGATTGCCTTGATCAAAGAAGGGAGAGGATGGATCCCATCAAGTGGCAAAGCCAAGGTCAGAGAACAGCAGGTATGGTGTCTGAGATGGTGGCTGGGAGAACCTGTCTCTGTCCTGGACGATGTTGAGATGGTCAAGAAGGAGAAAACTTGGGGAGGAAGGGGGAAGGATATAATCCAATTTCCTCAATTTAGTGAGAGAAGTGTTATTAAATGCAAGAGATGGATAAGTTAAGGGAAACTGTATCAGAAGAGTGGCTGGGGCTGTTGTTGTGTTCTGGATTTGATGACTGATTTCATCTTAGCATAGGTTGAAAATGTGGGAAGAGTCTTACCCTGCTGGGTACCCTGTGGATCATCTTTGTTACTGGGCTATGGTCAGGCTAGGCTGGGGTTGAAAATGCAGCACGCTCGTTTTTTACCTGTGAGGAAGAGCATGCCCATCCATCCTGGGCCATTTGAAAGAGGAAATGACTTTTGCCTTGTGTATTTTGTCACCTTCTGGGGGCAGTGGCATTGTTTGATAACAGTGTGTGCAAGAGTTTGGTGTTTGATTCAAGTGTTGGCACTTTTGAATAATCTGTTCTTGTCTTGAAGGGTTGATGAACCATTGGATCATGCACAGGAGGGCAATTACCTTCTGCCCTTTGTAGCACCAGAGTTATTGTTCTGAGCTGAGGTTCCTTTCCTTGCAAAGTGGTTGTCATGGTAGCTTCTTCCCATATCTCAACCACAAAAAATGGTTTGACCTTCAGTTTAGTTGGCAGAGGGTCAGAGTGGTAGCTGAAGGGCTGGAGAGGAAAAGGTGCTTTGGGCGAAACCAGCTTTGCGATGAGAAGAAGGCTGGTGACTGTCTGCTGGTGCTAGTCCAGCAAGTGCTCCAGTGGTACGAAATAGGTTAAGGGTGAGAGGTAAACAAAGGCATCTTGAAATCTTCCTTCAGAATTTGTCAGCTCTTAGAATGGTGGGATTAGTATACTAGTTCTTTCCTAATAGGTAAGGATTGGGATTATTTAGTTTTCCTCAAGATTATGGTGTTGTTCAGACTTTTTCCCCCACCACCACTTTTTTTGTTGCTTAAAAAAAAATCTAGCTGTGTGGGCTAGAATAGCTCTGAAATGCAGCCAACTGGCAGGCTGTAAACTAACTTAAAGCAATAATTTTATAAAGCTGAAATAGTAGAAATTCTGGGAAAAAACAGTGTTTTGAATGCACATCTTGAGATCTGTGGAGTGCGTGCGTGCATGTGCTCATGCTCGTGGTGGGGGAGGTATTTTTCAGAGCACACCTGCCTGTCTTCTAAATTAGCCAAGTGAGGGTTTGGTTTCCAGCGAGCTTTCTCTCTCCACCCATCAGGCCCCACAGCTGCCAACTGCTGCCTCCACAGATCAGTCAGTGCCCACTGTGGCTGGCAGGGCTGTGCCTCGGCCAGCCCTGGGCTTTGTGGCTTTTCAGCTGGTACCGAGGCCTGCCAGTGATGGTGCCCTGTCAGCAGGGCTTGGCTGGCCAGGGGAGTGTGTGAGTCGCCTTCTGCCTCTGCAGCAGCCTCGTGTGGGTGGGCAGTCGGCCGTCCAGTCCCTGGCACTCCAGTCCTCCTTGGCACATCCCTTGCTATTGATGAGACCCTTGGCATTTTCTCCTGCCACTTCAAACATTGTTTGAAAACTTCTTACCCTCTTTATGCTTGAGACGCATCTGAAGATCCTGCCACTTACATATATTCCATAAATTTTCTCGTTCTGACAAGAGCGTGACCTTTCGAAATGCGGATAATTCTTGCCTTTATCGCAAAGCATCTTTTCGCTTTCATTTCCCCAGTGTTTCTGAAGCTTTCTATTTGTACTCATTTCTTAACATCCAAACAGGTCAATACCTTGCTGATTTGTTCTGGTATGTGTGTTCAGCAGGAACCAGCTTTCTCTAGCAAGGAGGTGTGGGGGGGGATGAAATCCTACGCCTCTTCAGATGAGTCTTGGCAGGTGTAATCACAGGATTTGTGATTCATGTCCAATATCTGTGAGAAGAGCTGACATCTTAGGGCCAGTTGCAGATATTAAGGGGCTAAGTAAAGCCTGCTTTTGATGTGTGTGGATTTCTCTCTGCTAGATCAAAAGTGAAGTTGTTAAGTCAGTTGATCAAACCTCCAGTCCCTTCTTACACTAGAGTAACTGGGTTAAATGCTGTCCTAATCAGCTTAAATCTCTACCTTTTCCTTCTGCCAGGCACTAAAGAAGTTAGATCTGTAACATATTAGTTTGTTTTGATGAACCTGCCCCTAATGCTGAGTAGGATGGGACTGCTAAAGGAGCATAAAAATTGAGTTAGTAATTACATGTAATCCCGTCACATTGAATGATGAAACCTGGCTGTAGGTTTTTGTATGTGAAAGGTTTTTAAGGTCTGGGACTACTGGTGCACTGAAATTTTGCTCTCTTCTTGTATTGGCACATTCCATTTTCTGGCTGGGTTCTTCTGTTGATATTCTTGGTGTGTCTCTGCTGTGGGTATCCTTTGCCTGAATTTGGAAGAAGCTGCAGAATTGGGTCTGATTCTGTTACCATGCTTTGTGCTGGAGTTACTCTGTTCATTTCTGTTTCTTTGATTTGTCTGAGCTTAGAAGTTTTCAGTACCATAAGTTGGTAACTGAGGGAAGGGTTTTTTGGAGTCCATCTGCATTGCTGAAATTCAAATCCCCATGGGGCTCATCTCTTAGCAGTGTAAAACTTGTCTAAACAGCAGCAGGAATCTTGCCTAGATTGAAGTTTG
Organism: Pseudotriccus pelzelni; assembly: GCA_035584735.1. Taxonomy (NCBI): domain Eukaryota; kingdom Metazoa; phylum Chordata; class Aves; order Passeriformes; family Tyrannidae; genus Pseudotriccus; species Pseudotriccus pelzelni. The sequence continues at coordinate 9,433,090 of JAWMRA010000146.1, read as the reverse complement.
CAGGATCTTACTGTAAAATACCGGAGGTATTCAGCTGCAGTGGTAGCACAAGGTTGTAGAGGAAGAGAAAACTTTGGACATGGAAATCACAGCAGCTGCTCCAATGAAAGGGTGTGTTACTTTGTTTGTTTGTTTGTTTGTTTTGGGGAGGGTGGGTTTTCAACTGGGGGAAGACAAGCTTGTTTGACAGAGGAAACAGGGTGAAGGGGCATGAGAAGGGACTGCATTTCAGTGGAGAATATGAGGGTTAACAGCCCTAAAAGAGAGGGGATGTAAAGATCAGTCTTGGGGGTGTTCTAACGAGATACTGCGTAAAGCCCCAAATCCTGCAGACTCACTGAAGCAAAAGAAAAACCTTGGAAAATGGACTCAGGCGGCTTTTGCGTCTCATCCAGCAGGAGCAGCAGCACGAAACAGTTCAGGGACACGGGGCAGTGCACTGCAGACCCCTCTGTATGGGGACCGTGTGGTCTTCCCAGGTGTGCCAGAGGCAGGAGCCTTTTCCTGCATGTACCAGTGCCACTGGCAAGGCAATGGGCTTGTGTGTCAGAGCAGAGCCAGGCACTGGCTGAGGGTGTTCGTTGCACATTAGAATTTTAAAACAGATTGCTTACAGCATGCTTTTCAAGAAGAAGCAGATAATACACACCACTGCCTTTTTAATGTAAAGCTTAAGGTAGTCTGTGATATGACCAGTTTTTATGTTGGTTTAAATTTATTTTAAAACTTTAATGCTGTCAGATGATGCATTATCCATACCTAGATGCCTGTTGTTCACTATGCAGGTTATCTCCACTATGACAGCTCTGTATCTTCAATGTCAGATACACTGTTCTGGAGTCAGAGTAGATTTACAGATTCTATTATACTTCCATTGAACAGCTCTTAATCTGAGCAGAGGAAAACATGCTGCAACCAGCACGTTTTATCCCTTGCCTTTAGTGTTAGAGCTCTTTTTGGCAGGGTTGGACATTGTGTTACAAATAGTCCACCACCAGCTCTGTCTTGAACACTAAAAATCTCAATAACCCTGTAAATGCTGGAAGGCAGTGGTTTCTGTCATTCCCAAGCATACTGGAGTCTGGATGAAAACTAGCACTGGCATTAATTGAAGGTCTTTGTCTGTGTAACCTTGCTGTAGTACACAGGTCACCTCATGTTGCTTTCTACTCTTGTGCCACAATCCTGTATTACAACCTTCATGTAAAACAAGAGTTGTGAGTCTGAATTTAGAAGCTGTCTTCAGTCCCTCATTGTTTTGGCAGCTTTATTTTTGACATCACTGTTTTTTTAGTAATTGAAGATTATATGCGTGAAGAAGTGTAACTGCTCTGTGCATGAAAAATGACATTTGTTGTGCTTGTATGATTTTGCAGACAGAGTTTCTGCATTATTTAGCCTCTTCTGAGCAGCATAACACAGGATGCTGCCCTTGGCCTGTAAGGAATAGGAATGGCATTGCTCTGTGTATGTAGCACCTTCTTATGTCTAGCAGAGTTTCTTTTCTCTCTTAGTTATAAGCAGTATAACATGAATTGCAGTAAGTAGGTAGGAGCATAGCAAATACTCTGGGAATGTTATGAATGTGAATAGTCCCTGGTGGGTTTTCTCTTCCCCCCACCTATTGCTTCGCTTTTTCCCACCAGCTGCTTTGACCTTGTATCTACCTTGAGATTCACGCTCCTTGCTACCTTTTTCTCCAATTTATCCCCGCTGTTAGTGCTTTGAATGCCATTGGCTCAACACTGTGGTTATTCCTATAACTCAGCAGTTCCACCTTGTTTCAGCTGCTGAAGTCTATCTCTCATCTTTCTCTGCTTTTTGTTCATTAAAGACAAAGAAAGGGAGCAGGTGAGTTTGAATCTGTCACTGGGAAGTATACAATTTGATTTGATTCTGTCTGAGGAGGGCTCTTCCTTATGTGCCAATGTAGGTCATGAAAAAGAATAATCAGCTTACACATGTATCCACATGCTGCCAGGAAGTAATCCTTCTTAGCATCACTTTATGGGGTTTGGAGTCTTTCTGAACCTTCTAATCCCTGGTGATATTTAAATAACACGTTGTGATCACTGTTTGGCTTAGTTTGTGGAGAAAAGATGGATTATACAGATGTATCAGGGTGGAAATGTGCATGTGCCTTGAGACATACATGGACACACAGAGTGTATATATTCAACATGCAGAATACTTTCCATTTGCAGACTATGGGACATGCTGGGTCAGCTTTCTAGACAGGTGCTCTGGGATGGCTGTGTGTCTGAGAAAGCAGAGATACAGCAGTGGTGATTTGCTGTGCTATTTTTAGATGGAAATTTTGTTCTAGAAAAACTAGAAGAACTGCCATGATTGTCCCATTTCTGCACATAAAGCTCAGAAAACATTTGCTACTTCAACGCTCAGGATGAGACAGGTGTGTTGTTTTCTTACCCCAGTTAGCTGGGTTTTTAGCCAAAGGGGGTCTGCCTTGCAGATTTATGATTTGAAAATAGCTGTGAAGAGCTGCTTAGTGAGTCATGTGCAGAAGGCAACAGAAAATGTCTCAATCTATGGCATCCAGCACCTACACAACCTACTGCTGCCTCCCACATGCAGAACCCTTTCCTGGGAAGCACTGAACCCCAGGGATGTTTAGAAGTCCTGAAGGCACCACTGGTCAAGCTTTTCTCCAGGAGAGAAGCTGCTTGTGACACTTCACCAGAGTCAGAGGGAGTGTTTTTGGCTGGAGTTCCTCCCTTGCTTGCCATCTCCAGTAGTGGAACTGTGAATACAAATGTTCCTCCTCCAGCTCCTCTGTGTTGGAGCAACCTTCTGTGTTTCCTCCATCAACTGTGGAGTGGATATAGGACGTACCACTCTGTACCTTTGACTGAATACTTCCTAAGGAAGTTTCCCAGCACATGGTCCAAGTATGGGTCCAAAGTGTAGCAGTTACTGTTCTGAATTAGGCTCAGTCCTGTCCTGTCTTGCTCCAGTGGTCAGTCACATACCAGTAGCTGAACACACCGTGCACTGCAGGTGCTGGTACTGGCCCTGTCTGGCCTGGCTGGCAGTGCGTTACACACGTATACTGCCTGCAGCCCTACCTTCATCTTTAATGTAACTCACAGAAAAGGTGTGATTTTCATTGTTAGAGGGATGGACTTTGATCTAGCAAGGAACATAAATGAGTAAATAGATCCATCTTTTAATGGAACAAATGAAAGTGCTTAAGCTTCAGCCCTTGCACACGCTGGCTCTGAAGGCAGCTTGCAGGCAGCACCACTGGGTGCTTTTGGAAGACATGTCAGAAACACAAATGGTATCCACAGTAGGAAGCCAGGCTCTGGTTCATGAACACCAATTTCAGATGCACGGCATGCTTTGCTGATTAGAATCAGGTCCATACAAATTATGAATTTATATTAAAAGTCCTTTCCACTGGCATGAGAAATTGTCATTGCAATAACACTCGCTCTATTGTTAATAATAATTGAAGTGTTTGAAATAAAAAAATACTAGCCAATATTTAAACTACTTATTATCAAATCAAAGTTTCTTAGATAAAAGCACTTAATTAATCTGCATTCTATTTGCTAAGTATCTACATCAGAATTCAATAGAGGTAAATAATGCTCCTATGGTTTCTGATACCAGATAGCAATGCTTCAAGAAATGAATATGCTACAATAACCAGCATTTTGGGAAGCTGTGTCCTGTAGCCAAAAACTGTTCTGCATTTGAAAAAGGATTATTAATTTAAAGCAAATGTTCAGTTACAGAGACAAAGTCTTTGAAAGCCTCCAAATACTGTTTTGTGAATCAAGGTTTCTGTTTTCTTCTGAAGTTATTTTATTTGCTATGGGTATTGATACTTGGAAGCTCAGATGATTTCTTTGATACAGCCAAGCAAGTCTTTACTGTGCATATCATGTAAATTGACATTCTTCCTTTTTTTTTTTTTTTTTTTCTTTTGTAAGACTCTGGTGACTCCTGGTCCTGCTTTGCAGTGAGAACTATTCAGAGAGGTAACTCATGTCACCACAATAAGCACACTGCAGCCTCCTTCATTTTTCACTGCTGCCTGAAGGGCATGTGGGGAGGGAAATGCTGTTAACCTGCAGAATTTTTATCCTGAGGAAGTACGATGATTCAGTGGGTTGCCTTATTGAACTGTAATTCGGTTATAAATACAAAGAAATGGTGGTTAAAAGATGCTAAAACTGACACACATTGACAGAGGAGAAGTTGGTGCTCTTGACTAGGAGTTGATCCTAAAAGTCCTTGATCCTCCAGGTACAGTAGCAGATTGTGCTCAGTGAGTAAGTTATTGTTCTCTTTCTCAGCCCTGCAGTGTGATGTGCACAGTTTGATTTCTGCCCAGAAATCCACTGTAGTATTTGGAGGTACTGAAATCTGGAATGTGTTTCAGGTTCCTGTGTTGTTTCTCTGCCTGTGGAGAAATGAAAAAGAACTTTGGTGCAAGTGCCAGAGGGATTTGTTGGGATGATTGCAGTGTTCTTGTGGTATCCCAATAATTAAAAAACATAATAATTACACGACTTTCATTTTGAAAAGAGAGTTAGGTTTCAAGCACTTGAATCCCATTGATTTCTCATGGAACATGGTCTCATAGAACACCAAAGTAATTTTTGATATTTCACCCTGTCACCTTTTCTACGCAGAACTCGCTAATGGATTCCAGTACATATGTTGTCACCAGCTTTTAAAACCTATAATTAGGTCCAGTTCAAAACCAAATATATTTTTATTAAATGATTACGATCTTCTAGCAAATAATTATTTAAGAAAGCATAACAAATGCAACCATTTATTAAAAGAGTGCCATTGACAACATAAGTGCTTAGTATGAGTACAGAACTGCTTATTCTGTGTTGAGCACCTGTCATGAGGTACCTACTCCAGATAGTGCTTTGTTGGCTTGCAATTTTAATTACTGAAATTACTATTGAGATGGATGAATACAGGGGGAAAAAGTAATTTATATAAAATATTTCTTGTTCTAAAGTATCTTGAGGCTGTTTTACTCTGCAGTTGTGTACATGTGTCTTTTGATAAAACATATAATTGGTATATTAAAGAGTTTGTACAGAAGGCACTTCTAATTTTTGGCTTTTAAAGAAGGTGCTTAAATGATCCGACTGATAAATTTCATGCTGATGAAATTTTCAGCTATCTAATTAGCAAAAAAAAAAGTATAAGTCATTGTTAGAATAGTTGTTCAGTGTTCTTCAAATCATGTCTTGTAATTTGCAGAACAGTGAAGAAGTTTGAAGGAGTAAATTACAGTTTCAGTGCAAGAATTGGCAGGATATACACCATTTCCTGAAGAAGAAGTGTGCTTTCTGATGAAAATTATTTCTGATTTTCTGGCCTCCTGTGATTTTTCTGTCATCACTCCTAGATCTGGATCAGAACAGAATTCTGTGATCCAAATGCTGGAAATTTGAGAGAATTTGGACTGTGATAAATATTTTGCAGCTGACTCACTCTGCTTATGAATGAGCTCTGCTAGAAAATCTGGCTCCCACAATTAAGTGATTTAGAGACCTAATTGCAAGGCAAAGGGGAATTGTAAGCTCCTATTTTTGTGGCAATGAAGGTAATTTTAGATCCTGAATCCAAATGGTGGAACATATGGAAATTATGGATCCAGACTTTGGCTTACAATGAGCTTTGCACAACAAAAAATCCCAAAACCAGTGATGGAGAGAAGCTCATGCACAAGATCTGAGAATGGCTGAAATGCCAGTCACTGGTGTCAGTGCAGTGGAAGTCACTGCACGGCCACAGAAAATAAGCTGTCGAAATGAGAGGGAGCCAGGGGCAACAGCATCACTTAATTGTCTGCTGTTCTACACTGCTCTACTAAGTAATTAGTAATTATTTATTGGAGTGGTAGCCATGGGCTACAGCTGAAATCAACTCATTTTCTCAAGACTGTAGTCTTAATACAAAAGACGAGGGGTGAAGGAGCAAGTAAGAGGTACCAAAGTGAAGTTGCTTCCCGAGGTTGTGCAGCACATCAGCAACGGACTGTGGGTGAGCAGCCAACAGGATGGAGAAGAGTGGGGAGAGAACAGGAGTGCAGTGCTGCTGGTTGAGACTGAGAAGTTGCGACTCAGTTATTCTAGTCATGAGAATGAGTTAGTTATGGCTCTGGAGGGTGACTTGTAATCGAAAGGGGAAGAAGAAAGGAGACACATATTGGGGTTTTCTGCATTGTTTGCTGAGGAACAAACGCTGCACCAGACAGAAGTGATGTGAGACCAGCAGGTGTACTCAGCCCTCCTGGTAATTCTGTACTTGGCCACTTGTTAATTCTGTTGGTTTTCCTTCTCTGTACAGTTGTGTAACACTTCAGGGAGCAGAAGGTGCTGAAGGGTGTGTAGGAGCAGAACAGCTCCTGCCACGAGCACAGATGGTTGGAGAACAAGCCACCCTCAACAGCCACGCTGGGGGTTTTTGTGTTGGTTTCTTTTTTTCCTCTTTCTTTTCTTTCAAAACCACAGTTTTAAACTGGGAATAATTTAAACAGAAATAATCAGATTCTTCCCACTCCTTCCTGGGGTCTGCCTGTGCTCTCTAGGCATGCAGTGTGACGGCAGCAAAGCGAAGCTGTGTTGTCTTAAAGAAGGGAAGGTCTGGTTTCTCCATTTATCCAGAGAACAGAGAGCAGCTCTGTCCTGAGCAATTGCATATCAGATCATATGAGGTTGTGCATGGAGTTATGGATGTTGTTCTTGCCACTTTTTATTGTTGTCATAATTTATAGAATCTGTGGTAAATATTAAAGTGTGGAGATTACTTTAGTCTTTTCAGAAATGTACAGCCCCCCTCCTTGCCCAGATATTGCTGTGTGATGCACAAGGCTTTGGACTGTCACAGGACAGCACAAAAAAAGACAGCTCAGACTTTTTCCATCCAATGGGAACTAGGAGAGCAGATTTGTGCAGGCAAGACCTGAGCCGGTGCATGGAAAGAAATGGAAGGTAACAAGGAGCACCAGTAAGAGTGTGTTGCTTTGCCAGTGAAGCAAAGAACAGACACTGCTACACGTGTTCAGATGTGTCAATGTCTCAAGTACAGACCTGCAGAGAGAGTCTTTCCTAGTGGAAAGGGGTTGTACTTGTTCATGGAAAGCCAGACGCAATGTGATTATCCCTTCAAGGGATAAAATCTTTTCCTGTCCGTTGACAGATGTATTTGTGCAGGTCATTTTTCCATTAGCACTTGGGTAGATGGAGGCAGCAGTACCCTTCAGGTTTCCTCGTGGAAGTGTTGGTACACAGCTGCTATGTACATAAAGTAACTTGGAATATGTATGATATATCCCTGAGTTAAGATGAAATGTGCAAAATATACAGTTAAGCATTTTATTTTTGTAGAGTAAACTGTATGTGCACATATGTGTGTACATGTATAAGCTGTGAAGACTTTTTATTTTCTTGTTGGTGAATGTTTCCATATTGCATTTGTGTTACTGGACTGAGTAATTAGGAGGTCTGATGAGGAGCTGAGATTCCTGATTTTCTGTTTTTTATAGCTGTACTCATGATTCCCAGCACTCCTTCTGCCCTACACCTGAGGACATGCCCTGCAGTGGTGTGCTGAAGGGGGCTCCTCTGCAGAGCCTTCTCGGAGAGTTTGAGAAAGGCTTTGCCTTTGATGTTGTCCTGCAGTAACCTGCTCATGAGTTGGTTTTGTTTGTGAGTTTGGATGCCTGCAGGTGGGAATATCCTGTCCCGATGGGTGAGTGGGCTGTGACCACTGTCATGTGTGTGCTGGGGAAGGCAGAAGCTGCGGGAGCCATGGGGCACCCTCTGATGAATCCATCCTGCACCGCAGCCTCCTGCAGGAGTGTGAGCTGTCATTAGAGTTGCTGTGTGTGTCCCACATCAGGGCTGTGCCACCCCTGAGGGTGTTCATGAGCTCTGCCCTTCACCTCGGACCTCTGGGAAGGTATCCAGTGGATGCTGGTCTGAGCAGCAGCTGCAGGCCCTGGGGGTGAGGGCTGGTGGTGCCCCAGTGTGGTGGTGACTGTTCCTCTCTTGGCATGACTTTGCTATTAAGCAGCTCATAAGGATAATTAGGAGTTTCTGGAGGGAGAGTAGAATGCAGTGTGCACTGTTCCTTTGGAGGGGGCAGAGCAGGGGCAGACAGTCCATGTATTGACTTCAGCCATGATGTGCCTGTTCAGGATGGGAGGACATGGACCAGGGAGGAGGGGAGGGAATTTGCCAGCAAATATGCAGACAGAAAGACACTGTGGCTGGGCTGACAAATTAGTTCTGCATAGCGTTCATTCCAGTGCTCTGTGACTTAATGTAAAAAAAAAGAAAGCCTCATTGACCTTGGTTGTGGGGTACAGAGTTCACATCCAGCCTCAGGGTTCGAGCAGGGCACAATGGTGACATTGCTGGACTGGGCTTGGAAAATCTTACCATTCTCACAATCTAGAGGAATTATTGGCAAATAATTTGGGGTTTGCAGTTGCACCCTGGAAGTGTTCAAGGCCGGGTTGGATGGGGCCTTGAGGAAGCTGTTTTATTGGAAGATGTTGCTGCCCACAGCAGGGGGGATTGGACATAGGTGATCTTTAAAGGTCCCTCCCAAACCAAACCATTCTGTGATTCTCTCCTGGTGTTACAAAATTTAACCAATACATTTTGAAGTTGGAAAATTCCCTTCTAGGGAACTAGATGTGAGAAAAGGATACATCCATACTCTTTTCCTAGTGCAGAATGCAGTCCCTTCTTTCAGCACCCAGACACTTTGTCGCTCTGCCAGAAGTCCTTCCTGGGCTCTAGGAAGAGACAGGGGCATACTGCAGTGGGAATAGCTGAACTTCTATTAGCAGGGGAAAAAGAAGTATAAAATTTTCCCGCTTTCCTACCCAATGTTATGAGGTTTCCATTTCAGGAAGGAAGTGTGGGTCTGTTCTGTTCTACCTGGGGGTGGGAGAGCCCAGTGGCATAATTAATGCTGCACGCCTCTGCTCCACAGTTGTAGACTGTAAACAGAGCTGATCAAATGATGCTGTGGGAGAGGAATTGTTTAAAATAAATTTTAATAAATTATAAATAGCTTATGACTTGCTTTTGTTTAACCAGCTGTAGCTAGCCAGCCAGTATTTCCAAGCTTACAAAACACGGCATTGTGCTGGTAACGCTCACGTGAGTAACCACACTGGTGGTTGAAAGTATCTCATCCATGTTGAATTTAACTGGAGTGTACAATAATAACAGATCAGGGGTTTATTGCTTGTGGCACTCAGTATAGGATGCCTCTTATCCAGCTGTATCAAGCATTCTGCAAAAACAAAATTTCTTGGCTTTTCTGATCTTTGAATGGGAGGGAAGGAGAAGATTTAAAGTCCTGCTTTTAACTGCTTTGTTGTCCAGATCTTTGGGAAGTAAAAGAAACTGGTTTAGACGTGGGCTCTATTACTCTGCCCAAATTAGCAGCGTGTATAGTATGGTTTGCTCCATGCACACTCACAAGATTCTGGACTGAAGTTATGAAGTTTCATTAGTGAACTTAGGAATTCCATTCCCAGGTGCTTAGGTGTTGCTTTGCATTTGTTGTTTAAGAGAGTGAATAGTCTTAAGATTGTGCTGTTGGCTAAGGTGTTGGAATAGCTGGATTCACTAAAAACCGGAATGTTATTTAGCTGTTATGGAAAGGAGATAAATAGCGTGAGTAAGAAACTTGATTTTAGTGGAAGTTGGATATCTAAAAATCTTTGTGTTTCAGTGTTATGCCTCTACATTTCCTTCCAGCAGGAATAACAGCACTTCCCTATCCCCAGGGTTGTTGTGTGGATAAGTATGTCGTGCAAGGGAAGCTGTTTAGATAAGCAGACTGATTTGGTGGGGATTTCTTTTATCCTAACAAAATCAGTATCAGATGGAATACAGTACAACTCACTGAAGAGGGAAAAGCCAACAAATACCTTTTTCATTCCCATAGATGATGGAACCCCTGCTTATTTTTCTTTATTTAAGAGGTGTTCGGGAGGCAGAACAAAGCTCTGCTATTGCCTCCCAGCAAGTGACCTAAACCATTTAAGCTGAAACATATGACTCGGAGGAAGTATTTTGCAAAAACAGATGCGCAGAAAGTCAATTTCCTATTCATATTTTGTTGTGGCAATTGGTACTTTAAAGAGATGGCAGACTTAAATTAGCTGGAAAAGTGACATCTTTAATTAGGAAAGCCTCTCTGCCAGCACATTGAACAGTTGCCAGTTTCTCAGCATTTAGGGACCATTGATTGCCAACAATGGCAGCTAAACTGCTTCTGGGTAGAAACTAATTGAATTTTCTCAAGTTAAAACGAGGATCTGAAGTTAAATCAAGACGAACTCCTTTGCTTGCTCTCATTTTACTTACCACTGTGATGTTCTCAGCAGTCTAAGGGCTCTGCTGCACATTGATGAATGGTGTCGCTTGAGGCATGGCTGTGCAAATCCCTCCAGCCTCAGTAGTCATGGGACTCTGCCATTGCCTTTCACAATTCAGATCCATGTCTGCCCTCTTGGCCTTCCCATGCTATTTTGGTTGTCAAATTTTATTCTGGAGAGACTCTTTTCCTGGGGCAGGTGGCTTTGATTTAGAACTGGTGGAGCCAACCTGAGGAGCTGGGCTGTATTTCATTGCCTGAGCATCCTGGCCAAGCTAGCGCTTGGGATGGGTGAATAGCCCGTGGTTGACATGAACAAGCTGTGATATTGCGTTACAGATCTGTGTGGGGCTTGCCAACTAGACTTTCAGTGGCGTGAGGTTGGTGTTGGTCCCAGGTCTGCTCCATTCCTGTGAAAGCTGAGGGCTGAGCACACACCAAGGTGAAGCCTTGTGTCAGAATGGTAAAGACCAGGGATCCCAAGGATTGCTACCTTTGCTGGCTGCAGCTTTAGCTGTACTTCTGTCCCTTCTCAGATTATTTCCTCATCTCAGGTGCAGCTGCTCTGAAGGAATTTTAGCACTTCCTCCACTGGTAAGCCCAGGGAGATTTGTCGTCTCTCCAAGCAGGTTCTTCTACTGCTCCTGACAACCATCCAGGCTGAGTTCTGTCATAATGTCAGTTCTGCTGCTGTCCCATCCTAGAGGTTTGGAGTTCTCCATCCACCCATACCTGTCTTATGTGTCAGTATTAAAAAAAAAAGTTTGTCTAGTGTGTCTTATTATGAATTATCTACCTTTGCTGTCTGTATGAGTCTTCTGATTAAAAGTCTGATTAAATATTTTGTTAGAAAGAATCCTTTTTTGAGCAGCTAGGAATAAATTATTCACCTTTCCCCGTTACCCTCCAACATTAATCCAGAGCAGAAATATCTTACTTATGAAATGTATGTTCTTTCAGGTACTTTACAAGTGGTATATTCTCATTACAAATACAATGAAAGGGAAGGAGATCCTGACACTTTTTACAGGTCTGCTGTCAGAGAGCAACTCCTTCTGCCTCTCTTTCTAGCGGTGGGTGGGAAACATATAGAGACTTCCAAAATACTATCTCTGGAAATGTTAAAGGAGATTTTCTCATCATTGTGTGAAATGACAACAAACATTGCCTGTATTTGGAAGAAAAGTTTAAAAGAAAAGAAGGCTAAGTTGTTTCTCACTTGAAGTTGTGTTCTGGGAGTCATCTGCGCGGAAAGCGAAAGGGACAAATTGCTGGGGAGTGTATGAAGGTTTTAAATGAAGCCTGTGAAAAGTCTACTCAGCAGTTACCAGGGAATGGCAGGAACAGATGAGAGCCTTGAGGAAATTGAAATTTCCTGTGTTTTGTCAGCCCAGGCACCAGGAAGTGGAAGTCCTTAAGACTCTGATGCCATGTGTCCGGCAGTTTCACTGAGGGTGAAGAAGAGGCTGGCCAAACAAGTGGCTGCTGACATGATGCTCTGACTTTAATGACATTGAAAGGAGAAATGGATAATAAAATCATTTCTGCAAGGGCGCAGGTTTCCATTATCCTGGTCAATTTGATGCTTCTGTCAGGAATGCAGCCTTGTGAATGTACTCTTGGCCTCCTGAGATTCACTGCTAAGTTTGATACTTTGAGAGGAGTTTTGCATCTGAGACATACAAGAACCAGATCCTGTTTCAGTGTTAGGTGCAAAAGCTTTCAGTCTTTCTCCTTGAAAAACTGCTGATTTGTGTTGCGAATGTGTTTGTATAATTCTTTAAACTCTGGTTATTTTTTTCCACCAAATGGTATTCTTAAAGTAAAAATGCAGTTATTTCATCAAGACAAGTTCAGCAGTAGAAGGTCAAAGAACTTACAGTCAAGAACAAATTTTAATAAGGTCCCAAGATCCCCAATTAATTCTCCTTTTTTTTTAATATACTCATCAATTCTGGGCCACCAATTGCATTGAGCTTCCTTTAAAAATAATTAATACTGCAATCCCTCGAGTACTTTCAAGGTAAATAAGGTTTAAAGTTGAACCACAGTACTGGTAAAGAGATAGAAACTGCTTTCTGTACTTTTTGTATATAACTCTAGGCCCATATACCTAATCAAACATTTCTAGGCAGTCTGGATCGATTCAGAGATTCCAGCTGAAGCAGGGGTTGAATTGCAGCTGGATGTTGTTGAAATTGTACAAGCTCTCTTCTTGACATTTTTGATATTCCAGCTTCCTTTTGCTCTTTTCCTCTTCCCTTTAAAATCTTGTATTATCTGCAGGTTTTGAAGACTTTTTTTCTAATCTGGGTTGCTTTTCTTTTTTTTTTGTCTCCTTAAATAGAGATTTGAGAAAATGTGAGAGTATTAATTGAAGTGAATTGACTTTGTTGCATGGAGCTGGATCACATGGTCTTCTCGCAAAGTACAGCTCAAGATGAAAGAGTAATTGAAACTTCTTAGGAAATACTGGATGTGGGCTGGTTGTTATAGTGAAGTCATCTTTAAAAATTAGTGTGTAATAAAAACACATTATTTCTGTCATCGTTTTTAATTTGGATCAGGAATGTATTTTTAAGTGAATCTTGCATGTCCCCACTTGCCAGGCTTGTTCTGCACTGTAGGGCAATCTCAGTGTAGGGGCTGAATTCCTTTCCAATGAAGACAAATGTGAAGGTGGGCTCCCATTGCTTGCCTGATTCACACTAGCTGCTAGCAGGCACTCAGAGCGTGGCCACATTGGTGCTGGTGTGAGTGGTAACAGCCAGAATGGATAAAGCGTGGGGGTTTGGTCATCAGCACCCTCTGTTTGACTCTGCAGACCTGTCCTGTCACACTGAACTGCTTGGGAATGAGGACCAAGCTGCAACTGGGTAATTTGTTCCATTGAAGTCATGGCCTTTGCTTTACCACTGGGTTAAACAGAGAACCAGTGTTTCAATGTCTGCTGGAAATCCCATCCCAGCTCTGCTGAGAACAGTCTCCTCACTGCTTGCAGCATTCTACATGTTTTGGTAGGTAGGAGTCTGCCTATTAAAAGCAGCTTTTCTGAATGTATGAGGTACCTTGTACAAAAACATGTGCTGTAAATATTTGACATCTCAATTACTTGTGTAATTCATTTGTTCTTTTTCCTGCAAAGTCCAGCTTTTCCTATTCTGAAACTTTGATGTGTTTTGCTTTAAGAGGGTCTTGTTACTTGTACGTACAGTGTGACCTAGAAATGTGCACGAGAAATTTGTCTATAGATGAGTGAAACTGGATTTCTCTATTCTGCAGAACAAATCAAAGCTCATTTTAATAATGTGATTTGTCTTAAATTTTCAACTGGGTCTAAACCTTTAGACTTTTCAATCTGCCTTCCAGTCATTATAGGCAGATTTCTTATGAATAATGCATAATTTTTCTTTAAGAAACAGTCTACACAAAACCACTTCATTTTCACTTTTTATTGATTCCAACCTTGGTGGCTTGCATGCATCAGAAATTTCAAAACTTAAAAATGTGCCTATACCTACAAACAAGTCATTGATCACAAAAGGTTAATTTGACTGACTCCACTGAATTTTTCATTGTCTCCCTTTTTTTGTTTCTATCTAAGTAGTAAAAACAGTTTCCATTTAGAAACATCAGTTTTCAAAAGGGTAGGGATTTGCTTTCTCTGAGTGCATGTGAATACAGTGTATTCATTTAAATACAGATTCACAGAAACAATTCAGAGATACAATTCACAGAAAATTTGAACCCATTGCAGTACTTCATTATTGTAAGAATGCTCAGGTTATGCTTCCCTCCCGAACAGAGTCACCTGTTGCTAACTGCTAGTGTTTCATTGAGCATAAAGTTCAACTACAGCAGAATTCGATGTATTTTGGAATGGTGAAGAAAATATTTTTTACCTCAACTTTTGCAATGAAATTTCCAGCAATAGCCTTTTTTGGTCTTTTTTTCCACCTTCCCTTGATCTCATTTCTTTTCCTTCTTGAATTTCTTAGGACTTTTCTTTCCTACATCCAGGTACTCTGTCATGTCACTTCTTAATTACCTTTTTCCTTTCTGAGTTTGATGTAGGAGAGGCACAAATGCTGACTTGGATCTAATGGTGGGAATCCCTGTGGGCTCATCCCTGTGGACTAGGGTCTGACAGGGTGGGAATTCCCACCTGCAGGACTGTACGCTGGGTGTGCTGGTGGGCTGTGATGGTGGCAGACAGGGCTGCTTGTGGGTCTTTGCTGACCTACTGTGATCAATCATGCTGGCTAAGAGGTAGTCTGGAATTGAAGCCCTGTGATTGTATGAATCAATAACTTTAAAGTAGAAAACACTTCCCAGCTTAAATGGGCAGGACGGATGTGTGTTTCACACTGGCAGCAGCCACTTCAGACCAGGTTTTCCCACTCTCCTGAAAGGCGACTGTCAAAATCTGCAGAGGAGCTTTGCTGGAGAGATTGAAGGTTTAGATTCAAGTTGCCCTTTAGAATCCTCAGTAGGAGGTGAAGGAGCATTTCTGTTGTTCTTTTAGGAGAGATAATGCCTGTAAAATATCTGCCCTTCAGCGTGGAGTATGAAGATCTTACACAGAGCACAGAGTTTTATAGGGCATCTGGCAAAACTTGCTTGTGCCGTAGCAGCCCCTTCTTCAGGAAAGAGGGACCTGGTGGGCTCCAGCTGGGAGCAGTGGGACCAGCTGGGCTCCCTTGGAGCAGTGCAGATGCTGCTGTGAGTAGAAACCAATGTCCCATTGCTGCTGCTGATAGCTTTCACTCACATTGGCATAGACACTTTTTTGATCACATCTGAATTATTTGCTGCCTCAGAGGTTTTACTGCACAGCACCTGTTTTTTCTAAACCTGGGCACTGTGTGATCTGCATAATCTTCCTCTTTGTTGTTTTTAGTGCTCCATTTCATACTGTTGTAACGTGAAGGGCAAAAGCCTGGAGGGAACCACATACTGCCATGCCACTTTATGTGCTGCCAAACCTCTTAGGGTGAAGTGCCTTAAAATCAGAACTGTCAGTATGGTTGACTGAGTGACAGAAGAGCTGTGCTGGCCACTTGTTATATGCTTGGTTAGTTGTAAAATGCTACAACCTGTAAGTCCCCTAACTCAAACATGTGCATAAGGGCCCTAGTTTCATAAGGTAGCTCCAATTAATATTCTTTCATTAACATCAGACTGAGCAAACCCAAGGAAAGCTCAGGCAGCATGAGAAAAGCACAGTGGAGTGGGGAATGATGCTGTGGTATGCAAGTGCTGGAGGAAAGGTGAGCTTTCCCATTTCAGCCTCAGTCCATCTGGGGCCAGCCCATTGTGATTGATTGCCAGCATGCTTGTAAGTGACAGTTGTATGATAGAAAAGTGCTTTCTGTGTGACAGCTTTTGTTTTCCCCGTGGAAGTGCTTGCTGGTTGAACACTGCTTGTATGTGGCTCTCTGATCGCGCACGTCCCCATGGAGGTGCTGATACTCGTTACTGGGCGAGGGGCCAGGAACCTGCTTCCCTGCGGCCACACAGCCCTCCCAGCACATGAATCCCGGCATTTCCTTGACTGTTACTTTCTATCTCTCGTGCTTGACACCTGGGAGAGCTGGCACTTAAATATGCGTCGTCCAGCCCGGGGGCACTTTTGCCACTGATGAAGTTGGTGATTTAAACATAAATAGAAGTTGTTCCTGTCCTTCCTGTGGTAGTTTCAGCCTTTCTTCTGTTGTTTCCTTAGCAGGTCAGTGGGTTCTTTGGAAACCAGTGCCTGAGCCGGCCCAACAGCTGGCTCTGCGCTGAAGCAGAGGAGCTGCTGGAAGCTACACATCCCAGTAGATTATGTCTGCTTTGAAATGCTCTCAGCCACCCCAGCCGCGGGGTCCCTGATCTCCTGCCTGCATTTATGGCAAGCTGCCTGCCTTGTGCACAGCCTGCTGTGTACAAGGCTGTGTCCTAGTGGTGCAGGTTTTCCCTGCTTCACAATTTTATACTCTTCCTATGAAACAGAAATAGCAGCGTGGATGTGTTCATTCAAAGCATCAAAGGAAGGGGCCTTTAGCAGCCCTGCTGACCATATGACATTTACCTTCTTGGGTCTGCCAGGAATTTCATTGCTAAAATGAGGCTTGTGAACAGCTTCTCTCAGGACAGGAGCCTCTGGGGATGCTGGATCATAACCAACTGCCTTCATTTTATGTAGTCAGACAATGTCCCAGGTATTTGGGACACTTCTGTGGCTTGTCTGTCATCCTCCTTCATCACATGTTCTTTAGTCTTGTGAGACTGATGAAAGAATCACTTAACCATATGATTTCATGTACCCTTTTTTAGGACAACATTTGAATAGTAAGTTGGTGTTTATATTCAGTCCCAAGTAAGGACTTTTTTTCCCTGAACTGGGTGCTAAGAGCTGGATGTATCTGGGTACAGGCTTCAAAAGACAGAGGTGTCCTATCTCAATAACTGGATGAGTTATTTATTTGTTGTGGCAAAGTCAAAAAGATGAAAACAGGGCTGGATTGAGGTTTGTGTTGTAAGTGAGAAGATGTCTGTTGCTTCAGTGGAATTCAGACTATTGGGGATACTGGATTTGAGGCTTCCTTACGGATTCCCCTGCCTGTCCCCATGTAGGCTGGCCAGGGGAGCCAGACCTGGGCTGGCTGGGTGCCAGAGAAAAAGTGTAACTGGAACACTTAGAGGGTTTGTCCCAGCTGAAGATGCTGCTGTCATGAAGCATGAGAGGTTTGGCGAGGCATGGGATAGGCTTTGGTTTGAAAATGCTCAGTGGTGAAATTCTGCAAAAGGTGCTCCCTAACCTTTTGTTTAATTTGAGTGCATAGGTGATGAGCACAACAGTGAAAGTAGAGGCCAAGACAGAACTGACAAGGAGGATTTATTTATCTTTAGTAACATATGGGAGATTACTGTTTTTGTTTTGCTTGTTTGTTCTGGTTCCAGTATAATCTGTATCATCTCAGCTCTTGAGACTTCAGTGCCTGGGAGATGTGATAAACAGATGCCTGATGTTTCATTCTCTTTCTGCTCTTCTAGAGTCTACCTGAATGGGCAATGTGATCTTTATTTTCTGCATGTGTGCTTATAGTAAGATTCCTTATGGTTTTTCTCTGTGTATTGCTCCAAGCATTGGACAGGATTCTTGAATTGGAAAAGACCTTTTAAAAGTGAGCGTGGCAAAAGAAGTAAATAAAAGTAAGCAATAAAGCTTAAAACTTAGGTTTCACATAATTCTTCTAAAAACTTAATTCTTTTCCTTACGCACTGGCAAGTTTGTTTTACCGGAGAAGGGAAACACTGCTAACATTTTATTAGCACCTTTTTTACCCTTGCCTTTTCAATCTAACAGCAGAGAGTAGCTTGGGGAGGGTGTTACAGCTTGTTTTCTACTCTTTTGACACCTTGGTAAATTAATGACAAAGCCCCATGTAATGTGCAAAGTGAAAATGAGGTTTTGGTGGTGCTTGAGAACCCTACACTGCAACTCAAAGATGAGAATTCTCTTTTCTTGAGCCCAGTGACCTAACCTCCTCCTGTGAGCAACCAGGGGAGGGTGGGAGAAGAGAAAAGGGAAGTGGGGAAAGAAAAAATAATTCAAAGGTTTTTTTGAGGTTGTGACTCATTATTCTTTAGCTCTCTGGAATGCCACGAGACTTTTTCAAGCATCCGCTATTTGTTACTTGGCAGAAAGAGGCTGATAGCTTGAGATTTGAATTGCCATTTTATACACAACACACTGACAGATCCGTGCAAAAACAAACCTACCAAAATTTCATTTTAAAAATGTATAAAGACACCAAATTAGCTAACAGAGAGCTCACAGACACTATTCTTAATTCTTTGATAAAAGACAGAAGAGAGAGGGAGCTGCTGGAGTTGTGCCTCTTATATTTGCACTGATTTTATATACCTGGTACTATTGCTTTCTTGTCTCTTTAAAGGGAATGGGCTTTTCCTAATCTCAGGTAGAAGGAGGGAAGCTGTATTTTAGCTCTTTGGAGGCAGAGAAGAGAATCCAACTATGTAGGGAATGGCTTGAAAGCAGAGAATTATGTCCTTCATTGCGCAAGATATCATGTCAGTAATTTGCAATCAATATGTTTCTAAATTTGAATATGAACTTGCTTTGGGGCATGGCAGCACTTTTTCTAGTCTCTGTCCACACACAGTTGAAGGACTGTGTTTTGATTGCATAAATGTCACCTCAGATGTTTGGACTCTTAAAAAACTGTTTTCAAAAGGATCTTTTCCCAGCAGGGACCAGCCAAGGTATTTTAGCACAGAAGGAAGAAAGGTTTCTTCAAAACCCCTTTGTCAAACCCCTTTGTGGGGCAAGATAAGGAAGAGTTTCGCTCACCCATTTCTTTGCCCAGTGCTTATATGAAAGTGTAAAATGTTAATTTGTGTAGCCCACCTGTGCATTTTATTTTTGCTCACTATTACAAGGAGCAATACTTTGTTCTGTATCTCTCCATGAAATATCAGAGGCTTTTTGCATGCTAATAATTACTAGTGCAGTTTTTTGCTCTGTAATTCTCCAGAAGTTTTCTTACTTTCTGTGAATGACTTTTGTAATGGTCTGATTGATTTGCTTGGGAGTTGAACCCGCCCATACAAGTACTCGATCCACCAAATCTCAAGCTGAAGCTGTGCTTTGGTGGCAGTTAATTGGGAGTTACTTCTATTTTTCTACAATTTGTAGGTGCTATCACTGTTTTTCCTGGAGTAGCATTTAAAAGCTTCAGTTCAAGATCAGGTCCCTTCTACACTAAATGACATCTAAACATATTGAAAAAGAGGGTTCCTGTTCCAGAGGCTTTACAGCTAAGTTACACTTTTACAGTGAAAAAGAAATCTTGGAAACGAAGATTGAATAACCATTTCAGAAGAGCCATGGAGAATAGTATTGTTCCATCCAAATACTTCTGGATAATGCATTGCCTTGAATTTGAGGGAAAGAGTTTACCTGTCGCTGTTATCAAACTGAGTATTAAAAAAAATGATGTTTTGAAGGAGAGTCAGGTACACAGTAGTGGGCTGTATACACTGACTTGACATGTTGACCCTGACTGTTGAGATCCCATGGTAACTCTTGGAATATGTATGTGTGTATATGAGAGGAATAAACAGAGCTCTTAAATTTCGAGAAATCACTGTATCACTGCTTTCTCTCTGACCTTGAAAGGTCTTGAATTATTAAAGAGTCTCTTAAAAGTGCAACCTAGTTTCCAGGCTCTGTAACTTTAAAGTGGCATAACCATTGTGAAATTTAGTTATAGAATCATTTAGGCAATTTTTTCTGCATCACTTTAGTTACAAAAATTGAATGTTTCTCTTGCTTCACAATATTTTATCATGTTAATTAAAAATAATAATTTTATGTACACTGCAGTTCTGTGAATTCAGGATACCAAATGATTGAACAACTCATAATACTCTTGCAAAAGTATCTTGAGTAGTTGTATTACTGGGGGAGTTTCTGATAGCTGAGCAGCACCTGAAGAACGTGCTTAGTATGTGCTGAAGTTCTAAATCTTGGTAGCTTTTAAATACCACTGGGGTGTACAAAGGTATTGTTTATGCTGCCTGTGAGCAGAAAGCAGACTCCACTAGGAGAACTGGAGTTGGGCCAGACTTTGAGTGGCTTAACAAAAACACATACCTTTGGGCAGCTTGGACTTGGAACGAGAAGATTTTGAAATAACAATATAATGATTTCCTTGGGTTAGAAGTTTTCAGTCTCCTGTGTTCGTATGTGATGCAGGTGGTGATGGGATGTAGTCTTTGCCCCAGACTTGCCCTTGACACAGCGAGGGGGAATCAGGACTACAGCTGTTGACAGCTTATTATTTTTATATCTTGTTTATTAACATCAAAGAAGTGAGATGCCTCCCAAATTCCCAAGTCTGGGTTATTTTATGTTCTCTTGTGCACAAATGAGCTTTATATACTGTAAGAGAAACTTGTAATGGAAAAGTCATCTAACCCCCTCCTCACAGGCATAGACCTATGCCCATGTTTAAGCAGGTTCCAGAAACTGGTTCTGCTGCAAGAGCACTTGCAGACTGTGGTCAAAGCTGAAGCCTTGGCTGTGGGACAGCTTCAGGTCTTGCAAGTCCCTGTGAGCTCCATCTAACAGGGAGGCCTTTGAATTCTGGCTTATTGTCAATGTTTACAGTAGTATGGGTAGAGCCAATTAGTGACTTGTGCTTTGTGTGTGCTGTAATAACAGAGATGCTGTTTTACCACTTTGCTAAATGGCCACAAGGCAAACAAACTTCCTCTTGACTCTGAGGAGGGAGCTTGTAGTGAAAGACAGTTCCTCTTCATCAAATACCAACCTCTCACTGCTGGGCAGGAGTATCTAAAGAAAGCAGGCGAGGGAATGTCCAGGTGTGTGCTGAGAGGAGGAGCAGGGTGGCTCTTTCCAGTACCGGTGTGGGATAGGGTCTGTCACTGGACATTTTTTATGGTTCCACTGGAATAACAAGGCAGTGTAGTATTTGATGGCTGTTGGCAACGGCGTGCTAATACAGATGCACTTACTGCCATGTAATGTGTGCCCATGCAGAGCTGCTTCATCAAAGGCTGGGGGAAATGGGAAGGGATGGAGAGGAACTATTAATTTTGTCCCCTCAGAAAAGCAGAGTCCTGGAGATTCTGGCATCATCACATCCAGTTTTTCTCTTTGTGCATTTGTCACAGATCAAACCCTGCTTACCTCTGCCTTTAAATGTAATTACTGTAAATTCCAGGCTCCTGCATGAGGCCAGAGCTGTGCAAAGGTCCTGCAGGAATCTGTCCTCCATGGCTCAGGTACAGAAATGCTGCCAAGAAGCATGACCTGTCCCTTTTGCTTCCTCTGCCATAATAAAGCAGACACCTGTCAGAGTTAATTTCAGAGTGTTCTTTGTTGTCAGAAGTAATTTGGTGGCCTTGAAGGTCTGATAAACCCCACCCCTGGACAATCAAATGCACTTTTGGATATTTGTGATGTGATTTGCAGTGTGTAAACAGACAGCTTCCAGACTGTACTCTCTTTATCTGGATCTGTAGACTAAAAACTGTGTGGGTTTTAATTAGGAGATAAAGCTGCTCAGAGATGAAAAATTCAAAAGAGACCTGCTTGCAATATGCATGTGCTTCCTTTTTCTGACACGTGCTTATGAGCACACCCGCTCTTGGTGAGGAGGAGCTTCGGCTCTGGTGGTGGGAATGGGGCTTGGTGGAGCTGTGGAGCTCTGGCACCAAGGGCTTAGGTCAGGGATGGCCCACTGAAGGATCCTGCTGTGTCTCTGCTGATGCTGGGGACCAGCACAAGGGTGTCTTTCGTTGGCAGAGATGTAGTTGGAGCAGGCAGCTCTACCAGGGCACTCTATCATGACAACTGCAGAGCTGAGGGCTGTGGCACCTTCTGGTGCACAGAAAGCACCGTGCCTTCAGGACCACAGAGCTCTCCCTGTGCAGCGTGGGTATGTGGGCAGCAGCCAAATGTGAGAGGGTGTGCGACCCCTCAGAGATGAAAGGCAATGTCACGTGGTTCTGAACCTGTCCCTCTCAAAACTTGCACAATAAGGGTAAATAGTAACAGTTGGTTTCTGCTCTGCGAGAGGAATTAAGCATAATAATGTGTTAGCCTAGACTGCTACCTGCCAGAGTTAGACAGACTCAAGACAGGGATAAAAAAAGCTTGTCATCTGATTTTTCCATCTGCGTGAGACTGCTCAGTTTGCCTGCCGACTGTGTCTCCGGGGGCCGAAGCGGAGGGACTGCTGCTGCACTCCCTGCCTCGCAGGAGGAGGTATGGCCAACAGGAAGGGGTCCTGCAGGAATACGCATGCCCTTCTGGAGAAAACAAAAATGTAGATCCAAACATGTTGATGGAAAACAGCCTGAAAATACACACATTGACCAATTGGTGTTTCTCCCCTAGCTTGCTGCTCACAAAACTCAAGCGAGTTCAGATACTGGATAGATTTATTGAAAATGTTTTCATCCTGCTTGTCATCAGTTTAAAAATGTATTAGAAATGAAATGAAGCTGTAGTTGTAAATATACCGCATATTAATGCTAAAATGATATGACCAGCGTCCTATAACAAGAGGATTTCTATTTCATATCTAGAAATTAAATTGTATGCAATTATGGTGAGACCATTTATCCTTTGTCCAGTCCAGCTGTCCCTACCTCTTCAGACAAGCTTCCCTGAACAAATGAGTTTTATAGCAAAAACACAAATAGTATTTAGTACAGAAACAGTATTTATTCTAATTATCCTCCAGTAGCTAGACTACTGCAAGAGTTAAACCTCATTTGCATCTTTCTGCAAACAGATGTGGCTGTAAAGAGCTGTGGTACCGCAGACAGCAAGGCTAATGTATAGGGGGAGTGGTATGTCAGCTTTCTGATCTGGCTGGTTAGGCTTATAATTTCCTGCCAGTTTAAAACAGCTTCTGGTTGTTGGATTGTAAAGGGAAAGGCAAACACTTTGGGGCTTGGGCAACATGGGAATAGACTTACCCAAATGCCCTTCATCTGAACGTGATTTGTTGATTTTAGATTTAAAGACTATGCTGCCTCATATCATACTTGCTTCAGCCTATGGTTTGCTTCCTTGTATGTTTTATTTTTAACTGCAAGGTTTTACATCCATATTAATAACTCATCCAAGAAGTATTGTAGCACTAAATAACTTGCATTTTCCGAGTGAAATGATTGTCGCGGTTTGCACAAATAGAACCATTTGGTTTGCTGCAAGTGACACAAATATAATAGAACATAGCCTAATGGAAGAGACAGTCTTCACAATAAGTTTTCAAGGATTCCTTATTGCTTTGCAATGCATTTTTTGTGGAAGAGGCCATTGGATTATACTTCAACTTATATCCTGACCTGGTCATTATTTAAAATCACCGAGTCATTTTTAGTCTTGAACTTTTCTCTCTTCGTAAGTGGCTTTATGGATGGACAGCATGCCAGTTGCTAACTGAATTTCAGTTTTTAGGAAGGGCTGTAGTCATATAACTCAGGATGATAAAAATCCTATTTAATGGGGAATACTCCTTTGCCATGGGCTTGACCAATAAATTAAATAGATTAATTAAGTTGAGCTGTCAGCACCAAGGACTGTTATGAAGTCAGGCCAGTAGAGTTGGCCATTTATCAGAGGCAAAAGTTTGTCAAGAAAAGGCAGCCATTAATGGGTAATTCTGGAGTGCATGCAAATGAGCAAGTACATAAAAAGTCCAGCAAGGAGTGTCTGTCATCGAATCACAAGCGGTATAAAAGGAGGTGGATACGTCTGTGCAAAGTCATTAATTTTGCTTATCAAACTTCTTTCTGTGAATTTTTGAACTTCAAGTTCTGAGGAGATGAACTGGCTTGTAATTTGGGTATGTAGCCTTAGGTATTTCTGTTTTTTAATCTTCACTGTGAAATTGAATTGATTTTATGTTTTGAGATATATATATACAGACAAACATGTACATATATGCGTATGAAGTGGTTTAAAATGCAAATGTATCAAAAACTATGAAAACTTTTATTGCTCTCAGAGCACTTGGAGAAATGTTCTGCAGGTAGATTTCAGCACAGAGATTGGTGCCAGACCAATACATTCCTTTCACTTCAGCACAGGAAACTTCTGGGGTTGTTTGTGCTTCATTCTGTTTTCTGCCTACAGGAGGGTCCTGTTGATCCTGGCTTGGGAGAGTCCTGGGTGCTGTGGGCCTGCACAGGGGACCCTGATGGCCAAACCAGGCTCTCTCAGCACCATCACTGGTGGGGGGAGGACAGTCAGCAGCTTCAGTGCTCACTTACTGAGGGTCAAGAGACAGAAGGCCACAGGTGGTCTATATCTTTAGTTTTGCCCTGTGTACCTTAGGGTTGCAGAGAGAAGGTTTCTCTGGCAGCTGTAGGTGTGGTGGCTGAGGGGGCTCTGTCAGTCCTGTGTCACCGGAGGAGCCCGCTGTGGGGTGGGCAGTGGAGCAGTGGCAGCTCCTGGCTCTGGCAGGCAGAGGAGCTGCTTTGCCATGGACCTCTCTGCTACCACGTGTTTCTCTGCGGATGCAGTGGGAGTGAGATGGTGTGTGCTTCCCAATGTGGAAAGCGAAGCAGTGCGTATAATTGCATGAAAGTTGCATCTCTGTTTTGGTACTTCCAGTTTAGCTGTAAAGCCCTGGCCATCTGGTTGTACTCCTACAGCCGCTCTGGAGGCAAGCTGAGAATAAAATGAGCTGTGTGCAAGTGCTGCAGGCCTGTGTAAATGAAACCTGCCTGACAAACCAGAAACATGCCTTTTTGATGTATAATAAAAATAAAATTCTCTCAAGGCATGGAACCTTATGTATGTTCAGTTCTTGTTGATTAAATACTTCTGAGCTCAAAACATCAAGGGAGTGAGCCAGGGATGCTGGTGTCAGTGTAGTGATCTATGAGGAGAAACATGGAAGAGGACAGTGCTAGAGAAATGTGCCCAGCCATGTGGGCAAGGTCAGGGTCTTTGCTGTAGTTCAGAGATAAGATCCTCTTTGCAAGAGTGAGAAGGTGCAAGGAAGAGCAAGGACTTGCTTGCTGCTTTCTTGAGGATGTTCAGGAAGGCCAGATCTGGAGAGCAGAGTGTGCCTGACCTTGGCCTGCTGAAATGCCACTGGGGTGGAAGAGGATGAAGATGAGAGACTGTGTCTGGTGATAACTTCTGTACTGTTTTCCCTCCTTGCTTAGTGGAGCGATGAGGATCACTTCCCCATGCTGCAGACCAGGGTTTTGTCTTGGAGACTTGGGAGAAAAGTTAAAAATACTCCCAAGTGGCTGAATAGTGTGAACTGTGCTCCTCAGAGGGTAATTAGGGTAATTTGTGGCACTAGCCTGTGGGCTCTTGATGAACATTTTAAAAATGGCCCGAGTACTTCAGCTATAGGAAAGCCAGGCTTTTTGTACTTTTTTTTCTTATACTATTATCAGCAGCTGTGAAGAGTGATGCAATCCATATGCCGTATGGAGCACCTATATATAAAAATCTGACATATGGATGTTGTGAAGTTCTTGGAAGATTCCACATGCTTAAGATCACCCACGTGTTAAAAACATTCTGTTTGGGAATTAGTTGTTGAGATTTATGTTAAATTCCCCAAAGTGAAATCAGGCAAATTGTACTGGGAATGTTTGTAGCACAGAGTCAGGTCTTTATTACCCTTTTTAGTCCCCAGTGGAGCACTACGTGTTTTGGGAAGGATATGTTTGGCTGAATGTTTTCAAGGTGCCTCTCCAGATAACTTTTACTGGATCTCCTAACCTATTGGACCTGAGATGTTTCTAACTCGTGGTTCTTTAGTGTCAGCTCCTGCCCCATGCCTAGTTGGGAGCCTCTGTCCCGATGGGCAGTGTGGGAAGGGAGGATGAGGCACAATATCACTGAACGCCTGGTTTCTCAATTAAGTCTTCAGGATTGTTTTGCTGCATGGAGATTAAGGCAACCTAGTGGCTGCTGTTTCTGTGGGACTTGAAGAAGGTAAGGCATTCCAATGTATTTAGAAGTTAGTAAAGCACACAGTTTGCAGGAAGCTGCTGCCTTTACTAACACTGATTTTCCATGCTGCTGTAGCTCATCATGTCTAAATGTTTATTTGGAAGTTCTCCATGGCTAGCTAGCATGAGTTGGCCAGACTTATTTTTTTCTTTCTTTTTTTTTTTAAATCTTTTTTTATGCACTGAGATGGGAATCCACCCTTCTACTGCTGATTTGGCTGATGCAGCAGGGCTGGCTGCACTATCCTCCCTGAGGAATTTGCCGTTGGAGCGTGAGAGTGAGTGACAAGGTGGGCATAAGGCTTGGTGGGCATGTTGGCTCCACACAGATGGAGACTGAGCAAAATCAATGACTGAGTGAGCAAATGGTAAGGAGGAAGGTACATATAAACTGAAAAGACTTTTCAGTTTTTCTCACTGTTTAAGAAGCACAGAGCAACCGCTATAAAAATACAGCTGAGTAATATGTGGTTGGTTGATCCTCCTCTGGCCTCAGCAAAGGCAGATGGGAATGGTGCCGTTTATACACTGATTTTGGGACTCGTTCAGAGTGAGTGTCGCTATAAACTCTGCACAAGGATCATGATCTGAGGTGGGCTTTGCTGCTCATATACTCTACTTCTCCCAGCACTTGGGATGTGCTGTGGCCCCAGATGTTTGTACCAGTACTGTGAGTTTTCATAAAAGACATCTCAAATTGCTGCTGTCCTCTCTGTCGATTTTGTTCTTGTAGAGTGGCAGAAGATTGACAGTGATTTGGATTCTGCTTTCTGAAATGCTTAGTCCAGTGCTTCAGTGATGTGGAGTAGCAGCAAGCAGTGCATTTTGGAGCTTGGTTATTTAAGAGCTCAGGTTACAGATGTACATAAACCTCTTACTCCCCAAAGAGGTGTCAAGGTGAAGTAAATTCCACTACCAATAAATGTTTGTTGTAATCTGTGAAGCAGTAGCAGGAGACTGAGACTAGAGCATGTGTCTGTACAGCACTTTAATCTGTAATCAAGCTGTTATGATTTCTAGTTCATAGCTGTGTCTTAGTTACTTGCACGTGCTGTGCTACAGTGGATTCTACTTGCTTAAAATCCTTTGCAGGGAAGAAATATTTTTCTGGCTTTTATTTGAAATGAAAGCTGTTCCCTAGGGTCATGTCAGCTGCAGAAATCCAGACCCCAGCACAAGTGTCTGCATTAAAAACTGGGCTTTGGGCTCCATTAAAATACTGTGACTGCACATGTCACAAACAGAGACAGGCAGCACAGTGGCACAGGCGCTTAAAAGATTGCATTCTGCTTAGAAACCGGGGGTCTTTTGAAGCCGTGGGGCTGCAACCCTGGGGAAAGAAACAACTATATCCTCTCTTTCTTTTTTCCAGCCTCTGTCAGCTCTTGGCTTTAAACTTTCTTTGAAATCATGTGCTCGTCTCTTGGTAGTCTTCCCTGGTATTTTAATTGGGGATGGCAGGTAAGGCATAAAGTCAAAGACCTGGAAACAACCTGTAAAACTAAAACAATGGAGTCAGAAAGACAGAAAGACATCATAAAGACATCATAAAGACACTTGAGTTGAAAGTGGTGATGGGAACTGTCAGATTTTTGGGAATGTTGGCAAACTCGTGATAAGATCACACAGAATTGTATAAAACTTTTAAGATTTTGGATGTGAACAGGGGTGGAGGATTCAGAGAAGAGAATGGCCGGGCTCCAGTAAGAGATGTGTATCGTGACAGTTTGCTACACATTGTGTAGGCAACAAGTCATGCTGATGTGTTAATCCATCTTTTTGACATTTATGAGGAAAGTAACTGTCATCTTCTGCTACAACATGTTGCATGTGGTTATACGTGTATGTATGCATGTCATTACCATACACGTGAGCGGTGTGTGCCCTTCGCTGCCCCTAAGGCAGGTGTTGACCTGCTCTGTTCTGGATAGGTTTTATAGGTGGCTAATAGCCATGATGTAGGAGTGCCTTTTATTTCTATAGCAAGCACTTTGACCACCATCTATTTAATATTAAGTTTGTTTTCTCACAGTTCCTCCTGGAGGAGGAGGTTTGGAGCAGAGTGTTTTGGTCAGCTTTGCCACTCTGCTTTGTTGTGGCAGGAGTTGTATCTGTTGTTGGGGAAGTCTGGATTCAAGAGGACTTTGAATTAGAAGGGATTGGGGTTTATGGTAAGGTCACAGTTCCTGGGGGAATTAATTTGTCACATCAACTGATGAGAAATGCTGACCCCTGCCCTAGCAGGTGATAGTGTGCTCCGATTTTAAGCATGTGAGTAGTCCATATTGAGTCTGGATTAGAAGCTGAGATTGCTTTTTGGCAATGTCAAAATAAACTAAAGAGTAACAATAAAACCCAAAGAAGAGATTAGGATTTGAAAAACTGAAGACTCTCATCTTGCACATCTTCTGCTCTTGTCCTACTCTTTTTGACTATGAAGCTGAAGCAAAAAGAGAGAAGTGCTCAAGGCTATTCAGATTTTCAGTGCAAAGGACTAATGTTTTGGTGAGATGAGCAGGAAATAATGTCCAGAGACTTGCAGAAGAGCATAGGGATTTGCAGTGATTTTTGAATCCCTGTTTAGCACTGCCAGTCATTCAAGATCTGAACTATAACAGAGGGCATGTCAGAGACAAGGAGGAGTAGAGAAACAGATCCCATAGGTGCAAAGTGCATTAATCAGGATCTAACAAGCAGTTTATGGGTATTATGGATTCTTATTGCTTGGTGTGGGACTGTGCACACTGTTTGGTTTGTGCTCTTAGGCAGAATGAACAACTTTCTGAAAGATTTTCCAAGGTGGAAAAGGTGAGGGCCAGCAGAAGCAATCTGGATTTGGACTTTCTGGACGGCTGCTTCCCTGTCTCGGGTCAGGACACCTAATTTCCAGAAGCATTAAAAATTTCCATATAGCTTTAGACTGTCTCCAGATTCCCACCCACCCAATCTCTAATTAAATGAAAGAATTTCCGCTTTATGATTAATCCTTCTTTTCAGGGCAAGCTGCAAAATAGTTGAAAAAGTAAGACTTATCTGTCTGCTGCTTTCCTTCTGCCTTTTTAGTTTGCAAATGAATGTAGGGTCATCTTATATCATTTGTCTTCTTAGAACTTTTGCCAGTTTTAATTCTGTAAAATGCAATAGTCATTCCTCATACTTATCTGTAAATTGCATTGAATCTTGTTGCAGTCATATTAGGTAGTAATGATTTATATCCCTTCTAATAATTTATTTGATTATGCCAGCTGTGTTCCATTTTTAAAGAATCATCGAGCTAATGCTCTTGTGTAGGGAACAAAGAAACATTTTCCACAGTTCTTACTTTGCCTTTCTGCAGTTTGGTACAGTGCTGCATGTTGTGTTCATTAATACAGTAATATGTAAGGATCAGGCTGACAATTTATTACAGGTATTTAATGTTGTTAGACCTCAGGTTGCACAGAAGCTGCGCATCCAAGAGTGGTTTGAACGTGGTGCGTGTCAGTGCTGAGGTGGTTCTGCCGTGTGCGTGTTACCAGATTCTGCAAGTCTGTGGTGGGAGTTTCTGTGCTGAGCACGGATGGGGCCAGCAGCCCTGAGCTTGGTGGGAACGTGAAAGATGAGCAACACTGTCACAAATCTCAGTGGCTTTTCCTCTCCTGTTCCTTATGCCCCCACAGTTCTTCCATGCGGAGTGTAGGGAGCTCTCTGACCCCCCTCATCAGCAACGGGCTGGCTGCAGGGAAATAGTTAAGCACAGGTTTAACTTTAGGATTGGAATTACTCCCTGTGATTTCTGAGGCAATTGTTCTCTCAAAAATAAACAAATAGGAAATGGGGCTGCTGAGGGGGAACAGGGAGAGAAAAGCATAGCAGGACTAAAGGAAAGTGATTCTTCTATCTGGTGTGTCTCATACATTGGACACTTTCAGTATCCCCTTTCCTGATGGACTGTCTACCCCATCTGTTTTCTCTCCCTTCTGGAAAAGTGTGCCTGACTCCTGGATAATAATACCTCCCACAGCAACTGACAAAACACAAAGAAGTAGGAAGAAGCTTCAGCTCTAGGGGAAAATTCTCCTCATGAAAAAATGATGTAGTTTTTCTTTTCCTTGACTTGCATATTTAGAGAAGCATAAGATGGAAGAAAATCTTTGCACAAGTGCAAATAACTTTGAAATTTTCTTTTCCTCTAAAATTTCTTTTGAAAAATGGTGAATTTCTTTATGAATATGTTGGCACAAAATATCGAATTTTTTGGCAGTGTTTGAATGCTGCTTTTTTTGCCATTTGATAGTAGTACTACATTGCTGAGACACTGCACTTCTGAACAGGATGAAATGTGGTTACTACTTAGGGAAAATGATTGCAGTTACTCCAGAAGCCAAATTGCTGCCTTTCCAGAGTTCATACACAGGCTGGTACTGTGTGTGCCTGAAAAGAGAGGTAGTACAACCCAAAGGGACAGAAATGGTAGGTAGAAAAACAGGAAAATATTTTACCCAGTGTACAAGCACCTGAAAACATGCATAAAATCGAACAAGGAATGACTTCCTAGCAAGAAATTACAGCATCCAAGCAATGACATAAATAATCAAGCAGACATATGATATCCTCTCCCTTTAAACCACTTCAGTTTTTGGAGGAGAATTTGAGTCCTGACCCTGTAAAGTGCCTAGCTCCCAGCTCTGCTCTCAAGTGGCTCAGCTCCTCCAATCTGTTGAAACTGGGGAGCCAGATCCACAGTCTGAGCCACAATGTCTGCCCCCCTGGTTACAAAAATACACTCCATGTCTCTTCATCAAATTTTTTGTTTCTCTTTTATTAACCATTTCTTACTATTGCTTGTATTGCTGTTATTGCATTAATTCTACCATGGAGTGTCACTGTGATTGGGAGTGGGCCTCCTTAACATCTCTGTTCTGGTGCTTTTTGACATTATTTATGTTTTGACATTACTGCAGACAGCTGTGTGCGCACAGAACATCTGGGGGCCTGCTGGACTGTAAAACCTCCTGACATTGATGTTTAATTTGCATTGACGTATTTTCACTTTTATTTTATACCTGTTTGCAGCCTTGCATGTCTTTTGGCTCTTTGCTCTTTTACAGATGATGAGTAGCAGAGACCTGAAACAGAGGGAATACCCTTGGTCTTCTGCAGAGCTGTGGTGTGTGAATAAGGGGTTATTCCCAAAACTCTTTCTATAGCTGCTGAGGAATGCTGGTGTTTAAACAGTTGCTTCTTGATTGCTGATACTCTGTTTAAGTGTTATTGTTTCATAATGGTCATTTGCACTTGTACAACCTCCTTGTCATGAGAGTGGTTGATAGTTTGCTAAGAGGCTGATTTCAACCCGATCTTTTCACGGACATAGTTATTAGGGAATGCAGCAATCTTCTGGCACATTTTCTACTCTATTAAGCAGCCACATCATCTCTGTGAAGAAAAGTGCCTGCTTTTATAGGAGTTGGCTTTGGTGTGTTGAGGCCATTTGGGTGTTTACAATTAGTGTTGAAAAGCAGCTGATCCTGCAGGTGCCTGTTTTCTGGCCATCCACAGTTCATTTTCAGTGCAGATCTGATAGTACCATGTCTGGTACCTTCTTTGCTGCTGGGGCAGCTCTGTTAAAAAGACACATTAACATGTGTAAGGCAACATGCCAACCCCAACCATTCAATCATTCTGTGCATCCTGTGGCCTTCTCTAGACCTGTCAGATTTGTGTAAGCAAGGAGTTGTTCTTCCAGGAACACAGCTGGTTCCCTGGAGCATGGCAGGTTCCCTGGAGCATGGCTGATTTCCTTGACTGCCCGACAGAGTACTGCTTTGGGCGCTTCTCTTTTGCCCGCAACGTCCTCCTGAACCATTATGTTTGCTTGTTGACTAAATCCTTCCCATTTCCTTGTGTCTGTAGTGACCCTTCAATGAGGTTAGGGGTATTTTTTTCAGAGATGTGAAATATTTGTTCCCTGCACACGTTGGCCTTTTGCTTATTCTTGAAAGTGCGACATAGCAAATTGCATTGCTGTCTGTTTCTGTTCTGCTGTTGATTAATCTGTTTTTCCACGAGGGCTCTGTTATGAGAGAAGATTAATATTACAGAGAAGATAGTTGTTTGTTTCAAATATTTTGTTTCCTTTCTCTGTTGGGAATACTAGTATAAACACTGGGCAATCTGAATTTAAATAGCTAAAGTATTAGTCTTGCTATTCCAGTTGCTTGTCATTACACTTGAGGATATGGTTACAGCTGATTATACAAAAATACCTGAGCCATACATTTTACATTCTCAATCAGCATATTACAGATGAACTGTGAAAATTTGAGATAGGTTTTTATGATAATTGAGAGAGATTTTCCTTGAAGTATGCAAGACTCTTGAGAGAAGTTGAATTGCTTGACTGTAATTTTGTTATAATGTTTACTGGTATTTATTTAACATGCAGTTTATTGCTACTGAATATTTTTTCTTATGGCTTGTTGTCAGAGGCTACACACTCAGAAGGTTGCTCCCAGGTCTGATACCCTCTGCACAGTGGCTTGCTTGTTTGACCCATCTGAAGCATCCTCCACAAACCTGACTCATGTGCAAGGCAGAGGTGCACTTAGGTGAAGAAAATGTAAATTATTATTGCCTGAGTGAGCCCCTTCAGCTCCCCCTTTGCCATCAAGGGTAATCAGCCAGCCCGGGGCTCTGGCCTTGCGCTGGCCCCCTTGGGCTCTCCCAGACACAAACTGCCCATTGTAACAGATCCCTGGTCCTTGGCTTTCAAGGTTTGAATTTGGGAGCTGGTCCTTGATTTGAGGTTGGAAGCTGATCCTTAAGTTGCTCCTACAGGTCTGTGCTGTCCTGTCCCCCATGTCAGCTGCATCAGTGCATTGGAGCTCTTGCCGTGGGGCGGTCAGTACCTTACAGGTATTACCCCTCTAAAGCTCTGGGGGGCAGCCCCAAGATGCTCCCTGGTAGCAGAAAACATGGTTCTGGCACTTAAATACTTCTTAAAGGGATAAGGGAATTTCACATGCTGGGACTGTGCCGATGAAGGCCAAGAGGGTTTATTTTGTTGGACTGAGAGGCTGCTCACCCAGCCCGTGAGTGCTCAAGCCCTTCAGCCTCGAATGCACAGCTTTTTTAGCACCACAAGGATGAGCTCTGCCAGGTTT
Organism: Pseudotriccus pelzelni; assembly: GCA_035584735.1. Taxonomy (NCBI): domain Eukaryota; kingdom Metazoa; phylum Chordata; class Aves; order Passeriformes; family Tyrannidae; genus Pseudotriccus; species Pseudotriccus pelzelni. Next base: position 9,400,013 of record JAWMRA010000146.1, on the reverse strand, counting down.
TGGGGGTTGGTGCAAGCACATGGGAAAGCAAGGTGGCTGTTTGGAGACCCAGCTCCCAAGGAGGATCGGCCTCCCGACTTCTCCTTCATCTGCAGAAGCTGGAGTTGACCAGAGATGCTGCTGGATTTTTACAGCCCATTACATGTCTTCCTGCTCAGCTCTTCCTTGCAATTATTGCAAATAAAAGTGAAGAGGAGCCATGGTGATTACCTTGTTGACATTCAGGTTAAATTCAGTTTTAAAAGTAAAAATTAAACATTAAGTTCTCAATTTAAATGAAGCAAGTGAAGCACTAATGCAGTAAACTATAATTTGTGAGATTTTGCTGCAAAAGGTTCACCTTGTCCCTGGGTAGATGAGATGCAGACTGGAATATCGGGCGAGAAACAAATGTTTTTCTGCCCAGACTTATGGCAATAGCTGGAAAGTTACAACTCTCACTTTTCTTTGTTGGCAGATGTGAACAAGGTTACTTTATGCTTGGCTGTGTTTCCTGGTCTCGACTCACAGGAGTTAGTTTCTCTCTGCCTTTAGGGTACACTCTCACGTTCATTAGTGTGGGACTTCACTGCTGCTCCTGTCCCTCCCCTCAGCATTTTAGTAGAGGTTTTGTGCAGCTGGAGATTGGCAGGTGGCCTGGGAGAGCTGCCTCCTCCAAGGGTGTACTGTGGCGGATGTGGGGGCAGCAGGACAGAGCTTGTGTCTCAGCTTGTGCACAAGGGTTTGGAGGCTGGAGTGCCTGACAGAGAGCTGGTGTAAAGCCCTTTGCTCTGGTTTGATTGGAGTTGTGTAGGACGGTGTGTCTCAACTCTATCCATTCAGCCACGCTCTCCATTTGATTTAGTGTTTGCATGTTTGACCTCTGGGGTATTAACTCCAGAGGAGGTTTTGGTCTGTTTACCAAGATGGGAATTGCCTAGTTTGGGAGTGGGCTGCAATCCCTTCAGAAAACTCATCTTTTAATGTATTTCCTGTAATCACAGCTTAAAAACAAATACACGTTGCCAAAAAGTTCTTCAATTTTTTACCCTGCTATTTCTCACTCAGGCATTAATCATCCGCTTCTCCATTTAAGTACAGAGCCCAGTGTATTGCAGTGAAGAACTGACTTCTCATGCCTGGTGAAAAAAAGAAGAGTGATTTTACGGAGAGATTCCTATCACTCTGGGGAGCAGTGATCATGCTGCAAAAATGTTCACTGGCCTGTGTGACACAGGTGCCGTGTGTGTCATGATTTTGGTGGCGTTGACCCCTGGTAGTTCACTTCATAGAACATCCTATCTTATGCTACAAAGCTACAGTATTGGCTTTAGGGTTGTTTAAACCTAGCCTGGCTTGATAACCATTAGATTATCAAGTGTGTGCTGGCTCAAGTTGTGCAGGGCATGACACACTGGAATTTTGGGGAGCCCATTTTTTGCCTGCTGTGGTTTGGGGAAGATGCTGGGGCTTAGCACTGGACGTGTTTAGTCCAGCTTATGGTTGTGAAAATGCAGGTGTTCCTGCAGCATCAGCTCAGTGAAAAAGAGATGTCTAAATATTCTTTCCCTCTCTCTGTAAGGAATGAGTTGTTCAGCAGGGCAGGCCAGGTAATGTGCCCAGGTAGTGCCCCAGTGCCTTGCTCTGTCATTTGTGCTGCTCGCTATTAACCCCCTTCACCAGCCCCCTTCCACCACAGTCTTCTCTCTGACCTGAGCCCTGCTCACTCTGCACCTCTCAAACCCATGGGGTGAGCCCAGAGCAGCAGCAGGCTGGACCTGAGCTTTGGCTTTCTGTGCAGTCCTGGGCTCAGGGACAAGGACTTAAAGGAGAGGTGGCTTCTAGTGAGGATGAACTGTCTGGCTCAGCAGGCTGTGGAGGCAAGGTCTGAAATCCGGAAGAGGCTGGAGCAGGATTTGGTGTTTTTACCTTGTGTTGCCACAAGCAACCTCCTTGTGTTATAAAGCAAGATCTCTTCTTTATTGTCTTTGAATTTTAAACTGCTTTAGTCAGCTCTTGCAGCAGGTCAAGTACAGCATCCGCAGTCTGTGGCTGCTGGAGCACCTTCATGCTCCTGGATATGGAAACAGTCAGGGCTGCTGACTGTGCTTGTGGGAGCACAGTGTTTGCAGGCAGGCCATACCCAGCCCAGGAGCAGCATCTGTACTCAGGGTGGGGTCAGGGGCTCATCAAAAAGAGCATCCCTCCCAGCCCTGCCAGCCAGAGATGAAGTCCATGCAAGCCTTATGTCCACATGCCCTGCACTGCCTGAAAACAGGCAAATGGCAGTGGAACAGCCAATGAGACCCAGAGATTTGAAAATACACTGCTCCATAATTTCCTGTGTAATCTTGCACTGTCCTGCAGGAACGCAACAAGCCAGTGCCTGCCAGAGACCCTGTTCTAGGAGGTGCCGGTTGTTCAACACAAATATTGCTAAATAGGAATTTCAAGGTAGCAGATTTGTAGCAGTGTGTGTGTGTGGGAAGGTAGAAGTGGGCTTAAATTTGCAGAAATCTTTGACTACAGTAAAACTGTGGACCAGTATCTTTAAAAATTCAGCATGAAAACAACAGGCTGGCAGCCTGCAGTACCAAAGATTTAAAAATTAAAATGCCACCATGCTTAATGGAGTCACCAAAAGTAATGATAAAAATGTAATTACTTCTGATGAGACAAATATTCTATTAAGTAAAGAAGATGGTAACTCTCAATTGGTTGGGTAGCCTAGGTAATTTAAAATGAGTTATATTTCTTAGAACTCAATATGCAAGTGAACTGGAGATTATATATAGTTACTATTTGCAGGATAAACAGCCAGTAATTTAAGTTGATTATGAACCAACCCAAATCCTTGGAGTGACTATGGCTACACTCCTGTTTGGGGTCAGGTTAACTCAGGTTTGACATTGAGACCTCATTTCCAAAAAGCACTTAACTGTCAGGTTACTGAGCATTAGTGTTTATGCAGTTTGTTTTTCTCATCTCTTCTGTGGCCTGAATGTATTCATACTTTGACTCCACAAGTGCATGAGTACAGTGGGAACAGTTTCTTTTCAGGTTTAACACAATTTAATTGACTCAATAGTAAAGACCTTATTTTTCTACTGAATTTCAGACTGTTAATATTGAGAAGACAAACATCTTTCAAAGCTACTATAGCTTTTGATTCTTAAATTCAATCAAGAACAGCTTGTTTGTAAAACAGAAGCAATGTTATTAAATGGTCAGTCAACTGCCATGAGAGAAACAAAAATAATGAACAGTCCTCCATAACTGGTTTGAGTTTAGAGTCCACAATTTCCTCAGACTTTTCTTCTCTATAGGCATGGTTTAAAAAAATCCCAACACCCAAAGCCCTGAAAAACTCAGAAAATAAAAGTAAACATGCAACATTTTTTTTTTTGGCAGATCTTTTTTAAAGATGGAGAAGTCTGATATGAGGTAAAGCAGGATCAGACATGCTATGCTGATTTCAACTGACAGATGTAACTGTTATTGAATTCACTGAAGTTGTGTCTGTTCATAACAGGAACAAACTTGGCCAGACGATTACACTCCATCTTAATAGAAAATAATGAATATTGATTAATACCATTGGACATGTTAATACTACTGAAGCAGTAGCCAGAGGAGATAGATGCAGTAGGGAATGTGACAGGTGGTCCTGCCTTCCTGATGGATTGGCCTCATGGTGCTGCTCTGCTCCAGGGTTCAAAAGAGGCAAGCAGGGCTTGGTGTGAATCGGGGGCTGCTCTGCCCTGGGGCTCCTCTGTGGTTTGGGCTGGGATGCCTGTGCAGGTCTGGGTTCTGCTCTGGGTGGTAGAAACAGATGGATTAATGTTTGAGCTGCCTGTACAAATGGGAAGAAATACCTTATGGAAAGACTATTGTGGTTATAGTTTGGTAGCTGTTGAGCATCCTAACAGAGGTTGGCTTTCTAATGGACTTTGGCATTAGTAATGAGGAACCTGGATGTGACTGCTATGAAACTGCTGATCATGGCGAATTTATTGTTAGCTGAGCTATAATTAGAGCTATTGAGGATTTAAAAATAGTATGGCCTGCTGGGAGGAAAAGTTAAAATTATGTATTAATATGTTGTATTTATACCCACAGCATGCTTTTCTCTAAGGTGAGTTTTAACTGTAGTACGTTACACACAAGGCACAGATTTTGGAGATACCTGCATGGCTCTGAGGATGAGGGGACAGAGTCTCATGGCTGTAGAGATGCGTGGGAAGGCTAGAGGTGGCTCTAGACAGGGAAGGGGTAGTGGATCTGTGCAAGACATTTCTTGTGCTATAATGCAGTGGGATTTAAATTTAGAACTCGTGTGCAACCCAATGTCAAGTCAGAAATGTGTGGTTGAAAGTGTATAATCAGCTCCAAGTGGCTGCCTTGTAAATCTCAGGAGTGGAAACTGGCCTCGGGCTAGCAGCCGTCTCTGCCGCATCTCTGCTCGAGTGAACTTTAATTTGACTCTTTATTAAGAAAAGCAGTGAGAGAAAGAGGGGAATGAAAGATGAACACAGCGTGAGTTGCTCAAAATAGGCTTTATATGGGTAAAAGATGATTTTGATGGAGACTTTGCAAAGAGTTCTGTGTGCCCTCAAAAGCAAAGTCCTGTTAGTGCAACGGGAGAGGAAGGGGCAAGAGAAACTCAGAGAAATGCTCTAGTTCTGACTTTGGGAACCCCTTTTGACTTGATTGGCTTGAAGGTGTGCACAGCACTTCCAAAAACGAAGTGATGTCAAATTGGGCTGTTACAATCTGGGACCAATCTGCAAAGCAGTCCATACTCTGTGAGGGAATTTGTTTGCTTAAGCTGCTGCCAAAAGTGAAACGAGCATCTGCAATGGCACCAATAACCAGCGTGCAGTTAGTGTGCAGAGGTGTTCAGGGAGGGAATCAGGGCATTAAACACTGTCTGAAATTTTGAGCAGCTCCTGGCTAGGGAGTTTTTTGGTGATATTATAATGTGAAGTCTACATTATGAAAAGAGATTATCGATGCTGTGAATTTCGGCAAATCAGGTCTGCCTCAATTGGATGTGGGTTTGTTGTAGTCTGCAATACTGGAGACCAGGGAGCGTTTTGAGCCAGCTGTGTTTCACACATCTTAGACAATGTAAAATAAAGAAAATATTAGTGATAAATGGAAGTTTAATCTCAGATCAGTTTATAGTCCTGGGAACAATATATTCTGGAGCAACCTGTTACTAATTTTAGGGGGAGATGCTTCATTTAGTAGCTGCTAAGCATAAACTTACTCAAAGGAACAAGTTCACAGTGTCAGTGAACCAATCAAGATCTGAAACTCAATTTGTTCAAGTGAATTTTTATAGTAGTGGTCTGGTAATTTAGCTTTTTATCATTTTCATGAGTAAAGTACATGATATTTAGCAAACTACAAGTTTTACACATGTCTGTATGTTGACAGCAAACATAAACATTTATATGAAGTAACACTGAAAATCTGTATTTTTCACACATTGGAAGGTGTCTGAGTCCATTCTATTTTCCCTGGAGGAATATCAAAATAATTTTAAAACAGGAAACTGGATATAAAAATAGTGGTTAGTGAATATTATATATATATAGATCTACTAGAAAAACTGCTGTTTTCCTTTTTTCCCAGGAAAACAAGAGTGACATAATCCCATGGAAATAAAGAGAAATTTAAGTAGCTCAGTCTGCTCAGCTTGTAGAACATAGGTTGTAATACTCACCCAAAGAACTACAATCTGATCAGTGCTGTAATCTCTTCCCTTGTTGTGTTTTTGTTTTTTGTTTTTTTTTCCTTACATAGCTTATCATTTTTTCTTCAAAGTCATCAGAGTGCTTGAGAAGGCAGAATGTACTGAGATGTTCTAAGAAGTAGAAATACATGGCATGACCACTCTTGGGTTTGCAGTGGAAAACCCGCTGTTCTTCAACCTGCCAAAGTCATAAACTTACACACAAGCTGCTTTGGGTCTTTGCTGCCTCCCCACTGATTCATTTGGTGCCTGGAAATGCACACCTGGGCATGTTCACATCTTCACAGCCTAGAACAGTAAAGCAAACTGGCACAAAATCAACTGTAAACTGTGAAACCCCAAAATATCAAGGAGGAATAAGCAAGAGTTATTTTTGAAGCATCTGCTGCCACCTCTTTTGTTAGGAGAAAGATAATTGTGAGCTTCTGAGAGGTGCGCTGGTAGATGCTGAAGCCTGTCATAAAGCTCTGTGTTCAAAAACAAGTCTTAGCTAACGTAAACTACTTGAAGAAGTGTTTACCAATAAGCTTAAATATAGTTTTAGCCATCTTCTGATCTTAGAGACCTCCTTTTCTCTCCAGTCTTGGCTACTTACTAAATTTTCTTGTACTGAAACTAGGTGAATGATTACAAAAACCTTTTTTCCCCATCTGACATCCATGTTGTTGGAGAAAATTATGTTAAATACCCTTTAGCTTAAAGCCAATTAGAGCCAGTAATGAAGTCTCTGTTCTTGTGTGCTGTTTCTCTTGTAACTATGATAATTACATAAGGATGGGGGCATCTGTCTGGGAGGTTGGCAGACTGAGAGTCTTGGGTGTAAAGCTGAGGTCTGTTTGAGCCGTGGATGTAGTTGGATCCGTGCAGTTCCAGTGCTAGAGCCAAACTGTGCCGTGGCTCTTGACTTACAAACAGGCAGGGTCTGGTGCCCAGGGAGGACACCAGCATGGTCAGTGCATCCAAAGACATCATCTGCCTCTGTGAGTTGTAGGGTGAGCCATCTTCATTTTCAGCTCGAGTGTAAAGTCTGGAAAAAAAGTTGCTGATATGGTGAAAAGAGGTTTTAAAAGTCTCTCAATATATAGTGCTTCTGGTCTCTTCACTCCTTTAACTGTGTGGGCCTGCCTGGAGGTATCTGAGCCCTTGAGCTCCTGGTGGGAGTGGGTGAAGTAAAAAAAAAAATCAGGTGTAATGGGATGAATGTGTGTAGACATGTATGTAAGACTGTAACAGACCACCAGGCTTTGACCTTTTGAGTCTGAGTTCAGTGATTAGGAAGGAAAGTAGTGAGAACCTGCTCCCAGATACCTCTTTTACTCAGTCAATGGGAAATGAAGCTGCCACTTCGAGCAAGTTATTTTGAAGCTGAAAGCTTTGAAGGTCAGTCCCACTGAAGTGACATTTTAGCCAAGGGGAGCAGAGATCATTCCGTGAGTGAAGCAGAAAGAGTTGTGACCTTAATGGAGTTGTAAAAGCAGTACAAGACACTGTGGAAGTGAGTTCCCATATCCAAGGAAGGGGGTTATATTAAATCAGGGACAAAATGAGCAGAGGAGAAAAGTGTGAATGCTTTCCTCTTTTATTGTCACCAAAAGCAGTTTTGCAATTGACTTTTTTTTTTCTTTCCAAAATTAGTTCCTGTTTGATAACCATCATTAGAATAAGCTTTAACTTCAGGTACTCCAGTATGTGAACAGAATTATCTCTTATCCCTGAGGATATTCTGTTCTTATCTACTGCTTTTCTTTGCAGAGGTAATTCAGTGGTTTGTAAAGGATCCCTCAGAAATCTGTATAGTTCTAGAGGGATTGACCACATATTAGAGTTTTTTCAAGGTAAGATTTTCAGAATGTTTAAAAATATGAATGTTGTGTTTGAATTTCATGCTCTCCAGCAGGGCTCGTGTGCAGTTTGTTGATGACCAGTGGATTCTACAATTTTGTCTGATGTTGTCTGTTTCAAGTGTGCTGGAGTTTCCCTGGAGGAGGGAGGTGAGGCAATTCCCGATTAAAACACTGCAGCAAGAGTAGCAATACTCTGACAGCCAGAATCTCCAAACTGAGATGTCTTCCTTTAAAGATGTTTCAGGTTCATAGCTGGGGTGTAGGACTTGTAGAGCACTTGAATGCTCTGGAAATGCAGGCAGCACACAGGAGGGGTATCACCCCTGTGTGAAACCAGATTGGATGTGCTTGGAAACGTCTTGGTCACAGGCAGAATCCCCCGTAATGCCTCCTGCTTTACTATAGTCAAATTTATTTAGGGTATCTTGCTTGCAATTTCTTTCCTATTACAGAGATTTCTCAAGTTCTTAGCATGTTTGATTTTTGCTTCCGACTGAAATATAAGCCTTCCAGACATATGGCTTAAGTGCTTCCACAACACAAGTGGGCATTTCTTAAGGTTTTTAAAAAAATCTAAATTATTAGTGTTGTTTGTATTTCAATTCTTTGAAACCCACCTCTTCATATTAAGAGCCAGGGCCATGAGGATGTGAGGAACATGGATTATGATGAAAGAATTAACTTGTCTCCCTAGTATAGATCAGTGCATCAGCTATTCTAACACTCTTATAGGTCTATAGGAAGAAGCAGAATGACTTTGATAGACTGACCAACCCTCTTAAATCAGCTTAACCTCTCTTCCTCGTTCTCTATGCCATGTTTCTTGCACATGCACAACTTGTTTTCAGGGCTCTGCTCCTGAGCCTGTTAATTCTTTGTGTAGCAGAATATTGAGCTGCATTTTCTGTCTGTGGAAGTGAAACCTTCTAAAAAGGCAAGCAAACCCAGTGTTGTTTAATATCTGTGTTTGGGAATGCGAAAAACTGCCACTACTTGAATGGCTTTCCGTAGTACTCACAGCCATCTTTCTTCAATTGCAATTGCTGTTTGGAGAGGACTGTATTGATTTGTATATATAATTATCTTAAAACAAAGGAAAAACCATTATTTTTAACAGGAACATAAAATTCTGTGTTGCAGAGAAGAGAGGTTAATGCTTTGTCTCTACTCAGAAATGGGAGACTGGCTGTCCAGGCATGCAGAGAAGCTTAAGATCAGAGCTGATGAGCCTCAGATAGTTGATGAAATATCTGGGAAATGGGAAAAGCTCGGGATCCATTTGCTGCGGTCTGGAGGGGTCAAATGTGAGAGCTGGGGGTGGTTCTCCCCCCCAGCATTATGGGACCTCTGTGGAGGTGACTGGAGAACTTGCTGTTGTCAGACTGGATTCCAAAGACAGCAGCAATTTCCTGTGTGTGTCCAGCAGAGTCTGCTTGAACATTCGAATGGGTGAAATGGTTGTGTTTGCTGTTGCTGTCCCTTGGTGTAGCTGACTAGTAAAACATGTCGCATGAAGTCACGTAGGTCTTGGAAAGTACTTGCTTTCTTTACCATCCAAGGAAAAAAGTCAGGATGTTTGATTGTGAAAAATGTACCTTCAGTAGCCTACTAATAGCTTGTTCTGTTCTTAATAGTCCTTTAATCTTCGCTTCTTGTAGGATTAATTATTAAAACTCGCTTCATGCTCCTGACTCCAGTTAACATAAGCTATTGCCTTTGTGTTTCACCCAGCCACTGAGCAGGTCCCCCCGCTCATATACTGCTGCAAGCTGAAAGCAACCTCTTTTGGGATATTTTGGACGGAGGTGGATAGTTGCTTGCTGTCTTCATATCGCTTCCCTGCTGGCTGCTGAGACTAATTGCTTTCCGTAGCATACAAAAGCCTGGTTTCCCATGTTCTGCTCGGGGTGCAACTTTACATTGTCTAACAGTAGAGCAAGGACAGTGTGTGAGATTGCTATATGCTGAGAAGGAGAAAAATCGATTGTAATCGCAGAAGCAGAGGGCTGAGGGGGGGGGTGCAAGGTCACTGGCAATTAGTGATTGTGTTTCAGCACCGAACCTGGCATGGAGCTCCTGGAAAAACAGAAAACCAGGAGCTGTGGAACAAACCCTGTCGTTGTATCGGTGCTCTGGCAGTGTCGTTAAGGGAAAGATCACTCAGCTGGACTACTGAGAGCTTGAGTTGCAGAGGGCAGAGGAATTTGTTTTCTGAAGCATTTACTGATCACCCCTAAAATAAGGAGAGAATGGAGTTTCAAGATGAAAAAAAGGTTGGATCCTGCCATAGTGCAGCATTTTCAGTGTTTACGCACATGGATCCTCGCTCCTGTGAACAGGTCTGTGGGAATCTCGCTGGTGTGTTTGTAAATGTCCTGCTGGAATTGAGAAAGGTCATGTTAGCCTACGTGGGGGATTTGAAAATATCTCGGAGGTGATACCCCTCCTTTAGAACTGTGTGTCTGCCCACATGAGTCTGTTTTGTTCAAGGCTTACCTTGGCACTGCTCTTTGTTTTGATCTTTTTCCCCTTTACAAGGAGGCACTGAGGATTTGCAAACGTTCTCATATGGTGTCTGCTTTAGGACACTCGCAGGAGTTTAGACATCCTAAAATATGATTTGAAAAGAGCCAGAAGCCCAACTGCTCACTGCTTAGGCATGTAACCTTGCACAAGGAAGGCTCATGGGGGAAAGTCAAAGAACTTAAAGGCAAATTATATACCAGCTTAGCTTTAGAAGCATTAGACAGCTTTCTTCTTCCTTATCAAAGAGTGATAATCAGCTTTCTTCTCTGTGACAGAAGTAGCTGTAAAATAGTTCTTTTTCTCTCCCACCCTGCCTTTTTTCTTCTGAATGTCTTTAAAGTTTGCTTTCCTTGTACGTACACAACTGCTTCACTGTGTGACTTGATGGAGAGACTCTTTCCTAAAATAACCATTAAAAAAAGTCTGTAGAGCTTTTGTTGTCATACACAGAACTGCACTTGCTTACTGTCTTAATAGTTAGCTAAAATTTTGGGGGATTTGTTTTGAAATAGTTTGTACACTTAAGATATAGTATGAGGAAAATGAGTGTCAAAGATATAATCCGAAGAGCTTACTAATTCTTACGAAGAGGCAACTTTCAGGTGTAAATTTTTTACTGAGCATATGGGGAAATGACACCAAAGAGAGAAGTACAAGGTGCAGCAGATCCTTATCTAGATCAAACATTGGTCACTTCCATGGGACTGAGAACCAGCCTACAGATTTCATCAAAAAGAATGTTTTCCTTAAAGATGCTGTCTGTGTCAGGTTAAAAATAACAAATGCATTACTTGATTTCTAAGAGCAGCATATATTGAGAAGTTTCTCAGATCTATTGAGAAGTTTCTCAGATCTATTCTGAGAGCTATTTAGGTGCCTAACTCCCATTGAATTTTCAGTTCAATGAAATCAATGGGAATTAAGCACCTGAAGAACTTCACAAATCTGGCTTTTAATTTACTCTCTATGCAAGGAAGTGAGGAGTTGATGCTGTGGGTCGGGTCCCTCCCTTTTGGTTTTGTTCCTGGCAAGTTCAGAGGGGAGCATAGGGACAAACCCTGCAGCCACCTTCAGACCTCAGGGGGTGTATATGTGTTTAAAATAGGGATTTTTTCATGTTACTTCAGTGTTTTCAAACAAACTCCTTTTTTGGGAATGAGTAAAGCCATGTGGTAGTGTATGCTGGATTAGTCCTTGTGCTTGATCTCCCATACAGGTGAGGTTGTCTAGTCTATTTTGTGCTTATCCTAAGAACAAATTAAGACACATCCTGGTAGTTGATTTTAATTAAAGTCCAAATTGTTGTAAGGAATTTATTCTTTTCTGATGGAACAGAGTTCTGCTGTTAGGAAGTGACTGCATCAAGCTAATTACACTATTAAGATGAAAATGTCATCTCAAGCCTGGGCTTTAGCACTCAGTAACTCATTGATTTTTAGTATATCAAATGCTTACCTCAGAAGTGTAGGGTCATGGGCATAAAATGATCTGTATGAATTATGAATCTTTACCATTTCCTTTTATTAGTAGTAGTTAGACCATTTGTCTCAATTACTATTGCAGCCAAGTAAAGAGCAAGTATGTTACTCATTGATACATGATGGGAATGAGCTGCTTCTTTATATGGGTCAAATGTCTTCTCACCATCCTGAATATGAAGCCCTTAAAGAGTCTGTAATACCCCTTTTATTGCCACTAGTGCTGTCTCTGATGACCAAAATGTCAACATGCGTTCATTAAAAGACAATTCTTGTGTGTAAATAGATTTAAAGTAAGTGAGGCAGATGTAGTAGGTGGTCTTTTTCTCTCCTCTGTAAGGACACAGATAATCAAAGATAAGCACACAACATAGCCTTTAGCAAGGAAGAGTACAGCAAAACTCAGCCCTTCGTTTTCCACAGTTTGCTCTCAGCAAGCAGTGCTAGATGATCTCTTCTGTACTTCTCCATAGGGACATCTGTTTATTTTGTTCATGTGACCTTTTTAGTTTGCCTTTCCATTATATCATTCCCTGAAAGTCAAGGGTGTTTTACAGAAGCTATACCAGAAAAAACCTGCATTTCATTTCCTCTTTCTCTTAAAATCAGTAAAATATTTGGGTTCAACATCATGATTTTTAAAGCAGTCACTGAGGTTTCACCTGTTCAGTGAAAACATGTCACCCTCTGTATTTGTTTTTGTTTGAATAATAACCACAAGGGCTTCTTGGGGGAAATGGGAATTTAAATCATGCTAAAAGCGGTGGTTCTTTTAAAATATTCCTGGATGTAGTCACAAGCATTTTTCATAAATGTAACTGGTATAGAAATTCTCGGTGTACTCTGGTAATTGACAATCTTCCATCCATACTCGTGCCTGTTGTTCAGTGCTGCTTTTCCATACTGCTCCCAATCCCTTTGGTATCTCCACTGAATTTTGACCATGTAAAAGGTCAGTTCTGCTGTTATTTACACACATGTGTCCTCCTTGGTCTACCTGTAACAGCAGATGTGAGGAGTCATCTGGGTCTCATGCCGTAAACTAGAAATAAAGATTATTGATCTAACATATAGGAGAATAGAGCAGGAGCCTTAAAATTGGTGTTAGTGGCTTCATCTTCTGTTGATAGTAGACAAGGTAGGCAGGGTAGCCCTGTTTGCATCTGTCCTCTCTTCTGGGCTGCTGTTGATAGCAGTCGGTGCCAGAGTACTGGAAGAAGATTCCCAAAGATTCCTCAGTCAACCTGCCTTTTCATTACCACCTTCTCCAGGAGAAAAGGTGTCTGTGGAACAGCTTCAGTCACATCGTTCAGGTTACTGATGGTTTATCATCCCTCTTCCAGATCGTTCCAGATGTTGGACGATCAAAGTGTGAATGCAGAAAACCTGTTACGGCAATGGTTTTCCTGCAGCCCTTCTTTGAGGGGTGATAAATGACAAGCTGGGTGTCCTGAGCAGAGATGGTGTGACTGCTGATGCTTTCTCAATCCAAGTGTGTTTTTTGTTCACCAGCCAAACATTTTGTATTACTGGTTTTATTGTTAATAGTGTTTTATCTATGTGTTATCTGATATGACTCCAGGTAGTTTTGTTTGCTCTGGCACATTACCTGGTGTGGATTTTTGTGCAGCAATTCTTCATCTATTTTGACATGTGTGTCTGTCATTTTTATCAATTTTTGCCAAGACCAGACAGGTATAATCTTAATCACAATATTTGTTCTGGAGTTGTCTGTGTGAGCCCCTTCACATGAATTCTCTTTCTCGGTGGCTGAAATGACCCTGTGTTTTCTGAAATGGAAGATTTCATTTGGTATTACACTGGTTGACCAATTTATTAAAATGCTGGCAGTCATTTGTTAATTGTTTTTACCACATTCCAGTGCAAATACCCTGATGGATCATGAACTGGGCCAAGTACTGGGCAAACTGAGAGAACCTCTGCTGCTGTCCTCATGGGGCAAGTAGAAAAAGAGCAGGCAAGACCCAGAGATCACATAGGAAGACTGTATTAGAGCTGGGAGTGACAAGCAGGTCTCTGACTTTCAGCCTGAAGTATTGCTTTTGTTCGTTGCTCAACCCTTTTATCTCACAGACCACCTCCCAGTCCCCCAAGGCATCATTCTGATTTTGGTTACAAAAGGGTCTGTTAAATTTTTTAGACTGTTCTGGTGTTCTCCACTGTAAGTTTTTCTGCCTCAATAAGCCCAAACTTTCCTGTCTTTGTTTCTGTTAGAGCTAACTCAAAAATATTTGTGGGTGAGGAGCAGGCCCAGCCCAGCCAGATTTGGTATTAAAGGTATGTTTCTTGACTTACTCGGGTCCTGGGAGTTAATGATTTTAGCCTCGATGAAGCTCAGCATTGACTTTACCTTTTTAATTTGCTTCCAACAGTTGTTGTATTCTACAGTACTCAATACGTAGCACTGGGAATAATCAGGCTAATGATCCTGCTCTTGGCTTTGGGCTTCTGCAGCATGTTGGAAGGTTTTGTCCCACTAGCTACACCAGCATTGCTGCTCTGCCTGCAAGAAGGCATCTGTCTATTTCCTTAGATGTGCTTCTCTTGGAAAGGAAGAGGAGTAATGGTGAGCAGCTTTCTCACCCTTGTACAAACCTACTGTGCTCCTTGTTCATGCCTCCCTCACCTGCTTCCTTCATCCTTTGGTGTGGAGCTGCTTGAGATTTGTTTGATGTCTGTCTTCCTCTGTTGCTTTCCCTCTGAGAGAGCACTCAAAGAATAATGGGAGTGCTGTAGAAATAAAAAGCAAAAGTGGGAGCAGAGGCTGAGGGTAAAGGAAAGCACAGATGGGAGAGGGGAGACATAGCAGGACACACCATGAACAGGTTCTAAAAGTTTCTTCTTCTGCTTAAAGCACTTAAACCTGTGATGTTTACCACAACTCTAATCTCGTTCAAATACTTCAGCAGTGCAGGCAAACTATATGAGTTTGTATTTGAGGAGTCTTTCTCTTTTTTGTTCTAAGTTATTATTTGGAGAGTCCTAATGAGCCATGATTGTGCTTTAAGCTAATAGCTATCCAAGGGTTTCAAAGTTGAGGGGAACAATTATTTGAGTGCATTATTGCTTTATGTTTGTTACTGCCAAAATCTGAAGGGTACTATTACTGTAAGCTGACTATAATAAGTTGCATCTGATTTTCTTTTAATTAGTGATTTGTTGCCTCCTGAAATACTAGCTATTGCCAATTAAGACACATTATGAGATAGGTCTGATGTAGTACTGGTGCAATTCCTCTCTGTCTGAATAACGGGAGGGGGAAAAAAAGAAGTCAGTAAGTTTGTTCTTGATGGTTTTGAATTCCTTATACACTTCTTTATTTAGTAAGTGTCCAAAGGGATTCAAATGTCATGGTTGCTGATGAAGGTTACTTTGAGATGATTCTGTTCCTAGACCCTCAGTAATTCTTTGTGTTTAAAAGAGTGTGGAGCTTAAGAGTCTGACTGCTCTGTTAAGCAAAGTTGTAGGTCAAGGGGAACACTGCAGTTTCTGCATCAGTCCTGCTGACAGGCTTCAAAGCTCCAGAAGGTGATGAAGGGATAAATCACCACAGGGATTGGCTTCTGATGCTGAAAGGAAAGCTCAGATGTTGTCTCTGAATGTACTTCGCACATCTGGGGAGATTTTTTGACACTGGACATGGTGTTTATGGTTGATGACCGCTTCGGTCAGTAAGTGGGAGGTGGGAAGCGTGGCTTCTGGAACTAAATACAGTAACTCAACAAGTTAAGATGTTTGACCCCATCAGGCCTCCTAACACATTGCAGTAGCTTATGTAATAATCAGTGAAAATAGGTAAAACATACATAAATAAACAAACTGGCATGCTGTTGTCATTATTTTTACATACTATTTGAAAGGCAAATTATTTTTCTATAGCAATTTCCTCTATTCTCTGCAGCTTTCATTCTTGGCTGTCAGTAAATGGTTCATTAAGAGCTAATATTAAATTCGCTAGTGTATACAAGGAATAGGCCCCTGAGCCACTGATTAAAAAGCAAGGTAGGGAAGGCCAAAGCATTTAATTGGAAGCCTGAGAGCCGTTAATCCTTTTGTTTTCCTCCAGTCAACATATTGCTGTTAAAATGAAAGAGGGAGAAGGGCTGTGCTTTTTCAGAGCACAAGAGGTTTGTGAAGAAATCCTTCAGACCCTCCTGCCTCAGCCCCAGTGAATATGGGATAATTCACCGGGAGAGGAACAGTTGTGACACACCAGAAGTGTTTCAAATATTGCAGGCATAAATATGGTGGTTGGAAAATGAGCAAATGACAGATAATGCACACTTGTGGCCACGTATGAGACTCTGAGCAATTTTTGGTAGTGAGAAGCATTTAACAACACCCCTTGAATGGCTGTTTCAGACAACTGGCAGCCAGGAAAAGTGGCGAGATGTTTTTCACTTCTTGATTCACCCCTCCCTGATGACACTGTGTTTTGTTGTGAAAGGATGAAGCACCTTCCCAAGTTAATGGCTATGCAGGAGGAGAGCACAATCACTGGTTACTCCAGAACAAGCCACCCAGTGCTTTTGAGCAGTACCTTTGATAAATGTCCCATGTGGCAAAGGCTCCTACAAGGCTAAGGCTTGCCCACCTCATTTTAGTTGTAGCTTGTACTGGCCCTGACAGTGTCGTGTGTTGTTTGCTGTCTCTCCTGCATAGTCACCACAGTTGGGATGGGGATGAGCTTCCTAACCCGAATGGTGTCAGCCATAGCTGGGCCCTTTAAACATTAACTCAGTACAAACATTAAGTACTACTGTGCTGCATAAAGGATTGAACAAAAACAGATGTCTGGGGAAACCAAGAGAACCTGCTTTCAAAGTTTTTAACAAGGGACCCTCCCGGAAACAAACGGGGCACTGAAAGGGCATCCTTAAAACAATGACTGTAATGAATAAACTGCTCATATATGGAGCGTTTTGCAAAAAATGAGCCTTGGGCATGGCAGGGAGATCCACTGAATAGTGCATCCCTGCAGACTCTTTTGATTTAAAGAAACCCAAAAAAGAAGGAGAGAGAGAGAACATATAAATATATAATGGCTATAAATCACTGGGTTATTCAATTATTCATATCCATACAACCCCCCTGCATTTATTCTAAAGAGCAAAAACCAAAAGGGATTATTTCTCCTAGTTGTTTTTTTTTTTATTTTTTTTTTATTTTTAATATGAGCAATAGAGGAACAATGGTAAATGATCTTTGTTTTCTGTTCTTTCACAGAATTTGTAGTATTCATTTGTTTTGAGTGCTTTACTCAGTTCACTTGCAAATTTTTTTAAATAATAGCCTTGACCTTTCAGCAAGTGGCACAGAATAATGGTGGGAAACAATTTTGCTTTCTGAATCATGTATTCCTGGTGACAGAAACATGCTCTCTAACCTTGAGGACAGATCAGAAATTGTCCCATTCTTCTGTGGACACCTTGCAGCAGTGTCATGGGTAAGGATTATTCAGTGAATAACTGCAAATAAAAATAAGAGGAATTAGGAGCCTGTTAGCATTCATGCTGAAAAAATGAGATTAATTAGATAAATGATTCAGTATGAATTATTTGCTTAGATCCTAGTAACAGGACAAAATTTCCTGCTGATGTAGTTTGACTGACCTCAGGGAAGGTGAGTCACTGCCATAGAGCAGATAGCATTGGCTCTAATTTAACATTCATTTTTTTCCCCATTAATCCCAAACCAAATGCCTGGCAGTAACTATTATATGGCAGTGGATGATTTGCTGAGTTCAAAAGTTTGTACATCACCAGCTGCCTGGGTGCCGAGCTGACCCTGGTGCTCACTGCACGCAGCCTTCAGTGGTGCCGCCTCTGCGGAGAGGAGTCCACTGTGAAACCTGAAGCATTAATTCCTCCCCAGCTGTAGCAAGTCCAGGATCCCCCCCATGTTTAACTATAGCATCCGTCAGCTGGTGATCCCTTGTTCTCCTTGCTACAAGGGAGGTCTTGTCCTCCTCGTGCTGCTGAAGCAGCCATGGGATGTTTGCCATGATATAAAAGTGTGCGTGGGAAGTGCCTCCCTGAGCCTGCGAGGGGAAGTCAGGTCTTGGTACATACACTGAGTGGACTGGCACCCATTCTGTGTGTCTTTGGTTTTGCATAAACAAGGTCTTTAATCTATTTAATGTAGCTAGCTGTTTATGAATTATGTAGCTCTACATTTCACACACTCTGGTTAAAGCATCTGAATTTTAGTCAGCTAAAAAACCCTGCTGCCACAGGTCTTGGTGTGGCATCAAATACCTTTAGCTCCTTCTCCAAGTAGCATCAGTCTTCATCTAAATCTAGGACATGTTTTACCCTCTCCATTTCACTCATTTCTAAATATTTAGTGATCTTTGCCAAGAAAATATGATGCAGAGCTAAAATGTTGGTTTTGAAGTGGCCTTTAGTTAGGACTTCTTCATTGTCTGGCTTTCTTGGGAAAAAGCCTTTCCTGTTATAATCACTTCAGTGTCTTTATATGCCTATTTACAGCTTCATATGTTTACTTCTGAGTAATCAACAACATAAACTGCATCTTTGGAGTGTTGTTAACAAGCACTAGGGGAGTTGATTCAAAAATTTTTGAGGTCAGGTGGACGTTTTCAGTTGATGTCTACAAGGCTTGAGTAAGACTGATAGAAGTGGAAGCACACTAAGTAACTCCCTGTCCACACTGCTATCAGTCTGAACGCTGAGTCTCTTAGATTATGGTTGAACCCTGTCAAGATTTCTAGGAGAAATTACTGTTATGGCTCTTGCAGCTTGGGAGAGATAATTCAGAATTTGTAACTAAGTTGTTGCTCTGGGAAACGTGCTGGTTTGAGCCTTTTTGTGCAGCTCTTCCCTGATGCCATGAAACTGTCTCCAGTTGATACTTAGCTTGAGTTGCAAACTTTTATTCATAGCTCAGTGAAAATAGCCTAGAGACTAAATATTGGCGTTTTCTTCATTTTGTGTGTTAGTTTATCTCTTATGTTTTTGTTGTACATAAACTGTGTAGAAAACACTCTCAGGAGGCACTGACTGCACTTTTGAACCTCACAGGGTTTAGCTCTGAGAATATTGAGGAGGAGTTTAATTTTTGAAGATGAGTGAGCAGCAATGCAATCACTCAATAGGTATCACACTTACTCCAGCATGATAGAAATTTTCAGTCAGAACATGAAGCAGTTAATTGAAATGAACAAATAAAGCATTGCTAATATTTTTATGGTGCTGAGCCTATTCTTCAAGACCTGCTTTTTCATATCAACGATTGAGTAAATGTGAGGAATGTTCTTTTCTTTCAGCTTCAACTGAGGAATCATCACACAAGTACACAAACACAGCCGTGTATCCTGTGTGTTTTCCTCTCCTCTTCTGTCTTGATACTACTAAAAAACCAGTGTTTACCTCTGTTGACTTCCATCACTGATCCTGTCTCAGAGAATGAAGGAAATGTTGTTTAATTAGGATAAGGAAGGACTTCTAGACTGCCCTTGTAATCATTACTAAAATTTTCAAAGCTATTTCCTCTAAAGTGCTTTGAAGCCTGGTTCTTGACACTCAAGTTAAATATGATGGAATTAATTTTGTGGATGGCCTAGTCATAAAATAAGATAGCATCAGCTCAATGAAGAGTATTCCAGTTAGTGAGTTAATTTTAATTATATGGAAAAAAGGTCTGTTTTATCCTGATAAGTTAGGGCTTGTCATTGCTTTAGATTTTTTTGGATGTTCTCCAGAGCAGGTAGAAGGTTAGCTAACTTTAACATGTGAATAGAGAAGGGAGTATTATTAATACCCTCCCCCTAAACAAGACTATTTAACACTGCTTGGAAGAGAAAATTATAGGGTGCAAACAAATGATACTGTTCACACCTAGACTTTCCATGGGTCTTTGAATACTCAATGATAACCACTTTCTCTAGTATTCCCATAGCAACAGGAAAATAGTAACACAGATGTAAAGCGATATATCGGTGACATTCCTGTTATCTTGTCCTTTTGATAAACTTTCTCTTCCTCTCTGCTCTGGTTGAGCATCTTCTCTGCTGTGCAAAGGTTCTCCGGGTCAGAGCTCCTGCAGGATAGGCACGTGTCTCTTTGTGTCTCTGGTTTCTGAAGCAGCTTCAGGCCAGCATGGTGTCCAGAGCCTCCCTTCCCGAACACGCTGCTGTGTCCAGGCCTAGAGGAGGTCAGTGCACTGTGAGCAGCCACAGGCTGAGGATGAGTCTTCTGCTGCTACCGTGGGCACAAGGTGCCTTCTTTTCCTGGTGACAACCAGGCTGAACTCCCCAGTAAACTGAGAAGAGTGGGAGACTGGATAAGTTTACTCCCATACATTGTTTAAAATTGGCTCAAGAAGTGTATTCTGTTCACTTACAGAGTGAATGAGTGCCCAGTTTCCTGACCTGTATGGATCCCTTCCAACGTGAGATATCCGATGATCTCATGGAGGCCTTGTTAGCTTTGTGATAGAGATGTGTTGCCAAACAGGTGCTGTTCATATGCAGCTTTTTGTTTTCTCCTTCGTGTTTGCAGTTAATTCATGTTTGGTACTGTTTCAGTTTATGTTCTTGGCAATGTGGGTTATTTTCCTGCTAAAGACACACTGAAAGTGTTGATATTTACAATGTTTATGGGAGGGTGCTAACCAAAACCAGAAGCTTCACTTCTGAAATTCCACTGTTTATAAATTTATTTTCCTCCAGTGTAGACTGCCAAGACATTTAAAAGTTGGACATGTGATACAGATATTTTGTCATGGATTTATGGGTATTAGTAAGAAATAGAATGTTTTGTTTCGATACCTGTGGTATTGTGATTTATAACTGTAGGAAAAGTGAAGTGTTTTTACCACCTGATAAACTAAAAAATGAAGTATTCACAACTGTCAAAATTAGAGCCCAGGGAATTTCTGTTCTAAAAAACTATGAAAAGTATTTAATTTGGACATATAAGAACACTAATTAATAAAATTTAAAAATGCCATTGGAACCTGTGCATGCATAACCTTCCTGGGACTTCTAGTCAACCTGAACACTTGACATTGATAATATCACATACTTTTATGTTCCACAGATGGATAATGCATTGTACCAATTTTGCAATCTTCTGGTAGCGTTGAACGTGTCCTTGATCTTATGTTATGAAAGAGACTGAATGGTAGACCTCGATTAATCTTTGCTGTACCTTTTATCATATTGTCTTCTTTATTTTCATGTCGTCTCTACCTTTGCTTTTGCTTCTCTGATCTAAGAAGTCCCAGCATCTTCAGTCTCTACTGATACAGAAGAATCAGCACGACTTTAATCACATTTATTGCCTATCTTTGGAACTTCTATAATTCTGCTACGTCCTTTTGGAAGTGGTGTGACCTGAATTAAATAGGACACCTGATCCTTTTTTTATGTGCTCTCCTCCCCTTTGAAGTACATTTTGAACTTCATATTTCTTCTTTCTTTGGTTACAAGAAAAAGACGCATTCAGCTGGGCAGAGACGGTATCTGTTTTGAATGGGAAGATTTATTTTTCCTTGCAGAAACTTTGGGCATGTCACTTGAAATCAAGTGGAAGACAGTGCCAGTAGCTTGCAAGTATTGTACCAAATGTGAAAGTACAAGTTCCTTTTGAATAATGTATTATTTATCATGCATTAAGCTATTAATAGAATGAAGAGTCTAAGATTGCCTAAGACGAAAGTTGGGAATTTGGTTGGAAGGAAAAATGTTGTTGTTAAGTGAAACTTTTTAATGTGTTCTCTTCGACCCACATTTTTGAGAATTGTGTTGTTGTTTTGGAAATGGATTTCAGTTATTTCAGGGAGTGAAGGAAGACTGTTCATAATTTCTCTTCTCTTTCATATTTCTCTCCAGAGCCTAAATGTCCTTATTGGCCATGGCAAGTGCATACATGAGGACTGGCAAAAATACTGTTCTAGCTTCTTAATGAACAAAAAAATAAGTAAGAGTTAAAATTCTCTTATTTCTTTGTGTTTTGTCTCTGGATCTGGCCATGCTTGGCCACTGACATGGCTTTTACCTTTTCCAAAGCAAGAACCTCCCCCACTTGAGTTAAAAGACAGTCCTGCAGCATAGAAGCCTTGTAGAAGTGGACACTCAATGCCTAGCAAGATCAGTCTTGCAAAATGTGCCTTATTTTGCCGTGTTTCTGGTTATTTGCACTGCATGTTGAAGCATGTGGAGGTCCTTGGTTGACCTTTTCTGAATGCTGGATGGCTGTACCTGATTGTGAAGATTTTTCAGATCAATGAAGTTCAGATAGGAAAGTGAAGAAAAGTAGACACTAAGAAAGAACTAAAAAGGCTGCAGTGAAGTTTTACTAACACCAGAGCCAGCGTGTCTATCAGCCTGGAATGAGTCCTTGTTCAGCAGGGAGGTTTTGTCAAAATGAGACCAGGGAGCAGATGAGGATCCAGCCAAACTTATGGGACCAATCTCTGAGCTCAGAGTATTATAAAAGCCTGTGCTTACCCTGTGATTTATCTAGTCGAGCTTGAGAGGACTACAAAGCTGCTCTAATTTTCCTGTGTCATGATAGTAAGAAGGACAAATGATACAGTGCAGAAAATACCTATCCTCCCCATCTCATCCATTTTATTTGTGTGAACTTGTTTTTAAATGGAAAAAAAGATAAAGAGAGAATTTCTCTCTCATTTTTTTTGTTTGGTTTTTTCCACAAAGAGCTTTCAAGTATAAAGAATATATGGTGCATCCTTTGGTTTGCTTGTTTTAAATTTCCAGTAACTGGATCCAGCAGCATGACTGATGCATCGTGTCCAACAGCACATCAGATATGTTAACTGAGGAACTAGTCTGCACCATTGACTAACCTAATTCTGGGAGCTTTAACTGGTCTGAAAGGACAGGAATGGAACTGTGAAAACTGTCTTGACACTTGGTCATTTCTTTTTGATGCTAATGGGGTTAACATCCTCCTCTGCCATTATGATTTAAAAATTTTCACTGGTTGGTTTTTAGCCCACAGGGCTATGAAATGGAATCATCAAATGCAAATGAAGCCCCTGGTAAAGTCTCTTGAAGTTTTTCTCTTAGTAAAACAGTGGGACAAATGTATAAATTAAAATGAAGATCACTGGAAGGCAACAAAACCAGAAACAGGAAATATCATGAGTGATAAAAATAGCAGTGATGGTAAGGAAACAATCTTTCAATCAACAATTTTTCCTCTAGTGATATCAGCCTCGTAAGGAACTGAAGGTCCCTTGAATGCTTGAACATTTAGGTATCTCCTGTTAGGTTTTACTATACAGAGTTACCTCCTGTAAGAGCCTCCCCAGGTAGTCTCTAGCGAACAAGGCAACAGGATGAGGATTTTACAAACAACCAAGCCAAAGCTGTAGAACCCCACACTTATCTGGCCATTTGTAGCTTGTGAGTGCTTTTCTCTGAGGTCTTAACTGGTCTATCTCATGGGAAGCGGGTGAAGGATTTTACGGTGGCTTAGAGACTTGAACTTTGTAGCACCTGCACTTCTGAAGACTAATGATTTCTGACTCAGACTTGGTTAAAACACCAACACATGCACATACAGAATCATAAAACCGTTTTGGTTGGAAAAGACCTTGGAGATGATCTGCTCCAACCATTAACTCAGCACTGCCAAGCCCACTGCTAAACCATGTCCCCGAGAGCCACATCTACATGTCTTTTAAACATCTCCAGGGTGGTGAGTCAACCATTTTCTGGGCAGACAGTTCCAATATTTGGTAAGTTTTTCAGTGAAGAAATTTCTCCTAATATCCAATCTAAACCTTTCCTTTGGATATACACACACCCACACACAGATTTTTCAACTGTACAGTATTTAGTGACGATCAACAATTCACTGTCACAATCCTGGTTTGTCAGACTTTGGCTAAAACCTGGTTTGTCTTCTGGTTTCAGCCCTGGTTTATGTTTTTCTGTTGGTATCTTACATGCAGTGGGAAAACCAGGTAAAACAAAATACCAGCTGGTACTTGACCAAGAAATTAAAATGTTTAAACTCTGCTCTTGAATGTTGCTTTCCAGGTAGCACTTAAATTGCCTGAATTAAGTAATTCAGTCTGTCTTGCACAGGAATGACTTGTGGTGTTTTTTTCTCGAGGAAGGTGTGTGTATGTGTGTTTGTGAGAGACAATTTATTAACATGTCATGTTGTAGAAACTAATCCTATTACCACCTTTCCCCAAAGAAAACAAGCTCAGGCATGTGGTGCTCTCATCACTGCAGGACTTCTTCCAGCACAAAGGCAGCTTCCAGTCTCTGTGGCCTGTGGGTATTCTCTCTCCTGTACTTCTGCCTCCAGGGCACTTTTCAACATTTTGTACTTAATGTTGCAATTTGGTAAATGCTAATTACCACAATAAAGATTGCCCTTGTATGCTGATTAGGATGTCTTTTTATCCCTGACCAAAGTAAGATCACATATCACTGTCAGAGTGTTTAAGCCCGGTGAACTTGACTGATCATTCCAACGTGTCACTTGGTACCGTGCAACATTTTAGTACGCTAAAGTTGATGTAGATGGCTGTAGAAACATGATGAGTAGGGCTGTATGAATCTTTCATAATGAAGCATGAAATAGGATGGAATTCTCCTGGACTCCAATCTTCCAGACACTGATTTAATGGAACTATATCCCCTAGTCAAAGAAAATTGAAGCCAGTAATAAGCACCGAGGCTGACTCAAAATTTGTTGTCAGAAACTGGTTTTGAATTGCTAAAAAAAAAAAAAAAAAAAAAAGAAAGAGAAAAGGAACAAAGTAGTGTGGACAATATATATGTGTGTGGGTGTGTGTGTATTGAAAAACAGTCGTATTTTCAGAACAGGAACTTCCCCCTATGTTTTGACTTTTATTATTTAAAGATTTTTTTGTTTTACAGAACTTATCACAGAAGGGGAAAAAAAATAGCAATTGATAAGCACCAGAACAAGTAGGTCCTGCAATCCTAACCTACTAATCAGTCAGTGGAAGACATGGGCCTGAAAAAGAGGAGTTCAAGGGGAAGTCCTTTGTTAATCTCTGAAGTTTAGAGGACATATGGAGGAAATCTGAGGATGATTCAGAGGCTTTGGCTGAGGAGACTTCAGAGCATTAAGCAGAGAGAGCAGAGAAATTTAGGTGTGATCTGAGAAAGCCCTATAAAATAAGGGGTAGAATAGTGTAGGTGATGACTCTCTTGCTTGAGTTCTGCAGGTCTGGGAGTGAGAGAAGGTTCTATGGGTTGCATGTCAGCAAAAATAATTCTGGCTGAAGAGAAGCCGGGGTTGATGGAGGAGTCTGAGAAGTGTGGAGATCTCTGCACTCCAGTCTTGTGCATGCTGCCAGTTACCAGGTTTATGAAAGATGCTTTAAAACTCAGAAGGTGCAGAGGGTTTTTTTGGGTACACAGGGCAGTGGAAAGCCTTACCAGAGAGATGAGAAAGAACAGTTGTTTTTGCAGCAAAACGAAGCCTGTAAGATTTAATTGCCATTGATGATACTTGGGGGAGTCATCACCTGGGAGTGAAAGAAACACCTGTTTTGGGAAGAAGGGCAGGGTTTCTGTAAGAATAATGTACTGTAGCTTGGTTATATACAAACTAAAAGAAAATGTGTAATTACTTAAGTGACAGATTCTAGAAGAGTTTTCTGCCATAAGCAGTGAAAGTAGAAAGCAACCAGCAGTTGTAAGGCTGAACTCAGACAGCTAATGAGAAAGAGTGGCTAGTGTGTTTGTAGGCAGGAGTGGAGAAGTTCTGTTTTTAAGCAGTACCTGCTGATGTGTCTGTTTATCCCTTTCCCCAGATTAAAAATGCATTTGACAGGTAACTGGAGAATTTCAGCCTTCCCTATTCTTTGTCTGGCACCTAAAAGAATTCCACTTTAGACTGCCTCCCTGTTTCAGAGGGCAGGGAGGCAGAGGGGAGACTGAAGTGTAGCAAAAGTTGTACCTGGACGTAATTTGGCAACCAAGTATGAACAGTTGTTTCCTCAATGGTTAGTTTGTTTGCTTTTTTTAAAAAACCTCACATTCCAGTAACAAGTCCAAGTTTCCCAGTGTCTTGTTCTCAGCCAAATTGAAGTGAGAAGTCAATCACTAAAATTCTCACAAAAAGAAACTTGAAAACATATTTTGCTTTAATTTTTCAAAAGAATGATATCAGAGTTATTTGGGTGAAAAGAACAGGTGAAAAGGAAACTGAAGTGTCATTAGTAATGTGAGATTTCTAGATTTAGTTCAAAAATTTCAAACATAAAAAGATACATTTCAGTTTAACTGTTTGGAAGTAGTGTGTGTGAAGTATAGTCCTCTGAAACCTCTCAGTTTATATCGAGTAAGCATTTTTTCAGTAGAGAAGTCTGAATGTCAAGTGAGTCAGCTTGTGAACTGTATGCCAGACTGTATTATTAAGTTAGAAAATGAAAATAATAATTGCAAATGACTCACAGTGTCTGTGGGTATCATATGTGCTTTCAGTTGCCAGAACCATCCTCCTTGTTTGGGTCAACATGGAAATAATTGGTGAGTTAAGAGAAACATGACAGCTGAAGACACTTGAGTTTATGGCAGATCTGGAAGGTTACCTCTGCATGTCTTCCCCACCACAGATGGGGGAATCAGGAGCTCTGTGGTATCTAAGCCCTTATCACGGCACAGTCCTCCCCACACAGCTCCGGGGTGTCCTGTCTGGTACGGTGGCACCAACTTCCAGTGCAGATTTCCCCAAGTCTCTGTTCAGGCAGCATGGAGATGGACCAGGATGTATTTGCACTTCACCTTCCTTTTCATATCCTTCCTATTCTGAAATATGATCTCTGATGTTTATATAATAGATACAAAAATTTAAGGCAGGAAAATAATCTTTTTTTTTTTTTTTCCCTGCTTGTATATCAATCCTGTTAAAAAATAGTGCTTCTCTTGTCAGGGGTTTTATTAACCTCTATAAACTGCTTGGTCTGTGTTTAAAAAAAGGACAAAATACTTGTTATTTTGTTTTTGCTGACCTTCCTCCTAAAACTGACGTGACTTATGACATATTAGGTAATAGGGAGAGATTGTATATTAATATTTAATAGGGATAGATAGGTTTATTACTGAAACATGTAAAATGCCCTCACACCTGTCAGCTGTAATTACTGCCTCTGTCTAGAAGGTACATATACATTTGTGTATTTATGAAATTAAGTTTAGAAAGTGAAGATGATCAAAGTTTAAGCACTTAAATAGCCTGTGTTTGTCAGAATTAGCTATTATGATTATGATTATGATTGTAGGGGTTTGAAGAAACGGAGCACGTTTCAGTGCATTGGGAATTCAGTTTTTAACCCTTATTAATCCATCCTGTTTTATCAGATGGATGGATCTTCCTGCACCTTTAAGGATTGGTGCTGATTTTGGAGAAACAGCAGAGCTGTCTCAAGATCAGCTGCATGTTGCCCATAGTCAGGAGAGCCCACGTTGACCCTGGTCTGTCTCTGTGAGTTGGTCTTCACCTGGGGTTTTCGTGCCCCTCAGCATCGAATCCTGCCCACACCTGGTTTCCAGGTTCTGGACTTCAAACTCCAGCTGTACAGGGAATTTGACACAGCTTTGAGGTAACACTGCTATATTCCTTGTCAGGTGCAGAATATTTACATCCCCAAAGCAGAAGGAAGCTTGTGAAGTGGTTGAAACAGTAAAGGCTTAAACCAGGTATTATTGCAATTCACGATGGAAATAGACGGGACTTTTCTATTGGCTGATAAAACTGATTTTATTTATTTTTATTTGATGTTCAAGTGACAGATTTTATCAGCCTAGAGGTTCTCTTCAAGTATTTCCATTCCAACAGGCAAATACTAAAATCAAAGCTTCCCGAGCTTTCTGTCACTTCTGCTTTCTGTCAACACATACACAATCCAAAATTGTATTTCGTTATTAAATGAGGGAGAACAGTGTACTGGAAGCATGGTTATTCTCACCCAGAGGGCAGAGATCTTATGAAAAAGTATGTCTCTTCACATAACAATGTTGTTTCTTTGTTTCTCTTTCCCCTGAAATCCCACCACATTGTTATGAAGTTAATTTAGTTGCTGTTGCTTATGATGCACACTTCACAGGAATGTATGGTAAGGCTAAAGAAACAGCTCCTGTGCTTTTTAAAAATCAATTCAGTCTTAAAATAGAAGTTGTTTTTTGGGGGAAAGAATAGGAATTGTATTTCAGTGGCTGAGAAGTTTCCTTATTTTTATCAGTTATCAAAAGGACTTTTCAAATCAGATTCAGAGCTGGCACCAAGTGAGCTTTTCAGTGCCACCAGCTCATGATGTCCATTGCATGGCTCCTGTATACACAGGGCGATGATGACTGTTCCTACTTCAATTCTTCTGTTTTCTGATTCAAGTCAGGAAAGTTTTAATATACATGGCCTGACAACATTTATTATAACAAGCACATCCCCCAGACTCTTCAAGTAAGGCAAGGTGTGCTTGTCAGCCTTGAGCAGCACTGAGACATGCAGCTGTTGAGATGCTCTCACTCAGACAAGTATTGCTGTGCATTCCCAAGGGACTTTATTTTTCATTTAAAAAAGGCCTTCAAAAGTGGAAATGAGTTTGTCACCCGCTCACTGGTTCCCACAGGTTTGTGGTCCCTGAGTTTCACATTTAAATGGGTCCCAAGAGAAAGCTTAGTGAAGTTTTCCCTTTCTAAAATTCCCCAATCCCCTATCTTAGCCCTTGTCCTTTGGAATGCAGCCCAGACATGCTACAGTGCTCATACACCTTGAATTTCTCCTAGTTTTAGGTTTTCATAGGAAATCTTCATGTGCTGGAATATATTTTAATAATGTGAAAGAGCAGACCTGCTGAATGCTTCTGGATAAAAGACCGGTCTGGAAGGATATGAACTTTGGAGGTGGTCAGAGTCAATCTTTGCTGATATTTTGTATACACAAATACAATATTTGTATATGTTGCCAGTATCTCTTTTGAGACACAGATAATTCCCAAATATGGAGGGATGGGTCACAGCCCATCTCAGGTGAATGGGTGTATTCCAAACAGCTGAAAGTACAGTATCTCTGCAGTTCCTGTTAAAGCATTAGAGGAGGAAATTCCCACCCTTCATGCACCCAATCACATTCCCAGGCTCCGTGGCAGATCCTCAGCCGACTTGCTGGGGGCAGGGGTGGGCTGTGTGGCACTGGCAGCTGTAGTTTGTGTATAATTGCTGCCTGCGTGAATTAATGTAACAATTGTGCAATTATGCAGTTATGACACTCACATGACTGTGTTATCTGCGTGGTATATGGAAATGATACCATGATTAGAAAGTGATTATACAGCCTAGCACTGTGCCTGTAAACCTAACACCTCTCCTGCACTGTTGGTAGGTACCTGCATTCTGTAAAAGGGCTGGCTCTCCCTGGTAAGTCAGTGAAGTTTGTTTACTTTTATCTGTTACCCTTTGCTGTGAAAAATTTAACCAATTTCAGACTTTAATGGTTTCCTCTAACTACTGGCCATCTGTTGCAGTGTGGAAGGATTTCCTGCAGGGATGCCTGCTTTAACACAGCTTTCCACTGCTACCGTATCAGCAGTGCTTTCCTGTCATCTTTCTGTTGTGATAAACGATCGCTGCATTGACAGCTGTCACATACGTGCTTAGGTAGCGATTGGGAATATCCCTTTCTGGACTATATTTGAATTCTTTCACTTGGTCAATGCATCTGAAGAAGGGAGGAGCAGATAGAAGGTTTTCTGTGATGTTTTAAAATGAACTGTAGTATTTAATCTAATTTCTGAAATTCATCAAACTTAATATAAAGCAAGATTTCTTGCTGTAAGAAGTCAAAGAGAATCATTGTAATGCACAGTCCTACCAGACATGGTCATGTCTAATTGTGCAGACACGGAATTTCATTTATTTCAGTAGGGCATCATTTATGCATAAAACTCAGTCTTTTTATATAAAAAGTTTTCAAGATGTATTTTGTATGAAAAATGATAATTACTTAACATTTGCCCATTTCCTGAATTAGGATTTTCTGATGATTTTAATGTAAACAAGCTGCTGCTGTCTGGAGCCCAGTGACTGTTTGGAGTCTTCCAGAAGCGAGTCCAAAAAAAAGAAAAATACAGTCTGGGCTGAAACATAGTAAGTCTTTAAGAGTGACAACAATCCTGTAATTAGAAGAGATAATAAATGTGAGGTGTGGGAATTACCTTGTATATTACACTTAAGGTAGGAAAGAAGTTGGATGAGCATGGATGTACTGAGGGATGATTTTATTTCAGCCTTGGTGACGTTTTGGACCTTAGAACATTTGGGATTTGGGTTTGGCAGGTGAGGGTATTGCTAGAGAATGGCTTCTATCTGGAGCCCCTGCCTGGAGGTTGTGTCCTGTTCAGGCCACGTCCAGCCAGAGCCACAGAGGGACATGATGGAGGCCTTGCACAAGGGAGGGCTGTGACCCGTGGGCAACCAGCAGCAGCTGAGGTTTACTGAGAGATGTGAACAGCCCTCCTAAAGGGAAAATGGATATTCATTCACAACAGTGTTGCTTCCAGGACATCACTGGTGTGGCTGTGTGCACGTAGCATCGAGGAGTCTTT
This sequence comes from Pseudotriccus pelzelni, assembly GCA_035584735.1. NCBI lineage: Eukaryota > Metazoa > Chordata > Aves > Passeriformes > Tyrannidae > Pseudotriccus > Pseudotriccus pelzelni. The sequence goes on along the minus strand of JAWMRA010000146.1, from coordinate 9,369,819 downwards.
GCTACCTGGCATGCCCTGTCAGCAAACAGTTACTGTTCAGGAGTGAGACCTGGGTCTATAGCAGACAGCTCTGTGACAGCGTGGGTGCTAGACTCAGTAGCAGGCAAAAAAGCGAACAGAATATTATGGGTTATTAGGAGAGACATAGGGAACAAACTGGAGCAACATTGTTGTGCCACCATAGAGACCTGTGGTGTTTCAGCATCCCGAATATCTTGTGTGGTCTTGGTGCCTTTTTAGCAGAAAGAATAGAATGGAAGAGAATAGAAAAAACTTACTCGAGGGCTACAAGTGAGTTTGGGGCAGGGATGGGCCACCCAGGAGGACCATCGACACGTGCCCCAAGCTGGCAGGGAGGGGGTTAGAAAAGCCAAAGCTCGGCAGTAGCTGAATTGAGGAGATAGATTTCTTCCTGCCATTTTGTCTGTACAGCTGTTGGGTTCCCCTCCCTCATTCCCAACTGCTGCACTGCAAGGGCATGACTGACAGTGTGCTGCCTCTTCATAGCAAACCAAAATGCCCCTTCTTCTTGTTTCGTTCTTTTCACACTGGTTTTTCCTCTCTCCTGCCCAAACCTCCCCTTTATTCAGTTCTGTGCACTTCCAAGACCTTCCTCTTTACCGCTCTGGGGTGCTTGCTGTGGAGCAGCCCCACTCACCATCTTCACGGTGTGCTGGGGGTCTGTGCAAACCTAGCCAGGGAACACAGAAAAGTAGTGCAGGGCCACACATCACGTCTGCCATCAACCTGTCAGTGACAAGAGCAGATCTTTGTTTCCAGACAGCACGGGCGGGCTCAGAAATCTTCACCAGCTGCCCTCAGACAGTCTCGCCACACTCTGGGGGACAAATCAGACCCAAGTGGGCAATTTGGCATTTTGCAATGGTGCATTTTTGTGGATGGTCAAGTGTACTTTGGAGAAGAAAATGCTTGTGGAGAGCCAAGTTTTACCCAAGTTGTATAATTGAGTTATTATGGAAGTGTGTAAAAAATGGGGTTTAGAATAGAAGTGCTGACACTAGAACAGCATGAACACAGCTGTTATAATATAGTAAATTTGTTAGAAATTGTATAGCTAACAAAGTAGGTCAACAGCTTCAGAGGAAAAACTGTTTCAGATAGCATGCTGCTCTATCTCAGAGATCTTGATGTTTTTTCAACGTGAGAACAGAGATGTTTTCCCTTCTCTGCTAATTCCTGTCATTTTTACTTTTAAAAATATTCATGCTCAAAGGTGGGGCTGACCTCCAACTGTGAGTAAATACAAATCCCTCCTGTACAGGTACAGCAGAGTGGATCACAGACCAGAGAATGAAAGGATGATTATACCATGCCAGGTCACAGGGCACACTTGCTTGGTATCCCGCTGTGACAGTGGCCAGTAATGGCTGGATGTGAACAAGGGTGAGAAGGCAGATGACACGTGTGGCAGTTTTTCCAGAGTATTCCCCTAGACCCAAGCAGCCTCCTATCTCATTCAAAAAAATCTGCTTTTTCTATAACCCTTTGATAACATCTAGTATTTTATGCATGAAGAAACAACCATATTTGTTGTCTTTTCTATACTGCAGCTTGAGTCTGTCATGCCATTTGTGAATGATTTCTTCTCAAAACAAATTTATCTACATCTTTTAAAACTTAATTCTGCAGGATTTCCAATTCTTATTTCTTGTTTTGGCTGTCCTTTGACTGCTTTCACTTCTACACAGCCTTTTTTTTTTTTTTTTTTTTTTTTTAAAAAATGTAAAGCACTGTAATAGTGTTATGAGCTACCAAAACTTTATTCTCTGTTGATAATATTCTTAATATTCCCATCTTGTATGACACCCCAATCTGGGAGCTGAGTATTTCAATGAAATATATCTGTTCTTTGCAGAAGCCAATGCTAGTGTTTTTTTCGTTTGGTAATAAACATGTGGGGTTTTGCACAGAAATGGACCCAGACATGACCTGCGATGCCAATCTCAAAATCTGAATTCTTCCATGTTTGAGTCGTTTATTTTCATGCTGACTTGCAGTTGGATGTTCACGCTGTTTTTTTCCCCGGCTTACATAATCCTTATCTAGGCAGCTGACATTGCAATCTAAGTTGCAGTGGTACTTAACAAGGAGTGGAAAAATGATTGGAATGATATGTTTTAACATTTCAGAGTCACAGGATGTTCAGCTTATGCTTCTGACTGCTAAGTAACTTTATTGATAACAAAAATGTTACTGAAATACTGACCCTCTTTTTAATAATGCAGCAAAATCACGCTATTATGTGCTGCTGTGTTTTACCAGTAAAGAATTGGAAAAATGATTTACTCCTAGATCTAGTAAATAGGTACTATTATTCAGAGAAAATCAAATAGCAAGAATTGAACCTCTTCCTTGCAGTGAAATTAATGTTGCACTATCAGCTGTGTTTCAACTTAATGTTGTTTGCTTTGATTTCACATTTGCAAAGAAGTTTGTTCACAGAGGATGTAATCTTATTTACATGATGTATAACAGGTAATGAAAGACCAATATTCAGCAAATACAGTAGTAGTATTCACTTGTCAACATGAACAAGTGTTTTGGCCGCATACACATTTTAAAGGCAAGCAGGCAGTGGCTGGTAAAGAGCTTACTACAGGTCTTACCAAAGTTGCAAGTGATTCACTAAACTGGGACGATTCTTGCCCAGACCATCTGGGTCAGGGGCTATGAGCAAAGTGAAATATTTGCTTTTAAATGAAATGCTCATTTGCAGTGTGTGGAGTATACACCCCTTCATGTGTGAAAGTCTTGAGCTCAGCCTTAATCATCCATCAGTTCATGCTGCCCAGCTGGAAAGCAGCTTTGCAGAAAAAGATCTGGCGGTCCTGGTGGACACCACGTTGACCGTGAGTCAACAAATGTGCCCTTGCCACTAAGAAGGTCAATGGTATCCTGGGCTGCATTAGGAGAAGCATTGCCAGCAGGTTGAGGAGCTGATTCTTTTCCTCTACTCAGCGCTGGTCAGGCTGCACTGGGATGCTGTGCCGAGTTCTGGGCTCCCAAGTGCAAGAGAGACATGGACATACTGGAGAGTCCAGCGAAGAGCCACCGTTGTTGAAGGGACTGGAGCATCTCAAATGAGGAACAGCTGAGGGTAAAGAATTAATCAAAATGTTTTCAGCCATGAGCCAGGGAACAGGAGAGCTGAGCTGTGTCTATGGAGAACATGAAAATGGGGTAGGAACTGGCTCACTGCTGCAGAAGGGACAGAGCAAAAGAGTGGCTAAGAAAGGCTCAAAAATAATTTTGAATTTGTGAATATCACTGAAAGATTTTATGAAAGTAACCTGTTCATATCGAGTTAGAACTACGTTGCCATGGCTGGAATGTGTGTTAATGCTGCCATGGGCAGTGGGCACTGCTCTCATCTTCTGAATCACAGGTATTGTACTGAAGTGTGGACATTGAGTAGTACTGAATCAGTAATAATCACAATCAAGATTGAATTTTAATGCAGCTTAGCATAATTAGCATAATTAGCCATTTATCAAATGCCTTTGGTTGGGGGCATGTGAAATGCCTGACAGATGAAGCTGTGTTTTTCTAAGTTTCATTCAAGAACATTCAACAGATTATTTAAATGAGCAGTTTTTGGCCTGTAGCTCCTTTTTAGATGGGTTTTGTGCAAATTTGTGATGGGGTTGAGAAGGGTTTGTGGTGTCAGTGGCTGATAGTTACAGTCTGAGCTGGGGTGTGAGATGGGCAGTGCTCTGAACTGACGATCTGAAAAGCTACTCACACTTTGTTTCAGAGGGGTTGTGTCCAGGTGGTTTGGAGCCCTGGGTGCTGGGAGGAGACACAGCAAAACAAAGTGCAGAGACCTATTGAGCATTTTTGAATAATCATTGAGATCTACTGAATTTTACAAATAGGAGAGAGTGTCACAAGGACATGGTGGGAATGGGGAGAGTGTTCAAAGATGTTCAACCAGATGCCCAAAGGTCACCCATGTTACCTAGCAACAGAAATAGTGGGAATTAAGGAAAAAGGGTAGTATATCTGAGCAGGGATATGCAAAGATCCTTATTTTTAAAATATAAACATTGAGATCACTGCCGAGCGAAAGTAGTAATGTAAGATAAGTATATGCAAAAAGGCGGACAGTAAAGTGGTGGTGTGTTACTGGTATGGATGTTACAGGTGTCACAAGCAGTGCTGTCTGTGCTTGTTCTGAGAGAAAGTTGTGCCATATTTCAGGAAAAAAAAAAAGGAATTTCTTCTTAAAGTGGAGAGGAGGTCACAGAAAAAGGTGACCTTGTGGTTTCAGCATGTCAGAAATCTGGCGAGCTCCCACCTGGCAAAGTGCAATGCAATTTTGGGGGAGTTTCTGCACTGGCTGGAATTGTAGCTGAAAACCTGAAGTGAGAATTCACTGCAAACATGAACCTCTGGGTTGGGAAGAGGGTAGGTAGACAGTGCTGTGAAGAAACAGGGGGAGGATGGCTCTGCATGGCTCACAAACCCCAAATTATTCTTGAATCAAATCCTTGGAAACAAAGATTCCATAAGGCATAAGGAAGAAGCAATAGCAAGATCAAGGGAAAATGGGAATCAAGGAGTTGAAATTTGATAACCTGGCTTAAAAAGACAATTTTTCCATTATGGGTAAGAAGTTTTTAAAAGTTTTTAATCTTTTAGTTTTTAGACCTGCATAAGATTAAAAACCACTAAGAACTTTCTTTGCTAAAGAAAATCTATTTTTTTTCCTCTGTTGGAATATTTGAGTAAGCTTTCGGTCTGTTCTTCAGCTTTTTATTTTTCTCATTTTTCTTAAAGATATTTCATTTAGAAGTTTAGTTGATTGAATAATGTCTGCTTGAAAAATTGAAACCTGCTGCTAGTTAAATGCAGAGAAGTGGTACTTTTGCATTTTCCAGGTATTTTCCATTTTTCTTTAAATAAGAATGTGAAAGTAGATCTGATGGTGTGAAAATCAGATGTGCATTTGTTCATCTAATGGAAAATGTTACAATGGAGTGATTTTTGATTTGTTATGTTCGGAGGTAGGCACAGAAATTATTTGGAACACATGTGTTTCTGAGGCATCTGAGGCTGGAGCCTTTCTGTGGGAACCAACTCTACAGTTACAAAAAACACTGGACTCTTTGATTGTGTATTTACAGGGGGCTTCAAAGGACCATAGAGAAATGGTAGGGAATTTCTAGAATTTTATATTTATTTTTATTTTTAAAATCATGCTCTATGTAATCCAATTTGTCTTGCACTGTCTTTGGAGTCCCATAGGCCAAAGGTGGTGATATGGAGTGAGGCAGGGGGATATTAACTTGTCTCTCATTTAAAAGCAGGGATGTCAAATGCACAGATGTTTTAAAATCACATTTCAGCATGTTACCTAATTTTTATGGTTAGTAATTACTGTAACTAACTCGACAGAAAGGAAAGAGAAAATTGGTATGGCTTCTAAAATCAATGAGCCATTAAATAGGTGACAATAATCTTGATATAAACTTAGAATATGTAATTGGCATGCAAAATACCTCTGGAGAGCAATACCATTTCATGCTGTTCTCTAAATGCCGGGTGTTTCTGCCTTGCCCATGAAGCTCAAGGCAAGACAGCCCCGGTGGGGTCAGCACAGTCCTGCTCCCACAGTGAGGTCGTGCATTTTGTGTGTGTTTGTGTTTCCTTTCGTGGTTTTCTGTCTTCAGTGCTGTGTGAACAGGTGAGGCCGCAGAGGTGGCAGGGATGTTCTGCCAGTTTTATACCCACTGGTGTAAATGCCCCCACTTTATTTCACCGAGGGTGATTGATTATTTCATACGCTGCATTTCCAGGTGTGACTTCATTCTCACACAAGGCACAGGTAACAAGAAGAGGCAAAGTGTTGAGATGGCAAATAGAGGCAGAATGGCTTGTCCAGTCAGAGTCAGTTGAATCAAGGGTGGATTTCATAGTACTTGAATCACTATTACCTGGTGGCCTGGCCAAGCAGGATTATGTTGACAGCAAGTGCTATCTGAGGTTGTTTTCTATCTCTTCTTGCTTTTTGCGTTCCTGTTCCTGTTTTAGTACCAGTTTACAAATCAGTTTTATATTAACTGTGTTTTTCATATTGTTCTTATTTATAGTATTGTGACTATATGTTATGGTGCCTAATCTAGCATTGAGACACAAAGCGTAACCAGGACTCAGAACTGAAATCACATGCAATTGAGATTGATCCTTTCGGCCTCCCCCCCCAGAAAATAAGAACTTAAACGTCACAAAATTGTTTACATGAATATAGACAAAAATGCCTAATGGAAAAAACCAAATCACATAAAGAAAACATTATATTTCATTCTCCTGTGATGCTAAATTTTCAAAGCCTTTACCCGCCCTGAAAACATTTTCTCATGTGTTTGTTGTGCTCTCTTGTTGAAAATCTACCCTGGGAACATGCAGCACCCCTTTATTAAGTTGCCAAATGATTTTAGCAATCTTATTTTCCACATCTGGTTTTTAAACCTCTTTGAAAAGCAGCCAGGCCTATGAAAAGAAGTCATGAATTGCAAATGTGTGTGTCTCTGAAAGTTACCTCACATTTTAAACCTAGCACTGCTGCTCTGGCGTGGTGCAAACGTGCCTGCAGTGAGTGGTGCTGGCAGCATTCTGGCACTGGGGATGGCTGTGGGCAGCTGCAGAGCTCTGCCACCATCGTGGCTCAGGTAGAAATATTCACTGCCAAGGGCATCTCTGGTCAAGTGCCCATCTGCTGGATCAGCCCAAGAGACTTGTTGCTTTTAGCATCTATTTCTCTTGTTTTTTTTCACTTGCTCTCTGGTCTTCTTAGGGAATCTTTTTAACGTTTTTTGGTGTTGTTTTTTTTTTTTCAGAGCTTGGTTTACAAGTGTTAAATGCTTTAAGGAAAGCGCCAGCTTAACAGTATTTTCAAATATGAGCCCTCTATGTCCAACAAATTAATTTTCTTTCAGTGTCATGAGATGATCTGATGATGGCCAATTCAGCCACTGTCACACAGCAGGAGAAGACATGTATGGCCACAAGCTCTCTCTGCCACCATGAAGGAGCAAAGGAAGAAGATGTAGGACCTGAAACCCTCACATTTCTGCTGAAGTGGCATACTGATCATCTCAGCAGCCTTCCCAAAGCCCTGTTTAGAGCTCAGACAAGCACAAGCCTCCCTGCTTTCAGAGCTGAGTGTTGTGCCTTTTGGTATGTTAGGACAAAGAAATTGTTTCTCCACTTGCTGTGTCTGTTGTATAATATAATAGGCTGCCGCCATAAGAACCAAATCTGAACTGAAAGCAGCTTTGACCTCTTTATTACTGTACAAGAGGTTGCTAGTACTGTACAATTAGTACTAGCATGTTCATTAGCAATTAAGAAGTCAGGAAAGTGGGAACATGAACAATAGTCCATCTGTTTGACAGAAATAACTGTTAAGATCAGTACAAACTTAGATGCTTCTTTACTACTTAAACTGCTCTAATGACTAATGTTCTTGCAGTGGAATTGCCTCATTAGCTAATGAAAATTCTTTGGGAAACCCCCAGGAAGAACACTTGTGAAGTGCTAGGCAAAAATTAAATATTGATTATTTTTAATGCATCAAATTAAACTTAATCATACTTTAGGAAATACATAATGTTTCCCAGAAATAAGTGAAATCCCACTGCTGGTTTCTGTACAAGGTGGTTTTATGCTGAAATGAGTCGCCGTACAATAGAAGCTACCACTAACATATAATTTGTGAAATTCTGAGAAGTGTTAGCGTATCATTTAGATAATGAAACTTTATACCCATCTAGATTTGTAAGTACCAACTTGAGTGAAGGAAATGCTATTTCAGTGCTATTATATTAAATTATATACATTTTTTGGGGGGGTTAGATGGTTGTATGTTTAATTTACAAGCTTTTCATTTCAAGCTTTTCATTTATTCTTAGCAATTAAGGAAACCATAGTTTTAAAACCTACTGATAGTAATGTTAAAATCAAGTGCATATTCACAAGACTGACCAAAGTCTGAATGGTCAAAGTAGTCAATAAATATGAATAATTCCCTAGACACTTTTAATAGCTAGTTTTTCTGAATATTTTAATTGCACATTCCTCTTATGAACTACCATCACTCTCCTCTTTTCCCCCATTTGGTTTAGGAGCAGCAGCTGACTGTCTTGCTGCAAGTGAAGGGAAAAGGGAGGAGTGAAGCAGACAGGGGGCTCTCTGGTTGTGGCAGTGCTGGCGAGAGGTGTCAGTTCCCCCACTCCCTCCTTTCTGGTAGGTTGGTGTGTCCCCACTACCTGCAGAATGAGGTGCTTTAATGTGCTTGTGCAGTTGTTTTTCACTGCCACAGGGTCTGCTGGGCAGCTCTCCCTGTGCCAGGCCAACAGCATGGACAGGGCAAACTTGTGTGACCCAGCACTAGCTCTGTAGGCTGCAAACTCAGTTTTATGGTCAAGAATGGGAAAAGTATGGTAGCTTTTAAAAGCAAGTCAAGAGGAGCTGCTATGGAGTATTGCCTTGTCCTACCCCCTTCTTTTGCAGTGGAGACATCTCGGCAGGTACCAGCAGTTCCCAGCTTAGCAGCAGCCCGGCATCAGATGTTTTGCACATCCATTCACGCAATATTACCTCTCTGAATTTCATCCTTAGTCCTTGTTATGAAATCTCAGGCAAGCTGTTAGTTTTTCTTATCTCCGTTTTTCCTTTTACAACTTGTGGAGCGTTTTCTGTAACTGTTGGATGCTTAAATATCCTGGTGATAGATGCCTAAGGAAAACAAAGCAAAACAAATGCTTCAGGAGTTACAGTCTGCAGAACTATTTGTAATGTGCTGGGAGATTCTCGCACACGAGTGCAAAGCATTTGCAGCAGATTTTGTTTAATTGTAAGCAAGCTCTTTATGGCTGAGTGTTTTTTTTAATGAACTTGCCGCATTGTTTGGTTGTTGAAAATAGTTTCTGAAAGCAGAGCTGAGGCTTGTAGCATGGTAGAAAATTTTCAGCTTAGGGAAGAAAGGAGGCAAGTTTCAGCAGTGCTCCACCCCCTGCCTCCTTGGGCTTTTGAAGTGATGGCCGGTATTGGGAGTCCTGGTGTCATTGCAGACTGATTCTAGAAAACGGTGAATGTTTTTGAGATCCCTGCCCTGATTTAACGGGTTTTGTGCATGTTGAATGTCATTGAATGTGAGTAGTGTCAGTAGTGTGTGTTTCAGCAGAGGTAAGAGTTCAAGACTGCCCCCAAATAAAGAAATTTTAAAGAATTAGTGCAGAATTTGCTTGCTGTTTTAGTACCAGAACCAGATGGCATGTCTATGCCTGCCCATGTTCTGGTGCTGTCTTTGATTTCCAGCGCCGGTAAGAAGCCAGCTTGGAGGTACCATGGCATTTCAGAATCTGCTTGATTAGGAAATGGTCTGTAAAACAAAAAGGAGCTATGAATGCCGTATCTTTCCATAATCTTCATGAATTGTCAATTAGAGTACAGCTATTTCTGTTAGTATCATTGATGTGCTGTCAGCATTTTTTAAAGTCATCCACCCTTTTAAGGAGGGATTTCCTTCTTCTTAACAGCTAAAGTGATTTTGATTCTTAGCACAACCCACAGCACTTAGTTTGGGGCCATTTATTTTTATTTTATTTGGGGGACCATAAGGTGGTCAAAAGATTGAATCATTAAAGCAAACAGAGTGCAGAGATACTTCAGGAAAGGATTTCCCACTCCTGTGATTTCACACTTCCGAAAGAAAAGGAGTGATTTACAGGGATTTTACACTTTCCTTTTCATACTCAAAGTTAATAAATTGCACTCTTGTACTCAAAGTTAATGCATTTCACTGTTCTACAACTGGTCATCAGTGCTCAGTGTCTCATGGAGAGGGGAAACTTTGGGGAAAAAAGTGTGGAGAGACAAAGTCATTAGTCCAAAGATGGATGGTGGGTTTGAGAGCTTCTGGTCTCTGACCCAGGCCATGGACCCACACGTGATGTTTTATCTCTTAGAGATGTGTAGACTCAGCTGTGACCCCTGGGTCTTTCCTTTTCTCCTCCTCTTCTTCCTCCACAGCTGGCAGTGACCTGGTGCATGAAGCTGCTGACACTGTGGGATGGTAGAAAAGGGAATTGGGGACTGATCACTGTGGATGGGAAAAGGGACCGTGGAGATGCCACATGGGCAGACCCACACATGGTTCATGCCCTCATGGCTGTGGGGCTGGACCATCCTCTGCTATGCCGAGACATGTGGGAGGACTTATCCTGATTTCTCTGTTTGGTTGTTGCTTTGGTTGTGTTTTGTTTTGTTTTGTTTTGCTGAGGGTGGGGGGAGCTGCATGTGAGAATGAATTGGGAAATAAAACTAACTCCAAAACAAGACTCCTGCTGAGCACACTGAGTACATCAGCTCTGTCTAGGCAGGCCATCACTGATAACTACCTTCAAAGAAGGTTATTTTACTTGCTTTTGAACCACCTTTATAGTTGGTCATAAAGAGTTTTTGACCTTATGTCAAAAATCCACCTATCGAGCTTCCAGCGCTCCCAGAGCAAAGGGCTGTAACAATGCAAGAGGAGGAATTTCAGAAAGGTCTTGAAAGGTTTTTGTGAAATGCATTTTGGTGGATTGTTTGAAGCTGTTAGAACTGATCTTTAATAGCTGCAACCCTTTAAAAGCTCCTGAAATCCATTCATGTTTACAAGATGAGACGTGAATTTAAAAAGTCTTTTTTCTCCTCTTCTTCTTCATTTTAGTTCCTGCATTAATAGCCACGGTTCCTGCAGAGAGACAAGCGTTGCTGAGGTCAATAGTACGTCTTTAATGTGAACTGTCAGGATAATCATCTGTGCTGAAATTCACCTTGACACAGAGGGAGTGTGCAAAGCCCTCACTTGCCTTCATTAGGGTAATCCAGTGCAAATACCCTGATTTCTTTAGGGTAATATAGTGCCAATCACATGGAGTGGGCTGGGGAGAGATCCCTCTGCTGGGTTAGAGTCAGGTGGGAGACCAGTGTTTTTGGGTAGTGTTGCTAAGAGGAATGATGAAGATCTTCGCAAATGGGATATCTAAGAGTCTTATCACAGCTTTGGGTTTCAGAGAGTAAAGAAATAAGTTTGTGTAAGTTTAGGTTCATTTGCTAGAACTTTGTGGAAAAAGAAATCATTCTTTTATACATAGAGTTTTCAGTATTTTTCCAGTATGAGCTGAAGGTGGCTCATTTACCTTGCTGGTACAAGTGAGAAGTGAGTTCCCTAAACTGTAGGAAAATTACTGGAAGCAAACTACATACAATTATAAAAATTCATTACAATTTTAATGAAAAGAAACCCTTCCATAATCTCAAACTTTTGGCTTCAGGTGTTTGACAGACTCAGTTGAGCACATTTTTAAGCAAGGATTTGTCAAGTTTGTCTTGCTACCGTCATTTGCAAATGAATAGTAAAAATCTGTTGTGGTAGCAACGATTTATGCAATTTGCAGTAACCTGAGATAGCACTGACTGCTCTTAAGAAGGTAGGGTGTGGAAGCCATATTGCAAGAGGAAACCTAATTAGTTTTAATTAAAGGTAGGTACAAATAATGGACTTCAGGTCACAATCTAACAATCTCCCCAGGGCTTATGTGGCTTTTTCATTAAAATGAAGCTTCAGTAAAGCGAAACTGATTCTGCAAAGAAATCTGGTAGTCTTCTCTGTAGTTCCTCAAGCAAAATTCTCATTAGCTTCACTGTCATGAGCATGCAGTCTGTAGTTCATACACTAAAAGCCGTAGATATTATTTGCTTTAATTTTTGTCTTAGATCTAGTAACTTTGACACTAGGAATAACTGATTTGAGAAGGTGACTAGAGAGCAAATATTTATTATTGCTCATTACAAAAATACTAGAAGGCTCTTGATCAGGAGTGAGAAAACAGATTTTAAAAAAGAAAAAAGATAAAAGCAGTATGTTTTAGACGAGACATGAAGTCAAATTGTGTAACTCATTGCCACTGCCTGTTAGGAAGATCAAATGTACAGAGGGGTTAGAAGTTCATTGGCTGAGTTAATAGGGGATAGGTCTGTCAAAATCTGTTAAACATGGTGCTCTGAATCCAGCTCCCGCTCCAGGGAGTCCCAGGCTCCTTATTCCTGAAAGGGAGAAGGCCGTGTCAGTGCGTGTGTCCCACCCCCTCCTGTCCCTGGCAGGGCAAGGTCCTGAGCCGGGGGGCACCTGTGAGGTGGCAGCACGTCCCTCCTGCGGGTGGCTGAGCACTGCAGAGCTCAGTGCACGCGTGGTGGAGGTTAGTGCAGAGCGCCAGACCGTGCCTGGCCCAGACCTGCTGCTGGAGCTGGCTGTGAGCTGCCAGCTGGGAGCCCACGGGGGGTTTGCTCGCGGGGCAAACAAAGCTCCTGGCTTCGAGGGGATGGTTGGGAGGAAGTGTTTCGTTTTGAATTGGTGTTGTGAAGTGACACGTTCAGCTGTGGCGGAGACAGTGCGCCGTTTTTAATTTCCACACACCCTTACCAAGGTTTTTCAAAGGTTTTTGCTTGTGGAAAATGTTGACATCCTGAGGAAAATTGTGCTTGGACAGTGTATCACTTAAAATGTGAATAATTAGCTTATTTAAGTGTAGGAACTTGCCTCTCTGTACAAACCCAAATATTCTGTTCATTTATTAGTGAAGAATAATTTGACACGCTGTCACAAGGATCTCAGCTTTTATAGATGTATCCTATTTTGGTTGCTTCTGTCAAGAGGATTTATTTTTTTTTACATGAAAAAAATTCAGTTCAATGGGACAGATTTCCTTCCAGAAGTTTATTTTAGATGTTTACTTATATGTAGTGATTTACTTCAGCTGTCACTGATTTCTTGCTCCTACATTCTTGAGAAAAGATTTAAAAAAATAATTAAGTGGGAGTGTGTCTATATCAGCCTTTCATAGCAAGGGCTTTTGTTTGTTTAAATTTGGCAGCTCCTCCCATTTGTACCACAGACTCTGCACCATGTGGTGCCCACAGGTCACAGACTGGAGGATTATTATTCAGTCCTCACCCTTGGAGCGTGTATTGGTGATGCAGGGAAGAGGGCTGATAATTAGAGAAAGAGACCACAAAACCTTCAGTGCCATGTGTGGGATTGTAAGATGAGCAGTGCAAACTATCTCCTTGGCTGCTTTGGAGGAGTGAGGATAAATCCTGACCTGGTGTCCATCAGCAAGATCATAGGGATGTCACCCATGGCCCTGATTAATGGAATTAGGCTGATAATTCACACATGGGGAATCTGCTGCATGTGGTAGTTGCTAGCTACTGAGGTGTGGTGTCTCATACCAAAAATGCCTCTGATGGAGATATGTCTCCATGGGCATGGAACTCTAAGGCAACAGGGAAGAGGGTCTACAGCAGTGAAGCCAGGGCCATAGCATTTCCTAAAAATACAGAAATTTCAGTTGCATTATTGTTAGTTGAGAAGTATTTCCTTTGAATTCTCAGGAATCGTTTTATCCACCCTTCTGTGATAGGACCTTGCTGCCATTCTTCCCAGAGCTCCAAAGCCTCCTGGGGAGCACGTGGGTAGAGGCACATCTGCTCTGTGTCCATCCATCCTCTAGCAGAGACAGGTGGTCAGTGCCAGTGAGATGTCACTGCTGATGCTGATCCCTGTGCTGGACTGCAACTTGTGCTGTGCTTTGGCTTTTCTGGAGCCATCCATGTGGATGGGTGGGCTGTTGGGCCCCGGTGCTGGGGGCTGGTATTGCACCTGAGGGTCTGTCTGGCTGCCACCTGGTCCCTGCACACCTGCCCCAGGGGCTGCTGCAGGACTCTGCTCACCCCATTCCAGTCAGTCTGAGATGCCTGAGCTTGGAGCAGTTAAATAATTGACTTCTGCAAATTTTTCTTAGGGAGGCAGCAGGAGCATCTCTTGCCTTGCCATGTCCCACAGCAGTCAAAGCTGGTCAGTGCACCGACCACTCTGCAAGCTGCTCAGAGTCATGGGGTTTCTCCACAGTGCTCTGCAAGCACTTCCCTGTGGGAATTTGGCTGCCACTCTCCTTGCCCCTGTCAGGAAGGAACTGGCTGCCCTTTGGGGTGAGGACAGGAAGGAGCAGGGAGGGCACAGCGCTCGTTGGCATCTCTGTAGCATCTCAGGTACAGGCAGGTCCGTACCATGAAAGAGCAGTCCCTTCTGTCATTCAGCAATAGAAAAATATTTTCCTCCTGGTGCTTTTGGCACTATTTGACTTGGTGTTTGGGAGCTGGTGACCGCTGTGCAGAGCACTTTGGGAATTACACAGGCATGGACAATTAGTCTTTTAAAAGGTCTGCTGCTTGGCAATGTGCCAGGGAAGTCAGCACAGCCCCACTCTATAATATCAATTTTTAATGATGAGAACTTTGCTAAATTCAGCCCTTGATAAATCTTAGAGTTGGGTTTTTAAAGTTTAAAATCAAACATAACCCAATTATTTTGGTATTTGATTAAACTGAACTGCCACTTTGGTAAAGTGTTTAAATAAATCAGTATTAATATACTTTTCTACAGTAAATAAAGTTATGTCTGTAAAGTTCAGATATGAATATTCAAATGGAGCTCTAGGACATGAAGCACTGGCAGTTTGCACGGAAAAGGTATTGACTTAAAGAAATAAGTATTTTATTGATCTTTAAAGGGTGAGATTATGATCTTTGCAGTGGTGATTGAAAACACTTGTTGTAAAACAGTGAAGCAAATATTTGTAAACATAGTATAGGAAATCCAGTATATTTTATTCTATTAACTCTGAAGACCACCTGCTGTAAACACTTGAGCACTTGTAGACTCTGGGAGGCAATGTCAGATGGACTTTTTGGAGGCTGCAGCACTTATGGACACGTGCTCTGGTTACCTCAGCTGCCAGGTGGCACTGCCAGGAGACAGCTACCTTTAAAGTCAGTTATCAAATGCAGAAGAATTCACCCAATGAGGCCTCCTGGCTTCAGCACTAGCACTGCTCTGCCCTCTTTGCATGCAAAGATGCCTCTCCCCTTTGGAACCTCATCCAGAGCTCTTCTGCCTCAGCAGGAACCTGCTCACTGGCTGGGACAGCTTTGAAATGCACTTTTGTAAGAGAGAGCTGAGCACCAGGGCTTTAATAGGCAGTTGAGTGTGCTCTTGCACGTAGAAATAGTTCCAAAGAGTGAGAATTATGGGCTGCTGCATCCCTCCTAGCCCCCTGTGGGATGCTTGAAACCTGCTCTGTCAGGAGGCATTGCCAGCCAGAGGTGGCCCAAGGCCTGTGCAGTTTGACCTTGGCTGCCTGTGGAGTATAAAAGGGCACAACCATCTGAACTCTGTGTAATGATTTCTGAGTGTCAGGAATTCACATGATGACCTTCTTGCAGTTGCTCATCTCCCAGCTTGTTTCCATAAGTCTTACTGAAGACATGATCTTTTTGTCAAGCAAATCATGGGCCTTTAGAAATGCTGCAAAAAGGCCAATCTGCCATCTTATGGATGGTTTGATTTTTCCAGTCTCATAGGGTTTGAGAAATTAGATTCTTAATTCCACATCTTAGTTTTCCATTCTTGGTAAGCCTGAAGAAGTGGGCTTTGCTGACTACCTGCAGCTTGGCTCAGGAATGCAGCCACCTGTTAAAACAGACCACAGGAAGATATTACTCCAAAATGTGAAAGCTGTCACTGGGTTTGAATCTACCTGTCTTGGGGGCCTTATCTTTATTGTCACAGTGTATGTAGGTATTCCCAGGAGGTTTATTTAGTGCTACTGGGAGAGGCCTCCTACCGTCCTAAACAAACTGTGCTTATTTGAGGCTACAAAAGTCTACTCTGAAATCCTTCACATTTCAACCTATGCCTGCTTTGAGCTGCTTGACCTGGTGTAACCCATATCCAGGATACCATGGTTCTCTGTCCTCCTGTGATTGTGTCAGAGGTTTCCCATTGAAGTGGGAGAAAACAGCCACCTTCTGAAGCAGGACATGCTTCTCTGTAGCTGCCCATTGAAGTGCCATCTTCATCCCAGGATGCCACTGGAACATTCTTTGAAAAGAATCAAATGTTGGAGAGTATCAAGAGAGATACTCAATGAGGCCACTAATGAGAACTGACAAATGAGAATTGCAATTAAGTGAAACTGTACAAATCCAGGGAACTTTCTCTGATTACCTTTATTCAGAGGGTGAAAAAAGCATTTCTCCGAGTGGACGTTCAAGTGACTAATGTGTCATTACATTCAACTCGAGAGATAAAACTTTTTGTTGCTTTTCTGAACATTCAATATTTTAGCATTGATTTATGGTGAAAGAACATGTCCAATCTCTGCTCTGTTCTTACATAGACTTTTATGCTTAATGACTTTTTAAAGAAGGTTTTCCCAGTTAATTTATACTATTTAATTCCTTGGACCATCATGGGAGGTCATGCTGGTTGAGGTTCTCACCTGGCCTCCTATGCTGTGGACATATGGATGAGAGGCTTTTTGCCTTAAAAACCTATTCACTCCTGGTATTAACTTTGCAGGAGGGAGTAAAAAGACACAGAAGATCAGAGCTTGGAGCTGCTTGGTTCCCAGGTGTGTCACTGAAAGGATCTCCTGAAGAAGTGTGTTACTTGGCTTTTTGTGGTTAATTTAGGAATATTCACTATCTGATGTTTCTGTGAGACTTTTCTTATCTTGTGGCAGGGGTCCTGGAGACATGTTTGGTTTGGAGAACTCTAAGATCACCTGTATGTGCTGCTTTCCTATCTTCATTCTCTGCACTTCATTTTCTTTACCCCATCCTCACAGATGTGTATTCTGATGGTGTCTATGATAGGTTTCAGTCTCAGCCTGCTAGAGGAGCATGGTTGTGCATTCAGTTTTCCAGCTGTTCCTGCCTGGCACTTCAGGGTCAGGTTGGACAGGGCTCTGAACAACCTGATCTAGTTGAAAGTGTCCCTGCCCATTGCAGGGTAGTAGGACTGGATGGCCTTGAGAGGTCCCTTCCAACCCAAATCATTCTGTGTTCTGTGTGCTCTCATAATCAAACCAGTAGTTCGGTTTTGCTGGCTGCCATCCACTGCCTGGTCAGACGGTCACCTGAAACTCCTGTTTCCTTCCATCGTGGCTCACAATTAGTTAAATTGCTGGAAGAATGTTTACAAGGCATACACAGCCCTGCAAGGCCAAGGCAGGGGAACAAAAGGGAAGTCTCTGTCCATTGAGGTTGAAAGAATAAGGTAGAATTAAATCAATTCAAATGACATGATGGTCTGTTAGATTTTAGAATGGAATTACAGTTACACAGATAAAGGACTGTGTGAACAGTATTTTTGGCTAATTGCCACAAATATTTAAAAATGCGGCCCTGGCCATGCACTGGAGTGTCTGGTAAGCAAGAGAAAAGATCTTTTTGTGCTGTCAGGCAGAGATATATGTATTTCATAAGTAAACATAATAGATGTATAATTTTGTTTTCCAAAGAGGGATGCAAACATGGCTGTGGTTCCCAGCAGTTCTAAATATGCATTATCTGGGCATTGTTGATTTTCATCTGTAGTAGAAATCAGTCATATCTTTTCAAAAAGAGCTTGACAGTGTTTGCACCAATGAGTAGATGTCTCTGCAGCAATGAGGCTTTAGCAGTTGAACTTCAGGCTTTGAATCTGACTTCAGTGTTGCATGGGCAGCTACAAGAGTTCTTTATTTTTCTCAGTTTTATTGTGGGCTAAAGCAGATCAACACAGGATTTGAGCCAAAGCTCATTACAGTCAATGTAACTTTTGTTCAGTTGATTTCTAAACAATGATTCTGTTCATGTAGCAAGAGCTGTATTCAGGGGGAAAAAAAATCAAATAGCATTCTGTGATCTGTAGAAGTGGAGGGTCCTGTTACTTTAGTAACATTAGTCCCACTGCTAATTAGCTTTTGCTGTCTTTCCAGACTGTGAACAAGTTATGGAATAACCAGTATTGGATTTAAAACAAAACAAACCCCAAAAAGGAATAGGAAAATATTGCTATTATGGTCATGCTTTTTATCTCCATGATATCAATGCCAGATGATTGTTTTGGTAGGGTTAGAAATATGCAGGATTGTATATTTGTTCTTATGAATCTGATGCTCCCAGGATTGATAGTATTACATCAATAGACTTCACAAGGGATCCTGCTAAATGAAACCACACTGATCAGGGTATTCGCTAAATTAAATGTAACGTGACATCTTTGCCGATGTGATGTCCTGCGTGAAGGATTCTTTGCTGTGGTTAATTTGCAAAGTTCAAACTAAAAGTTCTTGCAAATACATTCTGTAGAGTAATGGAGGATTTTGTCTCAGATCACAAGCTATGTGACATGATCAGAGATCAAAAAACTTCTAATGTTTTGCTTTTCTCAAATGGACCAAAAGTTAATGGGGGGTAGCAATCAGCTGGGATGTTCTGCAGAGACCTGTGCTGGTTCTGCTACACTTGTTTTTCAGGCAAGTAAAATAAAAAATTCTTCTGATTAAGTTGGCAGAAGGAGTAGATGTTGGCAAAGTGGAAAATAATGATTGATGTGAGGTCTGTCAACGTGGTAAGATTAATTTCTTTTAAACTACTTTAGAGATACATCTGGGAATAAGAACGTAGCTTGTGCTTATGTGGGTGAAGAGCTGTGCCTGGAGCTCTAAACAGGGCATAGAGCTCACTTTGGAGAACCTACTGAACATGATCCCAAGATGTAGAGCTGTGATTAAGAGGAATAGCATGAATATGTAAGGACTGAAATACCAAGCAAAGAGAGAGAGGCAGCTTGTTCACTGTATATGGTACTAGAAGTTACTGCAATGTATCCCATTCTGGTGGTTGGAAACAATTGGGAAGAATTAGGAAAATAATTTCAAATTAATAAAGCTGCCTTATAAAGGGTTAATAAAGGATCTTGATGTATTTATCTGGCACAAGAAAAAAAAACAAAAACAAAAGAAGAGAAGTGTTGATTAGAATTTTTTTTTCCTTAGGAAATATTATCTGATTATTTGAAAATCACTAGTAGACCTGAATCTGGTTCTTGAAAAGTCTACCAGAAGGCACTTCGCTCTTCTACCACATCAACAATTTTCTACCTATCCCATCATATAAGAATCACACTGAATTAGTGTTAGTTGTCACCAGTAGGCTACGAGAGACTGATCATATTAGAGACTGTCACACTGTATTAGCCAAAATAAATATGGAAAGAATATGAGGAAAAACGTATCAGTGTTTCAAATGCTGTATCTTATTAGCAGAGGAAGCTTTCTGCTCACAAAGCCAGTGTTTTCTGCCTCAGTCCCACTTGGTGATGTGAGATGAAATGCCATGCTCCATTTACACAGGATGCTAATGCTCCACAGAGAGGACTTTACCAGAAGGGCTCAAGTGACAGGAGGTTTCAGAGCTCGGTCAGGGTTTGGATCGCTGTTCACCTTAACTTTGTAAGGTGCAAAGTAGGAATGTAGGTATCATTTACAGTTCCTGACACGTCAGTTTGCAGCCTGACTTGTTAATGTGGGGCAGCATCAATTTTTTTTCATACTGTAGCAGACTGCAGTTTGCAGAGGGTTCAGCAAGTGTCACATGGGGAGGGCGGACAGCTGGGAACAGTGAAACTTTTCCTCTCTTCTGGGGAAACAGAAGCCAGAGCTGAATTACACTGAGAAAACTGCCTGGTTTATGTAGCATACCTGGCCTTACATGCCAGTTTTTGCAAGAGCTGCCTATTGTGCTCTGCTTCTAGAAGGAAAAGCACAACAGCTTCCCATGGAATTGCCACCACCTGGCTGGAGATGCCAGTTCCTGAAAATGCCAGCTCCGGGCTGCAGCAGCTGCCTGGCAATGTGAGTAACTGTTCCTGTGTGCTTTAGACACAGAAATCTCTTGCCTCTTTGGATAAAATTAATTAGTTTTTTCCTATAAATTTGAAGTAGATTTTGTGGTAATGACATGATATTATGCTGTATTATGCTGCATAGAACAATATCCTGTCCTGTACCTGATGCACAGTTATTGTTTTAAAGCTATCAATGTTAATGCAGCGACCTGAAATCTTGATCAGTTTTAGCTCAGAAGCTCTTTTCTCTGAGATACTTTGCATTAATGAAACTCATTTCAAAGCTGGACAAAAAGCTAAAAAGAAAAGTTTGAAATTAATGGTGTGGGGTGGAAGCTCTTAAAAGCCAAGACAGAAAGATTTCTACACAGAAATTAGTTTCAGGAGAAGTGGAAAAGAATTTGCAAGCTGCTTTATCTGCTGAATGGAAGCTCCTGTGAGCTGATTGCTGAGACTGGGATCTTCATTTTCCTCTCTGGGGAACCAGTAACTCCTGACTTTCCACAGCTGCTCCACACAGGTCTGTGTGAGCCAAGCCCCTGGCTAGCCCTGCTCCTACTCCAACTCTGCCTCTGCTGTTACAGGGAAGTCATTATCACTGGGACTTTTTTTTTCCTTTTTTTCTGGAGGAAATGGTATCTTGCAAATTGGGGATTTCTTTTGGAATGCCACACTGAGGAAAGCTCCGCACCAGCCTTAATCCCCCCACCAGCTGTGCTGTGTTACCCACAGGGGGCTGGGAAGGAAGGAGTCTCCTCTTAACTCTCAGGCACGAGGGAATGCACTTCTCTAAAAACGAAACTTAAAAAGATGCTGTTTCCGGGGGGTTTCTAAATAATTTCTTAGTACAGGTGTGAATGTAGTTCATTTGAGGTCAGGCCGTATGTCAGAGACTGAGATCTCTTTCTGGTCTGTGATGCATTTGCTTAAGTTCAGGTGGTTTCCAGGAGCTGCAGGGACTTGCTGTGTGCCTTGCTGGGGCTTGGATGGGGCCAGGCAGATTTCTGGTTTGGGGTTTTTTTTGGGGGGGGAGTTGTGTGTGAGAATGATTTCAGGAATAAAACTGGCTCTAAAACAAGACTCCTGCAGAGCACCCTGAGTACATCCAGCCTGTCTGGTGTGTTTGTTCTTGGAAGTGAGCAGCTCTGAACTCTGCTAAGAAAGGATAGGAAGCAAAAAGACGCATCAGTGCATCTTGTAAGGGGAGACCAACTTATGTAAAAAAGCCCAATTCCTGTAGACATCACAAGACCTCTGCTGCCTGTGTCTTACCTTTGACTAGTCAAAATCAAATAGTGAAGGGAGTTGGTTTTCTGTGCCCTATTTCTGATTAGAATGGGTGATACAGTAAGAGTCTGGTTATATTTCAGCAACAAGACCCAGTTAAGATGAAGAAAGGTATTCCACAACCTATTTCCATGTTTTTAGGTCCCTACAGGCTCTTGAATATGCCTGGACTGCAATTTGCATTCTGTGTCTGTTTAAAGCTTAATGCTTGTAACATTTTGGTCGCTGACAAAATAATTACCTGTGTTAATACAGGGTATTGATACATCCGCCTTCTGTGTCAAAATCAACCTCTGAGCTGGCTGCCTCCTCTGCTTAAACTGTCATGAACTGAGGCTCAGGTCCTATGGTTTGTGCAGCCTGACCTGTGGGAGGTGATGTGAAGCCAGTGCAGTTTAAAAGAATCAGGCCTGCCATGTACAGGCCTTGTTGGATCTTCTGAAATATAAAGCGATATGAAATTTGCCTGATCTTTTATCACTGTGTAACTCTGAGACTTGGGTGTGAGTTATCACAGAGGCTGCATGTTATCACGTAGTACGTGCTGCAGCTGTGACCAGCACACTGAAACACTTCCATCAGCTCAGAAACACGCATCAATTCATTTTTGGGATGTGCATGTCTGTGCTGAGGAGCAGAGAAGAGAATAAAATGCTGCAGCTAATCTTCAGCAGTTGCAGCACCCGTAAGTAGATTATACAAAACTGTTAATTTTTTATTATTAAATGGCACTTTAGGGAGAAGAAGGCCTTAATACTCTGGCTAAAGACGCTAGTCACACCAGATTAGTATTGTTGTACATTAGTAATAAAAATAGCTGGGCCTGATTAGTGTCAGTTAAAGTTTCCTGAATGAGAGATATAACTCTCTGAATTAAATTGCTTGAATAGCAGCTAAGGATTCCTGAGGAATAATTTGTATTAAAAAGTTAAGACCTTCACTACTTTTCTAAAGGAAAATCTATCACCAGTGTGGGAATTACATACCATCCACATAACAGCATGAAAAGAAAGGATCTTCACAGGCCATAAAGTGTAATAAAGGAACATCTAAAATTGATTTTCATTTAAGTAGATTACTTATGTTTACCTCTAGACTGGGGAAAGCACTACTGGTTTGATCCAGATATCCATCATTAAATACATTGAGCCACTCTCCCCAAGCACCTGCTTCCCTGAAACCTGCATCTTTGCATCCAAGAGCATTTTGTCCAAAATAATTAAAATTAAAAAGGAGACACAGCTCATTAGTTATTTCCATCTTGCTGGTTGATGTGTGGTTTAATTTGGGATACAAAATTTATTTTTTCTGTTCTTAGAGGATCCATTTGTGGGAGGGATTTGGGGTGATGTGCTGTTCCCGGGCTCACAGCAGGTAAGCAGTGATGCTGCTGTAGGTTCTCCATGAGAGCTGAGCACAGCAGCGTGCTCAGGCAGCTGCTCCAGTGCTTGTGGTGGTTCACAGGGACTTGGAGGGCTGTCCTGTGCATGAGTGGCTTCCTCGTGGTCTGAGTGGTTTGGACCCAGAGTGTGTCTGTATTTGTCACTTGTTGGAAGGTTCTTGCTGAAACCTTTGAGGCTGAAAAACTTGTGCTCTGCTTGGGTTTCATGTGAGATATACTGACTTTGAGGGGGGCTTGACTTGGGTTTCTGCCCCTGCCACTGTGCAGAATGCTTCAGCTTCCAAGTATGAGGTCGTATATTCTCAGTTTGGTTTGTCTGATCATTTTTAGCCTGCTTGCTTAAGGAAATGAGGATAACATGATTACCTTGTATGTGTGTCAGTGCACATGTGCCTGCTGCTCTTTCTTACTGAGTTCTCAGTAACTTACAAACCACTGCCTCGATTTGATAAGGGAGGTGTTACAGGCAATTATAGTTTTGTGAAAATGAATACCAGTTACAAGTGGCTGATACGGAGGAGTCTGAAGGAGAAACTTGTTGACTGCACTTCTGGAAATTGGAAAGAGGGAGAGGTTAATGGACAAACCAGCCATATGGAAAGCTTTGATTCAAGTTTGCTCCCTCTGGAACACAGGGAGTTCAACCACAAGAAATAAATCCAGGAGAAAGCAGAATCTGTTAGATGTGCTGGTCCCAAAACAGTTTGTTTCTGTGACTAATCA
>JAWMRA010000146.1:9077596-9346500 GCA_035584735.1 Pseudotriccus pelzelni | reverse complement strand
AAACCTATTTTAAATTGTGTTCATTGCAAATGCGACGATGTCGGAGATAGAGCTGTAAATAGCTGTCAGTGCCTCAGCACAGCAGGGCACATTCCTTAGATAGGAATGTTGCCTCAACAAGCCCGTCTGTTTAAGTGAGCAATTCAAAGATGAGACATCTTTCCTAGAGCAGGTAGTGATGTAACATCAGAGACAAGAAGGTTGTCAAGGTAACTTTTGAGGCAGGTTGTTGCACAAATGGCTAGAAGAGTTTACATATGTCTGCAGTGATTCATTTGTACAGAGTTAAGACTGCTGCCCTTCACATGTATTCACAGTTTCATTGTAGTTCAGAGGCCTCAACGTAGTTGTAAATAGGTCAAATTCTCAAATTTTTCCCAGGCTTTGCAACCCATCTGGAAAGACACACTGCAGGTCAAATTGAAGCAGAAATTAGTTTGGACTTTGTTCCATATTTTTGGTCATTATTATATTTTTTTTCAGAGGTTACCTTGTCACCTTTTGACATTGTCTCTTTCAGGAGTGCATGACATTGAGGTCTGGAGCCCGACCTTTTGCTCTGGGTGTGCAGAGCTGTGGTAAATCCCACAGGAATACTTGTGTTTCTGCACACACACACAAAAGCAGCTATCAGTAATCTCACAAGAAAGCCTGGTTTTGCAGTATTTAGAGAGATGCTGCTACTGGACAAGAAAGAAAGGCTTTGAGGGAGTCTGGTGTGCTTGTGAGGCAGGAAGCCCCTGTAGCTGAGGGTTGTATGGCAGCACTTGATCCCACGCACTCGCTGTCAGCCGGCTCTGAATCTCCCTGCTCTCGCTGGCTCCAGCTCAGGGTTTGTGCTCAGTGCAGAGGATCCTCAGGGTGAGGTACAGCTGGGAGGGAAAATACAAACCTGAAGTGACATAGAGCTGGCTGAAAGGAGATTGCAAACTCAGAGCAGTGCTGAAGCCCAGCCAACCTATTACACAAACTGGATACCTCGTCTAATGTTAAAAATTCTCCTGGTTAAATGGGGAATGGTCTTATTTTGACACCATTTGAGCCCTTCCTTTGAGCTGCCTGAAATACAGTCCATCACAGGATCTCCCAGCCTGTGACTTGGGCCAGACTGTCAAGCTCTGCCAGGCACCAGTTCTCCTGTCTCTAAGGGGAATCTGGAGGGAAATTCCAGCATGGCATTGGGCACTGGCACTTTGGAAGGGATGATGACAGACCAGGGACTAATCCTGATTTTAGGTTCTGTTAATTGTGTCTGAATTAGCAAACAGTTCCATGCTCAAAGCTAGACAGCTCTGTAAGTGCTTTAGCTGTGGCTTACTCATGTTTGTTTTTAAACCACGAAATGGGGCCCTATCGTATGCTAACTCCTGAGGTTGTTCACACTTCTTCTTCAACAGGTCTTTCACTAGACAGAAACATCTTCAGAGGCTTCTTTTATCACTGTAATGATGATGATTGTACTGACTGTGCAAAGCACTGGAAATGAGACCGTCGCTATTTCCCTGTGCGTGAGCAAACAAGTTGCTGTCCATAAGAATTTTCCTTGATCTCTGCGACACATCTGCTGTAGGCACGTCTTGAGAACAGGCAGTTTGTCTGTGATCATGCATTGCAAACCGGTTTGTTACCCCATCAAAACACAACAAAGGAGACTAAAACCTTTGTAGTGAGGATGCTTACTTAGTACCCAGAAAATGACAAAGAAAATCAACAATTTAAATGGCATGTGTTGGTACTCTTTTAGAGAGAAGTAGTAAACTGTTTTCATTTGGTTGTTTTAGTGGCAGAATACTCCAGGGATGATGAGAGTTGGACCTCTCCTAATATTGCAAATTCCCAGTTCAAGAATAGCTGTAAATGTTTATTTGATGTGAAAGAGCTAATTGTACAAATCATTATCTCCAGCCTGACGTGCCTCTGCTGTTTATTCTGTGGCGGTAATTAATTCTATAATTAGAAAATATCTTATTAGATAACTTTGGAAACTCAGCCCATTGTCCAGTGCAGGAAGCCTTCAAGAAGCTGAAGTGGTTCGGTTATGACCTTGGCAATTTGACTACTTTTATCAGCAAGGGCTGGTTTGCTTCACTGGGAGTTCATTACTGAAGAATTTAGCTTTTATGAGTGGGACTGGAGATGAGTCTCTTGATGCTGAGATTCAGTGCTGTAGATGGATGGATTTGCCCATGGCTTTGCCCCTCTGCAAAAGGGGACACCTGACCTACCTGTGCATTTGCATCTGCTTTTGATCCGTCAGCGTCTGCCAGCATCTGTGAGAAGTTTGGATGAAATGAGTGTATTTCATAAGGTATCAGAGTGAACACAAGAAAATCAATAAGCAATCTGTGTGATAATTAATTAGCGTGCCAGGATGAATTACTGTTTCTTCCCCTCCTGATTTGGGTCACAGTCACATCTGATTTGGGAAGTTGTCAGTTTTTCAATTATAGCTTGGTCTTTGCTGTTGGTATGGCTTTTTGCCTTTCTTTATTTGATGTGACCAGAATGAAGGACTGGCAGATAGAAACTCACACTGTGCAAACTTGTTTGTTGTGGGAAGGAGACAGTGTTGAACTTGGCACCCAGCAGAACCTGTCGATGAGATGTCCTGTATGCTGTCCAAGTCGGTCTGAGCCCGAGTATTTAAGCTCCCAGGAGCGGGCGAATTTGTTGAGGGATCTGACAGATTTAGGTAGGATCTGAAATTCATTTAGTGTCCTGCAACTGAAACCTACTTAGAAAGTGTCAAGGGAAAGGATGCAAGAGGAGAGGAAGAACACAGTGCAGTGCCCTCCAGTTCATGCTGGAAGTCCCAGCAATCTCCAACTTAATGACATTTCTTAGATAGATGTTGTTTCTTTGTATTTTGAGTCCTTGCTTGTTCTGACACCTCGCCTCCCAACCCAATGTATCAGACCTACTTCTTAAACCCCATTAATTGCTGACATGAACAGTATTCTGTTGTGAGATCACCTCATTTAAACTCCTGTAACCAACTTCTCTTGGAGCGTACTGCCTGTAGATTCTGCTGGGGTCCCCCTGCTCCAGCGTGGCCTAAGTCATAGATAATTCCGTAGGTAAGAGAAGGTTCTGGTCTTAATCCTCTGTTGAACCGGACTGAGGAACTGGCTGTGTTTACATCAACACACTGGTAGTTCTGAGTACCCAATTAAAGGATATTTTTGACTACAGTCAAAGTCTGGAATGGATAGCTGTTCCCTGCTTGCTGTCCCCCCATCTTGGCAGCAGGCTAGTTCCTTTTGGCTGTAGGTGCAGAGGCTCTCTGCCCCCTTTTCACTGGTGTTGCCCTGTGCATGCTCTGCATTGCCTGGTGTGTCTTGCCTCTGGTCTGTCCCTTGTACTTGCACATCTTCCTGCCACAGGCTGAACAAGCAGCCTGGGGACCAAGAACTCCAGGTCCTTTCTACTGGACACCTGCTCTAGTCTGCAGGCTCCTGTCTCCTCCATTTTCCATGGGATTCAGATGTTGTTCCTGAGAGACAGTCTCTTCAGCCTGTACATTCATGCATATTCACCCACTGCCATCCCAAAAAACACATGTAGTTCGGCCTGCTCTCAACCAGACTTAACATGGGAATTATTCCTCAGGGTCAGCGCCAGGTTTTTTACTCCCTTCTTAGGAAGGAGGGCTGCTATCACGAGCTTTTCAGAGACTCCTGTGAAGGCAAGGCAACCACTAGCTTATTATCAAGCTTCTGCCATAAATTTCTGCCCTTGCTATCCTGTTTCCCTTCTGTAGTCACATAAAAGACTAAATATACGTGATAGATTAATGAACTCATTTTGTAGATACATCGTGTAGTGAGATAGATGCCTATTTAACTTTCTCAGTGAACTTAAAGAACCCAGATTTCCCTTCTTTCCAACAAATTGGTTTCCATCAACAGAAAAGAGCCTCTCAAAGCATCTCTGCCAGGCCTCTAATGATAACAAATAACTCTTTTTACTTGATATTAGACAAAGCAAAAGCACTCTGACATGCTGAGAGTTCAGTAAGGATTGGAAGTGCACTGGTAATGATCACCTGGAGCTTTAGAAATTAGCATGTGCACTGGAATGGTGGGGTTTTTGGTTGGTTTCTTTGTGTGTGGTGGGGGGACTAACAGCATTTCTTACAGTGTCTGAAAGAATACATAGGAAATTAAGTGACTCTGGAATTATCACAAAAAATTACTTCAAAAGGCAGTTTTATGTTTCTTTATCCTAAGTCCTAAATTTTCAAGTAATTTTCAGCTTGCTTTCTCTTGTATCTTTCTTCTCTTTTTCTTTTTGAAACCTTGGAGAATACGGAATTCATTTCCTATTTCTGTCACTATTAATATCTTCTCCAATGTAGCTTTCAGGGCACACTGGGAGGAGCTCCTCTTTATTAAAAGGCAGATACTGAGACACACTGAGTAACTGAAATTTGTGCTAGTGATGGTCACCACTGAGGTGTAATTACTTGAGAACAGTTTTGATCTGAAACAGTTTGCCCGATGTCTAAGAAGTTAATGATATTTATACAGGAATGTCAAGCATTTATGACAACCTAACCCTAACACGTGGCTGTGTTTATTATTACCCCTGCTCTCAGTCTATCTATACTAGTTTGTGTGATTGCCATCCTTGTGATATTGTAACCACCTCTAGTTTAGGTGGACCAAACATGGTCTCAGAAGTATGATTAACATATGAGGAAGGGAGATCTGATTTTTTGTTTATAATTCATGGCACCAAAAAAAAAAATCTTGTGCATCCAAAAAATATTCTGAAAGACTTCCACAAACATTCATTCAAACTGTTTCTGACATGCTAAGATAGTTCCGTAGCACCGAGTTTAAAAAAGTCGTTTTTCTTTAGATCAGTCCGAGTGCAACTCTGGGAAGAACCCAACGGAGGGTTTCCTCCATCAGCAGACTGCAGTTGGTGGCTGTCAGAATAATTCTAACATGACTATAAGTATATTCAGGGGGAAAAACCTCCAGCCCATTCATACCCTGTTTCAGAATCACGGTAGCAGCACAAGGAAGCTGAAGTTTGGCCCTCGGCGCGTTGTGGAGGCAGCGGCTTCTTACTCAACGTCTGTCTGTTATGTCTGTCACATTTTCAGGAACTGAAAGCAGAAAGTCACATGCTGCCTACTCAAACCCAGCTAAACTGCTGCTCCATTTGTAAGGAGTCATTTGGTTTTAATTAGCAGACCCTTTTGGCTGTGTTGTTACAGTCGAATGTCTCCTGGTTATGTGGAGTCAGGTTTTCTCAGGTTCCTGTATTAGACTTTTCTTTTTTTTTCTTCAAGTGCAAGAGCACAGGGTTTATTTATAAAGCGGCTTTTGCCGCAAGTTTCTTATCCAATCTCAGCTAGATAGGTTTAGGTTTTTAAGCAAATTGTATTTGGCAGAGGTTGGCTGGAAGGCATCAGCTCAAATGCAATGTAACTTTTATTTTAGAATGAAGCCAAGGAATTGCTTGGTATCTCAATGTTAAGAAACAGAGGGTGAGAGACCTTAATATGAATAAAGTGCAAAATCGTGGTATAAGGTACTACTGTGTACCAGCTTAAGTGATTGGAAAAAAATATAGAAAACCTTCTAGTTTTCCTAAACCATGATGGACTAATTATCCTCCAGTTGTCAATAATTCAGGGTGAATGAAGGGTTCTAAGCAGGAGCTGCAAATTGGAAATAGTCCAGAGTGACAGAAGTGCACGTTCCTAATGAGGCTCCCTTCCCTGAATTTCGACTGCCGTGGAGAAAAATTATTTTAGCTTCACGCTCAGTGTTCCCAACACAGTAGTAAAAGTAATGGATGTTGGATAGCTCCTTAACTTCAGAACATCTCCAAGATCAAATTATTCATTTTAAATCATGGTAGTTACTTATGAAAATGAACCTATAATTCTCTAAACTCAGGAGTTCAGAGATTGTTGGTTTTGAACTGAAGTAGGGATGCTCTGAGCTAGGCTCTTACTGCAATCCTCAGGCTCTCCCTGCTGCCTTGGATTTCCAACCTTTTCAGGCACAAGTATCCACCTGATTTTTTGCTCCTGATGCTTCATACCCTGCCTTTACTCATAAGCTCATTTTACCAAAATGAAGTTCTGGTTTTGTTTTGGAGTGAGTGCTTCCAAAACTTGAGCAAAAACTGTATTTACAAAGAGCCACTGAATAGGATTTTGATGGTGAAGAGGTGTGAAAAGGCTCTGGGAGAGTCAAGTTCCTGGTCAGACTGGTGGTAGAAGTGTAATAAGTGGGAGGTGCAGGCCATCCTTCATCCTCACCAGGCAAATCGCTGGATGAGCTTAAGCCTTTCACTCAGAACTGCATCTTTCACTGCATTCCCAGTTGCACAGATCAGTCGGGAGTCTCTGAGAATATCACGTCATGTCTAAAGAGGAGGAGAGAGTTTTAGAAAATAATTTCTCTGAATTCCCAGGAGTGCAACTTGGTTCCTGCTTCTGAAGCCACTTTGTAGAGTTCTAGAGCCCATGAGCTGGAAATCATTATCAGAAAGATTTGTAATACAGTTACTCTATACATGAACTTTTCCTTTTTGCACAATAATTCTCCAGTTATAGAATTCTTCTTGCATTTTCTCCAGGAATTCTGTTATCCTTAGAGTCTGGAGCAGGGTAAATCAATGTGAGGACGGGGTAACTGCAGCAATCTCTGCCTGCAGGAAAACCTTGAATTTTGTTTAAACTGATCATATTACAAATGCCAGAGATGTCAAATTTCTTTGCTGTTTTCCTCCACACCCTGGAAAAGGCTCTTTAAAGATGAAGCTATTGACTACACAATCTTTCTCATTAAGAATACACCTTTGGGTTTTATTGAACTGTATGTGGTTTTCTAAGTCAGAGGATGTTACTTTGGGACTTGTTATCCGAACAAAGTGTCTTTTCTGTTATCCACCTTGCTGTTATTTGGGGGTTTTGTTTATTTAGGTACTTACTATTTAAATAGGCATTGAAAATGTTTTAGTTAGAGACTTCAAGAATGCTGCATTTAGCAATTCAGTGGAGCCTCTTGTTGTGACTCCACTGGTTGCATGCTCAGTCATCCCATCACGTTGACATTGTTCTTTTCTGTATGTTCTTTCCCCCATGTAGCATCTGAGTTGCAGTGTTTTATTATTGCATCCATAAGGTGGAGTCTGGGCATCTCAGGTTGCTTTTGCCTGGCTAATTCTGTCACTGCTGCTGAGGCCACTCCCAGGAGAGTCCCCACTGCTGAGCTCGTCCGCAGATCCCTGCCGGGATCAGGGGCTCCCTCTGTGCTGCTTCACATAAAACACAGTGGCCTGGTTTGGAGAGGTGACAGCAGTACTTAATATTTCTATTGAGATAAAAGGATTGATGTTGCCTTTTGTACCAATAACCAACTTTTGGTAGGACAGTTTAATTTAGGCCATAGGTGAGAGTGTAGCAGGACCCAGGTCCTGCCTGTAGTAGCAAAGCAGACAACCTCATCTTTTATATCCTGTGCAGCCTGTCTGCCTTGTTGGGAAGCTGAATTCAGAATTTAGAAGTGTCAAACTGAGCTATCTAAAGCATCATTTAAAACCTAGATGGGCATTTTTGCCCCCTATGTTTTTTATATTTGTCAAGTTGAAACATTCCAATTCTGCGGTGCATGTTTGTTGTAGTAAAACTGCAGTTTGAATTCTAATCATAACAGCTCGGTGTTAGGTAGAAGCAATATCTTTTTCTTGCTAAAATGGCACGAAATAATTTCTATTTTGGGTTATCTAAAAGTCCATTCTGTGTTCCTGAGATGAAGGAGGAATTATTTGTTTGTTGGGAGATGCACCAGCAGGAAAAATTGCCTTTCACCTGTGCTTTTGTGCTGTGATTGTGGAATCATCTCTTAGGAGACCTCTTTCAAGTTTGCATTTGTCCTTGGGGAGTAATGGGGTAGGGATTCTCTTCTGGAAGGTGTGTTTGTGAGCTGTGCTTGCAGCTAACTGGAAGGTTGGTGCTGTTGTGTTTCATTAATAGGTGGCTGTTGTTTGCCTTTCAGATATGCACTTCATTGTACAAAGCCTTTTGGATAGAAACAGGATAACCTGAAATCGTTCCAAAACAAGTGTGAATGAGAAGCATCTAAGTTTTGTCTATGAAAGTTAGATAAACTTTTACATGAGTGTTGCACTTTTTTAACTTCAACAAGCATTACAGAATGAAGTAATTTTATAATACTAAATGTTCAAAATATAGAAAAAATATGCATGTAGAAAGGATTCTGAAATAGATGATCTTGTGAGGGTGGAGTGCAGCTCTCTGTATATAGCACTGGATTTTGTAGGCTCAGAATTCCCAATGACATTTGGTTCCCTAAGTCTTTTAAATGCCAAAAGCATCCTTTTTTTTTTCTCCCTGATTTTTTACTCTAAGTCAAATAAGTCTTAGTGGAAACATAAATAGAATGGATCAAAGTTACAACACTGAGTAAGTAGTACTCTCCACAGCCCTTCTCTAACAAAAACATAAGTCTTAAAACTACAGTTCTGAGTTGTGTCATGAAATCTGAGTTCCTGGTGTCTGGGGTTGCTGAGACCAACTGTTAAGTTGGGTCATCACACTTCTAAGACTGAATTGCAACTTTCTGTGTGTGGTGTAGTAACTCCAGCATTATGCAGGGATTCCATAGATACCAGAGTAGACACAGGGGGAACAGCCAAAATTGACCTCTGCTTCATCAAAAAAATTCAAAGGGAACATTCCTGTGTTTCTGAATTATAAAAATACAGTAAGAAGGTTTTTTTCTTACCAGGGTTGGAGAAAATATTGAATTGTGGGTTTGCATGCATTTGAAGCTGAGTGCAGCAAGATTCTGAAGAGAGAGGGAGTGAGCCCCTTGTGAGGAGCATCCAGAAATACTCATGATTCTTTTTTATTCAGCTACACTCATTCCTCATTTTCTTTCCCTGTTCAGTATTTTTGTGTGTCACTGGTATTTATCCTGGTTGTTCTTTGGAGCAGGGCTGTGGATTCACATCACATCACTTGCCACACACTGTCTGGTCTGCAGTGGGTCATAGAGGTGAGTGGCACTGAAAACACTCAGAAGGAGCTGGGAGCATCCACAGACAGACTCCAGGGCACCTCAGAGAGCTTGTACCTGCTTGCCTGTTGGTGCAATAGGGTCTGGTTCTTGCCCAGGAAACAAATGAAGAGCTATTACACACCATCCATCTATTTTCACTAGGATTATAAATGTACGTAGTTAAAGTACAGGTTGATGGTGATCATTTGTTAATGTGACAGTGTGAGGAATCAGCCTCTTAAATCAGGCATTTTAATGTTTTAGGCAGTGAGAATTTTTCAAAACCGTTCCACGGTTTTGTTCTATGTTATTTTGATTTTCCCACACTTATTTTTTTAATATGAGTTGGATTTGTTTTTAAGAAAGGTAAAGCGAAGAACAAAAGGTGTGAAAGATGTTTTGAGGGCCCTAAGAACCTTTGGGAAGAAGCTCTCGGTGGGAGGTTTGACAGTCTGCTTTGTCGGGGCAAGTGGCTGCATTTGGAGTCCTTTGTATTACAGCAAATGGCTGTGTGTATGTAATGACTTCAACTTGGTCCAAACTTCGTTTTCAGAGGTCACATTTTTACAAGAAAAGTTTTGATTTCTATTTCATTTCATGATGAAATTGCAAAATGGAGCTTTTTCCTGAAATTTCTGTTTAGAAATCATAGAGCCCCAATGCTTTTCTTTATTGTTGGTGGTAGTTTTTTCCCCGCTCCCGTTCCTGTCCACCAGGAAGAAGCTCAACTGCTTAGAAAGAGGGCAGGGCACGTGAACCATTTTCTCTCACAATTTGACAGTCCTGTCCTTTTCCCATTTCCTTCTTTTGCAAAAACAGGCAAAGCATATTAAATAATCAAATAGAAACTGGGTGTTCTGACTTCCTGTTTTGAATACATTTGGCAGCGATTTGGGATTCTGTGCAAAACACCTTCTGTGTGTTAATAGACCTTGGGGGAATTTTAGTGGTGGTTTCAGTCCACTTAAAGTCTGCCTTTCCACGATGGCAAATGGTTCTGTATTTTATCGTGTCAGCACCTACAATATACGCTGGTATCTGCTCTGAACCTTGAGCAGTTTATCAGTGTTGCAATTGGAATGGCTGGCATAGGTAACTGCTATAAACACCTACATAACTGCAGTATTTAGAGGACCAGAACTACAGTTTTCAATTTTATTTGGCTTTCACCTTTCCTAAAGAATTTCAAGCAGAAGATCAGTGTCAAAAACTTAAATCTCTTGTTGATAGGTGGCTACTTTGCAGATGTGAACGCTGCAGTGATTTCCGTAAGCCAAGGATACCAAATAGAACACTGCTATGCTAAGGTGCTTCCAGGTACTGTGTTAGAGATTTTATCTGTTCTGCTCTTCCTACTGGACTATTTTTGCTATCTTTGCTAGCACTGTGGGTGCATTGTGCATATGGACAGGCATATGCCATGAGATGATTCTTTGAGGGATGTTAGTCTATGTAATACCAAAGCTTTTTGTCACTAGACTGGTCTGGCATCACTTGTCTCTGAGGTCAGCTCAAAGAATCTGACACAATTAGCACTGGAAACATTGAATCCATTTAAACACTAATGTTTTGGAAAAGATCTTGTACTTGATAATAGAATTTAAATTCTGTGATTCTTTGAACATTACTGTGGATGTGCAGTTCTTGGACTTGCTGAGAAAGTTTGACCTAGTAAGGCACAGGTGAAAATAATTCAATCGCAGTTAATGTATGTACTGGAGATCAAGTCAAAGCAAATGAAGCAGATCTCTGAATTTGTGAAAAATGAAGTTATTGGATAAAATTTTACTGTACATACCAACTCCATATGCTATATTAGTAATGCTATAATTAAGCCAAAGAGTCATGTCAAACTGGCCTTTTCCATCTGCTCTGTGATCTACTCTGGGAGCAATTTGGAAAGCATGACAGCTGACCTCAAAACCAATGAGTTCGTTTAACGTATGATCCACCAGAACTGATACTTAAACAGAGCTCATCCACTTTCGTATATGGGTACTAATTGTTCTCCATTTAATTGGGAAAATCAAAATTAGGTTTGCTGTGATGCAGGCTTGTTCAAAATTTTTGTTTCAGTAAATGCCTCTTGGTATCAGCTGAGCCATTTTATGGCTCATAAAAATATTCTTCTATTTTATTTGCAGCAATGTAAGCTGCAGTGTGGTGGCACAAGTTTAAAATAGCACTATTGGGTTTTTCTCTTCCTTTTTTATAGCTTTTGCCAAAACAAACCTGTTAATAATAAAGTCTCAAAAGTTCAGTATGAGTAATCGACATGTGAGACACGTGAAACTCAGCCTGTATTTATAATACTAATTGATTTCATTTATTTTACATCCCCTGTGAATTTCTCACTGCCAGTCTTGTCATTATCTTAATGTTGTTGTTTCCAATAACACTCATAAAAGACGTTTTAAAGGCAGGGGGTCTTACAGCACAGATGTATCAGGTGTAAGACTTCCTTTCCTCGGAGGTGATCAAACTGGCTAAAAGAAATCCCGTGGAATGGTACAGCTTAAAAACCAGGGGCTGTCCATCTGCTTGAATCTGTGTTACCTTGTGAAAGTCTGCCTAATGCTCGCTCCCACAAGTGTCTGGATTCAGACAATGTGGGCATGGGTTTTTGTTCCGACAGGGAAGTGTGAAAAATGTTGCTGCTGGAATCAGTGTGGTATTTGGAAGGTCATAATCATTCCTAAAGAAGGATAGCAGGGCCTGTTCATGGGAGTGAGCATTAAGCAGACCAGCAAGAAAGTCAGAATTAGGAGTGAGGAATCTCATTTACGTTCATGTTTTAAATACCAGATTGGGATACATACTCCTTTCTCCTTGCCTGCATGCCGGGCATCGCAGGATGAAGGGATGCAGGAGGTGTGGTGCTCCTGCAGCAGCTGGGTGATGGTGAGTGTTTGATGCTGCCTTTTGGTGTGTGTTGAGAGGGGAAACACATTTTATCCCCACTGTAGTTACTCGGGGAGCCTCAGAGCTGCAGTGTCTTGGAGCAGGTAATGTAATGTTTTATCAGAACGCAACTTCCCAGCTCTGCTCCTGGAAAAGCCATATTGTGCCTCACAGTTGAAACTGCATTAGCAGTGTCATTGGTAATGAACTGCACCTTTTAAGTGATGAGGGCTGAAGCATTGTGAGTGGGAGTGAGCCGAAAATCGTGTCTGGGGTGACCTGATGAGGCCACAGGTGTGAGTGGCCACAGGCTGGGCACGGCAAGATTGCAGGCAGCGCTTCATTGCAGTGTCCACCTGCTTGGCTTTCGCACTGATGTGGAAAGGGAAGGGGTGGGTGTCTTGGCCTCAGGTGGATGTTACAGAGCTTTTAATTCACAGTCTGTTAATTGCACTGTGTTGAAGCTTTACCTGTTTGGGGTGGCAGGTTTGCACTGAAGACTGTTGTCGGGGGTATTACACAACGGTCTGTTATTTCAATGAAGTATTAAATAAAATTGTTTCCACATCATGAAATAGGGAGATGACCTGCCAGAAAGCCTTAGTTAAACTTTCAGACATGCCTGAACCTACTGACCTTCAAGATACAGTACAGGGCTAATCTTTTCTTTTTCCTTCAGACCTTGTCCAGATGGGATGGCCGGAGGCACTGTATCAGTGCAGGGGGGAGGGCCTCTTAATGCCATCACCATCATTTAAATATTGATCAGAGCATGTGGAGGGACCGTGTGACGGCTGCTGTGGGAGGTTAGTGAGCAGAGTCCCTGTAGGCTTTTCTCTGCTTCAGCGAGCAGAAGGAGCCATGTAACCACTGGCTGCTCATGGGTCAGTGCTGCTGTGCAGGACCAGCCTTGCACAGTGCTCGAACTGTGAATCATCGAGACCATGTGAGGGGATTGCTCTGCAGCTGGGGAGGGGAAGCCACAGCCTTCCCACTTGCTTAGTGAGGCCCTTGCTGGCGAGGTGTGCAGGGATGTGGCACAGATGCTGATGGACCCGCGGCAGCCCCAGTGCCTTGGCAGCAGTCCCAGGCTCCGCTCCTGTAAGCGCAGCATGGGTGTTGCGGGCCAGAGCTGTGGCAGGTTTAGCAGCTTGCAGTGTGGCTCTGAAACACATGTGTGCAGTCTGGTGCCCTCCCGTAAGGCTCAGTATCTGTATGTCTCCCTTGAGACTGCTTTTCCCCCAGGATGTTGCTCCAGGATGTGCAGCCTCCCCGGGTGCCCACCAGCTACCGGGCTGTGCAGCAGGACCTGGGCGGCTCAGCTGAGAGGCAAGTGTGTGTTTGTAGTGGTGATGCTGCTTTGAGGTCCTGCTGAGAGCTCTCCCGCTCGTACCTGCACCCTACTGCTGGAAAGAAGGCACCTAAAGACAGGATTGTCTGCACTGATTGTTTGCCAGCACTGGTCCTCTGAAGTGCCCCTGGGGAGACTGGGTTCTCCAGAGGGGGGGTTTTTTGCTATGGGGGTAAGCACAGCATGGCTGGGGTGCTTTGCCAAGTGGGGTTCATCATCTGCACATCTCAGAGATTCCCATTCCCCCCCCAGACCTATTGCTGAGGAACTTTCCCAGGGCCCGCTGCCCCTCAGCTGCCTGTCCTGGGAAGGAATGATCTCCCCATCTCTGCTCCGTGGCACTTTGTGCAAAAGGTGAAAGGAGGGAGAAAAAGTGGCAAAAGTAGGAGTAAGAGTAAAGATCTTGCCAATTACTCTAATATTCTGGAATCTGCATTTTGCGTGTCTCCTTCTACTCTTCCTATTACTGCATGACCGCCGTCGTATGCTTCAGCTGAGCCAATGTGGAAAAAAAGTCAGTTAAGCTTTTATCAGGGTCATGATTCACTTCAGGTGTACATTTCCTTTTAAAATGTGTTTTTTCTGTGTCTGCTCTGAAGCTCAGGCAAGGGCAGTGCAGAAGGAAGCCAGGGGGGCAGTGGCAAACCTGCTGGGCATGACCAGGAGCCACTACCACGCTCACTGCTGTTGCAGACTAGTGGGATAGTGGGAGCAGTTGGTGACGGTTATGAGGGTTTCTCCTGCTCTCAAATGAAAGCAAAGCCTTTTAAATAGCTTGCTGGGATAAGTGAAGAGCTGGCTGGCAGCCCTTGAACTCCACCATGATAAATGTGGATATATAGCAACCTGTTTGTGAAAAGCCACCCATTCAGTGTGGCCACAAGTAAAATTTTTGGCAACCTTTACCCAAACCATAAACTTGACTCCGTGGGATCTATGAGCAGTTGTTTGGAGTCCTGCAAATCATCCCAGCTCTGTGGAAGGTTTGTACCACAGCTGGCTCACCCATGAGCTGCGTGAAATGTGCAGATCAGTGATTTTCCACCATAGCGTGAAGGATCTTTTATAGCACTTGAGGAAAAACTTCACCTTTTTCAAGCTATAACTTCATGGATACAATGCGCTGCACATGCAAGTGGAATCCAGTTCCTGTGTTTTTAAGGGGCAGTTAATTGTTGGACTTGACGATCTTAGAGGTCTATTCCCGCCTTAATGATTCTATGATTCTTGGCATTTGATGTGATTTGGGGATGAAATCTTTAAAATATTAATAAAAAACATTCTGTGAAGAAATTGGCCAAATAAATAAGTTTCTTCTTTCCTATTGAACTGTCAACCTGGAGATTTTAGGGCTTTGTCTGTTCAGAGAGTAAAAGCAAGTTCTGCACTGTTGCCTTAGTGATCATCACTTAGTCTAGTGTAGCCATATGACACTAAATATTCCTTGCTGGCTCATCTCTGGGTGACAGCGCTGTTTCCTCGGTATGGGCTGAATCTCAAGTCCAGCCTGCAACATAATGTCTCTTCTGGTGATGATATTAGGCCTTCTCTCTGTTGCAGAATGGTTTGTGGCCATGTGTTTGAGTCATGTGGTGGCTGCACAAGTACCAATTTGCACACTTGCGTTTTCAAAAAGTGTCAATTCTGCAATTCTGGTGCATTTTGAGAATGCTCGTTAGGAAAAGATGGCCATTTTGTCCTCTTTCTAAATGTGGTTCCAGTGTCACACCAAGATATTATTCCTTTAAGTGCCAGAGTTCCCCGAGACTTTCCCTTTTAAGCTTCATTTAGGTTTCTGAGGTAAGATTTACAGGTGCTTTGTGTGATCAAGTGACTGCCAGGCCATATTTTGTGCGAAAGCATGGAGATATTGCACATGTGAAAATGATCTTGCCCCAAATGTTTTTTCTGGGGTACTAGTTTACTAGATAATAACCATTTTTAGTAAACCAACATTGTGTCAGCAAGGCTATTGTCCAGATGGCACGTTTAGTCAGGTTTAAAGTGCAAGTGTCCTCTAGATAAATAAAAAATGGTAGTAAGTTAACACACTAAAAATAATAAAAAAGTGACCTCCTGCATACTCACATGGCCAAAGATTAGAGGTTGGGAAGGAATTGCTGTGGTTCATTGCTGAGCGGCATAAAAGAACAGAACAAGTGGATGGAAAATGTCATATTAGCATAGTTGTTTTTCAAGTGTTAGTGTTAACAAAGCTCTTTTGACAAAGTCTGTGCTAGATCATTTTTACTAACAAAAGAAAATCAGATTTGAAACTGCATCTTTAATGGCCTAGGGATTTTGTTGCCGTATTAATCTGAATGGTGGGCAGACTTTGTCTCCTCGAGAAGGCTGTCCTAAGATAGCCTTCACCATCTGGGGGGATGCAATACCAGGGAAAGCCTGGCCTTGGCAAAGCTGAAAGAAATGATCTTCAGATGCTTTTTGTAGGAGGACTTCTTTCATTTGCAGCTGAAGCTTACAGAGCACAACACTTGGTCTCATCTGACTATGAAACTTTTGTCAAAGCTCAAAAGAGACTTGGTAAAGTTATACAGGCATAATGAATGCTTGAATGATTCAGCCACCTCTTTGTGAACATTGTCTTTCCATCCCCAAAGAAATCCCCTGTCTCTTGTACATCATTTCACTAGGGGAGCTTGGGTCTGTATGGCCAGATATTTTTGTTTCTTGTCTCCCTGCAATGGAAGTGGAAATCCTCCTTCAGGCAGAAAGGAAAGGGCAAGGTGCTTGTAGGAATTCCCATTAGAATGTTTAAAACAGAACAAACACTCATCTAAATGCTCTTGGGGAGTAATAAAAAATTTAAATGTCCAACTCTTTTTTTTTTTTTTTTTTTTTTTTTTTTTACAGAGTGCACATGAACCCAGTTAAACTCTGGGGGTTGAAACGATGCAAAAAAACCCAACCTATAGGAGACACAAGGGAAAAAAAAGGTTAGAAAAAAGTATCCTGTGGAAGCCTGTTACTTATGGAAGTTTTAGAAGTCAAAGGTGACGTGCTAAACTTTCTTCACTGAATGTGGGCAATGGCAATTAAAATCAGGAGGATGTTAATAAGAAGAGAGCAGTCTGAGCTGTGTACAAACTGGTTTGCTGAGAATCAGGCTTTAAATTGGGGTGTCTTGAGCTCTGGTCCATAATGCATCAGAAAGTGACCTCTGCATCAGCTGTGCAACAACTGAAAACAAACAGTGGGGTATAAAGTGGAGTCAAATAAAAGCAAGAGAAATTTAAAATTTAGGCTTACTTGCATGTGAAAATCACTATGGCAGCAGGGTGAGTAACAGCTGTTTATTGCTTCCCTGAGATATAGTTTAGATTACTCAGTTTAGGACTGTTCTAAGTGCCAGCTGATGCCCTCTCTTCACTGGTAATTCTTAGTCCCTTTAGTTTAGATCTAAACCCAAACTGGGGTTCCAGGAGTGACTGTGCCCATCCACACTGCTGTCCTAGGCCTTCATGGTGCTTCTGTGGTGCATCTCACTGATGTGCAATGTGCACTGGTCACATTTGCACAAGGAAGGAAGGACTGGCTTCTGTTCATCTCCAAAGAGTTTTATTGAGTATTACTAAAATGCATTCTACAGTTTAGAGGAAAAAGCAATGATAGGCTAGATTCTGTTAATTATTTCCTTTAAGATCCATTCAGGAATGCAATTCCTGCAGTTTCAATTGTTTTTGTTATGCCATAGGACACAAACACAATGCTCACAATTATTAATTTCATTTATACTTGAACAAAGGAAGAAACAAAGTACAAAAACAACTTAGTGTACTTTAGTTGCAGTTTCCTTCTCTCCACCAAAAGCTCCTCTCAGAGATTTTGTGTTTGAGAGTTGGATTGCATCTGGGAGCTCTTCTTTTAATGCATGAAGTCTGAAACATATCACTTCCAGAGTGAATAGAAAGTCCCATCTTTGGGCACCCTGGGCTAGATCTATCTTAGCATGCAACTTGGTGCAGCGAGAGCAGATTGTTAGAACAAAGGATTTGGGGCAGAAGCATGTGTATCTAAATGGTTGTGTGGTTTGTGGGGGTTTGCTTCAAACCAGATTGAATCCTGGATTCTGCTGATCCCTGGGTTGGGATGTCTTCCAGCAGGCCACAGCAGGATATTGAAGGTAAGGGAGGAGATGTGCCAGGGATCTGTAAATTGGCTCACAAAGACACAAGTGTAGTTCTTAGTTCTGTGAAACAGATGGATTAAGTTTTATGCAGTTACTTTAAAGAATCTCTTCAAGGCACAGTCTTGTGGCAGGTGAAATTAATGTGTATGAATGTTCTGTATGAAAAATAAATGCACCTCTTTGCAAATCTACC
Organism: Pseudotriccus pelzelni; assembly: GCA_035584735.1. Taxonomy (NCBI): domain Eukaryota; kingdom Metazoa; phylum Chordata; class Aves; order Passeriformes; family Tyrannidae; genus Pseudotriccus; species Pseudotriccus pelzelni. Next base: position 9,328,855 of record JAWMRA010000146.1, on the reverse strand, counting down.
TTTTCCTTTAACAAAGCAAAGAATGAAGTCCAGCCATTCAGATGTGTTTAGACAGGTATCATCTCCCCTGTGAAGTGCTGTCCTGGTGAACTGGATTGAAGAACAATGCTCTGCTGAGGTTGTGGTACTTGTTGGTACTGTGTGGGGCACCTGTTCCTGTTCTTTGTCATCGTGGCATGCACAAGCTTAATTTGAGACATAAAAACACGTTGCTTGCTTCACTGAGAAACTGCAGTTACCTTTGTTCCTGGTTTTGCTGTAATTTCATCTTTAGAGTGGGTGAGATGTTAAACACCGCTGTTTGTCACCAGTACTAGGTGGAGGTCAGTCTGCCTGTGTGTAGGTGACACGCTGACAGCCCTTAGAGGTGTTTCAGAGCAGCGTTATGACTTGAGCACTCAGTCTGAGCAGGTGCCTCTGAGGGTGAGAGGTGGGGAACCAGGTGGTGGGCTCGGGGTACCCCAGGCAAGCTTGATTTCAGCAACTGAGAGGGAATTTAACAATTTACAGAGTTTAAAATTTTGGCACTCTCAGGTATCTCAGCAAATGGACTGAATGTTCCTTTTGTTCTGATGGGTTTTTGTCTGGAGGTTTAACTAATTATGAGGTGAAGTTCTGTTTGGACTGGGTCCAGGCATGCTTACGTTTTGTATAAGTGGCTGCGTTTAAAAGTCATTTGAAACTTGCTTGGAGCACTTTGAACTTCACCTATTTTCTCAGCAGTTCTCAGAGAAGAAACTGGACTTAGTAAGCTGATGAAATGCAACCAGATAATGGCCTGTGCTCAGTCACCAGTGTTCCATATTTAAATGCCATGGGATCACAATATTATATTCCTGAACTGGACTGATTTGATGAAGTATCTTGTGATTGTATAGAATTGTGTTTCAATGAAAATATATAAAACCCAGTAGCTTGACAAATTTCCTACCTATTTAGGGAATTTACAAAGAGTCCATGTATTACCTTTCCTGGCGATAAAAATTTTTTGTTCCTAGTGTGTAAAAACTGCAGAGCATTCATAGGAGGAGAATTTTTATAATAATCAGCTACTTGAATTTAAAATAGAAACATTGTTTAATAAAGAATAAAGGGAAACAGTATCCATTTCCATTTTACAAATGAAGAATAGATTATAAACCCCGGAGCTATGTAGGTGTTTAACTCTTTTAGGGAATGGATGCTTAATTATTTTTATGGTCTGGGCCTTAGAAACTGTAATTTCTTTAGTACCATAAACAGTTCACCCAGAACTGTGATTAAAGGCTTAAGGAATGTATAGTTAACTCATAAAAATATGTACATAAATTTTGCTGATTCATTGCACTGTAAAGCACATCCTTATTTATTATTATAAATTAAACTCTAATGTAGCTCATGCAAAGTCTTAAATGAGTGCCATTCATTTTCATTAGGTAGCTCTTTAAAATCAATAATGTTTTCTTTAAGGGAAAGCTTTGGCTGTTACTAATTTAAATCTCATTAACTTTTGCCTTTTTTTTTTCTTAAGGTTCAGCTGGAGCTACAGTTTTCATTTAGATTTGGAGCTGCAGGCTATATGTAATTCCATTTAAAAACCCAAGGTAGAAAGGACTAATGTTGGGTTAACAGTAATTTAGAGAACCAAAAATTCAGAATATTTAGCATGCAGCCTACACTTGTCATTTAGCAGTAAATGGTTTTCCCAGCATAAAGTTTGGAATGCAGGGGCGTTTGAGAAATCCTTTCCTAATTAATGTAAAGTTTGCGAAACTAGACTGAAAGTCGCTCTTCTTGCACCATATTCTTTTGATTTATGTACATCTCTGTGCAGTGAAAGTCTGAATATTCTTGAGACTCAGGGTTGTAACCCCAGTTCCCTCTGTCCATGCCTGTGTTTGCATGTCTGTTGGTTTGGGTCTGATGGGACGCTGCTGTCATCCCTTCCACCCTTCAGGCATGTTATCTGTGCTCTCTGGAGTGCCAAGACTATTTTTAAATATATGCAAATAGAAGCAAAGAAGTGCAGGGTCCATGATGCCTGCTGAGTAGATTTGTCTCTTCTAACAGGAGAAGCAGTTCAATAGCAACTGGGCTATTAGTGGTGCTTTTTGTTATCTCAAGTTTGGAGCTCGTTAATGAGGTTGTATTTGCTTATCTTTCTTACTGAAGACACACTAATCAGTCCCAGGGAAGAGGAAAAAACAATCCAATTCTCATCATTTTGATGACATACTTTGGAATATTTGGTATTAAACAATAGCAAAAAATTGCACTGTAAAGCTTCATGCAGCCCCAGGCAGTCTGAAGATGGAAAAATTAGTACAGCTTTTCAAAATAGTGGTTGGCTGGAAGGGTTCTGACACCATGTTATTCACTGTGCCTCAAAATTAACACATTACAAGCAGTGGTTATTTTCAATTATGTAAAAGCGGATGAGTCTTTGGAGAGATTAAAATGAGATTTGTAATGGCTTAGGAGAATTCTTAAAATTGACAACTTGACACAGCATGATTTCAGATTATGTGAAATCTGGCATGAGGATATTTATATTTCTGTTTGCAAAGATTCTGTTCAAAGTCATCATGATGGAAATATTTATAATGAAGACATAATAATGTCTTTAATATGCAAATCATTCTAATTGCATTTCTTACACTGTCAACCTCACAGTGAAATATCGTTTATTTCACAAGTGACACATGAAGAAATATGATTACATTTGTGATATTCTTGTTTTTAATAGAAATGCAGCAGTCTCCGTCTTTGAAGAACTTCTCTTTATCAGCAGTTCCCCTAACATAGTTTGTATGACGTCTGCATCTCTTTATTTCTGCTTCCAACACAGCCTCTCTCTGTTTTATTCTTCTTCCCCTCTCACAAAGAGGGTTTGCTGTACGGACGTGCTCCCAGAAGTGTCAGCACCCTCTGCAGGGTGCAGAGGTTGTGGGGGAGTGTTGATCCCTGTGGGAGATGGATGCCATCCACACCTCTGAGGCTAGACCCTGTATCTTACGAAAACAGGACTGATTTGTTGCCATTAAATTCTGTTTTAACCTTGATAAGAGCACTTGAAAAGTGCCTTTTTTTTTTTTTGTGCCCCAGGAACACGTGTTAGACTGTCAGACACCTCTCACTTCACTTCCCTGTCTTTAGCCCAAAATCCTTACCCTGAGGTCACATGCCTCCTGTGTGCTTTTTCCCCTCCGGCTGGGAACAGTCATTTTCCTCTTCCTTCAGATGTGGAGCTGGACAGATGACAGTTCTGTCATCTCAACTGAAAAATCTGTCATTATGAACTGAAAGAACAATGCAGTCAAAATAATACTAAAATGGACTGGGTTGAATTAAATAGAGCATTTTTAATTGGGAATGCATCCACTCACAACACTGTGTCATAATTAATCCTCCCTCCCATCCTCAGCTTCCCCAATGGGGAATTTCCCTATGATTTGCAGAATTCTACTTATATTTAGCAGGAGCAGTGAGGGAAGGATCAGGGACCAGGGGGCAGGAGAGCCCCAGCCAGGAGCCAGGAGCCCTCCCTGAGCTGCTGAGAGGAGCAGGGACAGCCTGCCCACCCCAAGCAGGGATAGGAATCCCCCAGGCACTGAGCATTTGCAGCCCCTCAAACTCACTGAGATAACTTCAGCTAGGCTTTGAAATAAGGCCCCTCTTTATGAAGAAGATGGATGGAAGAAGAAGGTATCCTGCTTTGTATGTCCTCCCTAGTCACTGTAAGGTTTTTTTCTATTTCAGAATTTAAATCCTGGTTTTCGATGTTTCAAGGGATGGTGTCCTAAGTGGAAAACATAGCAGTTTTCTTTGGGGTGATCCCTACAGTGACCAATCCAGGTGTAGCCACCTCAACGCTTTGAACTTGTCCTCCAGCTGTTATGGCAGTCGATTCTCAAAGCTGGGGCAGGAAATGATGGCTGGGGGTTAGGTCAAGAAACTGGGAGTGAGCAAGCAAGAAACATGACGGAAAATGAGCAGCCTCCACATTACCTACTGAGTGTTGGGTAACCAGTCAGTACCAGTGGAGAGACATCAATTAAACATGTTGCTCCAGTTATGTAATTTTTTCTGCTTGATCAGTAGCTCATGTGGAGGCTTTTATGATGAATTTCAGAGTTGTCTTTTAGGGTTGTGCTGTGACGATTTAATAACAATGTGCTGATGGATGGTGGGGCTGCAGGACAGTGTCCCACCTGGAGGACGTTTTGACATCCAAAGAAAAGCCTTAGATGCCCAGGGCTCTCCAACTCTGCCCTTCCCCATTCCAAACCTGGACTCCCCTCTTTGCCGAGCCTCAGCCTGGAGCTCAACATCTCCATCTCGCCATCCCTCTCGGGCTCTGCTCAGTGAAACAGGCAGCAGCTGCATGTTTTTGCAGTGAGTTGGGGCCATTGAGGATGACAGGAGGCCCATGAATAAAACACAGACCTGTTTGTTTTGTGCTGTTCTGAGCAAATGATGTATTAGTAATGAAGTATTCGCAGTTTTGTTGCTTTTGCTTACTAATAAATGAAATGTTCCTGTTGCCAGGTTTTGTTTCTGGCTTATGAAGTAAGAGGGAAATGTGAGGAAAAGGCTGTAAACTGGGCTGGTTTGGGGTCTGTCTGCTTTCTGATGGTTCTCATTTGAAGATAGTCACTGCGGTGTGTCAGCTGGAAGTAGGGCCAGTTACTGTGGAGCTTCAGTTGGTGTTGGCCCTGTTCTGAGTCTCCTGAGTAAAGGCTTTGGACAGTGACTGAAAAGAGGATGAAGTCCCTAGGAAAGTGCCCGTGTGGGGAGATGCAGTCCCAGTGATGACAAAATGGCCCCTCTACACCAACGAGGGGCCATCACCAGGGATGAGGCTGGGGAGGAGCCCCAGGAACAGGAGCCCAAGAGGGGACTGTGAGGAGTTGTGGTACAGATGACAAGGCCTGCTCAGGGCCACCACTCACAACTCATCTGGAAGTGGGTTGGGACTTCAGGGGAACTGTCAGACCATAGCAGGGAGCAGGGAGAGTGGCCATCACAGCCCCCTTTTCACGGTCTGTGTTTGAGAAATGGAAGTGGATGTGGTCCCATCAACACAGAGCTTCATAACTGGGGGATGTGGGACTGCTGGTGGATTCAGTGCTGCGGGAAGTTGCAATAGGCAGCTTTTAGAAAATGCATTTGTAAATGCAAAGATGTTCCTAAGCAAATGAGCAGTGCTGTGTTACAGAGAACAGCACTTCATTACCAGTTGCTGCTTTACCTAGAGAGATGTGCCTGTAGCACTGGTAGCTCTTGTAATGGCTCATTTTTCAATCATCCTTCACTTCTCTTTCTTATGTGTAATTATAATGGCTTGCAATGAGATAACTGTATGTTTGTTTATTTAAATAGAAGCAAGCCTTAAGAACAATGTTTACTGTTTAAAAATATCTCATTTTCAAAGCACTTCATAATTCACCATTTACAGACATATTTTAATCAAATAGACCTCTAACACTTCTATTCATGGTTGTCTGTAAAAGCAAATGCTGTTCTGATTTGTGAATGTTCATTTTACTGAAATAGAGTTTGGTGTGTTCCAGTCAGGAGAGTTTCCTATTTAAATTCTGCTGAATACATGCAGATAATGAATTAAAATGAGAGGAGGAATTACAACCTAGGTTAGTGCATGGGTCACAACATTTTCAGACAGAGGTCCTCCTGTCATGTGAGTGGAAATGGTAATTGGCTCACTTAAGCTGAAATTATTTGTGCCAGATAACAGGAGGAATGGCAAGTATGTCTAGATATCCAAAGGTAAATGTGTAGAGGCAAAGCAAATGACCAAAGCTGCTTATTTGTTGCAAGTGAATTCAAATGAACTTGACCTGTGTTCGTGTGCATGTCCTGATTGAAAATTGTGAATTCTTTCTCTTCTTTTTTGTTTTTAATTTTTTAATGTTACAATGTGTTCATACAGTGGTTTACAGATATCCAAGGCCCTAAACATTCATTCTACCTTATGTGTTTGTGATAGGGAACTAGTTTTGTAAAACATTTGGTAATCCTCTGATGGACTGACTACATCTTTGTAAGTCAGAAAATAAATGATCAGTGAGTAGGGCAGAGAATGAGCGCATCCAGATGTGGATATTTGTGCAAAAGGCTCCTTTTATGTGCCTGCAAATTGTGACCAGCAAGGGCTGTGTTGGTGATAGGACCAAATCACGGGGTAAGGTGGGTTGGAAGAGACCCACTGGAAGTCTGGAATCTGGGCTCCCGCTCAAAGGCCTGGCACGATGGCACAGCTGGCTGTGTAGGCCAGGCAAGTGCATTGGTCAGGCATGAGCTGCCCTTGGTAAATGAGGAATTTGGGCTACCAGAAATGTCCCTGCTCAGGCATGCCAGTGAATAATTGCTTAAACCTTGCGCAAATACCATGGAGGTCATTCACAGGAATAACTTAGTCCTGCTTTCCTCTGGTGTTGGGGTATGATACTCTCCCATGGCTCTTTTGACAGCCTCCTCACTCTCTTCTTGTGTTGAGCAATCTTCTTCTGCCGCAGGTGAGATATGGTAAAAGCCCTTACAGCAGACCTGTGTTACTGAAGGATTCCCCTCTGCAGACAGTGGAAGAAATCAATATAGCCTGCTGTATTCAACAGGGAAGTCTGTCTTCCTAACCTAATCCAAACTCAAGAGGACTCTGCCCTCAAAGCAGATAATGCAATTCAAACTGTCCACATACTTGAAAAACCGATGAAAAATAAAATAATCTTGTTCATGTACACCAGTCTGTCTGCCCCACAGAGACTAGAAAGTTAATAGAGGTTCATTCTCTTTAATTTTTAATTCTTATTGTTCACATTTTTTCCCTGCAACTCCCTTCTGGGAATAACAAGCAGTGGATATAGAGTTTTCTAATTGTGTGATTACTTGAGACTGCAACTGCCTGATCTGGGATCTAGTTGCCATTTACTTTACCTTCAGTAACTTTATTCAAAGGGACTAATCTCATCAATTATTGAGATGAATTCAGCTTTGTTCACAAAGTTTGCATGGTGCTAAAGACATGAAAACAGAAGTGTGTGAAAGTCTCTGTGGTTGATGTGGTTGGCTGGAAAATATTAAAACCATCTTGAAGAGTGTCCTTAAAGAACTCATGTATAGTTGACAGCACTTAAAATATTAAATGCATACACCATCAGCTATAAAGTGTATTTTCAGTGTGTCACCCCTTACCTGAAAACTTATTAGGATAAAAGTGTTATTTTTAAATGCGATGGAATATTTTCAGTCTGTTTTACGCATTAGTATTATCAGTTACTATTCTCCCTTAGATACTGAGTCTTCTTTCTTTGTACCTTCTTTGTGTGAAGATAGTTCTGTGCACCAAAGAATTATCAGAGATGTTGGGAAATCTCTGTGCTTTTCCATCATTCATTAATTCCCTCAGGAATCTGAAGAGATAATAAAAATGGCAATATTCATAGCACAATGCATTAGGAAAAGTTACTTTTCCCCCTTTCTGGAGCTTGGAAAATGGAAGTATTTTTATTTCCTAGATTTTGTGGACAATATGTTAAAAAAAATTGGGGTTCAGGTGCGTTTCAGAACTGGATAGACAGCTAATTTACAGTCTTTGAGTTCATACCTTTGTTTGCACTGACTCGTTGGGTGCTTGAGTTGTTCATTTATGGAATTTGAACTTTAGGAGTTAAACAGGAAAGTTTTGTTACTTGGTCACTCCAAGAAATGTCAAATACCTGATCTGGCTCCTCTGATCTAGAGCAACATACATTTTCTGTTTTAAATAATGTTCCCTTGCTAGTTGGATAAAGAAAAAAAAGGAGATATGCAAATTTCATCATATTATTGCATGGCTGACTTTGAAGAAATAGAGATTAATTTATGGATCCTCAAACAAGAAAAAAAGTTTAGTGGTCTGGATACCTTGTTTGCCACAGATCATCCACTTGGCTTTACATATGTGGAGCAAAGAGAGAGGCTGAGCAGAGGCAAGAGTTTTGTCAATGAACTTTCCCACACCTCTTCCAGATTTGTTGCCCAGTTGCAGGAGGAGAACTGGAGCAGGAAGGGCCGGGGCCAGGCAGTGCCAGAGGGGCTGAGAAGCCAGGAGAGGCTGAGGCACATTCCTTGAACCCATGTATGGGACTTGACAAAACACATGAAATCATGAAGCCATGATTTCTTTATTGTTCATGTCCTGGCTCTACTGCTGTTGATTTTCAAGGTGCCTTTTACATTGTTTTCTAACATGGTGACAGCTGTGGAGAATCAAGGCATTATATTGAATATTTAAAACCAAGCCGCTTTTATAAGTTCCAATTTCTGTACTGTTTACTTCAATACAGGCTCTTTAAAAACCTGCCAGATACTGAAGTGATTAGGAGATCAAGGTCACCAAACACTCATTTTTAAGGTAAATATGCTGCATTTCAAGCAGTTGCTTTAGTGCCCTCTCTCTCTGTGCTCAGCAGAGGGATCCGCTCAACGCAAAGAGCACAGCTTTGGAAGGGCACTTCAGGTTCCATCTGTCTCCAGGAACATCTGACTTGGAAGAGGTAGCAAATAATATGATGAGAACAGAGATTTTCTTTCCCTCACAGAATGTGTCTCAGAGCTCTCTGTCCCCAGCAAAATCTTAACCTGCCAGCTGTGATTTGCTCTTCTCTCCATCAGCAAGCGTTCCCAAAAGCCCCTGTGATAAGGTGCCACCTGAAAAGCTGGCTCTGACAAGTGCTACAGGATGAAATGCCCCTGTCCAGTCACTTCTACTGACACTGCTGCAGCATTTTTGTTCTTCAAGTATGATTTCTAAGTCTTGACCTCATTAATATGCCATCGCTCCTGGAAGCTGAGACTTTGTTCAGGGGTTTTTCTCTCCCTGGAGAATTCTGGTGATCTACTAGTATGTTTTCTTTTGCATTTTCAGTATAAGACTGAAATGCTCCTGGCTCCATGTGCATATGTAATTCAGAGCAGAGCAATCCATGGTTGTTTGAACCTCTGGCAGTATATATTTACAGTGTGTTTGACCTCAAAGGAAATGATGAGTGTTCGACTGGAATATTTGACATTTGAGTTGGGTTGTTTAGCTGTATATCGTAAGAAAAGCTGGTCAAAAAAATGAAGCAAGCACAAGACTTACAAACCTTTTGGTCCATCTTCTAGAAATTTGAAGCTTTGGTAAAAATTTGGAAAAATATCAGATATTGTATACAGCTTACTAAATGCATTTTTCCTTATTTATGACCCAGATTTGGATAAATATTTACATGTTGCTAAATCTAATAAAGTGGGGTTTTTTGCACTCATCAGTACTTGATTTAGGAATTTTGGAATCTGTGCACTTTTGCATGTCCTGAAAGTCCCAAACTTCTTCACGAGTAAGTTTGAATGGTTGTCTTCTTGCTAGAAAAAAATCAGAAAGTGGAGATCAGAGTATAGAAACTACAAAGTCTGTGGGTGATCCTCTTCTTAGTTGTTGTTTCTATAGCAAAATAATCGTGGTTTGTTGCTGAAACAAAATGTCTGACAGAAATTAATTAGAGTTGTTAACAGGATAGTAGGAGAAGCATGGCAAAATTCACCAATCTTGGATCATGATAAACTTGATTTTTTCTCAAGATTGTTGGCTTTCTAATTGGTCTTATCTCCAACAGATACATTTTTTATTTACTGTATTTCTTGGGGGACTCCTTCTCCCCTGTAAAGCTGGGTAACTTGCTCTCTATGTTGGAGATATCAGCTCAGATATCTTTAGTTACACAGGGTTTTTATTAATAGCTGTCAGAGTATTCTTTGACCATCCAGTTTGGTAGCTCAGCTCAGCTGGGGGAGCTCCACACGCAAAGAGCTTACCCTGCTTTGGAGGTGGCATCCACTGTTTTGAAGAGTGAGCACAGCGGTCAGTGGACTGTTTTACTTGAAGTGTGTTCTCTGACCAGCAAATGAATCTCTGAATATCGGAGTATTTAAAGCGTAACTCCAAAGGGAGTGGGTGGTTTCTGTCAGTTTTTAGGAGGTTCAGCTCCCTGACATGGCTCACGGTGTGAGGAGCAGGGGACCACGCGCTGGGCTCTGCTGACTGTCAGGTCTCACATGGCAGTGCCAGGCAGTGATGAGATGCTGGCAGGGGTCTGCCAGCACCACAGCAGCATTAACATAGCATAAAGCCAGAGATGTAAAATCAATTATGTCTGGCAAGGCTGATCCCATATCCTGACCCTTGTGAAGATCACGTCCAGCTAGAGCTGTTAAAGGTTTTACTGTGTTTGCTCAAATGCAGAATGTGTTCCCTCTTCTCCAGAATCAAGATCTGAAAATACCAAGTTGCCAAAAATTCATGGGCTGTAACTGATTTCTCTCCTTTAAGAATCTAAAAAATTTGCATCCCTCTTTGGACGTCCTTTATGGAGTGCATCTATCATTCCTACATGTCTGCAAAGCCTGAGCATGATGGATATCAGTGGATATCAGTTCCTGGACTCTGCTGTTCTACAGCTAATATGTACATAAAAATATAACTCTTATATTAGAGGAATGGTAGTTTTATTTCTGACTATGTACCTGCAGTCACAAGCATTGCTTGCTTTGTGGAGCAATAAATTTAATGCATTAGCTAGTCTGGGTTTTTTTTTAATTATTTATTAGTAGATGATTTCAATTTAAAATGAGATTTCCAGGTAACAAGGTAGGCAAACATGTTTAACAATGCCATGATATAAATTGTTGTAGGTGACAGATCCCTACAAAAATTATAACAGGCAGATTCGCTATGCAAAAAATTATTTATATGACAGCAATCAGAAAGACAAATTACTCAGAGACTATGTACATGCTCCTCTATAATTGCTCATAAATTATTGTGGTTCATGTTAAAATGCATCTCGACTCCCTAGACAGTGAGATTTATTTAAAATAAGAGCAATGGGAAATTACCAGGAAATGTTGAGGAAGAAGGTGCAGTACACACTTTGGGTGATTGTTGACATGAAAGTACGGTAACTTACTGTCAGACAACTTAATCTCTAATTTGCTTAATAATTTTGAAACCTTCCTTTTCAATTCATTCTCTCCTCAGGTTGCTTTAGCCTGGATAGATAACTGGGATGGGCTCAGTGGGGCTGTGCCGTGATTCACTGCTCTGTGTTTCCCAGCCCCTAGGGAGGCATATTTGGACTCTCTCCTGCACCCGTGCAGGGCTCTCGGGTACCTGAACACTTTGAAGTTCTACACAGTAGGGTGAAATTAGTCACTTGGGCCAGAAGTTATGCTAAGCGAGTGGGGACACTGACTGATGGGCAAATCTCTTTTACTTAGGAACCCGGGCTAAAAATGGGACAGTTTTTTCCATATTCTCTCAGTGCTCCAAATTAAAAAAAAAAAAAAAAAATTTCAAAAGATTATTGGGAGTGTCTAAAGTACACCTGGAAAATACAGGATTTAATTTGAATTGGCTTTCAGTCAGGCACTTACCAGGTGATTATAGGGTAGCAGAGAAATAGCGTATATACATTTATTATGTACTAAGTTCCTCTCTCTAATGCCATTATTTTTCTCTTCTTATCACCCTGATTATATTACATATTGAGAGCCAGCCCCCCAAAAATGACAGCAACCTTTGTTCTGGATAATGGAGTGTTGAACTCCACCTAAGCAGCTCCAGTCATTTGTAAGGACAGCTTGGAGAATACTCCAAACGAATCTAACAATGCTCACGCTCCAGTGACTGACAGCACGGCAAGAGGAAAAATTCCAGCTTCCATGTGAGTGCAGGGAGCCTGACCTAGATTTTAGCCTCTACAGCTTCATAAGAGGAAACATTCTTGACTGTGTATTTAACAAGAAAAAAAAAAAAAAAAAGCGAGGGGGAAAAGTCATCTCCTGTTTGATTAGTTTTTCTCGGATAATTAAGATTTAGTCAAGGCGGTCTGTGAGACTTCTCCCCTCCGCAGATGTCATCAACCCTGTAATAAATGGTTGCTCTGTTCCCTATGTGCTGTCCTCTGTAATTACCACCTCCTGACATGCGGGAGGGAGGGAGCTCTTGCAGGGGAGCAGTGGGGGCAGGCAGGGGCGATGGGCAGGCACAGCCCGCCCGCACCTTCCCCTCCGTTGGGCTCCCTGTGTCAGTCTCACTGTGGGCTGCTGAAATTCTGCCGTTTGGATACTGTTAATGGGAAAAGAGTCTCCTGTGTAAATTTCCTTTTCTTTCATTTCTTCTTTGAGATGCAGGTGCTGTGCTGGGCTCGGGTCACTGTGCCCAGTGCCCACTGGTGCTCTGGCAATGGCCAGTGGAGCACCAGCACCACTGTCTTCTTCTCCTCTGGGGTCAACTGGAGATGGGTTTTAGCCACTCTAGTTATCTGCTTGTAAATAATCTTTCAAATGCCTTTCGTCTATTCCACTTCAACAGGTCAAATTTTGAAAATAAAACAGTAGAGGAGTGCACACTAGAAGGGAGAAGAAGTTTTCAAATCAAAGTGGAGGATGAGACAGGTTGAATGACACTGAAGGATGATTGGTGTTCATTTGAGCTGTGCTTCAACAGATTGTTTGGTGTGGATGTGGTTGAAATTTTATTGAAATCAGAGGCATTTTCAGCTTCCAAATCTGTATTTCCATACTGGGTCAGTACCTAACTCCTAATTGTGGCTCTGCTCTGTGGAATAAATGAAAAACTAGCGCCATTCTGCTTGACCCCCAAGCTTTCCATGTGTGTCTGAATATCAGCCATTCTTTGCTGTGGTTTGACTTTGCTGAACCAGCACAGATTCGAAAGCATTTGATGATGTGACAGGATTTGATTGACACAAGATTGACAGAATTAATTAGTCTGGATCTGAATTCCAGTTCTGGGCACCCCTATTCATTTCAGCTTATGTGCCTACTTAGACTTTTGTGCCTTTGCTAAAGTACAGGAGGAGGGATGCCTTTGAGAATATCTGTGTGTCCTGGAGAACAAGGGATGAGCCATCTGGAGAGCTCAGCATTGCCTTCACATCCCTCACTGAGATAAGGTGACTGTGAGCTCTGCACTGCTCTTTAATTGTAAATCACACCAGCCTAAAGAGCAGGGCTTATAAAAAGCACAGAGCTTTTGTGAGGAAGCTCTGTATGGAGTACAATGGTACCTGCTTGATGTAAAAAATTTCAGTCCATTCTATAAAATAATTCATGGTGTCAGAACCAGGCTTTAACATAAAAGTGGACTGGATGGAGTTGTAGGATTGGGAGAACCGGCTCTGGTGCTGTTTGCCCATGTCTGTGTAACAGTGATGCAGAAAGAGCCCAATGCGGTTTTTTCTGGGGTCCTGACAAGGGCGTGTTCAAGTTACAAGGCGCAGCTTTGGTCACAGTGATGGATGTTATAAACATGGAGGGAATGCACTGAGAGCAAATACTTCTGTGCAGGGTTTTCAATTAATTATTATCCCAACTTGTCTTCTTGTGTGTGGCACTAAGTGTGAGAGGGAGAATGCAGGGGAAGCAGCGATGCTGCTGCAGCAGCAAGGAAAAAGAGAGTCAGTAAATTGCTGATGGCCCTTCAGCTGGTGTCATTAACAGCAGCTGTTAAAAGCAAGAAGCAATGAATTTTAATTTAAACCAGCGGGATATTTTCATCAAAATGAGAATGGAAATGAAAACTGAAGTTAACCAAAACTGTGTGTACATAACTTCAGGTGAAGGGTTTGGTCTGGGGACTTCTCTTGATGAGGAAAGAAGTCAGCTGGCACAACCGGCTGCTGTGTTTGCACCTGCCTGAAGGACAGGGGAAGGAGCAGGTAACACGCTGTGGGTAGAGGTGTTGTAAGACCCCCCTTTGCCTGCCAATACCCTTGTGACAGTAGGTACCTAAATAACATAGTTTTGAGTACTGGGTTTCCCTCCTCTCCTGAGCTTATGCTAGTTTGGGGGTATTTTACGAATGAAGTTTGTTTTGCAAAGAGATGTTACATGGAAGTTATGTATCAGAGAAGTATGAAAGTGGTCAGTGTCAAGAGGTTTAAAATATGGTTCAGATGCATGGCCCATGTGATCACAGTACAGTAAAAGCTGATTTATGGCAATGGGAAAATTAAAACTTTCCATTTATCATGGATACTTTTGAACGATTGAAGAGAAGCCTGAAAAAATGTCAGACATAATTTAAAGGCCGTAAAAACCACTAAAAATAGGACCAGACCTGATATTCCACCATGTGTAGAAATTTTGGTTCACTGTGTTTGTTTAGGAAGTACATTAAAAAATCACTTGAAGAGTAAATACTATTGAAGATGTATATAAAGAGTATATAAAGATATCCAACATTTATAGTTTGAGCATTAATATTGTAAATACAGAAGAGGCAAATTGAGCAATTCTTGGTTGAATTTGAAGTAGCTGCATGAAGGGTAAAGATGTTCCACTTATTTGTAGCTGAATATGATCAATAAATTCTGAAAATTAAGCAAGTCTGTTAATTTTAGGTAATGTGTTTGCCTATTGATGATCTGCCAGTGAATTCTTTTTTCTTTGGTTATATTCTTGGTTGACTTTCAAACTTACAATTTTTCCAGCAATGAGACAGATTGAACTAGAAGACCTCTGATAATTGAAGGGGGAGTTACACACGGATATGTATTCGTGTTCTAGGATTGAATTGTAACTAAGATAACAATAAAGGGAGAAAAAATTGTAGAGAGAAGTAATCTTTTATTTAACTGGCTGACATATGTTAATTTTACAAGTGAAATATCAAGAAAACAGTTTCAAAAGTTTTTGCTGAACAGAACATCAAAAGATCTCTTTTCTTGTTTGTGCAACTCCTATATTAATCTTGATTGTACAGGCAGCACATAGTAATTGTATCCTGGTGTATGTAATACACGTCTCTACAGTGTGAGTAGGCTGTAGAAAAGAAAAAAGTTCTGTGGAACTGCTTCGAAAAGAAAATGATAAATGTCACATTTGTTATTTGGGGGGGGTGCATAATGTAATTAGCAGAGGTGGATGGAAAAGTTTTAAGGGAGAAGATTGGCATCAGATGCCAATGTACATTTTCCTTCAACAAGGAAATAAAGATTTCAAAACTGGTTTACAGAGGCAAGTAGTTAAGGTGAAACATTTAATTTATTTAATAAAAAATCAGTGCTTTGGGGATGAAAGTAATGATATTCTAAAGAAGTGGAATTGAGCAGGCTCAGTGTGTTCTATTTATTGCCTGCAAATTCACAGTTACATGTGATGAAAAAGGTGTATGAAACCCTAATTGCCAATAGTTGCTTTATGTTTTTCATATTGCCATAAAACAAAGGTTCTTTGCTTTTAATGTATTGCATTGTATTTCTCAAGTGTCCTTTCACTATATTGAAAAATATATCTGTGTCTAATATTTCTTTATTATTGTTTTGCTTTCAGTTGATGGTTGCATTGACTGGTCAGTGGATCTCAAGACATACATGGCTTTGGCAGGTGAACCAGTCCGAGTGAAATGTGCCCTTTTCTACAGCTATATCAGAACTAATTATAGCATGGCCCAAAGCACAGGTCTTAGGCTTATGTGGTACAAAAACAAAGGAGATTTAGAAGAACCCATTATATTTTCCGAAGTTAGGATGAGCAAGGATGAAGATTCCATATGGTTTCACTCGGTTGAGTTGCAAGACAGTGGTTTCTACACATGTGTTCTAAGGTGGGTATTGTGTTGAAGTCTGAGTAAGAATGTATGGATTGTCTTGGTTAAAAATATGTTTAATTTTAGCTATTAGGATCAAGATATTCATCCAGCTAATATATAATCCTTTTTTATTCTCATAATTATATATGTCACATAATGCTTTGTCTCAAAATTAGTTTCCCATGTAATTATAGTTACCTTGTCCAATAGCTGTAATTAATATGCTTTCACTTAATTACTTCTTTTTTTTAGTCCAACATTCTCAAATTCTCAATTTGCCATAAACCTTCAGAACTTGATACTTCTTAAATCATGAAGTATTTTGGTTAAGTGATGTTCTGTTTCAAACCCTTGAGTTATTAGAGAGTTATTAGAGAGTTACAGTTTGAATTATTCTGATGGGGTTAGGCCACGGGGAGTTACAGTTCTGTCTGGTTTTGAAGAAATGTGTATTTTAATATACAGTTACGATTTCTCATAAATTTAAGCAGACCTCATTTGATAAGGCACCAAAATGCATGTCTCAGAAGTATTTTGGAACTGTTGGATGAGCCTTAAATTAAACATGTGCTGGAGCTCGTGATTTGCATCATGTGGATGTTGATGTCAGCTCCATGCCTAAAATGAGAAGATAAAAAAAGGAGAATTCTTTAAGAATGAATGAATAAATATTCCTTAAATGATCCAATTCTGAATTAAAAGGAGTTTGCAGATACTTTATATGATTTGGTTTCAAACTATTTAGTTTCAGAGAATGAAGCTTGCTTCATCATTCTCTGCTGTTCCATACTGAAATTAGGCATGTTTGATGAATTTAATATCAAATATTGCAGCAAAATAACAGCACTGCTCAGAATCCAGGATTTGCTCTCTCTCCATCTCTGCTGAGTTGCTGCCTTACCTCAGCTGCCTCAGACCCTTTTGATGCTGAGGAACGCTACTGAAATTAAAGATGGTGCCGTGGGGCCTGGTGGTTCTACTGGGCACCAATGTCCAGTTTAAATATCAGATGCATCTGCCAAACTTACCATTCAGTCTGTGTTGCAGCCTTTGGAGTTATTCTGTTATTAGCTGCTCTGTCACCGATTGGGTGCACTGTCAGCTCCTTGATTTAGAAATGTTACGGTAAGATGGTGATTTACATGTTTCAGGGGAGCTGTCCCTTTTTCAGAAGAAGTCACTGTTGTGACTAATTTAATACTCTGAGTTACTAATTCAATACTCTGAAAATTTTCAATGTAAATCCTTTGTAAACAATGAAGAATTGATCTTGGATCAAATTCTGGGACATACTTTTTTCCGGGAAATTTCAAAACTCTTCTCATTTACATGACAAAGTAGTTTTGGTAACAAATGGGCAAGTTCTTGAATAATTCATGGCTTCTCCTCATTGTCAGCTAAAAACTATATGACATGCTTCTTGGAAGGCATTATATAGCAACAAGATCTTCCTTGTCAGTTGTGCAGTTTCCCTGCTTTGACTAGAACTTTCTTATATAATTACAGATATTTTTGCCTTTTTCAGATTTATGTCAGAGTGCAGAATATTATGTGTGGTGGTTACAGATAAAAGACTATATTTCTTCCTTTACTGAATTAATTTTTCTTCCTAAAACGGGGTAAGGTATCCTTGCTGTTACTGTTTGTGAAACCCTGGGTGGCTTAAAATAGCTGAGGAAATAGCAATAGTAATTGATTTTAATTTCATTAAAATTGAGCTAGATGTAATGTTCTGAAATGATGATCACACTTTTGTGGGAAACTATCCACGCCATTAACTGTGTAATTTCAGCCTTATTAATCCATTTTTTGAAGGGGCATAAGCAGATGTTTGCGTTTTAGTCATTAACCAGGCTCACCTGCTTTATGAGAATTAAGAGGTCACAAATGAGAGCAGTAATTTTAAAATATGATTTTATTTTCTAGAAGCATTAACAATTTCTGTTACAAATGCTGTCTTTTGTAGACTGAGTGAATAGAGACTGGTAGATAGAACTTGATGCAGTGGAAATGCGTCCATCAGTGTGCAACACTGGGTTTAGGGTTGCATGCGTAGTTGAATCTTTTGGTTTGGTAGCTGAAAGAAAAAAAATGGGGAGAAAAATGCTTTTGATTCAAGATAAATTTAAAACTTCTGAAGTTTTTCTCAAGTAAAAAGTTTTCATTTAGGTTCCCTAAGAGAAAATCAGGATCAATTCAATTCTAAATTGATGTCTTTCTAGCCATTCTCCAAGGATGGGTGAAGCCCTGATACAATTCCCTGTGCTGTCCAAAGTGTGAAATCCCACATTTGCATGTCCCAGTGGCCAGGGTTTGCTGAGTTCCACCACTTCAAGTCTCTTGCCTTAGAACTGCTCTGTTATTTGTACTTGTCTCTGCAAAAGTGTGCAAAGTGAGATGCTTGGATGTGGTGCTGAGACCGGGGGGAGACAAGAAATCCTTGTCCCAGAAGCAGTCTGTGGCTTTAAAGAAAGGGCAGAGTCTCGAGCTGTGAAGATCTTCTCTGATAAAAGGGAATTGAACACCAAGGCTTTTCAGTAAGTTGTACCTGAAGGATATCACAGCAATAGTGAGAGCTTTGCTAATTCACTCTCCCCCAACTTGTTATTTTTTTCCCAGTCAACACAACGTGACAGATAAAAAAACTATGGGGAAAATGTCAACTGCACTTTCCAGTGAATTTCTTATTTGTTGAACATCTTCACAATTCTATAAAAAAAAAACCCCAAACCTGTTTTTCAAGAAGGTACATTATCTGGTTGCTCACGTGTGCTTGTAGGATCAAGGCATGAGTATCAGTGAAGCAGTTGGAAGGAATTTTTCAGAAGTCACTTAAAAAGGGTGGGTATGAGCAGGTGAAGGATAGGCTGATGTGACAGTGATTTGGAGATGGGTAAAAATTAAATGTGTCACTGAATTCTTTCTTATATAGAATTGTCATTTCAATAATCATAATGTCTGTTTTGTAAAAGAACCTGTAATACTGAATGAAATTAAAGAGTGTTAGAGCAGTCATAATAAGAGATTGCTTTTCCAGGCTGAAAAGGTCTGATATCATAATTTAAATGTTGCCTCTCCTTTATTAACCAATTAGACATTGTTGCATAGGCAGGTGTGTGGGTGTGTGTGTAATAGAAGGAAATTATTGTTGCATTAAAACCTACTTCTCCCTTCTCAAAATACATTTTAGCATTGAGCTGACACTCAAATGCAAACCGAAGTGTGCTATTTTACTCCAGTGTTAAGCATGAATGTAACATATTAAGGGGTCTTGATTCTGCAAGGACTTTTAAGGAAGTGTAGAATTGAGCTGAGTTAGCTAATCCACATGAATTCCATGAATCTGCTTTGTTCTTGGGTGCCTTTTCTGTATAAAATCCGAGATATTATTACTGCATCAAAAAGGGATCCTAACTAATGGATGAATGTGTTTTTCATTGCATCGTATGTATCATGACTTCACTGCCCAATAGGGAAATTCTGTGTTCTGGAGGTTTCTTTGCAGTACAGGCCCTGGATATACCATTAATCTTCCAGCACCCAGCAATGCTACTTTCAGATAAAGCTGTCAGCATTTCTGTTTCCAAAGTTTGATGTTCTGAGATATTCCCATGAGCACTCTGGATCACAGCTTCTTCACTGAAGAATTCAGAGATGAGAACTCCAAAACTAAACACGGGAACTCGACCAGATCTAAATGGCTGGCCCTAAAGTTCTGAGTATGTAGGACAGTTGTTTGTCAGATCATGTGCTGCTTTTTCTCTCTGAACAAATACATCTGTTTTTCTGTGTTAAAAGACTGTTTTTTAAAGAGGGAACAAAAACTGGAATAGCTTAAATCTTCTTAACCTGGTAAAAGAGGAGAAGATAAGATGGGGAAGAAATCTCAGCAAGTTTGGCCCAAATTTTTCCTCATCAAGGAACTGCTCCTGCAAACTTTTCTTCTAACTAGTCCCAGCTCCAAGAGAAACTCTAGTGAGCATTTAAAGGATAAAACCAATAAGAGTGAAAATATTAGTGCCCATTTGCTGTTAATTAACTGTTGGTGAAATAAAATATCTCGATTCCCATAATGTGAATCAGGAGGGTAGAAAGTCTGGGCCTTCAGTGAGTGCAGGAAAGCAGGAGGTGGAGGTTTGTGGTCACCAGACTGGCTGATGGAGCTACAGGATGCAGAATAAATAGGGAGTGAGGGCCTTGAATGCCTATGAGGGAATAGGCTTGCAGATCTTTAATACCAGCATTTGATGCCAGAGAACTGCCGACAAATCAAGTTAGGAAATCTCTGTATCCTTTTTCCCTTACTGTGTCCCTGTCTGCACAGTTCTTAATGGAGAGCAGCATTGCTGTGGACATGCACAGAAGAATTGAGCCTTTGCTGAGCCATTGGTGAAATATCGAGATATTACTTTCTGAGCAGTGATAAAATAGACCAACAGTAGATTTTAAGCCTTCTGGCTTCTGAATGTCTGTGGAGCACGTGAGCACCAACTCAAAATCAGATTTAGACAGCCTGGAGGGACTGGCAGTAAAACTTCATCTGTGGCACAACCTCTGTGCTCTCACTTCAGAGGGTGTTAGGGGGAACTGAGGGGCTTGTTTTGAGTACCTACAACCTGGACTGCAGAATGCACCCATCATCCCTGGAAAAGCTGCACCACTTTTCTGAGTGCTGAATGTCTGGCTTCCAAACAAGAAGAAAGAAGAGGTGGTTTTGAATCCAAACAAAGGCCAAACAAAAACACTGGACTAAGTCATGATATGAAAATCTGCAGGTGTAAGGTTGCTTTCTCTGCAGCCACCTCTCATGGTTTTTGCAATATGTGTTTTAATACAGTTGTTAATTTTGTTGGTGGCAATAGAAACTGTTTCATTTTCAGTTGCTTTGGCTTTATTCAGTGCTCACCTGCCCATGACAAAGGTGATTTTGTATCTCAAATCCCTTCAGACACAGTGCTGGTCCCAGGCATGTCTATAGAAGCAGGTACATCTCACATTTGGAGCAACTGCATTCAGCACAGGCTTCCCAGGCTCTGTATGACACTACCATTAAATGTCACACATTAAACGTGTGTGACATTTGCCACAATAAAATTGACTGATTCTGTATAAACAAAATCCCTGTGAGATATAGTATTCAATACTTCAATTCAGTGCTAGAGCAGATACATTATAGTCAGTATGATTCATGACAAAATAAAATTTTTTGAGTTTTTATCGCTGGGATATAATGTTTTTGGCATTATCAAAATGCAGGGGAAGGCAGAATCAGAATGATTCTACTTTTGTGTCTAAAATTGTGTAGAAACTGATGGTGCTCCTGCAAATCATTTTGATGACATTGTCTTTATTGAGAGAAATCAGTTCTATCTATTCTTTGCAGAAAAACAAATATTTGTTTCTTTTCCCTGGTGATATGTATATTTCTGCTCACTCACCCTCCTCCTCTAAAACTTTAAAAGAGAAATTATTCATCCTCTGTCTTCCTGAAAGCCAGTGTTTACTGTTGATGAGAAGCTGCAAGAACAGTCAGGGCTTCAAGCAGAAATGCCCGTGTTGCTCTGTGGTTGGAGAGCATCCAGTAACTTCCCTGTTGCAGCAGCATGTATAAGAATGAGAATATTGTGTATCCTTTCCTAATAGTGAAATCTCAGCTTTAGATACCTTTAGAATGAGTGACATTACTTTGCAGCCCGTACAGATTTTCACAGTGAAAGCTCCCTGTGCTGCAGTTCCTCAGTGGCGTTTCAGTTCACTGTCACTGCTTGCCTGTGAAGAAGTGTCTTCCCTGGTGGGCTTCCAGCCTTGCCTAGGGGAGAGAAAGGATGCAAAGTGGAGGGACTGCTTCCTCATGCAGTCCACTCTGCATGCAGGAGACCTGCTGCTGAGATAGTGTTCAGCCCTCCTCAGCCACCTCCTCTCCGGCACATCAGGGAGTTGGCATTTCCCTTCTGTTGTCCACATAACAATGGAGGAGAATGGGCTCCTCCAGGTATCACTCCTGTTGGAACCCACGTCGAGCCAGCTGTGACACTAATATGTCAGTAGACAATGTTTTCTGTGTCCTGTGAGTGGACAGGCACATGGGAGGTTTCCTGAGGAAATCTGTCATTTCCAAAGCAGGAGGTGACAGAACCATAGGGAGTTAAGCTCATATTTGGTGAGTGGTCCTGAAAGATAACTTCTTCTTTTCTGGCCACCACTTAAAGGAAGACACAGCCAGGAGGACTCAGCTGCAGGACTCAAACAGCTCTCACTTCAAATTGACGTAAGGACAACTTCACGATTCTTCATGATAGCATTCTGTGTACACCCTATGAGACAATAACTGTGATTTATGTGCTCAATTGCCCGTATACAAACAGAGCAGGACTTGCCTTTCAACATCACATCTACAAAATTGGACTTAGATGCAGGACACAGGATGTGCTCCACAGGTTTTATTCCCCAAGGCAATGAAATCAGTGAGGTTTAGCAAGGCAGACAAGTCTGATGAGTGTCCTGAATGCAACTTTTGTTTTGTGAAGAGTAAATACAGTATTTCACACTCTGTGTGGTTTGGAAGAAATAGAAGGGAACGTATTCAGTGCTCGCAGAAACAGAGTATTGCAAATGCAAAATTATTGGAAGGGGATTTCTTAGTACTGTCCTGGGAGCAGTTGTTCCTGTGCCTCAGATTTATGTCATTTGTAATGGGGCTTTTCAGTAAGACAATGTAATTTAGCAGTAATATCCAGAGTTCTAATACAAAAGTGTGAGGAAATAAATGAAAAGGGCTTAGTCATTTGCAGCAGCAAACTTTAGAGTAACTCACTGCATTGTAATTCTTAAGGGCAAGGAAGAAATTTTCCCTGAGAGCAAACCCAGCCAATTACAGGATTTCTTCTACTGGAACAGGATGTGCTGAAGCTGAGAGAGACCACATGGTTTGTGAACTTAGCTGTGATATGCTGAGATAGCATGGTGTTCTTTTAGCTTCTGCCTTTCCTTTCTCTTCTGCATTATATTTTCATATATTCACTTCTAACATTTAATAACTAACATTAATGAAGACTTAAAAAAAAAAAAAAACCACCAAAAAAACAACCCAAAACCAAGGGACACCATTGACCTGTTAAATCTCCTTAAATGTTAGGAGATTTTCTCTGTGTGCCTGAGTAGCCCCTGCTGGAACGACTGACTGGTGATTTGCTTTTGAATTGCTTCTGTCACGATGCAGAGGTCATCAGGACCAGTGCACGCATTTGTGAAGGCAACCAGAAAAGAAGTAGCTCCTCCTGACCCAAAACCATGTACAGATCAGGCTGGCAGTCACTTACTGTTCTCAGAGAGACTTAAAAAGCATGAGACTAGAGATTAGGCCCCAGTTTTCAGATCATGGCCTTGCTCTTACAGGCTGTATCACTGACTGTAGCAGGCACATCCGGACATTTTTGTGTCACATTTCCCTCTTACGAAGGATGTTAGCTGAAATCCAGCTTAAACTTAGAACTAAGCTTTGGTGGGAGAGACCCAGCTGCGAGAAGCTCTACCCAACTGCCATATCCAAACATCTTTTTTTCTCCATCCCAGTGTCTAAGAAGCATGAAGATCCTCTATAAAGAGCCAAACTCACAGGGAGGAGTAGAGGGCTTGCTTTTAAGTGCCTCTGGTGAGAACTATATTGCTGACGTTTAACTTGAGGAGACATCCGTGGATATCTGTTTTTCAAGCTGTCATTAATGTGAGCCTTTTAAAATTACCTTTCAGTGACTTTGCTCAGTTCTTTCTTTTGAAGAGTGATGGTAAAGCCTTTCTCCACTGTAAAACATGGGCCTCTGGGACACCTAGTGTGTTTTAGTCAAGCTCAAATTGTCTTGTTTCTAGTGAGTCTTGTGTAGAGATTGAATCTTAGGAGAAAAGAAGTGCAGAAAGAATAAAAATTCTTCATGAGTGATGAGTTAGCTCTGCACAAATACTTTTTCTACTTGAAGGGAATGGGGCCTTGAACAATAGCTCTGTCTGGATTCACAATCCAGGTCTCTGTTGGAGGATCAAGGGAAGTAGAGATAATATAACATTGGGTTTGTAACATCGTTCTGTTTTAGCTCTTCTGAGATCATACTTCCATGGTGTTATTTTCATTTACATGTCAAACACTAAATGAAAGGTAATATGGGACTAGGATTTCTCCTTAGCAGGCACAGGAGCTGGTATTAGAATTACTGTTACATCAGCAACGAGCAAGCAAAAAATAGGACAGGAGTGTTTGGAGCTGTACCAAGGCCAGGTACCACACATATGAGCTGCAGAATCACTGCACCTCGTGCCCTGTGAGTCAGGGAGCAACTACAGCAGTGCCAGCCATCTGTTAAATTGTTCTACTCAGATGTTGCTTTTTCACTTGACAAACTGATAAGAATTAAGAATCCAAAAACTTTGAAAGGTCTGTGATTTGTAACCTCCAACAGTCACTTACTTCATGTTCAGGAAATTGATCTTTTCCAGACAATAACCCCAGACATGCAGCAGTGGTAGTCACTGAGAAGTAAGTTAGCACTTGAAGGAAACCTTGGAAGAGTAAGTAATAATCCATTTTTTTTTTTATGATGTTACATTTGTGGGATCTAAAAACACCAATGATAACAAGTAACTCATTTTTCTTTAAGGCGATCACCAAACCATGACCTTGGTAACCATTATGTGAAGTGTAAAATTTGGACAGGAATAAATTTGTAAAACTCTCATGAAGAGAGAGGAAAACAATCAAATGCTCAATTAAGTCTGAAAGCTGATAACACAGCACATTTATAGAGTAGCCAGTAGTGGATCTGGTCGTGCATTAATGCTGTGAACCTTCAGATGGACAAAGACAGTTGGTGGTGTAGTTATTGCTGTTATTGTTCTAACTCAAAATGAGCAAAGATGAATGTGTGTGTTGGTTTATACAGTCCTGCAGTCAGTGAGCCACTAAAAATGTCATTAAAACAGCCAGAATGTTAAGGTACATGGAGAGAGATCTAAGCCTGAGCTGTGCTGTTTCCTGAGCACTGCTTTGATAAATACACTTCCCAGCTTTTGGATCTACCACCAAAGTATTAGAATGTAATAAAAAACCCAATGCAAGAAAAAATTAACCTGCAAGGAAAAGAATCTCAGTGTGAATACTTTTGTATAAATATGCAATTCAAATTTGGGTGGGGTTTTTCCATCTAGAAGGTATAAAATATTCAACCACTTTTATGCCTCCTTCCTCTTTATGAGAAAATCAATAAATGGAGATGGGGCGAGATTCTGTGTACTAGAGCCAAAATTGTTTTGTTTGACTCTTAACAAACCACCCTCACTTACCAGAAACACAAATGCCAAAAAAAGTTTTTTCCAAAGCTATGAATATTTGCTCTGATTTTAATTCAGCCTTAGGGCTGATGAATTGTCTACAATCCAAAACAAGATGAAAAATAATTTAGGGATTGACACTACAATTTCAAATGTCCTTCTTATCCATTTCTTTACATCCTCCCTTTTTCCCACTTGCCCTTGCTTCGAAGTCAAGCCAAACTCACAATTTTTCTTGCTTTTGTTTTGAGACCTGTTAAACTCCCTTGGTTTTCCCTGTGGTTTTCTATTGAATTTGGACCTGGCTTCAGTTCGTGGTTCAGTGCCAGTTCCAAGTGGCCTGGGGATTACAGATGCCTTGCCACCAAAACAAAGGAATCTGCTTTGTGAACTCTGGCAAAGCTAAACCCTTCCTATTTCCAGTCAAGAGAGTAGGCCCAGTTTGTAACTAGTCCCTTGAAAAAGAGAATTACAGACCTTTGTTTCAGTGTGAAAATATAAGACAATTCTTTTTCTTTGTGCTATGGAGTGATTCTTTCTTTTCTTCCTGTTCCCCATATCATCTCTGCTACCTCTTGTAGAGATGGAATCCGTTGGAAATCAACTCCTGTGGAAGGTGAATGGTTTGGAAACCTTTCAAAAAAGACAGATTATCAAAAAGTGCACTTTCAGACTCATAGGTTATTTCCTTTGCATGTCTGTGCAGAAAGTTCTGCAGCCTGACAGGTTCATTTGGATTAATTTATTCTCTACTTAGATACAAGTCTTCTTGTCTGGCCTCGCAATACTAAGGTCATCACTGGAAACCCTCCAGCATCTTCCTCATCCACATGGAAGATACTTCCTTTTTATTCCTTTTGGCTACTGATTCTGACAGCAGAACCCAGGCTATCAGCTTGATTTTGATATGTACTGTTCTTTTTGTGTCCAGCTTTCCTTATTAATTATGAACATATAACCATATATATATATATATAAGCCACATAATGGCCCTGAGATGAACTCAGGTTGGTTAGAGCATGGTGCTAATAATGCCAAGTCATGGGTTTGATCCCTTTATGGGCCATTCACTTAAGAGCTGGACTTGATGATCCTTGTGGGTCCCTTCCAGCTCAGAATATTCTGTGACTCTGAACCTTTCCTGTCAGCCAGAGACTGCTGGGAGCACTGACCTCCCCCACCAAGCTCCATGACCATGTACTGAAAACAAAAGTGGATCTTCCTTTTTATAATTCATAGGCCATCTGTTTAGATTTTAAAAGAAGAAAAACAAAAACCATAGGATTCAGGCTAGTTAATCTCCACACCTTTAAAAAAAAAAAAAAAAAAAAGGAAAAAAAGAAAAAAAGACCCTTAACCACAGACAACTTAAATGCAACTCATGAAGGAGAGCTCTTGTGTTCACAGGGGTCCTGGAAACAATTGGAAAGAAAGAACTGCATGCCTCCCAGCACAGCAGTTCTGTGGGCTCCTGTATTGATCCTCTTTGTGATCCCCCTTCCTTAGTTCTCCCTCAAGCTGTCACCTTTTAGAGAGCCCCTTTATGCTCCAGACCCCACAAGGAAGGGAAGACAACAAGAAAAATCAGCACAGATGCATCACCTGCTCAGAGGACTGAATGATGAAATCCATACAGCTGAGGAACAGTTTGCCCAGCTGGGTGGAATGGCTCACAGTTTCACAATTTCAACAGACTTCAGCTCCCAAACTTCTGCCTCAAAACTGAGAAAAACAGGCCACTCAAACTACTGTTTCCTTTTGCACATAACTGGAATATAACTGTTATCCCGAGCTGACTAGATCAAAGGAACGCTGCTGCTGCTTCAGTCACTGGCATTCCAGCAGAAGTTGCCCTTTCCTGAATTACCAGCAGTAGCACTAACCTGAGTGGCTGGTGAAGAAGCATTCATACAGCTTTCAAGTCTATTGCTGTTGGCTTGGTGAGGGCTTTCTTCATCGTAAGCCTGAATAGATTTATTGTCTCGGTCATGGAGTGTGAACAAAAGTGATAGTGCTCACCAGGCACTTAGTTTCCTCAATTCTACTCAATTCTAATTGTAACTAATGAAAAGAATACTACATTTTTAGGTCCTGGGTCCAGGAAGCATTTTAAATAGAAGTAGCCTCCAGCACTGTTCAAAATACAATCTAAATAATGCAAGATTGTTAGGAGAAAATACAGCACTATTAAATAGCACCAAGTAATGGACAACTATTCAAAGTCATTATTCTTGATTAGCCTGGATCATTATTACTATGCACATGTGACCTTACTTGCACTCAGTAATACTTATAGTAATTCAGGGAAGTTAAATAATCATTACTGATTAATTACTATTGATTATGCTGAGTGGTTGTGTCATATTTTGTGGATTTTCAGTGCAGAAAGCATTGAAACTCTCCAATACGTTTTGTTTTCTTTCTACAGGAAAGGTAACTTTTCAAAAGCCAGTTTAGGAGAAAGTTGACTTATATTCTCTAAGCCATATAAATATTTCTGAAAACCCACCCCAAATGATGGATTTTTTTCAGTCCATAGAATTTTTCTTTCAGGTAAAATAATATGTTTTGTGCAGTTTGTGAGGATGAGACTTTATTATAACCTCTCAGCTGAAACATATCATGGCAGCGTGCAAAGTGAGCCTTTCCACTGAGAGGTGAGGGAATGGAGAAAATATCCACGAATTTTGTTACATAAATGTACAGGTAGAATTTTGAGGAGAAGAGAGTAGGATGGACAAAGTCTGTGGTTCTGCCGAATGCGTAGCACTAATGATGCTGAAAATGGGAGGTTTCTGATATTGCCTGCTGATTTGCCTTGCAAATGCCTCTGTCTGCCAAAACCTGCTCATGGCACACCTTTGACAAGAACCCATTTACAGGGTTTTGTCAGCACTTGTTTAGCACGAGGCTTCGAGCTGTGATGAAGTGTCCCTGTAGACCTTTTTATTTTCTTCCCAACTACAGGCTCACTTGACAGAGTGAAATGTAGAAACGCTGCATAAGAAAAGATTAGTCACAGAGCATGTTGGATTTTTTTTTTTAATTAAAAGCATTGCCATGGGTCTGGTTGGAGGGAGTGAGCAGCCAGCATTGTTAGTGTCAGGGTGTGACTGATGGATCACTTTCCAGGTTCACAGGGCACCCTCTTGTCTCAGCTAGATCAGTTTGCAGCAGAGTTGTGATGGAAAAGGCAGTGGCAAAGCCAAGATACCTCCCACAAGAGCTCTCCGCAGCTCCCTTCGGTGGGAGTAACCACCCAGCACGAC
Source organism: Pseudotriccus pelzelni (assembly GCA_035584735.1). NCBI lineage: Eukaryota > Metazoa > Chordata > Aves > Passeriformes > Tyrannidae > Pseudotriccus > Pseudotriccus pelzelni. The sequence continues at coordinate 9,300,634 of JAWMRA010000146.1, read as the reverse complement.
TGGTTTACTCCTGGCTTTTTTGGTTGTGGTGCAATCAGTTAAAATGACAAGGTGATGCATGACGGGAGGAAGAGCCCCGTTATATTGTGGGTTGTTCTTTGAGCCTGCCGTGGCACTGAGGGAGGGGCAGAGCTGGCAGCCTGGGCTGCAGCCATCCTGTGCAGAGTGCCAGTGCCTCGCAGTAACACCATGGCAAACACCCGTTTGGGGGGGTTACTGTGTGTCTGATAGGTCTGTTAAAGCTGCAAGGCTGAAGCAATTTAATTCAATCCTGTTTTCATGATCATGCAGCATGGCAGCTGAGCTGGTTGTGTTTATTCTGCCCTGATATTAAGAAAAACTGGGCGTAGCAATCTGCTTCTCGGATTTAGCTGTCTGGGTTCTTAGGATTCTCTGGGTTCTTTGGTGCCCTGAGCCCCAGCAGGCACTGAGTCCCTGTGGCCAGGGAGGGATTCTGGAGAGCTGGTTTTCCAGACAGGAGCTGCATCCATGCTGGAGGAGAGAAATGTGAGAAGGAGAGGTGGCAGGGAGGAATGGATGTTATGAATGGACCACTCTCTATCCCCACCTCCTGCACCAATCAATGAGGGAGGGAGCGTAGAGGAGCTAAAAAAGATATGAGGGAAACACGTTTTAGCTTTTTTATCTTTCTTACCACCAAACCTATTATAATTCACAATTAATTGAATTTTTTTCTTCTGGTGAAGTCTGTTTTGCTTGTGACAGTAATTGTTGAATGATCTCCTTGTCTTTACCTTGACCCATGAGCTTTTTCATTTTATTTTCTTCTCCCCATACTGCTGAGGGGGAGTGAGAGAGCAGCTGGATGGGTGGCTGGCAGCTGGTCCAGGTTGACCCACCACAGTATCATATGCTGTAGAATTCTGTGCAGCAGTTCCTTCTGAGAGAGAAATCCTTCCTGCATGATGTGCTTAACACCCAGCACATAATCCTTCTTCTCGAACATTCAGCACTGAGTCCTGGGTGAAATCTCCTGATGGGGGGAGAGAAGGAGGGTGAGGAGGACTGTGTAGAAGGAAATGGGCAAGTGTATCTTCGCCAACATTTGAGATGCCAACAGGTTCCTGTGTCCATAGACTTGCAGGCTTGAAAGAGCTGCTGTGCTGGGTTAGATCACTTGTCAACAAAACTTCTGCAAGGTTCTGCATAGTCTTCCTAATAAATCAGAAATGAGCTTTTACATTTTCTATAATTTCTCTGTGTTAGAAAGATACAGCATGACAGTCACTATTTGAATCTGTCACTGAGGTGTTTGTGAAGATGAGAGCTTAACAAAGAAACTCACTCTGTTGAAACAAACATGGTAGAAAGAAGGCAGGATAAATGAAAACATCTTTCTGTCCCTGCAGAAACTCAACATATTGCATGAAGGTGTCCATGTCCTTGACTGTAGCTGAGAATGAATCTGGGCTTTGCTACAACAGCAAGATCAGATATCTGGAAAAATCAGAAGTTACTAAGAGGAAGACAATCTCCTGTCCTGATATTGAGGATTACAAAACAGCCAGTCAAGAGCCAGATGTGGTGTGGTACAAGGTAACTATTGATGACTCGTTGTTCTTGTGCTGAAACTGCAAACTAGTTAAATCCTAAATTTGGAGTGCCTAGTTTGCCAACCTTAATAACATTCTTTAAAGACAGTTATCTTGTGTGAAATAAGTAGTATGTGAAGAGCAGCAGGTTTTTTTCTTCCTTAGCAGGTTGCATCAAAGAAGAGCAATTATAAAAGTTGTCATTTATTTCTACTTTTTACAAAAATCTCACATGTTCTATCTCATAGTAACAAAATGTAACGGTGTAACCCACTGTTAGTCTAAACAAAATTTTCTTCCAGCTGTTGAAGCTCTTTCTCTCAGCATATGTGTGGATATCTTCAGTGCTGTTCATATGTCAAATATGTGTATTTAGTTAATGATAGATATCCTGTGTTGGAAGCCCACAAGGATCATCAAGTCCAATTCCTGGCTCTGCAGGAAGTTTGAAATCTTGAGGAAAGGAGAGTACTAAAGAGAAGCTGCTTCTTGCCCTATCTGCCTATGTATTGCTGAACACCAAGTCACCAAAGATCTCATTTTCTGCAAGAACACACTGAAAAACAGTCTGGCAGGAATAATTTCTACTTGTGACCTGTGAAACACCATCAGACAGGCCAGTCATGATGCACGCTAACTGTGTGCAGGACTCACTCTGGCTTCCAAAAGGCTTCTCTGTGTTGAGGGATGAATGAATCTGAGCCAATAATTGCATCAATTTACTGGGAGTTAACTGTAATTTAAACATGCTCTTAATTATGCCTGAATAGTTTTTCCCCTGCACACCTGGTAAGTAATAAAACATTAGTTGTGAGGATTTGTTTTAACAGTAGAATGAACCTCACTTCTGTCTAGAATTACACTGCCTGAAATATTTATTTTCAAAGATTTCCTCAATTAATGCCATTGATATACACGGAGCTTTGTTATGCCTCTTAAAACTGTTTTGACAAGAAGTGTGAGGATTTTTTTGAAGTAAATGAATGTGTCAAGGCATGATTGAATGAATGGGATTTAAGAGTAAGAGCAGTTTCATGAAAAATCAACTGGCAGAGGAAAAAGGTATATTACATCTTGAATGTGGAGTCTTAATCCATTTTTATCATCTGTTTTCCACAACTGGGTTGAAGGAAGGGCTGTGAAAACAATCAAAATGTCAGGTGAAGGACAGGTAGTTGTTATCTACCCTAGAAAAATAGAGCTGTTGAGGTGCTGCCACTAACATTTCAAGGAAGAGAAACAGAGTATAATAGTGCACAACTTAATTACTGGGGGGGGGGGGGGGGAACAAACAAAACACCAAAAAACAATTAATATGTCTAAGGAGAAAAAATAGGCTTAAAAAAGAAACTTTCAGATTCTTCTAGCAGGTAAACATAATGCAAAAGCAGAAAAGAACAATTAATTGGTTAAAGGCTTCAGTGAGACCTTAGAGCACTTTTCAGTACTTGAAGGGGCTTTATGAGAAGGCTGGAGAGGGACCTTTCACAAGGGCACGTAGTGACAGGACAAAAGGGAATGGCCTTAAACTGAAGGAGGGCAGATTTAGATGAAGTGTTAAGAAGTTCTTCCCCGTGAGGGTGGTGAGGCACTGGCACAGGTTGCCCAGAGAGGCTGTGGGCTTCGCATCCCTGGAAGTGTTCAACACCAAGTTGGACTGGGCTTGGAGCAACCTGGTCTAGTGGAAGGTGTCCCTGCTTATGACAGGGGGGGTTGGAATGAGTTGATCTGTAAGGTCCTTTCCAACCCTAGCGGTTCTGTGATTCTGTGAAACAGGTCATACAAGTGAGCACTTACCTTTTGGACAAATTAGCACACCTCTGGCAGTAAAATCTACATTATTTTCCCAGTATGAAGACTAGTTAGAGTTCTGTTTGTTTCTCAGCTGTTTTTGTTGCCAAAATGCAAATTGTAATGATTTTCCAGCTTCTCCCCTTTTTTTTTCTTTTAGTTTTGTGTCTTAAATATATAAACAGGCATTTTCAACATATTTTTATAAAGCCTGAATAGTGAGTAGAAGACAAATTAATTAGCTGAACTTTGGGAAAGAAAGGCTTATAAATAATTTTTAACATGAAATGTTCTAAGTAGACACAAAAAGAAATAATTAGGAAATCAGTGGTATAATTCACCAGAACAGTTTCTCTCTGTAAAAACATAATAGCACATTGTTTGAGCTAAATCATTAATCTCTGTAGTAGTAAAGGTGTTGCCCTTCTTATTACAAACATGTAGTATATAAAAATATAAAGCATATAAAAATGTATCTTCCATCTCTTTGCTCACATACTTTTTAAAATAAAGTAGAGAATATAAAACTGGTAAGACATGATTTCAGTGCTGCACTAAAAGGTGTGTATCTGAAATATGCTTACTTTGTGTGTTCTGGGAATTGTATTCCTTCTAAATTAGGATTGAAGAGAATAGAATCACATTCTTTGTCCAGCGTTCAAATTTAGTTACTCCAAGTAGGTGGTTGATGTACCTTTCAATAGACCTAAAATATTGAGCACAAATCAGAAAGGATTTAATGGCCTTTCCTGGCTCAGATCTGTGTCCTGCGTGAATCTCAAGTGATGACAGTGCAATTTAGTAACGAAAATAAGCTCTGATTCTTCTTAGCACAGCAGATAGGATCTGGATTTGATCATTCTCTATCACTGCTGTTAACTAAACTTCACATTCAAGGCAGGATTACGCTGCCCTTACAGCTATACTTTGGAAATAGAGATAACCTGATCACTCTGTGTCCTGCAGTAGTATTGCACAGCTTCAGAAATTGAAATCTGACCACACTGTAACTGGATTTGGCCTCCTAGGGATAGGGGTAGTTCTTCAGTGCTCCATTTTCAAGTGCAAGGCCAGAAGCTCTCAGTCCTCTCTTTTTATTTCCCTATTGTTATCCTTTAATTTAGAATCTGACATGGATTTGGAATGCTCATGGAGTCCCATGAAAAATTTATGTTTGTGTCATTCCGATCTCTTGCTGTGATACAATACATTTGCATGTTGACATATTTTCTTGTTTGGTTGTTTTCTTAAAAGAAAGCTTTGTTCTGTTTTGTTTTCTCTGTTTCTGACACTGCTGTTGCAGACGAGCAGAAAATGGGCCATAGGTCTGGGCATGTCACCAGTCTCTGAAGTTGCTGAGCCTGATTTAACTGATGCAAGACTGTTAGTTGCAGTCTGAGAGCTTATTCCAAGATGCCACCTTGAGAGAGGGAGTAGAGGGACATTGAAGGTACTCAGGCCCTGTGTTGCTTTGTGTTCTCTGGGTACAGAATTAGCCCGACCCTGCAGAACTGTCGGGAGTACTGAGTGCTCAGGGAACTGAGAAAAGGGTGATTTTGTTGCAGGCAGAACAAGCGTGATGTTAAAGATATCTAGAGACAGTAGGTATGTAATCTTAAGGTGCCATTTTCAAGAGACAGAAATCAGGTTGGGGCCCCTGCTTTTAGTTCAGAGCATTCCAAGAACTATTCCATCATGAACACAATTCATGTGGAAGGTGACTGATCTGCCTGCAAGGATATAATAATAATGGCCAGTCTTCGCGAACGAAGATCCGGGGAAGGTCATGGTTTGTTAGGAACGGGAGAGCCTCTTCTGGCACTGTACCACACCCTGTACGGAAGGACTGAAACTCTGTTCCAGCACTACAGTTTGTGGTGATGAACCAAAATCTGCCAAACAACAGCTAAGGACTGTGGGGAAGTCCGTGGGAGCTGCAAGCTGTCAGTACCATGTACTGCATCAGAGGACACGTGGGGGTGATCTTACATAGAGCTTAGTGAGGGGGAAAAGCTGAATCAAAGCTCATCAGGTAGCCAGAGAAGCCAGTGATGAGAAACAGGACTGTTAGGAAACCAGGTTTAGGAGTTCTCTTGCTCACAAACTGCTGTTCTTCCTGTTTTCTTCTATTGGTAAATGGTTCTAGCCTGGGACTATGTTTAAAATTTGCCTCCAGGCTTACTCTTAACAAATGTTCCCCTTACTCCCTTCAAACAGAGATGTATTTTAATGGTCTGTCCTAAAGTAGAGGTCTTGGCAGTTGATATCAAGAAAAAGAGAAGATACTTAACCGTTGCTTCAGGGCACCATGTATTAAACACAACCCATGTAATACAGTAGGAATGACTTAACCTTAAAAACATTTGTGTTTAATTCCAGCCTTTGAATTAATTCCAGTTTCAGATCTCTGTGCTTTCTGAAATGATATTTGAATTTTTTAATTGCAAAATATATCAAGGTGATTGTTTACTTGTATATATAATACTGACAATCTGATTATGCAACACTATCTTATGTTGTACAAGTCAAATAATTTTGGCAATGGATTTTTTTCTGCAGGAATGTAAGCCAAAAATGTGGAGAAGTGTTGTAATTCAGAAGGGAAATACTCTCTTAATTCAAGAGGTCCAAGAAGAAGATGGAGGAAATTATACCTGTGAACTAAAGTTTGAAGGCAAGCTTATAAGAAGGACTGTTGAATTGAAGGTTACTGGTAAGAATCTTTGTTTTGTGCCAATAGAAAGAAAATAAAGCTCTGAAATAATAAGAAAAAGTGAATTTCACATGTCAGTGAATCTGTTTGATAGAAGTAAGTCCAAAACAAATCCCAGTAGCTGAGCAGTCCAAAACTCAGGGAAATTTATATCAATATCTTACAAAATTTCACAGAAGAGTACCTTTTTCTCTGTACAAAACCTGGAAATGCTAGCTATAAAGCAAAAGGTAGAGCAGACCTAAGTCCTCCCTATATACTGAATTAACTCAGACTCCACTTTTGTCTTCAGTGACGAATGGAGGAAAGATTGACTGAAGCTGTAAAACAGGCTTTTGGTGAGGCTTTTTGTCCTAGAATAAACACAAGCAAAAGAGACATCTTCAGCCATTAGGGTTGTTTTTTTTTTTTTGTGAGTGATTGTTCCATATTTTTAAGCTTTGGTTTAATTTACAGTGATTAGCTTCTAGCTTCAGTCCTTGGTTTGTCTTTAGTGAAGAGTATGGCACAATGTTGTCACAGAATGAGGTTTTGAACACTGATCTGTCAAGGCAAAGCAACCTGCTTGTGAGGAGGTCATACAGTGTGTGGTTCTGACCCCATGTGGTATCTACCAGAAGAGAGCGTTTTTCTGTCTCTTTTTGCCAGGTATCAAAAATGAATTGGTAAAAAATATTGTCTACCAATATAGTCCTGTTCCCTTTCCAGTCTACTGTACAATATGACGTCTATAATTATTATTTTGTCTTCTGTGTCTGTGGAACTTTGCAAGTATCTGAAAACTGTTGAGATTTTCTTCAGCCTTTCCCACAAAACCATATAAACAAATGCTTAGGTGTTTTTCTCAACTGTATTTCAACACACTGATTAAAATGGGGCCCTACTTAAAGCACTGATAAGTAGAATTCCAGTTTCTTATATCAAACTGAATTGGTCCATAAGATGTTTCTCATATGTTCTTGAAATAGGATTCTTCCCTTATTTTGAGTTGAACCCATTTTTTTATTCTTATCATTATTCCTCATTTTTGATGAGTCCTTTTCCCTCTGTGCCATATTCATATGTCATGTGACTGTTGTACATTTCTGACCATGGGCAGATCTCTACAATATTGATTCGACCTACCTGACCCCAGACCTGTCAAATGAAGATACAATACCTGCCTTGTGGATAGTTGCTGCCCTAAGTAGCATGCTGGTCTTCAACCAGAATGTGAACTAAGTTTGACAGAGTGAAAATGAGATGCATTTAATTCAATTCCCCACAAAGGGTAGTCTATGCTCTCCCTCTCATCATGACCTTGCTAGAAGTCATGTGTTCTCTGCATTATTTAAACACTGTGGTATATTCATACTTCAGAATTAAAGGAATTTGTCCTAAACTAGCTATTTCTTTTATTTAAAAAAATTACAACCTGAATTATTTAAAATGTGAATATGAGATATGTGTTCTCCTTTTTGCAAAATGCTTGAGAAGCAGATTTTTCCTTTTGTAATTTGGTGTAAAGTTCACATTGCATTAAATTTCATTTAGTTTATAAAAGCACATATGTTAGTAAATACCTTTTCCAGATGGAAATGTTTGGGAGACATATCTGGTGTTATGTGTTTGCTGGTTGAATCTCTCTAGATAGCTGAAATAGGTTAGTAAGTTTATGTAGATGACGACCTGAAAATATGGATAAGAGCTACAAATGTAATAGATAGAACCAGGTAAATATATTATCTCACAGCTCGGTGCTTGAGCAAATTTCTTTCTCCTGTTTCTCTTTTGTTTCAGTTTGAGAATTTTACGTGCATGTGGGTTTAGATCTTTGTGGGGGCAAGGTCACTGAAAACTTGTACAACAAACGGCAAAGGATTGCTTGTGTTGTGTGGCTGGCCAAGCCAGGGTCATGAGGTGGGTCAGATCATGGGCTGGGAGCAGGTACATGATATACTGAGGGACTTTGTTGAATAGTAAGTCTCATGGGAGGCAGAAAGTAAACTACCTGCTGGTGGAGTTGTTGACACACATCCTGAGAGTTGGACTACACATGAGTACTCTGTGGGGCTGGCAGTGTTCTTGTATGGCTGCGGTACTTAATGGGTGGGCTGAGCGTGATTCAGATAATAAAAGGCTTCAATGGCTGTAGCTCTTGGGGGTTGTAAGGGAAAGGCTTGCAGCCTAGAATATATTAGAAAAATATTTTGACGCTAAGTATTTATAGGGACAAAATCCTGAGCTACAATACAGCACTAATGAGCATTGCCTAAGTCTTGGTGTTTGGGTGCGTTTAACAATAATAGATTGTCAACAAAACAGCTTTTTCATCACTAGTTCTTCATGGGTTCGTTACATTATGCAGACAGATGTGAAACAAGTCTTGTCAGCCATTTTTTGCTGAAGAAACATGACAACAGTGTAATTTCTTAGCAAATAACATGTAACCCTTCTATCTATGTAAAAAAAAATATATATATATAGATACAATTTCACTTTGCTTCTTGTGTGGACAAAAAAGTGAGGTTAGCAACTGTGATCTAGCTTTCTAAAACCTAAAAATGTAACAGAAACTATTTTTAATTAGTGAATAAATTAGACTGTCCCCATATAGAAAAGAATGAATGCACCAATATGAAGTTAATGTACAGATAACCTACAATATCAGAATTTATTAGTTTTTAATAAAATTACAGCTATTCAGCAATATCAGCAATCATAAGCATGTTAATGTATTGTTAAATGCCAGAGTTTAGTGGAGAACAATTATACTGTTCAGATAAAAAGAAAAACCTGAACATAAAAAGTCACATTGGTTTCAAAAGGCAATTTATGCAACCTTCTGTTTTCCCCAGTTTATCAACCAGTTCACTCTGTTTTGATGCACAGCAACGTTACCTACTGCTTCTGCCTTCTTTTTGTTTTGGACCACTGATCTGTAAGAAGACAGGCTGAGAAGATGTATGGGGATGTATGTTGGAGGTTTGGGAAAGGGTAACCACCCTGAGAAAGGAGCAAAACCTGCTCTCGTGGGGTGGCCCAGTTGTCCCCTGGCAGATGGGACAGTTTTGCAGGGATGTGCTTTTTCATGGCCAGCTATGCTAGTGGGAGAGTTGCCTTGTTCTTTCTGTTGCCTGCAAAAAGAGGTGATTTGTGAACTTGTACTGGTGAATTATTTTCCCGTTTGCCAGCAGAAGGTGGCCATCTGACCAACTTCATAAAGTGCTGGTGATGGATTGGAGTGATATGCAGGAATTACTGGTCCACTCTGTCCAGCAGCCCTGTCCTCCAAGTTTCCTTCATCCTCTACTCTGGCACACTCTTCATAGGCTGCTAAAGTGCCTGGCTGTTCCTAAAAGTCATTTATGCAGCAATATTTGTTTTGACTATCGTAAATGACAAATTATTCCACATGGCTACATGAATTGAATGATTCCGCCTGAATTCACTCTTTGCTCACAGTTTTTCAATTAAATTCTTTCAAGTCTCATTACATTGCTCACTTTTCAAATTACACCTGCTGCTGATTTTGTCTGTGGGTTTGGGACCCCTTTATTAGCACAAGCAGTTGATGGCAATTTGCTATTGTTAAGCCAAGGGGGTGAATTGCATTTAGAAAGGCAAATGATTAGTTGTACTTTCCAGAAGTTCTAGGGATGTACAGTGAGAAGCTACCACAAAATAAGTGAGGGTATCAGCTAAAGGTATATCCACTCTTTGGTGGTAGTTTCTTTTCTGCATATTTTTAATGCTCTGCAAACTGGGTATGCCATTTTACATTATTGGGAGTCTGGTGACACCTTGGCAGCAATCACTGGGTGCTGATCAGTACAAATTTACATCTGCAGTAATCTGTAGTGCACTCTAATCCTTAGCAATTTACAGCAGATCAAGTATTGCCACCACAATCATACAAATGACATGTTGACTGACAACATTTTTGGCTGTTGACAGTTTCCGGAACAACCAAAGCAAGAAGTGTTCAAGACAAATTAAAAGCTTATTTAAACTAGCTGTAGCTGTCCTCTGGAATTCAGACTTTTGTAAGGGATTTATAGAACTGCTATTTGCTTAAAAATCTGAAAAGGTGTAATTGTGATTCTCTCCCAACAGCATTGCGTTTTGGCACAAGCAGTTTAGTAATCTGCAATGAATTTATGAAATGGTTCAGTGTTGTTTAAATAGTTACTTATCAAAAAAACCAGTTTATCTCTGAAAGGTCACTGAGCTCTGAATATCATTGTGTAGATGTACACAAAAGCAGGGCCAGGATAGAAAAGTTAGAAAAGCAGGTGGCTGAGCAATAGGAGCAACTGAAGTGAACATATTCAGCAGTTTTCTGCAGTGACAGGTACTGTGCTAAGGACGTGCCTGTCGCACAGAGCTCTGGTCTGTAGGGATTCCCGAGTTAGCTCTGAAGGAGCTTTTCCAGCAGAGCTAGTTAACATGTTTGCATGGCTTTTGGTACCCAAATTAACTCTGACATCTCTGCCTGGCATTGCACTCTGTAGAGAAGGCAAAGCCTCCGCGTCCTGGTGGAGGCTGGACACACTCTCACTCTTTCATTGTTGCCTCATATTCTAAGCTCCAGAGCTTTTTTTTTGGAGATGAGATGAAATAGCTGTTGTTACCACCATTTTATCATCAAATAATGCAGTAACATGTCAATTAGAGCACTGTGTGAAAATAACATTAATTTCAATTTATGTAATTTTAACATCAAAGATTATATTGCAAGATTTTGCATTTCTTATTTTGTTATGTCAAATTATTTCTTTGTTATGAGCTGAGATGTCTTAATTTCATTTGTGGCTGTATAATTTTACTAACACATATAACTACTAATGTATATTAGTGGAATTTTTCAGCATTTCTGAAATGAGATGTTTTGATAGTTCTTATTAAAACTTTTTGATTGATATTTCACAGGATATTTCCTGTGCAATGCCTAAATTTTCAGCAGATGTAGAATCTGTTTCCTGGTAGCACTCAATATCTTGCCTAATCCCTGGGATCTGAGAGTTGCTTGGAGTGCAGGGGTGTTTTATTGCTGATTTTGGCCAGCAACTCTGGTGAGAACTGTTAGCTGCCCACTCTCTTATTTATTTGTATTTTCAAGCATGGGTCAGAGAGCCTGTTGTCTCAAATAAAGCAGAAAACATTTCAAGGAAAGCCTAAAGCAGCCTGTGAATTTTCCTGATGAAACAGCCTGAAAAGCACTCCAAGGTAAAACATGGTGACGTGCTTATGGTGGGAGTTGGTCTGGCCCTCAGGGCTTGCTCCTCCTCACATACTTGCATGCCCAGTGCTGATGGGCATGGGAAGTGTTTGCTGTAGTTGGAGCTGTCTCCTTTTCCATGGAAACAGATGCTCCTTCTGGAGAGTTCTTTTTTCTTTTAGCTCCACATCTCCAAATGAATAATTTCCCTTATTTAGGGTTCAAGAATTCTAAAGTGGAGTTGAAGCCGTCAGCAGCTGTTGGACCCAAGAACATGCTTTTCCTTCTTTCCTTCCTTTTCTGGCTTGGCAGCTTTAGGCTTTATTTCCCTGCTAAGAACAATGTTCAGCTCACTCCCAGTGCTTGGCAGTCCCCTCCACTTCTCACATATGTCCTAGGGTGCCTGTCCCTCGTCGTATCCCATGCAAGTGTTATAGCTAGAGCCTCCTCTTGACAAGAAATGTGCTGTTTCCAGCCGAAGACCCAAATTCTACTCCCTGTAACTTCATGGGAAACTGCTGGAGTACGATCAGAGAACATTTGGAATATTGGCACGTTCTGCTTCAGAACCCAGATTTGTACTTAACAAGCTAGTTTGTCCATGATTTCTAACTTCCTCCCATATTTACTAATCCAGACAGCAAATCACTGTGCAGAAGGCTTCCAAAGCAAGGAGCTGACTGATGTTTGCACTGTTTCCAGAGAGAAGGGGGTCACACTGTGCCTTTCTTGATGCCTATCTATGTGCCATGGTGGGCTTTAAGTATCATTCTCTAATAGCATCCCAAAGCAAGATTTAATGATTAACCAGAGGTGCTGAGCTGGAAATAAAGTATGCATTTTCAGATTTTCATCAAATATAGCATAAGCAGTTTGCTTAGCCAACAAACTGCTAAGATTTTCATAGGGACTTATATTTCCTTTTTAATTCATAGTGTTAGTGCTTGCCATCGACTAATGGACTGTATTTATAGTGGTAGAGGCAGCAAGGCCTTCTTTCTTTCTGGAAAACACCTCTTAACATTCTTTTGTAATAGAATTTTACTAATATTTGAGTCCAAAAGAGAATAAAGGGGAAAAAATCTACATAAACCAATTGTTTGGAAGAAAATATTTAGGTAACAAAAGGCAAAGAGAACAGCAACTTGTTTATGACTACAGTTCTAATAACTGCGAAAATGAGATAATTTTTAATCTGGAAGAGAAATCTTAAAAGTGAACAAGTTAAATCTGCAGAAATTCTATGCTTCTGGGAGGGATGCTACAGATTGTTTGGAAACAGAAAATCCTTCCTATTCCTTCTAATATTGACATGTTAAAATATATAACATTTACGTCATATCTGAAGTGACATTTTCTTGCTCATATAAGTTACACACTTCCATAGCAAGATTTCATCTCCTCTCCCTGTTTGCAATATCTTGACACAGTCAGGGCATCACTTTTTCATTAAATGCAAAGGACAGCAAAAAGCCTGCCCAAATTAAGTTTTACTGAGAGTCTCAAACTTTAAAAGATCTGTGGTAGGAGATACTGTCCTTAGCATTTCCTCTGCTGCTCTTTCTTATAAATAATGCATTGGATTTTCTAGTATTTTTATTTTCTAAAGGAAACCTTCCTTTTTGTGACAAAAAGCAAGGCAGAAATGGGTTAAGTGCTGACAAATACAGTACTAAAAGACCAGGAAATGAATTTCACAGCTGGGTTCTCAAACCATTGCCAAAATAACTATCTATTTAAAGCGACATATAGGAAGTGCCAAACAATTAGAGTTTTCTTTTGATATATTTTGTGTGATTCGTATTAATTTTTATCAAGGTCTTTGTTTTGTAAATATTAGTTTTCTATTTCTTACAGTGAAGTATTTATCTTAAACCTTTAATTTCAATTCTGATTTTTTACGTATCTGGCCAGCACCATCCCATTAACTGCTGTAGACAGCTAAGCATGTTTCTGTGGTCAAAGCACACTTAATAGCCACTAATTTCTGTAATGACTTTAATTTTTCTAGCTACCTCAGGCAAGCCCAGTTGTGATCCAGCAAGAGAGATGTGTACATTTGCTTTTGACCCCATTTGGAAAATGGAGTGATTTCTCTGCCTTTTTCAGAGTATTTCTTGTTCAGCTGTGCAAAAGCCCCATCGTAAATTTGCAGCAACTTCTGTGTCTGCAACGAGTCAACAGGAAAATTCAATCCAGAGCACAGTGTCAGTACAATACAGATGTCCGTTCACCTGGATGAAGTGACACAGCTGGTCGTGATCTCTCTTTTAGCATCTCCTTTTCGCCTGACACCCAGCAAGGTCCTGATAAATTGGCCCAGCTCTGCTCATTTCAGGAGCACCTCATGAGAGTCTGTAAGCTGAGGATCTGGACAGTGTCTGAAGGATGCATGTGCCCATTTGTGGTCGCTGTGTGAACTGTGTCGCTGTCCGAGTGACAACACAGCATATCCACAAGGATAAAAGCTCCTTCATTTCCAGTCCCTCAAATGATCCAGATTGATGACTTTTCCATTCACCAGAGTGACCTGTTAATATAGGGCTCGTGAAAAACAAGTTTGGAAGATAAACATTAAGTACTACCTCCATATTTCCTGGAGAAAGTGCAAGTTCTAAGGGCAATGAGAAAAGTAGCAATATGCTGCAGTCTATGAATTATATATTGTGTCAGTACTCTTGGCGCTTTACTTACAGCTTCACAGACTGCCTTCCTGGCTCATGAACATGCAAAGTAATTAGAATGGCAAATAGCATTAGTTTTTATTGACCTATGTTGCCCCCTAGTTCTCTGTCATGTTCTTGAACATCATGCTTTTTTCCTTCCACTGTAAATCAGCAGTTTGCAGTTTGTAGCATTGATTATTTGGTATTATCTAATTTATTGATGTGGACAGCCAAGGCTTCCACACTTGTTATCAGTTGCTCATTTATCCCATGACTTGCCATTGTGCACAGCCACTGTAGCTTGCTGAATCACTTACTCTGTGCTATAAATGCCAGATATGAGCTCCCACTTTAAAAACTACCTTTTATTCTGGGAGCTGCTGGGCCACATTCTCTAAGTGTATTGTGCCTTCAGTAGTGGAGGTGACTTGGTATAAATGATAGGATTGTGGGGCGTTTTGCCCACAACAGTGAGGTAAAGCACGGCCACTGAAATAAACTTGTACATTTTCATTTCCTGTGTAAGAGAGGTTTCCTTCATCATGAAAATGTAGGCTGGATGCTCATTCTTCTTTATTAATAATAGATAGGCAGATAGATGCACAGACACGAAATAACGCTGCCTCTGAAACCATTTTGCTAATGGTAAAATAGATACACATGAGTGAGCAGATTGCTTTTCTCACTGAAAATGCAGCTTTCCCACCCAGAGAAACTGCAAATCTTGCCTAATGTTTTGTCTCATAAGAAAAGCCTGAGAATAGGAAGCAATGACTGTTTAGTTCCTGTGAAATGACTGGAGAAATTTTAATAGGTGAACTGCAGTAACTTTAACTGGGGATCAGGGTTATGTTTTTGCAGTACAATGTTGACGCCTTTCAGAGCTGGTTTGTGCTGCTTGGCACTTGTGGCTGTGTATCTGAGATGAAAAGTTCTGCTGTGGAAGGAATAGTGCTCACTACTGAATTGTCAGCATTATTTCTTGCTGCACTGATGTGATCCTCAAAGGTGCCTTATTCAAGTGCCTGTTTGGCCTGACCCTGTTTAGCTTATGAGATCTGACAGTAGTAGTATTGCTTCAGGCTCTGATGTTGCTCTTATGAAGTTCACCAGAAGACTGGAGCTAATAACTTACTGATGTTTGTTCAGTGCCTTGCAATTTTTTAGTTGAAAGGACATACAAAAATATGCTGGGTGTGTTAAGTAGCTTGTTTGTCTTTGATACCATGGAACGGGATGGAAAATATGCTCTTAATTTTTATCAGCACCAACCAAGCTATTTTTTGTCTTTGATAGTATTGATTGACCTCTTGTAAGCAGGAGAAAAATAAGCATTCAACTAAACTTGTATTTAGGCGTTTATGACTCCAGTGTATTTCAAAAGGATAGGTAGCTACTCAGTTACATTAGACTTTCATGTGCTGACTTATTTACTGTGTGTGTTGAGTGGTTTTTGCAATGCAAGCATGTTTCAGTAAATAAAATCAATTTGCAGCCAATGGGAAGGGAGCAGTAAGTGATTTAACTTTTCATCTTTTCCTTTGGCTTAAAATGAAAAGCCCTCCAAGGTATTTTTTATGACAAGCCCTGTGGGCTGAAGTACTCTGAGAAAGTGCAGGAAATACAAAGTGCAGAATTGCAAACCAAAATGATTTAGCAGTAAAATTAAAAAACAATATAGTTATAAATTTCTAAGGCAGTTTTGGGTTCTTATCCTCTATTTTTTCTGCTACCAGCCAGCAATGGACCTAAAGGACTGTTTCTACTGCTAAAGGGCAGTGTAGTCTGCGCGGTCTCCGATTTTATTTTATTCTGGCTGGTGCTCCTTCTCTTGTGTGGGTACCTGTCTGCCAGGAATTGGTCTGAGATAATTTCATAATGGATTGAGATGATAAAAGGGCTTTGGTTATATTGAAGGAGGCTGGGTCCAAACACCAGATGGCTTTTCATCTTTTTACAGTACATATCACATTAGCAATCCAGTTGTGGGTAGTTGAGTTGCCCATCCTGGGCCAGGAGTGGTTATAGTTTCTGGCAGGGAAGGAACCAATTTGCCATAAGCCATATATGCCCTTACAGCTTCTCTGGAATATGTGTACATGCTGCTTTTTCTTCCTATGTGATCTCACTTAGAGATTTCATTTCAACGGTGCTTCTCTTGGGCCTGCACGTGTTGCAGAGATACAGGCAACTTAATTTGTAAGTAAAATAGGAATGACAGGTGCTCAGTAAGTTTTTCAGTATGGTGTGGATGCCAGTAAGAGAGGAACAGAAATACTGTGGGAAGGATTAGATGGGCAGAGAGGAAGACCTTTGGTACTTGATTGAGTTTTCTGATATAAAAGTCTGTTTGAAACTGGTGGAAGACCTAACCAAAGCATCAGGTTGATGAAGAATTGTGAAATTTTGGGAAAAAAAAATAGGAGTTTTTTCAGAGAGGAATGTTAGCATTTGCCCCTTTATGAAATACTTTTTTCATTTCGTAGTTGGAATTCCATTCTGAGATAAACTGGAGCTTTTCTCTGGTGTTCTCCAGAGGGAGACAATTCACTCTTTTTTTAGCTAAAAGACTTTTTCTACCACTTGAAAAAGAAGCTGCCCTAGAGCTTTGGGCAATGCTGCGCTCAGAGGAACCAGTGTGATCACAGACTGCGGGTGGAAAGAGAGGTCAGTCTGGCAAGATGATGTTCAGGAGTTAAAATTGTGGTGCTTGCACCTCCAGCAGTAACAAAGCCTGTTATGTTCTCAGTTCTAACAGGTTTCATACAGCTCACACAAAGAAATGTTTTATACTTTACTTGTACACTGAAATTAATACACTTACCACTGTTTGTTTTAAACACTTATCAAAGAGAAATTTCTCTCTTCCATGTTAATGACTTCCCGTTCGAGTTCCTGCAGATGATGCCCACATGACTGAAGCAGCATAGTAAAGCATGGAAGTATTTCCAACCATTCCCTCGAGGATAGTTGTCAGTGCCTTCATTCCAGAAAAGCAGTCATGGAAGCTGAGTACACGTGTAATGTACCAGTTGAATCATTCTACCTGTAGAGAAAAATGACCCTTTTTGGGGGGGTTGTTTTTGAAGTTTGCTTTTTCTCCACCTCCCAAACATGAATAATTCTGTTCCTCACTGTCCACAGTTCTGGCATTGCAATGGGAATTGTGCATTTCATAAGTACATATGGAGGTTTTTGTCAGCTGGAGCTCATGATGTAGGGGAGAGGTTAATGGGACACATCATATTCTAAAGATAAGGAGTGGCAATTATATATATTAGTTTAATGTAGAGGATATGGACTGGAAAGAAAGTTGGTTCCTTTCCATTAAGCTGTGGGAGAGTCAGAGCAATGTCTTTGAGCACCACCAAAATCTCTGTCTATCTTCTACCGAGTCTCTATTCCCCATCAGCCCAGACCTCAGTTTAATATTAGAAATGGTACTTGCTTTCTTTTTCCAGCCCTCAAAAGGGCTTTATTTCTTTCCCTTGTTCTGCCAGTGCTCTAGCTGCTACAGCTGTTGCTGTCACAATTAATAAGGACTTTGTAGAGTTTAAATATTGCATTGCTGCACCAGTTTTTCTTTGGCATAGGAGAAAAGCTTTGTTGTTAAGATGAGGTGCTTCTCACCAGCGCAGCAGCTGCTGACATGTGGGTTTCAGCTGAAGGTGACAGGAACTTGTCACTTGCCCCAGCGTTCACGTGAAGCTCCCTGCAGTGCAAGTGCTGCCTGTCACAGTAAGGCAGCCACTGATGGCTGGGAGCTTGCTGTACTTCAGGGCAGACCCCACCCAGCACGGAGCCTTCACTGATTTGACCCAGGACTGTGGTATTCAAAAACATGCGTCTTTCAGATCGGAATATAAAACTGACTGCATTGGAGTTGCTGGCCTACAGCTGTGCCGTTACGGTGATTTGGTGGTCGCATATTTCTTGTTTTAAAATCACCTGTGACACCTGGTTCTTTTTTATGTAGTAAATAGGTAACTTTCCCTTGCTCCTCACTCGTAGTCAAGGTGGGAAACAAGGCAGCAATGTGGACAGTAGCTTGACATTTTAAAATGTCAGAAGGAGGAGGAAGTGAGACTAAAACTTGATGTCCTCATACCTACAGTAACTGAACTGCTTATTGAAATATTCTTCTCCCCAGCCTTGAGCTCTGTGTGTGTCAATCCAGCTGAATATAATTGGGGCTGTTTATTTTGACAGACAGTCAAAATTCAAGATAAACATGGAAAAAACACTCAGCCACCACTCTTCAGTGTACTGCTGCATACCCTCCTGTGTGCATTGTATCTCTTCCCATTCTCCTTCCTTTCAAACTTTCCATCTCTCTGCACAACAAGGCTAGATATTTGCATTCATTCTCAATGTTAAACTGCATTAAAAAAGCCCATTTTCTTCCTGAAGCTATTCATCATCTCTCTGGACCTTTGATGACATCCTCTTACTTTGATTCTGAATCATTCTCATGTTTTCAGTATGACAGAGAGAGATTTTATTTTTTTCCCCCCTAACATTACAAAAGCACCAACCTCTCTTGTTAGGATTTCTTTTGAAGTAGCCAGGGTGAAAAGAGCTGAGCTGCAGGATAGAAAAGTATTGCCAAAACATGACATTTGAAAAAAATTGATAATAAAGTCTGGGTTAAAAAAGAAGTTACTGTGCAGTGTATATATTTTCATCCAAACGTTACAGGCTGTTCTTTTGTTTGAGTCTTCTGGGTGATGAAGGAAAACAGATAAGAGCTCATTTGGGTAAAAATGCTACTTTTCAAGAGTATTATCGATTATATTTGGACACCTCATGGCATGTTTCTATCCTTTAAATAGGATTGGTTTTGGCTTAGTGTGCTTGTACTGCTCTGATTCTGCCTTAATTCACAGACATTTGCATTTCTCTGCTTTCCCTGTTGGTGACATGCGTGGTGAATAACAGCTTGCTGGGTTTACATTATGAAAATAAGAAAAGGAAATGAAACTGCAGATCCTCATCTTCAAGAAAGATGCCTAAATTAGAGAAAATCTTTTTGTTGTTCTTATGTTTGCTAAATATAAGGCGTAGTCAAATCCCAGAAGCTGACACAAGAAACATCTGCAGTTGGAAAGCAGCAGTTTGAATTCTCAAACCCATGACATAGCCATGCCCATTAAACCCAGACCAAATGAAAGTTGAACCCAAACAGCGATTGTTTCCATCTTTGCATCTGAGGTTCTCTGTCATTCCAATGCTTGCTTGCATGTCTGGCTGAGAACTTACAACCAGGTTGTGCTATATTATCCTGGGGAGAGAAAGAGGGCAGGTGCCATCAGTGACCCAGCATCAGCCATCCAAATCAGTCCAAAGCCCTGACAGAGAGCTGGAAGGAGGCGGCTAAAACAGATGCCTAAAAATAATCCAGAGCCTCAACTGGCTCAAATCAGAAAGAAAGAAATCGAGGCAGTGCTGCTTTTTACTGACCAAGGGCCTTTATGTTTAATTCTCGGTTGGTTATTATGGAGGTGCGTTAAAAAAAGTTCCTCCTGTTGATTTAGATTCAGCTTGCAGCTTGTTGTATGTGCCAAGAACCTTGTCACCAGAGAGGCCATTACAAGATAACAAGAACAATTGTTCTCCTCTCATCTGAAGCCCTAGTGCACCGATTACTATTTAAAATTATTATTTAAAATGTTTGTCATAAACCCTTTCACAGCAGGAGCACTTTGGAAATATTAAATGCTATTTTCCTTTTAGCCAGAGCAAGGACGGGGGGAGATGGAGTTATTTGAAAGCACGTGGCTGCAGTTTCTTGTATGAAGCTCATTTGTCAGCGTAACAGATGCAGTGCTGTAGTGCTGGGGTTGTTGCTGGGTGTCCTTCACATCACTCCAGGGGTTGTCCTGGAGGCGAGATGGACATGCAATATAAAGAAGTGGAGAAACATAGTTAATGAAATTGATAGTGCATTGGTATATATTTCATGGAAAACTGGTGCAAGGCTTTGAGTATTTTCAAGGTATTTTCTATGGATTTGTCCTTGGGTTTGAGTTTCTGACCTTCAGAAGAGGAAATGAGCATCTGAACGGATATTTTTCTTGCAACAAAAATGGCAACAGCAGAATCAACTCTGGCCTCTGTTCTGAGCCTGAGAAATTTCAGCCTGAAAGGGGAAGATTTCTAAGTCACCGACTTCCCACAAAAGGGCAACCTTGTAGAGTATGTGTATGTATAGCTGTAACTGTGGTAACAAAGGCTAATGTGCTCCTGCCAAGGAAAACTCAAAATGGCAAAACATAATGTGAGAAGTGGAGGTGATAGAAAAGTAACCAAGTGAGTTAATAGTACAAGGCTTGCAGGAAATCCATTGCAGCATGAAACTGAAGTTAGGGTATTTGTCAGCTTCCTGAGATGAAGTTGATTATGCTCTGAACAGTCAATATCAGAAGCAAAAATCTAGGATGCAAAACCAAATGTACTCAACTGGTTTTACTGGGGTAGTCTGTTTGACTGAAGAGCAATTAGATGGATGTGCCACTCCTGGACTCACTCTCTGTGTCACTGGAGGGGCAAACCATCTGAAATAAAGAGTCTGGCTTCTGTTAATGTTAATCAGAGTATGATGTGTTGCCCTCAGTGGTGTTCCACCAGTGGACAGCTGAGTATTCGGTCTGTGGCAGACGTAAGTGCCAGTCAGTGCTGCAGAAGAGCTGCTTGGATGAGTAGGGTAACGAGTTAGAAAAGTAAGAGTTGAGGGGAGCTGGCAAAAGGGAGCTTCCATTTCCATGGAAGAGAGTGAATTTTTGGTGGGTGTTAAGTTTCCTTTGCCATGAAGAGCAAGCTTTTCAAGCCATGCTTTGTTCCCAGATGAAGAGAAACATATGCAGTTCCAGCTGTGGAAATTACCATGTGGTAAATTAGTCTCAAATGACTTTGCTGCTTTGTTTCATAGTTATAGTTTTGGAAGCATATCACAACAAAGGCCTTTATCCAGGACTAAGTTGAAATCAAGTTTTGAGTTTTGAAATTGAGGATTTTGTGAAATCCCTGAGCATTTAAAAAGAAATGCCCCTGGAGAATTTAATGGATGAAAAATGTATTTTATGTTAAACAATTCATTCAAAAGATAAAAAAGAGGAGGGAAGAAACAGTTGTTTCTTAACTACAAAATAATCTGTTCACTTAACTTTTGGACTGTCTTCTCATCTCTGCGGAAAGATGTGAGGACATTAAAATAAAAATAGAGGTAGGAATGCATTTATGCCAGGAGCAGACATGCGTATGCATAGTGATGTGAATTGTTGAAACGATACCACATGCATGAGTTTACTGAGAGGTCCTCATTGTCCGCATCCCCATCTTCCTGATGGTTAAGCTGCTTGTGTAGAGAAAAATTTGGAGCTGCTTGAGCTTTCTCGTCTCAATTCTGCCTCTAAAGTCCCTTACTCAGAAATGTCAGCAGAGTACTCATTGACCTTAATTGATTTCTGTGGGACCAAGGTTAAGCAGGAAGCTATTGCCCATCCTTTCACCAGTTGTGTCTGTTGCTGTTCAGCAAAATGTAAACAAGGGTTTTATTCTGCTTGAAGTCGAGAAGGTTTAAGCACAATGCTTAGGAACAGCCACACAGTACAAGGCTTTGGCAGAGGAGGAATGGACTTTCAGAGAAGCAGTGCACGTGAAAACCTGTGCAGAGCCCTCCTGTGTCCCAGGGCTGCTTGTGGTCACCTCCAGTGGCACATGTCAGAGCACAGCTTTTCCAGCTGTGACAGCATGGCAGCTACAACTGTTGTTGTAAAACATCCAGTCCTCTTCCCTGATGCCCTCTAATGCCAAACACTTGAAAGTATATGGGAAACTTGTGCCGAATCAATACCTTATGAATAAGGAAGCTTTTCTTACAGTGCTCTTGACAGAAATGAGTGTTTGGCTCTTATATTGAACAAAGTGTACTTGTGCAGCAGCTTCATCTCTAAACGGCATTTTTAGCTGCAGCTACTAGAAACATAAATGACAAAAAACCATGCTCTGTTGTGAAGGCCGTGTTGAAAATAAAACTTCTCTTGTGCTCATGTACCAAGTAATAATGATAACAAAAAAAAGCTGTTCAGAAAGTGCTACTATTTGAATTAGGCCTGTCTTCATCTCGTTAAAATAAATGTATTTATTAAGTATGCATATCTTTATCTCTTATGTAATGAGAAGAACAGAGCCATATCACAGATCTGCAGTGTCTTCTGTGCTCTACAAATTCGATGCGACAGTCACCAGACAAAAAAGTGATTTATACTGTGTCTTGTAATGGGTGGAATAATTAGCAGTGGTGGCATCCATCACTTCTACAACATGCTTATCTCAGAACTTTTCCACTGATTCAAGAGAAAAGCGGGAACAAACCACAGGAATAGAACAATAAAAGTCTGTTAAGTACTCGGTCCTTTAACTTGGTGTGTCTGATTGGACACCTGATTAACAGGTCTCTACAGCTTGAACAAAGTGTCACTTAGTAATGTGAACACACTCTGGTTTCAGTTTGTCAGAAATTAATGCTCCAAGGCTAAGAACAAGAGGAAAATAAGCACCATGACTGTCTGTGGAACGTGAGGGCTGTCAAAGGGGTTTTAATTCTGTTTTCTGCCGAGATGCTTTATTCACTGGAAGCATGATAAGCTAAAGATTTTGGAAAAGTTTCCTGTCATTGTAAAGCATGTGATCTTGGATACAAAGGAGGAGATCATATCTTAACAAAATAGTGCACATGAGTAAATCATTGCTCAGCTATGGTGTAACTTCTCTCTGATTTCCAACACTGTTCATTCCTTTAAAACTTTTAAAAGTTTTTAAAAGTGAGACCAATTGGGAGTCTGACTCTGACTCCAGACACTTCTCTTTTATTCTTCTGGCACAGGTGAGGAGTTGGGGTTACTGTCTTGCCCTCTTTATTTTTTCTATTGCCCTTGAAAAATGAAGGCCTTTAATTATTTTTGTGAAATACAAAATAGTTTAATAAAACATAAAATTTTTCTAAGGTCATTGAAATTCAAAGCACTCTGAGTTCTGGCATTAGCGCAGAAAGAAATGTAATATAAATATGTACATAATGTCTGTCACTGCTCCCATTCCATGTTGGTTGTATTCTTGGAGCACATGCTGCTCTCTGCGAATCTGCTGACTGCTAAATGATCTTGTCATTTGCTGAGTTCCTGTAACAGCAGACACATAATCATCTGTTCAAAATAATTATGTAAGATTCTTGTTGATCTAAAGAGAGTCATATAGCTTTTTTAGCCTGTAATTAACATAGATATTTTCCAGCTTTGCTTTTTCACATAGAAATAGGAGCAGTTGTGCACTTTACTAGATTTTTCTTTGCTAGAAGTCTACATTCCAAACTCTACAGAAAGCTGTAAAAGTTTTACACACTTAGTGCTATAAAACAGTCTTGATAAAACGTATTTTCTGTGCAAGGGCCCCAGTTAAATAGCAGAGCCCCACTGCACCTACTTAGATATTCTTTAAATAACTTTTTTTAAAAAAAAAGAATAAGAACATTCTGTTAGGGTGCAAGTGTCTCTGGTTTTAGTGGACATAACTCTTCATGTGTTACTGAGGTGCTTGTAATCAGTGGGTTAGAACAGATGGAATCCAGATTGGCAGAGAATGAGTTGTTTTCCCCCACTAGTGGTTGACCCAGAATGATAAAAATACATCATTGCTGGTTGCAATTAGCAGTACTCCCTTACCATGGCTGCTATGTGTGGCCTGCATGGAGATCTGAAGCTGCCAAAACTTAAACCTTCGAGGTTTGAGCTGTGCTGCTCACCCTATTCAGCTCATGACTTTGAACAAATTATTAACTTTGAAGTGTGTCCTTTTCCCTTCCCAGTAAAAATTTGAGAATACATACTGTATGTGCAGAGTGTAGGTTAACCAGCAAATTCATGCTTCCAATATTCTACAGATAGAAGGATAAGAACTAAAAATAATAGTTGTTATCTACCAGGGCCATAACTCTTAATTCTTCCTGTGCTTGGCTTTGGCTAAAATGTTTTCATGTGTGTATAAACCATCATGTAATCTCAGAGGATGTTTTAGCTGAGCATGTGGAGGTGATTGTAAGAAAGCCTGTGCCCCACCAAGTAACTCTTATGTAACTGGCAATATGCCAGCAGGACAGCATTCAAGTAGCTTAGATCCTTGACAGTCCTAAGAAATAGAAGCTGGGGAAGAACAGTGGCCGTGTACTGCCCTACAGTGTTACGGTTTTTGTCCTGCATCCAAACACTTTTAGGACAAATCATACAAAATTCAGGTCTCTCCTGAAATCAGAAAAATGCTTACGGACAGAGACGTTAAATCAGTCACCCAGGGTATGAGGAGGATTGATGCAGACCTTCCAGTTTTGTCCTGTGACTTTGGGTTCAGACCTGAAGGGTGCCTTGCTGCAGAACACCCCATCTCAGGTGGTAACACAGAACCCAGGGCTGTACACAGTGAGAAATAACAGCAAGGTGTTTGTGACGTTAGCACTCTTGTTAAAAAGGCAGGTCTATTCATGTAGTTCCATACTGGCAACTTTCTTCTTGGAGAATAAAAATGTCTGTGTGATAGCCATACGATTGAAGTCTACTCAGAAGTTCGCCACTACAACAGGAGCAAAAATTTGCTGGTGAGGCCTATTGGTGTTAAATCTCCTGCAGACAGTGTCTGGCATCATTTTATTAGCGGACAAGATATGGTGTTAAAAATTATATCTATTATACCCATCCCAGAGGCGTTTATTCAGAAGAGAGTAATGGAGCTCAGCTAACAAAAGAGATTTGTCCATTTGGACATGCTGAAGGGCCTTTAGATAAGGAATAATTCTCACATCAGCAGTTCCTGAGTTAAAATATTAATTTATAAGAAATACTTTAAAAATAGGTCTTTTGAGGAGATTTTGAATGGCTCAGGTTTCTCATTTTAGAAGCTTTAGAGCTTAGCTCACCTGGTAAGAGCTGCCAAATCCAATCCCAATGATTTGTGTGCCCACATTCACACTTTTCAAAGCATAGTAACTTCCTGAGCAAGGAGTATGTTTTGTTCATGACATAGCCATGCTGTGTTTTGGGGGATTAGCTCAGGGAGCTCACTCTTCAGTGGACAAACCTTTGCCCTGGTGGAGCCTCATCCACCTTCCCTGAATGGTGCAGTGGGGATGGATGGGCATCACTGTAGAATCCTGCCCTCTTTGTTTACTCCCTGAAAGCCCTCCCTGAGCAACTGGGTTGCAGGCAATTCTCTGACAGACTGAGTTGTCACTTTTAAAATTACCAAGAGACACAGGAAGTACAAAACCAATACAGCCACAACCTACTTTTCTCTTTGGAGGAGCCCTGCTCCCCTGCTGCTGTATGCCCCACTCCACACATCACCTCCCTGAGGGCTGTGCTTCACTCTGACAGTTCGTAACTCCCCTTTTACATCCAACTTAGCAGCCAGATTTCAGCTTACACGCCAATATGCATTTCTTGGGATGTTTCTGCACTTTTTGTTGATTAATTAATAAAGAGCAGCATCAGGTACTTTGCTAACATCTGAATTTCTGGCCTGTGTTCCCTTACTGTTATAATTCTGCCAAAGAGCAGTCCCTTTGTCTGAGGTGGTTAATTCTGTGTGTACCATGCTGCCTGCTGCTTGTGCAGCCATTACCCAGTGGGTACATAGAGAGCGGTACTTGGAGGGGTGGAGGACGAGGTGTGAGGGTTATTTGGCTCTTGTAGTTTTCTAGACACACTGAAGAGCTGTGAAGGCTACCATGCTTCTGTTGAGCTCATTCTTTAGTTGATGTAGAGCTTTCCACTCCTCTGAATGAGTCAGAGAGTCCATTTACTCCAGCTACTAAAGCCCCGTGGTCAGCAGTGTACAGGAAAGGAGTTTGTATTGGTTTGCACTCTGTCTGTTTTTGTGATTATTTTTTATTGACTTCAAGAAATCTGGTTCAAACTAATAGAAAAGATATCAGGAATGTAGCTGCTAAGAGAAATCACCCCTTTTCAAGATTGCTTCTATGTTAGTAGATTTTTAGATATTTTGAGTCTTTTCAGTGGAAGAGAGTGTATTGAAGCCCTGTTTGTGCCTGGTTCCTTCAGATGGTAGATTAAAAGTTCTGTTAAAACTGTGTTGGAAAATGCCATTTATAAGGAAATGCAAGGAAATTGGACTGCCTAAAAAAAAAAAAAATGGACCTAACCCAGTTGTCAGTAGTGAACTGTAGAGAGCTTGGGGACATGCATCGTAGCTGGCATCTCTCCTTATTTTGGTTTCAGGAACATCTAACATTAATCTTGATTGCACAGAACGAAAGAGAACCATCCCAAATTTCTTCAGAGCCCCTGCCCCTGGGGTTGCTACTGTAAGAAGTTCATTTTTAGGAACTGAGAATAGTTTCTTAAAGGTGATCACTGAAATTAAAGGTTTCTCTTTGAAATTAAGAGGACTCAAAGCACTCGATGAAGTCCAGGTTTTTTCTCTGCTTCTGATGAAAGTGCTATTGCATTTGGTGAGACATTCTCAAACAATATCTACTGTTTACTCACTGTTGTTTGTTATCATCCAGGCAGAGTGTACTTACCTCACCAACCTTCAAGAAGTATGAAATTTGCCTCTGGCTCCTTATATTTTATATTAAGCTATTTTTCAGTCTTTAGTGAAGAAAATTCTTCTTCCTGCTGTTCTCTCCTCGGTGCTGGAAGTGACAGCAATGTGGTCCTTCCATCTTGCAGCCTCCCTCCCCATCAGCACTTCTCTGATCACTGTGTGATTTTTTTTTTTTCTTCACCATGTAGCTCAAGCAGAGACTCCCAGTCAGTCCTAACAGCCTGTCCATAAAATGCAAGAAGTTTTTATTCTCTGCAGTGCCACTGCTGTGGTTTGGAGTGAGTCCGTCTGCTAGCTGCGTGCACAGAGACAATGTTTTCTGTCTGCTTCAAGCTATGGTATCAAAGGTGCATGCAGGACTAAATCCTAAATGTGATTTCCTTGGGAATAAAACATGGAAGCCTCTTCTTCCTTTGTACATAGACTGGTTTAGTCGAACAGACCAGGGAGGCCAGGCCTGGAGATGTGGGTGTTAGTGGCCAGGACAGCTCACAGAGCCTCCGCTCATTTGGAGTGCCTGGAATCTTCTTACCCTCAGATGATCCTGTCTTGTGGCAGCAGCTTCATCTTCCTGAGCTGTCATGGGGTTTTCCTGTGGCTGGAAAGGAAGGGGGATGAGGAACAGGAGAAATGTGGAATTAGCAATCAACAGAGGTTTTGGCAGTAGCAGGAGAAGGCTGTCTTGCCTGCAAATCCCAGCAAGTGTTCTTCTGGTCCTGAAGGGAAAATGCATAAGGAAATCTCAGACTGGGAGCAGTTCACACAGCCCAGATATGGGGATGCAAGGCAAAGAGAAGGAGAAGGGCATGTTTTCTTCCTTGTCTTTATGAGTATCATCCACCCACGCTGATTTTTTTTTTCCAGACGTTTTTCATCATTCTGGCCTTTGTTTTGCCGTTTTTATTTCCCTAGATGTCTTCTGCAATTACGTGCGAGCAAGGAGAGTTTCTTCCCATTCTCAGTATTTACCTAAAGGGGAAGTTTCATGTAAGTCTACAGACAGACCCACAGACATAGGTGTGCAAGAACATAATGGCTAAATACTGCAGGCCCAGAAATGGGCATCCACAATGGAACTGCTGTCACAGATACAAGCTGTCAGCATACACGTACTGGCAGCTGCCTGACTGTACTCAGTTACTTCATTATTTGCCATAAAGAGTAGAGGCTTTTGAACCCAGGTATAACACTTCCCAAAATGAGCTCTTGCATGCAGTGGCACGCCAGGAAAGGCTGCTGTGCTCTCATCCTGGTCTACCCATGTTCTAATCTGTGAGTGGTCTGTGTTCCCATTTGCTCTATGGTCCCTCCAGGTGCGTTTTATCCTGTGAGTTTATTTTAATTACCTTGCATTGACCGCTGGCTCTCTCTGTAGTTACAGAACTAGTGAAGTGATCTCTCATTATGCAATTTGGTTTAGGCATAATTATGAAATTATGGTGTGTAATTTATTCATTTTGAGACCAGCCTGTGATAAAATCCACAGCTGCTTCTTTCTCTAGGAAACCACTTTTTTTAAAACTTTCAAGGTTGAGTGGGAGGTTCCACAAAGCATTTGAGGGCAAATGGCAGCAGGGTTGCCTTCCATCCTGCCTGTTCTGCCCCAGCAAGATCAAGTAGCCAGGGAGGAGGGAATGGCAGCAGTCACTAATCCCTGCAGTTTTCCAGCCATTAGTATAGTTTATCTCAGATCTCACATATCTTTCCACACTTGGGTCTTAATGCAGGTTTAGCAAGCAGATTGCTGTAGAATTCATTACAGAAGCCAGGCTGTCACTGCATTCAGGTTTTGATAGGGGAATGGAAAAGTGAAGCATCTTTTCAGTGAAACAAAGGAAGCTGATAAAGTATGTCCTGTGAATTGTATGTTAATGTTATTACAGGGCAAATACTTGGCAGATTGAGATGTTCTATTCAGAGCAGATCTGATCACAGGCCTTGAAGTGAATACAGTACTTTTGACTCCCATCTTATTTCCATTTAGAAGTAATTAAATTACTTTCAGATTAAAATATGAATTATTTTGTGGTGATTTAGATTTTCATAGAGACAAGGTATGAAAGTATCCCATTTTCTATTTTATCTGCATTTTAACAGAAATTTATAAGGAATTGAAATGTTGCTTTTCATAGAAGCTTTAGGCATTACTCAAGAACTCCTAACAGCTGGGATTGTTTTAGCTTTAGATTATTTTTTTATAACTTTAGTAACAATGTTTTAACCCAGCCTTATAAAATTAAACAATTTAAAGGCAGAGTTCATTTAATTGACACAGAAATCTTTCAAATAAAAAATTTAATTTTTGTCTGGGAAATTCTGTCTCACCAATATGGACGTGCCCATGGAAATGCATGAATACTGGTGGAAATTTCAGGGTATTGGTGAAAATGAGGGCATTATAGGAACAGCCTGGAAGCTGATTGTCCATGCAGTCATCCTGGGGAGACTGAAGTTTTCATCTCCAGTTAACTAATTGCCCTTTCTAGCAGACCACTGCTGCTTCTATTCTAGTGTCTCCTATTCTGATTTTTATTCAGATTTTGGGCAAGAGAGATCAGGATTTGCTTATTGGTTAAAAGCAATTCCAGAAAAAAAAAGTGTTTCCTCTGACTTTCCAGCCAGATTGAATTGTTGTTTTCTCATTATCCCTACATCATTACAATTATAAATAGTGGAAAATGGACATGAAATACGTTTGACCCGAACTTCCAGTCTCGTCCTGCGCGCTATGCACACATCAGCCCTTAGGGTATCCCTAGGTGTCGTAGCCTAAATCGTCTCAAGGTCTGAGAATCATTCCATTTAATGCTGTTGTCACAGGTGATTAACATCATGAGTGTCTTCCCATTGCAGTGTTTCATTATCTGCTCTCAGCAGTGGAAGGGGAATTACTTTGTGCCAGCCTTCTCAGGGTTAGGTGCATCTTGGAGTGCAGGGCACAGCTCAGAGATATGTGGAAGGGGACAAATGCCTTCTGCTGGGAATTCCAGTAGCTCTGGGAACCGATGCACAGGCCCACTGGGTGTATCCTCTGGCTCCTGTGTATGGTAGTACAGTGCAGGTGTATCATGTTCTGTGGCAAATGAATTAGTCATCCCTCACTGGTGCTGGAATACAACAGGACAAAGATTTTACTAGAGTCCAGGAATCTCAGTAACTTAAAACAGTTCTCAATTATGAGAGAAACCTTGCCCTCTCTTCGACACCTTGAGTGAATATTTAAAGATTGGAAGTGACCACTTCATTAGGAAGAAGATTCCTTTTTGGCTGGATATTTCTTTTCTTGCAGCATATTTCTTTCCAGTTTTAGGCACTATTTTTTTGTCTTTAATACCTCTTGATTGCATCTTGTTATCATCTTGTCTTGATTGGCTTTGTGGCTCGTTATACAAAAAGGGTGCTAATCTTTGTTAATTAGTTCCTTAACAGAGTCAGTAGAGATTTGTACCACAATAAGTGAGCTGTATGGCTGATGATAAATAATTGCCTGCCAAGGAATCCTTAGCGTGAAATCATGTCAGTATAACTGATGATCCTTTAATATTTTATGTGGGTTTGTATGTGTTTACTACAATACTTCTTGGTTCTTCCAGCTGCTATTTCCAAGTCTTCTTTTTTTGTCCTGCAGTTCTGTTACTAGTTTGAACATAGCTTATCTCTCCAAGTTATTTCTTTCCATGTTGCATTCTATGATTTCGTTACTGAATTGCTAGAGAGCTATTTGGTTCAGAAAATTGTCTTCTGTAAATGGCAGGAAGGACTTTTACTGGTTTTTACACCTTTTTTTATTCTGTTCTGGTTTTGCTGTGTCAAAGGATTGGATATTATAAGGTCTTCGGAGAGCATTAAGACCTGAAATGTTTGCTGGAAAACTGGTAATGGGAAGTGGGATGTAAGGTTCTAGCAATGCTTTTGGGATGCTCCTGTATTTCACCAAAAATCCAAATCATTGCTCTGTATGTGATTCCACTGATGATGACCAAGGTCCCTCTTTCACAGCTTGTCTGAGCTGCTGCTCCTGGCTCAAGGGGGAGAACCTGTGGGAACAGGGTGTGAGGAGTAAACCTCTCTGTGCTTGCTTGCCTCTGGAACATACCCTGGGAGATGAGGCTGAACAAAACCCAAGCCTTTTCCTGACTTTCTGGTATGTCACAGTGCTTTTCCTGGAAGGCAAGCAAAGATATGATTTACAGCATTAATCCATATCTAAACAAATAACCTTAGGGATCTAAGCATTTTAAGACCTGTATTCCCCCCTCCTCTGCAACAGCTCTGAGGCATTGACCTGGGTAGTGGTGCTTTCTCCTCAGTGAGGTGAAATATAGGCACCCTTGGGAGTATAGTAATAAACTGAACTCTAGAGAAGTTGAGTCTGTTTTTTGGCTGGTTCTTGTGAGGGATTGTCTGAGGTCAGAGTGGGCACTTCTGCGGCAGAGCTTTGCTTGTCCTCGTACGTTCACATAGAGAAAGGCGACTATCACTGTGTGCTCATTCAACCAGGCAGAGGGGGAGAATGTATGTGTAACCTCTAACTTAGTTTTTAGTCTGTTTGTAGTCTTAATACTTCTGTCTATTTATTTTGTTATCGTGCACGGCTCAGTGAGATGCCAGATGTCCCTGTTGCTGTGTCACAGTCAGCAGGGTTATGTGGAAGTGTGGGATTTCCCTGGATGCATCTCCCCAGCGGAGCCAGGCACAGCCTTCCTGCAGTGCCTGCCTTGCCCTCCTGCATTCCTTTCAGCAGGGATCCCCATGATGATGTAGATTACTGCTGTGCAGAAGGGATGGGGATGTTCTCAGTATGGGTATCCTGATCTGGGAGATACTTGGTGAGAGCGTTGATGTCACAGGCTGCTTTTCCCAAGAATCAGCAGAGAGGGTGTAGTATCAGTAGTCTTACATATTAAGGGTGGTTTGCCACATGGAAGAGAAGTGGGGCAAAAATCCTGAAAGAAGTAAAAGAAGTGTCAGTTTGAGCTATACTTGGTTAAGAAACCTTTGGGTTGTATGTTCCTCTCAAGTACTGTAATGTTTTGCATATCGTTAACATGCATTTTGCAAAGCAGAAAAGTCAGTCGATTATTTTAGTCCCAATGATAAATTGTGAAGTATTTCAGCTGGCTTACTGTTTGCTTTAGATTCCCTTGCATTATGGATGGAGCCTAGAGGTATCCCCCCCAAAATACATACTTTATGATTTACTTTTTACTGTCCAGCAGCACTTTAATTTTATAAAACTACCAGAATATTTCTTATGTCCAAGTAACATTATTATTATGACTCTCCCCAGAATCACAATTATTTTGAAGATTGATTTGACATGATAGAGGGACATTCTGGAACAAGTTGCCTCCATTATAAGCTGGACATTTTAATTTTGCAGAAAGGTCAGATCTCTCTCTTCCTAAATTCCTATGGACTTTCACCTTCAAGGGGTGGCAGCTCCAGTTCTGCATATTATTGGCCCTTAGTTGCTTGTTCTCTAAACAGTAGGATTTATATAAGTAAATACTTCTGAACTCCACTGGTTCGTCTGGGGCGTACTGATGTGAGGGGGGAGACAGGCAGTCAGGGGCTGACACCCGTTCCATTCCATTTCATTCCATTCCATTCCCAGAGGCAAGTGTGTTGGCAGCACTGTGGGCTGGGTGGCAGCTTTGCTATTAGTTCATATGGCATTGGACTAATTTGAAGCATTTCTAAAAGCAACCACTGTACCTGCAACTGATATTGATTGTACTGTGTACAAATTTGTAGAGATCTGGGATACAAAATCCATGCTAACTTTAATCATGAAATTATGTTCTTCCACTGCACAGTACATAACCTGGTTTGTACCAATTTATCAGTCCTTCAGCTTACATTTCTGTCTCTAGTCTCTCTAACATACTGTGTGAACCATAGTCTGGTCATGGAGATTTGTATCACAGTTTGTAAATTTTACCATTTCTTTCAAGCAATGTAATTTCACAACAAACAAATGTGAGAAATAATAACATAAAGAATCAAATGCTTATAAATAGGCTAACCTCGGGGGATTCCATTTTACTATGTGGTGGTTGGAACTCATCTGCAAAACAATTCGTGTCATTTCTCAAGGATATGTACCGAAGTCCAAAGCATTTTTGATACTGGAATCACTGAAGAATAACAGTACTTATCAAAATGACTTTTTGTGTTTGAGGTGCTGCATGCAGAGTGATGCAGATTTAAATAGTGCATAAGGTATTTTGACAATGAAATATTTTTTAAGACATACACTGAATGTTTGTGAGTTATGAGCTTTATCCTCAGTAGTCAGAATAATGCATTTATTCCCATTAGTACAAAAGAACTCATAAATCAGAGTGGCAAGATATGATGCTCACAAATGCTCATGTGTGCAGATGCCTGTACTCCTCCTGCTTTTGACCGAGCATGTGTTTATTTCATTATCCTAAACCATGCTGGTCAAAATCACTGTAGCTCCTGATACATTTGAGGGAGATAAGCTGCTTAGCTCCAGCTGACTCTCTAGTCCATAGTGATCAATAAGTCAGGAACCAACAGTCTTGGATTCTGTATTAATGGGACAGTTTGCGGCAATTTCTCAAAGATGATTTCTGTGCTACAAGGAAGTCCCTAATTGAATGAAGATACAAACCAAAGTGGGCATACTAACTGCTTCCAGCGCTGAGTATTCCAATTGCATGTGCTCTAGTGAGTGCTGATGCTGCTGGAGCACAGATTTAAAAAAAAAAAAAAAATATGAAAAAGGGAAAAAAAAAAATCAGTGTAGGGTAGCCACTGTTTTGGAGAAATGTGTACATAACCCATGCTTTTTAAGCTCTCCTTTAAAGCTTTCTGTGAGATGCCTTCAGTAACCTGTTTTTCAAAGTGACACTGAGCATCTGCAACTGAACGTGGAAAATGCTGTGAAGGCAACCCAAGCAGTGGCTGCAATAGGGTACTGTCTCCCTTCTCTACATGTTGTTTTTTTGCTGGTTCTTGCTGCAGTGTTTAACAGAAAATGTCACCAAAACATCCTCTTAATCAAGGAGTGACTGCTAATCCATAGATGGACAGGCAGAATGGGCAGACAGCTGGCTTACAGTGTTCCTTCTGAGTCTCTTTTCTGTTCTGGACATGAAAATCTGGGCCTAAAATGAGCATGATAATGTAACATTTGAAGCAAAAGTGTCATCAAGGGAAGAACCCGTGTCAAAGGAAGACTCCTCATCTTAATGATTGCCTATCTAACAAGTTAAGAATCTTTTTACAGCGAAACTAAAGAAAGCACAGTGCAGGGCAAAGTCACAGTCTTGTAAAATAATAATAAAAAAAGATTATAAAAGAATACAGTAGCACCTGTCATTTAAAAAATGATGAATCTTGAACCAAAGACTGTCATGAATAAGATAAGGATGAAGCTCTCCAAGAAATACTTCAGGGAATTTCTTTTAATAACACCTGAAAAGTATGCCTTGGGCATAATATCACAGAACAGAGATTTGAAAGCCTCGAGCCAACTTTCTTTTTTGCCATTGTAATTTGACGCAGCTATTGTACTTAATCATTGAATATGAGGTATCTACGAGTTCCCCCCTTTAGGTAACTTTTTAGAAGTTCAGTAATTGGAAAAGTTTCAGCTATTTCCCATCATGTCTAAATGGTTGGAAAAATAGCATTGAAGCCCTTTCTCAAGCATTTTAAAGAAAAAAGGCACTTAATGGGGAACCTCCCATTCCCAGTTGTTCGTTTGTGACATGTGAAGGGGTAAACAAATTTCAGAGTATTAAGACATTTCAGTGAGGTGCCTAAGGGAACGTAGGGAACACTTGACATGCAGTGAACCCAAACTTACAGGAATCCGATACCCTCATCTCACTGAAAATGCAGGTAGTTCTGTGCCAGTGGGAGCTGAAAGTGCTTAGCCTTGTGTGAACAATCTCTGAGATTGCAATTCACTCCTGCATGGAGGGCTGCTGGATAGGGCCTGGTGGTTACAGTGGATGCCAAGTTGAAAACGAGACCGCGGGGTGTCCAATTGCAAATAAGGCAAAACACACACTGAGATATGTTGGGAACGGTGAAGTCAGAAGGTGTAAGGGAAGAAGGCAATGTGTGTCCATTCTGACCTTGTTCTTGCTAGGGAGAATCAGTGCTGACCTGTTGAAGTTTTGGTTTTGATTAACAGTATGTGTATTGTCTGATTCTGAGTATGTTTACTTGTATTCGCTCACTTGGAGTACTTTAGTTCGGGCTAAAAAACCTGAGCTCGGTCAGAGAATACCTGAGCTTTTCATTGTATAAATTGTACAAAGTATTAAAGAACAGGCTTCCAAAGCACGTTTCAGATAGTAACTCCATGTCACCTTGAATATCTTACTGTAATATTGAAGAACAGGTTCTATCAGCGCTTGTCCAGAAAGCAGTGGTAGAGGTGGATTGTTGAAAGTGAAGCTGATCCTCCCTTGGGGTGAGGGAATGGTAAAAATGGTCTCATGGGTACCTTGCTATTTTTTGTCAGCCCTCAGTAAAATGTAGCAATGATAATCTGTCTAGTTGCTTTTATTTCTCTGTCTGTCATTAGTTGTACTCCTGAGACCCTTTTGAGCACTAAAGGTCCCTGAAGCATGAGCAGAACTCCACAGTATATGAAGATTTGGTGGTGTGGCAGAGTGTGTGTGTGTGCAATCTGTGATCACATCAGTCTTCCTAATACTTGGTGTCCTGAGCTGCCCGGTTATTTTGCAGTTAGAATTGTGACCAACAGCTGTATTATTGATCTTAATGCACCTTGATCTTAGAAATTTGAACATCCTGTTCATTGTTTACAGTGGGCTCCTTTGAAAAAGTTGCAGATTAATGTACCTTTTTATTGTGAAAGTCTTACTAACAGGAATAACATCCAAATGCACAGTTTGTTTGAGAATCAATAATGTCATTCTCTGTGGTATCCTCAGGCAAGGAAATGACATTTTGAAATATTAGATTTTAAAATGTATGAAAGACCTTGCACCCAAAGTATTGCAGAAAATCAAAAACATTGTCTGTTACATTAATGCCTTGATTCCGGACTCCGAAACTATTTTATGAAATTTATAGCTGCAGTTCTCTTGCAGACAATCATGATATATTAAAAAGTTTATGGAAATGGACAAGTTCTGTGTGAACTTTCAAAACAAAACTGAGCTTGAGTCCAAGTTTGGCTGGATAGCACATCAGTTATCTTTTGGAAGTCATTATTTAGCAGTAGATGCAGGATAGTCTCTTAGAATTTCAGTCAAACATATTTAAAGTGGGATTGATTGATTTATTTATTTGCAGTTTCACTAGGAGAGGCGGCACTTACAGAAGGGACCTCTGAAATTGTGAGGTTTTTTCTGAGTCTTGTCCTGTGTCTGTTGAGAGTTGATTGGAGGGAGCAGAATGACACCTTCAGGATATTTTTAGTCTTATAATTATGACAGCTGTTACTGGTTATTACATTTCTGCAGTCTTCCACATTCTGTCTTTCTAAAACAAAGCCAATGAGAAAATTCACATATGTCTGGTGCTTTGAGTTAAAATACACACATTTGAACAATGTGAGTTTCCTCAGTTCAGCAAGGTGGGCTCTGCTTCTCAAGCTGTTTTCATGGGATAGGTTTACTCCACCTTAGGCAGCTGCATTCCCCACTGGTCACCAGGGAGGTGAATCTTCATGTGCAAGGTGCACCTGACCTTTGCTATTTTAAATGTCTTCAGAGAATGCCTCCCTCCTGAGTGCTTGTGCTTGCGGATTCTGAAGATTCCAGCGAGGAACTGTGAGAAATCAAGAAAAGAGACAGCCTTTCACATAGCAGTTGCACAAAAATGAGAAGACAGTCAGGACATGCACTTTAGTTTTTCAGTTTTGTAGCCTTCATATTGACAATACACTGATTTCCCTCCCTGTTGCATGTGGAGTACTTTGAACTCAAGGAAATGTGTTCCATCTTTACAAGGACACTCCTTGTGTTAGTGAAAACATTTGAAACATTTGTGCAGCACTGGACACAATTGTTTTCTCAGATTTGGAGGTGTCATGGTTATCTCACTTTTGTGGTAGATCTTTGACATGAAAACTTGTTTCAGGCTTGTACAGCTCAGGTGAAGATTGATGCAACTTGTCCTGTAGTCTGAGAAAACTTTTACCATTCGTATTCCTCAGACTAGAATTAACATCAGTGAATGCAGATACCTCCGTTCCTGGAAAGACAAAATACTGAGTACAGTAGAAGAAATCCTTTCTCCACTCATTTTGTTACTCTCAGAATAAAAGATTCTAAAAGGGATCTCAGTGTAAACTGGAAATGAACTCAGACCATTAGAAGCAGGTTTCAGACTTTGTGTAACTCTAAGGATGTTGGAGGCTGTTGGCTGGGCTTTGCTTAACAAACAAGGTTTCCCATAGCTTTGATGCAATGGCTCATAAATTGAAAATGGAACCCACTATCTGCTGACCAGTATGGATTCACAGTTCAGGGCTGAACAGTGAAAATTTGTTGGGGCCAAGATGTTACCTTCTTCTATTCCTTGACAGTATTCAGGTCTGAAATTCCCATTTAATTTGGAATCTTGCAGCAGCTCGTGTGCACTGTGTAATTAGGCACTCCAAACTCCATAGCCTGACACTCATTGTTCTGCATACGGTGTTGTCAAAAGGGCAAGAAGGGGCCGTGTGCTCAATATGGATGGAGCTCTTTGCGTGAAAGGAGCTTCCAAGTCTGTATCTGCACCAGAGAAGGATGAGGCTGTTCCATAGTCACAGATGAATTTTGGCTAACTTGGAATGTTCCCTTACCTGCATGTTCCCCATATGCCGGTGAACAAACATCAGCATAATCAAGCATGAAAGAAGAGCCCAAATTCTCAGATGAAAGAGTGAAGACAAATTTGAATGCATCACCCACACAGGCATATAATTATGGAGTTTGATCCTTATCTCTGAGCTACGGTGGATTATGTACAAAAGCTTCCTAAACTGTGGTGTGGCTGATCCCTGTGCGGATATTAAGGATTCCTTCTCTGTGGATCCACGTAAGTCAGCACAGGGACTGTGCAGTGCTCACTTTCCAGCACAGGGATAAGGGAGTGACACATTTGAGTTAATTTTACAGTATCCAAAAGGCAAAGCTCCCATGTGATGCAGTTCCACTCAGGAGACAGCGGGTTTCACCACAGAATTTGTGTTTCTTAAAGGAAAACATTAGTCCATGACTGTATCACATAAGCAAAGGCTGGTAGTAGAATTGCTCCCTACTTCATTGTGGGGATTTTCTTCTCCTGTTTGAGTGACTTTTCTTTCTCAGTGAAATCCCATTTAGTTTAAAGTTGTGGGGTTTTTTTCAAAGTATAACCTCAAGCTA
The DNA here is from genome assembly GCA_035584735.1 of Pseudotriccus pelzelni. NCBI lineage: Eukaryota > Metazoa > Chordata > Aves > Passeriformes > Tyrannidae > Pseudotriccus > Pseudotriccus pelzelni. The sequence continues at coordinate 9,262,724 of JAWMRA010000146.1, read as the reverse complement.
AACTCTTTTGCTTATGTTGCGGTTTTTGCAATGGTTTAAGCTGAAGTTAACCTTCCTATTAGCATTTTAATGGAAAAGGAGATTCTAGCACTTAGCAAGACAGTTTTGTCTGCTTTCAAATGGCAACATAGTAAAGGTATGAAATGCTGCTTTCCAGTGTTTGCAAATTCCTTGTTTTCCTACAGCAAGACTCTTTTCCCTTTATTGATATAAATAACAGCATTTGGCAGGGACATCCCAGGTCATCTGTTACAGTCATTTCCTTTATAACCACATCAAATACTTCACTTTATGAGCTAGTGAGTCTTGTTTTAAATGAAATTGAGTTTTTTTCCTCATGCTTTTTAAGCCTATTCTAAATGTTCACTTTTCTGGTTGTTTACATGCCTTTTCATAGCTTAAATGAATTCACGGTCAATTCTAATCACTTGTTTCAATACCGGTAATGTCCTTTAGCTGAAATATTATTCTTTTAATTGAAGATGACTTTCCAAATGGTTGTGTTGCCATAGTCCTTCCCTACAAATGTTGTCCCTATTGTCTGATACTGATGGGGAGCCCTTTCCTTAGTGAGGATCTGAAAGTGGGTCAGGACATTGTTTGCCTAAGTGAATACTCTTAAATGTGCTGTCACCCTTCCAAAGGTACTGCAGGGTCTTTCTAACACCCTCCCAAAACAGTGGAGGTTAAGCCGTGTGAAAATCGAAGGACAAGCAATAGATTTGTTGTACAATCAAGAATCATTTATTAAAAGTTCCCAAAGTAATAAAGACTTTAAAGTAACAGTTATAATAATAGCTTTGTTCCTGCCTTGCTAGGATTTCCATTATATGTTAATTCTATTATTAAAAAATAACTTTGTTTTATTTATGATCCTGTTTTCTTAGAAAACACCTATTGATCAAAACAGACCTTGCCTTATTAAAAATTTAGAGCTTCATCCAGATCTGTTCTCAAGCTGGATGTATTAAACCAGAAAATGTTTTAACACTAGCAGGTACAAAGTGATGTGCCCAGCAAGAGGGAGAGCCAGACACACCTACAAAGTGTATCCTAAAAACCTAAAGCACCCTCAGGGGCTCAGGGGTGAGAGCACCTTGAGGTGCTGTCCAATGGAGCCACTGGGGTGGCCAGGGAAGTTTTTGGCAGGAAGAGCCTGGTGATAGCAGCTTGTTGAAAGGGCTAAATATTGAGAGAATTTCACCTCTGTACTGGTAAAACTACTGGGAAGGTGCTTCTCTGATGATATATGTGGTTCTTTCATGTAGAAGGACTCACTGACTGTCACTGTAAAAGAGAAAACAGAAGCACGAAGGTGCCAAGTGAAGCCAGACTGGTGCATTCCGGACATAGCTGGGAGTTGCTAACACTGGAGTGAAGTGTCCATGTGATGGTGATGGTGCTGTCTCCATGCCCTGGCCTCTCCTAGCTGGAATGGCAGGACAGGCATCAGCCCGTGCCAGCCCCTGGGCTCCGGTGAGGAGCACCTGCAGCGTGCAATTCCACGGAGAGACTGGGAGTGGGTTGGATTTTTCATATGCTGGCTGGAAGACCAGTTGATAGAAAGCTACATTTTCCCTTGTAAATTGGTTGAATAATGGTGTATCTGGGGAAAATACTGGATCTTGCACACAGGTATCTGACAAGGCTATGTTAAAAGACTGAAACCTCCATCTGCTGTGTGAGAGCAGGTCAGTGTCAGTGTCAGAACAGCAGGTCATCGGGGCTTGTGTGACTTAACTGTGCCAAGAGTTATTTATATTTGTTTATTGAGAGCAAGTTCTAAGAAGCTGCTGCCCTGAAGAATCAGAATTTCAAATACAGGAGGATTTCCAACCAAAGGATGAACATTGGATTAGTACATTAAATTTAGTTTTAAGAGGATAAACATACATTTTTTCAGTCAGGCACTACCCTTCCTATTCCCGCTGTTTTGGTGTGGGATGGGTTGGTGATGTTGCATTACATTAATATAAAAGTCTTCTGTGAAGCTGGGTGACTGTACCTGAGATTATCCACTCTTTCAGAGGAGGGAGTAGCTAGAAAATACATTACATAGTTAATGTAATGCATTTTCTCATTTGGATAAACTATTTTGTTTGGACAGACAGACTGTAGAGCTTCCAAATTGCTTTTCCACCCTTTTAAACAAAGAAGCATGAGGAGAATAAAAACATCAAGACCAAACATTAGGTCTCGAGGTCACTGCTACTGAAAAGTTAAATTGTTTGAGTTGAATAATAATGATGATGATGATAATAATAATAATAATGTAAAGTTATTTAATCTCTAATATTAACAAAGAGAATTCAAAAAAAATAATTATATCTTTGGCTGTTCTGCTATTCAATAATGAATTTTGTTCAGGTTTCAAAATTATTAATTTTTAAGAAGAACTAACATGTACAAGTTGTTGGGTTTTATATATGTTCTATTAAACGATTGTAACCACAGGCAGGTACCCCAAATTCCCACATTTAAAAAATTACTATATGTCATTTTCATTGGAAATAGCTCAAAAGTGCCACTGAAACCAGTCAATTCATCCGAAGTTCATCTTACCTGGGGTCAAGATTTTGACCTGCAAAGCTGTCAGCGTTTAAGCTGTTTGATTTGTCTGCATTCAGGAAGCAAAATTAGAGGTGTGTAACATGACTCAGCTGTGGATCATGTATGCAAGAGGACTGTTGTTAGTAGACAAGTGCGAAGTAACTGATGTTTGGCAGCTGCTGCTCTGACTCTGCTGTGCAAACAGACTTGACTTTGTGTATATGTAATGATTTTTTCATAGAATCAGTGATCATTGAGGCAGCAATAATTGGCACTGGGGAAACCTTTTAGCAAGTCTTCCCTAGCAGTTGTGATGTGTTGATTTTCACTGGTTTTTGAATAGCTAGAAAACGTGCTAATTTTCAGTTGTGTAGTAGCACTTAATTAAAAATGCTATAGAGACTTGGAGGGGTACGCTTAGGGTTGGGCAAGATCCTGGTAAATAGGCATTGTGTACTGAGGAGACTATGTGGTCTCAGACTAACCGAGCAGTGGAGGAATAGAAGGCCTTGTTGGTAAAGAAAATGCAGCAGGAAGAGAAAAATTCACAGCAAAATTCAACTGAGAATGGAAGTACATGATACAAACTGGCCAACTTGGATTATTTAGGAGGCAATCATGCTGTTCAACAAGAAGCATTGGGCCTCAAAACGAACACCCACTGGATCAAACCCCAGGCTTGGAATGTTACCGGTTTAAGGCCATGTTAAGTTCTGTGCATGCAGGACATACAAGGGACATCTGGAAATGTCTATTCATTTATCACTTGCAAGCCTGGCCATCATCAGTACTTACCACTTAGGGCATCCCAGCCCTCAGGCACAGAAGCCATTATGGCTGGTGCACACCAGGATCAAGAACATGTCCCTGGAAATATTCCTCAACTGACTGACCTCGACACTTTTAGTGTCTGGAATGACTCTGGAGTATTGCTGACCAGCATCCCCAGCAGGGAGACAGCATTTGTGCCGTTCCCATCAGTGTAAATGCACTCAGTTGAGCAGGTCCTGTGCCTACCATCATTTCAAGCACCAAGACTGGATACCAGACCTCAGGAAGCGTTCAAACCAGTGCAGCCTGGAGATGGTAGGCACCCTGAGGAATTTTGGCTCCCTCTATCAAGAGCAATGTGGAAAAGGGTTCCACAGGTGTGCTTTTTTAGGAACTAGGCATTTAGATTCCTAGGGAAGGTGAACGTGATTTGGATCGTCCCTGTGACCTTGCGCCTCCGTGTGCGAAAGGGACAGTTGGTTTATGGCATGCTCATAGCTCATGAGTGACAAGTTGACATTTCATTCTGCTGCTGCTCATTCTGTTTGGTCCACAGAGGAATCAGCAAACAGAAAGATCTCACACTGGGGAGAGATCATGGGTCTCCTCAGATGACCCTGTCTCATGTGTTCCTACCTGTCACCCATATTTACAGCAGAGCCAGTATGGGTTGATTTCCTGCCTGTCCCCAGATCCTTTGACCAAGCATTGTAGAGCTGTTGTCCTGTTGTTGTCCTGTTCAAAGTAATGGTCTCCTTTACCCCATAGAATGGGCCCTACGTCTTTTGTGGGCCCTCGTAAGGGAAATAACATTAATGAAAAGGACAGTGGCAAGTCTGGTTTTTTTTGGTCTTGCCATGCAAGTACAGCTGTATGACCTGCTGCTGTCACAGTCAAGCTCCTGCTGCATATGGGTTTGTTATAAATGTGCTACTTACTTATCAGTGTGCTTGACCTGGGATTTGGCATATACATGCTGCACCTGTGGGGGTAATCAATGACCTGCCCACATTTTGGAAACTGGTGATTTATAAATTTTAAATACGCAAAAGAATTAAAGGAATCTAGGAGAGTCACCACTTGGATGCCTTCCACATTTTATCAGTATATGAAGTGCTTGTCCAGCCCATCAAGGTTTTTGCAGAACAGAGAGTTGATTTATGCTCCTGTTAAGTGTCAAACATATGCAATGGCTGCAGGTCTTTGAGCTCAACCAAAGATCAAGCTTAGGATTTGGGTAGGGTTAGGACAGAGACAAAGCCTGCTTTGTAGCTGTAATTTTGTTTGAGCAGCTATCAATGTGGACCAACCTTGTGCATAGGAGCAGAACTAAGTAGGGCCAGAAGTGCTTCTGTTGGTTTCATTTTCAAATTGCTACTGTAGTTGTCCTTACTGCTGCTTCCCCAGCTATGGCTTTAACACAGAGTAGAAGCTCATTCATTTACCATAAATATTGGTAAAAAATAAGTTGTACACGTGGATAAGTGAATAGGGAACTCTCAAACAGAATCTCTGTGCATTTTTTCCATTTTCTCTCTCAGTTTAGGTAGTAACTCGAAATCTATTTGTACTTTGTGTAGGTTTGGATTTCAGCATAGGGTTTTCTTGAGCCTCATTGAAGTATCATACCCTGCAAGACAGTCAGGCTTGAAGGGTTCTTCCATTGTCTTAGAGACCGTAGTCTGCCAACCCAAAGAAAACCTACTTGTGCAAGGACAGACAACTGAGTTCTGAGGGATGGGATATTCCTCCTTGGAAAGCTGTGGCATGGAAGGTACAGATAGTGGTTTGTTTTCTTTCCAGAATTTCTGGTTTATGAAAAAAAAAAGACAAAAGCAAAAGTTAAGACTCTAGCTGCTGCAGCTGTGAAAGAAGCTTTCAGAGCTAACAGGAGTTTAAATTAGGAAGTTTTATCTGCCTGAATCTGCAGCTTGAAAATGTAAGAGTCATTTCAGTTGCTTAATGAAATAACGAAAGCATCATATGAAATTATGCAAAACCAGGGGAAATTCAATATCCTGAAGTCCTACACATGGATTAATCAAATTAATGGCAAGGTATAAAAGGACACATTTGGGAGATTATGTAGAAATTCAGATGTGCAGGGTTTTAAGAGCCTTGGAAAGGGAAGATGAGCCATTGCTCAATGCTCTATGGCAATTTTCTCAGTATAGTAGTTAAATGTAATATTTTGGGTAAAAGAAGTGATATGATTTTTTAAATCTTTTTCTTATGAAACCTTCTCAGCACATTTGTTTTAGCTTGGATGAAGTTAAATATGCTTCAAAGATATTGCCTTAATTTTCTGAAGGAAAATATATAACTGTGTTTTATGTATTAAAAAAGTCATACCAAGATGTTTCTATTTGTGGAGAAGAAGTATATTACTTTTCCTTTCTTTTCTTTTTTCTTTTTCTTTTTTATTATTATTATCTAAAACTGAATTTGACATTAATTTGCAAACAGTTTCAGGCAACCAGTAACACATTTCTTTTCCTTCATAAACCATTTTGTCTGAAAAAATTAATGGGGCTCCTACCTTGAATATTTGAGAACTGCTCAGTGTTCAAATAGTGTGAAAATATAATTGGAGTCTCCTAGTTTCTGCCTCTACCCACTGACATATTTTAAATAGAATAAACAATATGTAGAAGTGAAAAAAAAAAAAAGTTATAACCTTAGAGGGGTGACATCTGGGAAAACATGCAATATACCCCAAAATTATAAAGAAATTTATGAATTAAAAAATGTACCAGCAAAAATGAACACTAAGAATTGCATCCCTCAGAGCCAAACTATTACCTCCAAGCTTTAGGAGCTTGGAACTCGGGTGCCAGATTTACTCTCCTTGGTGACAGGGTGCTGTGCGAGCACTTTGACCACAGAAAGTCAGGAGGCTAAACCCGTAAAGGATCAAGATAAACAACAGCATCACAACAATCAGCCCAAAGCTTCTGAATGTGCTCACATGTGAGACTGCTGCCTCATCTCTCGAAGGAAACATCCCCAGGTGAAATTTACTTTGCAAGAGGGATTCAGACTGGGAAGTTTCTTGGTCTGAGGGTTTTTCCCTGCATTTAAAACCATGCTTCCCCTGCAGCAGTCCAAAATGCATCAATTAATACGAGACCATGCCTTCACGTAGGGTCTTGAGTAAAGCACTGCTTCAAATCTGGTAGGGAGCTTTTGCGCTTTTTTTTATGACTACACGCCTCTTCAGTACCTTTGTTTTAGCTTGGAGGAAGTTAAACATGCTTCAAGGATAATGTCCCACATCTCACATCTCGGTTTCCTGTACAGAGTCCCTCAAGGAAATGCTCCATCCTCACACCTCTATGCTTATCTCAGTGCATCTCTGACAGGGCCTGTACTGTTACTGTACGTGCCTCTCCCCTTCCGACCTAGGACCCCTCATGCTTGTTCCCCAAAGGAGACATTTCAGTGTGTGATATTGGCAAATCATCTTCCTAAGGGGCACGGGGAAGTGGAAAGGAGAATTAGAGAGATGGAAGGAACACACTCTATTGTGCTGTTTCCTCCCACCATAGTGCAAATCTGGAGAGTCTGAGCATTCCCTGATGGATGCCACTCATCCCAGTCAGATTTTTCAACTATGCTGGCACAGCAGAGATGAGCACCAGAGAGAAACCTGTGCTTCCCTGAAAACACTTCATCAAAGCCTGTTGATTATGACTGGCAGTGTTATGTGTACAAAAGAGACACTGACATCTCGTGAGTTAAGCTCGTAACAAAAGAAAAGAGAGAGAATAAATGAGTTTCCTCAGATACAACCAGATCTCCTACCAGGCCAGTTTGCCTGCCCAGGCCAGCTCAGCTCAGTAATGGCAAAGAACATCGGCTTCACCCACAGTGTCGGGGTAAGCACAGAGACTCCTGACCCTGACCCACTGATTCTGTCATGGCTCACATCAGACCAGGTTAAGTCAGGCTCTTTAACCTAAAAAAGATGACTGGAGAATAATCCTTGTTGGTTTGTTTCCATTCCAAGTGAGCGTAAATGCTCTTGCTAAGTCCTCTGTCACAGAGCTGTGGGTGTTGTGCTGCTGGGAGCTGGCTCTCAGGGAGAGATCCCATTGCCTCAGTGGTGGTTCACATATTATTAAAGGGAATGTCAGACTGCCAGCCAAAGGTGGAGAGGTGGTGGTTTGTGATAGGCATGTTTGTAAAATCTGGGAGGAAAATACTGGGGAGAAAGATGAGGGTTAGAACACACACTCTGTTAGATATCTGTGTATTGAAAGTGATAACACCTAATACTACTAACAGGAAAATTTATCATGTGTTAAATTAATGTACCGTATTATTGGGTGCTTTTATACAGCGATTTGGCACTCTCAACGAAGTTTTGTATTTAGAACTAATGAAGAAAAATCCAGTGTAAAATATGCTACCTTCAACATTCATAAAGTGTGCCATCCTTTAAAGGACCCAATCCCGTTCGTATTCAGAGAAATGGAAGCTTTGCCATTGACTTCTGTGGAAGCAAGGGCAGCTACAAAATGATCAATTAAATGGGATTCCAGGAATGATTTATTGTCCTCACGATACTCATTTTCACCCCATTAGTGTTCCTTTTGGTTAGTGTGACCTTCAGTCTTGCAGAGTGAAATGCTTATTGCTCCAAACCATGACCTAACACAATGAGAATACAACTGATAAAGCAATGATCTGAATCAAACAGGATAGTACCAGTGGGCAGGAACTTTTTATAGAATGCAGTGGACTCCTGGCCTATGCACTGTAGTGGTTTTGGGCACCCTGGCAGCATAGAATCTGTGTAATTCTAGTAAATCGGTTAATGTGTAGGTTTAAGGAATCAAAATATCTTTTATAAGATCCATTTGATAGTTTTTTAAGGATTTCAATGATTAAATGTTCTGGGTTTGGCTGGGGTAGAGTTAATTTTCTTAACAGTAGCTGGTACGGGGCAGTGGTTCGGATTTGTGCTGGAAACAGTGTTGATAATTTGGGGATCTTTTCACTATCACTGAGCAGCACTTACCCAGAGCCAAGGCCTTTTCTGCTCCTCACCCCACCCCACCAGCGAGGAGGCACAAGAGGGTGCACAAGGAGCTGGGAGGGGTCACAACCAGGACAGCTGATCCCAACTGACCCAAGGGGTATCCCAGACCATGTGGCCTCATGCTCAGCAATAAAGCTGGGGGAAAAGGAGGAAGGGAGGATGCTTGGAGTGATGGTGGTTGTCTTCCCAAGTCACTGTTACATGTGGTGGAGCCCTTCTGTCCTGGGGATGCTGAACACCTGCCTGCCCTTGGGAAGTGGGGAATTAATTCCTTGTTTGCTTTGCTTGTGCACATGGCTTTTTGCTTTATCTATGAAACTCTGTTAATCTCAACCTGAGAGTTTTCTTACTTTTACTCTTCTGATTCTCTCCTTAGTCCCAAGAGGGGGCAGTAAGCAAACAGCAGTTGCCAGCTGGGGTTAAACCATGACACTAAACTAGCATCCAGACAAATATTTTCTTGGGGAGTGAAATTAATGTTGGTTTGCCTTTCCAAATAAAAATATCTAGCTAATGAAAAACAAGCAAAGGACTAATCCCAATGGAACAGGAATTCAGTTATGAACTATCTATAGCACAGACCTAGGAAATCTTGACTTTCATTTTCCATTGAAAAATAGAGATGTTTGATGTGGTGACAGATGATACACTGTACTGTATGTTCTTTTTCTATTGCTGTTGGAATTGTATATTTAGTGAATTAGTCGTGATTGATGATAGCGTTTTAAGGACTTGCTAGTTCTTCTAGGGAAAAGATGGCATATTTTAACTATATTAATGGTTTGAGACTTAAGGATAGCACCATATATTTTTGTAATCTTTCAGCAGCGAAGCCACAATTTATACAAATGGATTCACTCTGTCTTTAGCTCAAGCAACTCCGACAAAAGATGTCATTTGAAGTAATGTTGCTCATCATTCATAGATGCAAAAGCTTAAGGCTCCATTGCTTTGATATGAAATGGCATTGCAGTTTTCTGCTCCTTGCAAGATCAGTTTGTGGTGTTAATGATACTTTCACCATTAGGCAGCTCCAGATTAGACCTAATTTGAACACAAAGGTTCTTATTTGCAACAGAAGGAGATATACTAACCTGGGAGTATGTAGGAGGAGAAAAGCAGCATTCCAGCAACAACTCAGAATTCCCTAAATGTTAGGTCTGGAGCAGTTAAAAAACAGTGCTACAATGTGTTCAGCCAAAATTGCCAATTTACAGTACAGTACAGTACAGTATATTAGATCCCTTTACAGCACCTTGGTAAGGAAACACATCATTGCAGAGTAATATCAAGGGCTGGGAGAGGTCTCTGACTTCCTCTGGTGTATTTGCTGAAGTGGAGCCCAATCCTGCCGTTGCATTTGAAGACTCCCTTTAGTTGTGGTATCAGTAATGCTTGTATAGGGCCCCATCTCTGGATGGGTAACACAACAAAAGCATAGTACAGAAAATAGTCTTTAGACACAGACAGAGAATAATAACAGATTAAGACAAACATTCTGCCTTAAGAGCATGTCTGACAGTACTGCTTCAAAACTGTGATTTTGCTTTTGTGATCCAGCCCTTTTATGATGCCACTATGCTTTTACTGATTAAGAAAACCCCAAACAGCAACCAAGGAAACACCATCTCTTCCTTTCTGTATTTAATCCACTGGCTGTCTAAAAAGCAATGATATCATACAGTGTGTAGATAATTGATAGATCTTTATTGCCTGTATTACAAGTGTGCTGACACACAAAGATTTCCTTTAATTACTAATTAAAATCTGGGAGAGAAAGTGATAATATTTCCCGCCTCTAATCCTGTATTTAGATTATCTCCATATTACCCTGCTAAAATACTTTGTTCTCTAATTATTAATCCAAATAATATTCACCTCCTGAGAAACTCTGATCTTCTTTAGCTAATCATCTCACATCTTTCAGTTTAAACCACTGCCTTGCATTTCTAGAAAACAGGCCTTAGAATTGAGGTAAAAAACTTGCTGAACAAGACACAATCTTTTTTCCTGTAATAAATAAAAGGTGTTTGATAGCTGTTGTGCATCAGAAGGAGTTGGTGGATGTCCACATGTTGATTAGAGAGAACTGAGTGTGGTGCATAATACATTTGAAAGCAGAGAACAAAATGAAGAAAAATTTTCAAATGGGAGTAGGTGGGAGGTAAAACAGTCCCGTGCACCTGGGCAGGTTACCACACTCATCGTATGAGGAATGTGGTGAGTAATGCAACCTTTCCTGTTTCCTACACTGCCACTGCTGAGTTTGTGCTCAGCCTCTTCATCAGCCAGTCATCCCATCCTAGGGGACTGAAGTAGGATAGATGGTCAGAAATTTGTATTTGGGAGGAAATTTGTGTGGGGTTTTTTCCTCAGATTTTACTGTTGTTTTACAGTGGAAAACAAGACAAAATTCTCAAAAATCCTGTCATAAAGCCACATCTGATGAATACCACATGAGAATGCTGTTTCAGAAAGAAATAGAAGTTTCAGAGTGGCATTACTGAACAATTGCAGGAGGTTTTCTTTAGAAGTCTTTCTTGCTTGAACATTGTTCCATGAGATGGGGAAGTAGTAGTACATAATCATATGTAAGGTATAAAATGGCAGCCAAAATAGTATGTTGAGTTTCATTTGAATGATGTAGTTTGAATGTAATGGCAGTTACTACCTAGAACAGATTGAATCGTCTTGTTCTCTTGTTGAAAATGTCAAAGCAAAATCTTAAATTGCTTCTACACATGACAAACAGAAGACACTCTCTGCAGGAAAATGAAGTGTCAAGCAGGTTCGTTACAACAAGCTGACACAATTTCATGAAGAATTTCTCAGAAATTACATTCCTGGAGCAAAACTTTAATCTGGCTTCTGGAGAAAAAGCAGCAGAAAACCTAAAAGCTGTGTAATGAATAGGCCTCTGAGAAGAGTAGAGAAATGCAGAAGCCAAGGAAAGTGATCTCTGTTTTGACCTGCTTCACCAACAGTGTCCCAGTGGCTGAGGGGCAGAAGCAGTGCTGATTTCTGTCCTGGCAATTGATGGAGAACTTATAAGAGAACAGAAAAACCCTCTTAAGAGCCTGCTTATGCACAAGTACTTTGGGCTGAGGATCTGGGTATTGGGGCAGCCCATTGGCATTGTGTCCACGCACTGTTCAGAGAGCTGGTGCTGCCTTGTCCGTCAGGGCTGGGGGGAGAAAGTTGCCCTAACCACACATTTTGGGTATATAAGCCTTGGCTGAGAGGATTTGTTAATAAAAATAAGGTTGGTTCCTCTCCAGTTTTTCTGCTTGATGTTTGTTAGATCTTTCTATTTTTTTTCTATTTTTTTCTTGATTTAAAGATTATCTTGATCTCTTAATAAAGGATGGAGGAAATATACTGAAGGATTAAATCCTTATCAGCAGCCATTTGAAGTGCCTGTGGGAGTGTTTAATCTCACATTTCAGGGGATTTGGAAGCTAGGCCTTCCTGCAGTTTCTGCTGCATACAGTATATGTAACGTGCTCAAATTGACCTGTGGGACAGGTACAATCCATCGCTCACTCTGCTGGCAAGTTTATTTTATACTCCTCTGATATAAATGTCTGGTGTGTTGACAGCCTGCTTAGCAATGGTCACATTGATTAAAAACAAGTATAGTCCCAAAGACATTTTTTTTGGCCATGTCGTCACTGTTTTCCACTGCTTTTAGTGTTGCCTTGAGGTCTCTGAATTGTTTCACCAGGAAGTTCATTTTTAACTCTCAGCTGTGCTGTGTGTCACTCACTGAGCTTCTTAACAGGGCTGCCCAGAGATGCACCAGTGGGAACTGGAATGACATCCTCATACTTTTTGTACATATGGATCTCTGTGCAGCCTTTAGTCATGTTCCTGTTGGAGGTTTGCTTGCAATTCTTTGCATCCCCACTGACCATTAAACATTCTCAAGTAATATGTTAGTTTAAAAATATTACTTGTTTATTGTTGAATAGTTGCCTGCTGCAAACCTGGCACAGTGCTTTTTGCACGTTCAGGGTATTTTTGTGAGAAAGAAATTGCATTCTCAGATCAGAAAACTTTCCTGTGTTTGACGGTAGCTGATACTGAAAGGTCCAGGTCCCAGGCTGATCACTAGGGGTTACTCTGCTTCCCATCAGCTGGTATAAACTCTGATGTAAGTGGTAAAAGGCAGCAGTGCCAACTCAGAAAATGGGTCGTCCCGCCAGAGATTTCTATGGATGCTACTTTTATTGTTAATTCTTTTAAATCCTTTGCCTCAAATAAGAAGACAAATTTCCTGGGATAACTATCTCCTTCATTTCTTAAAGCGTTGTCTTTCATCAGAAGATTTACATTTTCTTGATCTTTGGTCATGAGGCAGGATAAACAATAGTGAATGTGTCCATGATTTCCTTATGTGCCTTTTTTGTGCCTGCTTTTATTCATTTTTCTGCTCATCCAACCAACAATGACAGGATCTGGCCCAATCTTTTCTTAACAATGCTCCATGTGCTTACTGAATAATATAATTCAAAACTTCTTCAATGGAAAAGTGAAAAAATACTAGCAAAACCTTGTGGAATATATTTTGCAGCTTTTGAAGGCAAATTAGAGACAAAGAACCTACATAAATATCGCATAAACATTTTATGAAAAGGTTTTCCTTGTCAAGGATAGTAACATTTTTCATCACAGTAACAATCTTTGGAACCCAGGGTGCTAATCCAAAGAGTGGATCAGAATTAGTAGCCTGTATGGGGCAGGGTGAGACCTACTCATTAGCCCCTCAAAGAACAAAATCAATTGGCAAGGGATGACTTATTCCGTGTGTCTTACTTGTGAATATAGTTTATCTAAGAAACTTACAATTTAAATTCCATCCAAAAATTGTTTGCGGTGTGGTCACTTTGAAATTGTGATGGTGCTGCTGAACACCAAAGCAGGCTGAGCTGTTACGCTGTGCAACATCTAATCTTGTCCAGAGTACAAGTTTTAAATGGTTTCTACTGCCTTCGAGACTTAAGTGAAATGCATTTTTAATGTCAGTCTTCAGTATCTCTGCCCTGTTTGAAAAACTGCACAGGAACGTTTGGTCTTGAGCGAGGGTTTGATCTGGGCTGTCTCAGGGCACAGCCATGTGGTTGCTGAAACAACAAACTAAGAGAGATGGCAAAATGGTACCATCTCCTCCATTGGCAGATTGTGATGAACACTGGCTGGAAGCTGCTGTTGAGCTTGGAGATGGCTTTTCCCAGCCCCAAAAAGAGCACCCACTGTTTTGCCTGTGTATAGTACCATAGGGGCTTAATACTTAGTTCAGCTGCTACTCATCACCCACAATAATTCTCTTTTGATACGCTATCTGCATTCAGTACAAATTTTTTTGGTTTTGGGGAATAATGAATTGCTTTGAGTTTTATTAAAACAATGCATAAAATCCACTCCATGATAATTCACGTGCCTTGAGCTGGGCTGTGGTGCAGTAGTTCACTGTGTACGAGTGGTCACATTGATCATGGAATATTAATTGGTTGTGGACTGCAGGCTTTTGGTACTTTGGCTTCAGGTTGACAAGAATGATAGCTTTCATTTGCATGCAAAGGCTCCAGCTGTCCTTTTAAGATGGATGATGGGATCTGGCTTCATCCGTCACCATTTCTTTATATTTTTATAAGACAGAAAGAAAAAAGAATTTAAAAAAGCCAAACCATAAAATGTCATAAAATGTTCTTTGCAGATCTCCTTGAAATAGAGGGTAATTTCAAACATCTTATTTCTGCCCAGAGTCCAAGAGAAACATTTTGAGTGCAGATGAAATTATGTGTCCTTTGTGCTAAATACACTCTGTTCATTAAATAAAGCACACTCCATTTGAGATTTTCATTAATTACATTGCAGGAAAATGTAATTTACATTTAGTAAGAATTTATTACATTTTTTTCTCTACTTCAGAGGAAGCTCATGCTTTCTTCATAAAAGCAAACTGCATGATCCACATTTAGGAAAGGAATAAAACGATTGTAGGATCATTTCGGTTGGAAAAGAATTTTGCATAATATAACACAATCTGTGAAATTTGGAAATGCAGTGAAAAGAAAGGTGTGTTGGCAACTGTAGGAGTAAGGAAACTTGATGGCGTCATACAGTGAGAGCCCTGCTTACACAGAATTCTTCTGCTTTCCAGCACCCACCTTGCAATGACTCTAGTAACGGTAACCCCTACCATCGGTGTCACTGGGTGTTTCACATCAGGAGATGTGTAACAGTCAGCTGCCACTGGCATTTAACAAGTATATTGCAGTCGTGTGAAGTGTTCAGCCCTGTTGTAATTACTTTGTGATAGGCACCTTGTGGGATTTTGCCATCTGTGCTTCAGTAATGTGCAATCTGTGCTATTGTTTCTATTCCACTTCACCAGAGTCCTCCTAAGTCGTACTCTATTCCGTAACTTCTGCCAGAATCTCGCCATTTCATTTGCTACAGCCCTACGTAACTTGACTGCCTTGTTTGAAGGGGGAAGAAGGTCCAGCACAAATCAGAAAACTAGAAGGTCCCAACCCCAAAATCTAGTTAATCTCTACTTCTCTTAACAATTCCATGAATTCAACAGAGTTCATCTAGTACCTGATGTTCCTGCTCTTCTCTCCGAAGCTATTTGGCTATCTGTGTGCACTCCAGTAGCATCCCGTGTGCAATAGCTGAAGAAGATAAGACTGGCAGCAAGACTTTTTATTTAGAGTTGATTTTGCACATAGAAGTGCCAGCTGCTCTTACTAGTTCTAAACAGTTACCATGGGCTGCAAGGTCATGCCTGCAGCAGAAGCTGTTGGAGCAGCTGGCAAGAACAGGCCAGTTGTTTAGAATTTTGACTGCTCTCAAAGTCAAGGGAGGTACAGTCATGGCCAGCTTCTTCTTGGTGCCAGTAGGATGACCTGTCAAGCACGGGGCTGTTCTGAGTCATTGAGGACTTAATGAGTTAGAATCAAACCCACCAGTAATGATCCAAGAACATTTGAGTGCCTCAAAATTCATTTCCCTTGTGAGCTGCATTTCAGCATGGACACAGCATCTTCCTTAAAACTGTGGTTGTGTTGTCCTTCTTTCTGTGTCATAAAAAGAATTCATGTGTTGAATGCCAATTATTTACTGCTAATATAAAAGCTCTAAACTCCTTCTTGCAGAAAATTGTCCCACAGAGGCAGTCCAAACAGTGCATTAACGCACTCTTGATCCTAGGTAGAGTTTTCAAAAAGTGATATTCATGGTGGTGGTGGTGGCAGAGGGGGAGGCATCCAGTTGCTGAATCATTTCACCACATTGTCCCAGAAGAAGCATTTCCTGCTTGAATAGTAATAAATAGAGAAAACCTCTTTGTCACTGGGTAATGACTCCTGGCTTCCATACAAGTTCTGGGTTTATTAAGTTGGAGTTTTTTTAGAATAAGTGTTCAGTGTTTGTTTTCAAAGATGTAGGCATTTATTCTTTGTCAATGTTTCATTGCAATGGCTTTATTTCTGTTAGAGCAACTGACAGACGGAGGTGCAATCGTTTTGTCAGCTTGATACTGTGGGGAAGGAAATAGCACAATAGCCGACTGATGGAGATGGGTGTTTTGACTGACTGGTGGAACACACTACAATACAGCTAATGAGGAAACAGGGTCCTTGTATAAACACAGCCTCACAAAACTGCATTTTTATGAATGAGTTGCTTTATGTGATTTTCTACTACTTTTCACCTTGTGCAGTAATTTACTGCTGTGCCAAGAAAATGAAAAGCAACCGTTCTGACCTGATGGCGGGGCTTGCTAGAGATCCTGTGTTAGAGGCTCAGTCTGCAAAGTCCAGGTGGGAACCCTTGGCTCTTTAAGGAAGCTTTTAACTCTGCAAGAGCACAGTTCGGTCCCTGGCAGCCAAATTATAGCTGTCACATTTACATTTACATCTGCACAATTAGCTCACACATTTTGCTTAGGTGTAAGCAGCAACATGAAAGATAAAGCAGTGGCAGGTCAGGCCTGAAACATTTTCCTGCCAGCCATTGAGAAATCTCTTGGCACAAGCTGAGATTTTGGATGAGATAAAGGGAGTTAGGAATATATCTTTCTAAAAGGTATAATGCTGAGCTTCTCTTAGCGACACGTGCCCTCTGGTTAACATATTGATTTAGAGTTATAGACACAGTTAGTTCTGTCGTCATCTGTGGTGTGAAAGTTGCAACGTCACTGCCAAGATTTTTAGGTGCCAAGGTAGATCTAAGCCATGCCTGGAAGCATGTGTACTTGAACTAGGAGTGAACAAAAGCTTAACTTTGGGTATGAGCTAGTTTCAGATTAAGGATTTGGCATGCAATTATTTGCCCCAGAGGCTGCTATTCCAGCAGATCTGTTCTGCTGTCAAAAGGTTAGCCAGATTCTTGACTGAGTGATACTAGAGGCTCTGTGTTAATTAATGGTGGGGAAATGCCAGATCCTTTGATTGAAGGAAGTAGGTTGGTATGTACTTGTCTCATAGAAGATTTGAAACAATTCTGTTAGATTCCCTGCATTCTGCTTCGTATTTTGATAATTTTTCCTTTCATCGTTCCAAATTACATGAACAAATGTCCAGGAGGTACCTCAATAGCAAATTATAGAACAGCAAATGTACTTTGTGTGCTTATCACAAGAAGAGGTGATACCATGAGAAAGAAGAAGAAAACTGTTCCCCAGAATTTGATCAGTTCTTACCCACATGGCATTTAACATGTTAGCTTCCTTAGAAGAGTTATCTGACCTGGAAAATGTTCCAGCTGTGCTGAGTCAGAAGAAAGAGGCACTTTAAATCATAAGCAGTTGGGTTTCAGTGCATGACCCTGGTGCTGCCTGGCTTCACACTGGCAGCAGTTCAGGTCCTCAGCACAGGTGATGCCTGTTGACTTGGAGCATGGCCTTTGCATGGCACTGGGGAAGGTGGTTTGTGTTCAATTCAGAAGTTATGTTTAGCTGAGCCACTAAAAATACCCAGTAAAAGACTTGTGTTCATTGTAGCAACAATTTGGGCTAGCTGGCTGTCACTGAGGCTGCTGTAAAAGTCTGACTGGAGTGGGGTGAGTACTGTGAGGCTGCTGCAGAAGGAAGGTAGGAAACAGTCTAGGGAAATAGAGCTGTGTCAAATAACAAACTGTGAAGGAACTGGTGCTTACTGAGGAGCCTGATAATTTGTCTAGCAAGTTATCATTGCTTATCCCTAAATAATGATATCCTAAGGCTGTTTGTTTTCAACTGCTTTGTGCTTTTTTTCAAGAGAACTCATTAGTGTGTCAGATTATGTTTGAATATGGAATGAGAGACTTTTGAAACAATAAGGCTGTGTTGGGGAAAAAATGAGCCTTCAGGCTCTTAGGCTGCATTGACACTTAGAAGCAGAAGCTAACTTCATCAAGGCAGTTTTCTTCTTCAGCTGGTCCTGTGAGTAGCCCAGCATTGACCTGGGCAGCATATCATGCTATTCTTTATCTGATAAAGATCACTGTGTAACTAACTGCAGAGACCAAATCTTTCACAAGTCTCCTCTCTGCCGTTCTGCAGCACTTCTGGTGGGACAGCGTACTCCTTGTGCCTATGACAAAGAGAGAATAAAAAAATTGTCTTTAAAATATTTAGGGACAAACCACATGACAAGTGTTGAAATCACAGCAACTTGATTATTGTTCTAAAGTTTGTGTGTTACTTTTGAATGGGGTGAATATAAGCATGGGAGAAAACAGCACTTCAGGCAGTCTCTGAGCAGTCTGGCTGCTGAACAGCCTCTGGCCATGTTCACCAGGCTCCTATGGGAGGCACATGCATTGCCAGGTGCCTCTGGGTAAGAAATGTCTTTCCAGCTTGTCATCCAGCACCTGTGACTTGCAGCGATGCCCCAGGTAATGAGCCTGGTGTCACCCTGGGACAAGGCACAGCCCCCTGGTGTGAGCCCCCCCAGTCTCTGCTCAGTACCGTATCCATCCATTGGCACTTGCAGGAACAAACCCCGCCAAAGCTGTCCCACTCTATTCACAGAATGAAATCCTAGAAGAGCAGGCAAAGGCAAAGCAACCCCTTAGTGTGCTGCACTGTCAGACCTGGTACCTCGCAAAGGTAGGTCTGCGTGTGGGCCAGGAATTGCGCCTTGGGAAACCAATGTCATCCGTGTTCCAGTGGCTTCAGCGTGTAAGTGCTGCTGCTCAGAGCAGCCCAGGGTCCTGGCACATTCTATGGTTTCTGGAAGGAAAATAAGTAGACAGCTCTATCCTAGTTCTTCCCATGACAGTTCATGAGGTAGATTCAGTTTCATAGCAGAAGTACTGCTGTCCCTTTAATAACAGGAAGAGTGTTTGCAGTGCATTTAATTGTTTCAATTTGAAGTGGATTTGTGGGAGGTGAAGCAAGAGTTATACTGTTAGGTCTGTTAAATACATGTTGATACAGTAACAGCACTAACTTTTTGTTCTGCTTCCCCTTGAGCAAGGCTGGAAATCAGAGTGACACACATCTATCCAACTCTTCCGAGAATTAAAGAAACTTCTCATAGACGACTGGGAATTTGAATAAAGGTTGTTTGTGGACTTCTGTCGAGTACAGAGATCATGTAAGATTAGAATCCCTCCTAGCTGAAAATATCTTGTATTGCCTTTTGTTTAAGAAGGACCAAAAGGGAATTTCATAAATGATAATGCATAAGTGATCTGATATCTGACCTCTAAAATAAGAATGGGTTTTGTTTTCTGTGAACACATCTGACATTGAAGAGCCAGCAGTTCATTGCCTTTTAGTCTCAAAATCCCCTTGGGCCATTTCAGTTCCTACAGAAAGAGTTCAGACAGGCTGCCAGTTCATTATGGTAATTACTCTCCGAGAACAGCATGGCAAAGTATAACCATTTAAAATGTGACTCGCAGGAGCACATTTAGAAAACACCCAAAAACTGCAAGTAAACTAAGGGAAACAGGGGAAAATCCTGGTCAGACTGGGTTGCAAAGGGTGCAGGTGGAGATGAGATATGAAAAGAACATTTCATTCTGTACTCGTGAGTACTCGTGTGTGTGCTGAGCTTGAAACATATCATCACATCTTCTGAAGGACTCCCTTAGGTTTGATGTCCAAAACTCTTACTTCAAAGTTTTCAGCTTTGGTTAGGATTGAGATTCCCTAGAAAGCAAGTACTTGGACAATACTTACAGGTTTGGCAGTACTTTGTCTCATTCTCTAAGGATGTTCAGATTACTTGGGTGCTTTAGCACAGCAAATTAGTTATTTGTTTCCACCAGAAATTTTCTGCTAACAGGCTAATCCCCAAATAATGTGATTGTACAGATAGCCTTGGTGTTTCCTTTGGGTCAGTCTTGTGACTCTGCACTGGATGAACATTTCTGAACTGCTGAATTCTCGGTAACAGAACTTTCCACTTATCTTTCATTCTGAGCCCTGCTTGTGGTTTTATTCTTGATAGAATGCTACTTAAATCCCCTTGGAGATTCCTGTGTTGTCCTTGTGAGTACACTGTACAAGGAGTTCTCCTTACAAGCACACATGATTTTGATTTGAAATGCTGGCTGCTGACTTGTTACCAAAATGCCTATTTTTTCATAGGCTAAGCACAGCTGTAGTGGAAGGAACCCTGTTTACTTTTAAATGGCACCAGGGAAGTAGTTTGTGCTGACAGTCACTTCTTAGAGAGTTTTAAAAATAGTGTCAACTGTAAAGTAAAATCAAGCAGGTATTTCTTTAATACAGTTTTCATTTTCTGTAGATGTTTATGTAAAACTGTTTTGTAGGTTGACAGCATTTGTTGGTTTGGTTGGGGTTTTTTTATAGCAGATTTTTTCAGCTATCTCCAGTTTTACACAGCTGTGATTTGATAGCTGTTTATCAGAGTCACATTAGCGGAAGGTGTGACTGCTGCACTTCTGCTTCAGCCTCTCAGCTGGCTTGTTTTAAAGCCCTAGAGGGCTGTGTGGAACCCTTAACTCGTGGATGAAGCAGACCTGGGGAGAGATGTTCTCCCAGCATGCCAATGTCTCAGGCTGAGCTGGGAGCACAGGCTTGAAGTTTTCAGAGCTGGAGCTTCCTCTGCTTGGTTCAGGGAGATCTGCCCCATCCATGGGCAAATTTCAGCTCTGTTTAGGCTTCTTTCCTCTCAAATCAGTAAGTGCCAAGGCTTCTGAGGTAATCAGGGCAATTTTGTTACAGTCTTTTATTGAAAAATGCAAATTCATTTTACAAACTCAGATCAAATAATTTCAGATGATAAATTTTAATAGGAAAAGTTTGGAGGTAATTTTGAAATGTTTAATTTTGTGTGGTGCAAGATGTTATATTTGATTAATAACATTTCTCCCCATTTCCAGGAATATTCAATTATTTATTTCAAGCTAATCTGAATTTACAAAACCTATTTTCACTGTCTGGTCCTAAGCCCTCAAGCAGGGTTATGAAGCCCTTGACGTAGCTATGCTTTTTAATAGTTGTATTATCTGATGTATGGAGCAGTCTCCTGGTAGGACCAGGCTGGGGTATTTTTTCCTGCTCTTAAGTTTCCCTTTACTTAAGTTTAGCAGGAGGCAGGATCCCCCCTCAGGCTTTGAAAAGAGGGTCCAAGTGCCCCACCTGCTGGGGTGAGAGTCTAAGCTAAGTGTGGAGCTGCTGGAGTCCTTCAGCCACATTCACGTGCAGGTTTTTATATGCTGTTTTGGGCAAGCATCAAGGCATGTTGTGACTGGTCACACTGAAACAGATTTGTCTGGTGGTTCAAATTACCTGTGTTAACTTTGCAACATGAGGGTCTAAACTGCTTGATCTAGTTACTATATGTAGGTTAAAAGTGAGATATTTTGTTTTTCTGCTTTGTATTAAAACTGTAATTCTTGAAATAGCTCATGTCTGTTGAACCAGGGGATCACCCCAGCCATGAGGAAAGTGGTAACACACTGGCAGCATAACAGCCATAGTATGTAATAAATGTTTATGTGCCATCAAGTGTACAAACATTTGATTGCTTACATGAGAGATTTTTTTTTTTTTACAGTCATTGGTCTCAATTTTTCCATTACATTTTCTCATTTTCTTTTCTAGCTTTACTCACAGACAAACCTCCAAAGCCATTGTTCCCCATGGAGAACCAGCCAACTGTTATAGATGTCCAGCTGGGTAAGTCCCCTTCTGGGAATAATAGATCCTAAAATTCCACTCTGGTAGCAGATGGGATAAATTGAAAGTGGTAAGAAAGGTTTAGTGGTACTGTTATTACATGCAAATCAATTTGCAGCTTCTCATTTATAACCGTACAATTTACTGCCATGGCAATTTAAGGGAATGAACTTGTGTAATATCAAGGGATGGCAGTACTAATTGGTTACAATGGGCATTAAATATAAAATGCTGATGCTTTTTTTAATATATGATTGATATAGTAATATATGCTTGCATTGGTGCTGTATTGATTAGTTGATGTTCACCCTAAGACAAATATTCTCATAAAAGAAGTGCTGATTCCTGTAAAAGTCAGTGTGAAGCAGCGCATTTTCAGGTTGTTCTGAATGTTATGAGAAAGGGCTTTTGACTAAAATGCTTGTATGCTTTTCTCACTCCTGTTATATATTATTCTGTGAATGCACATCTCTGAATCTCAGCTAGCAGCCTGTATTTTCCTTCATGTTAGAAATTAACATTAGAGAGTTCTGCTAACTTTGAGGAACTGTGGCGCATCTTGATGCTGAAAGAACTGCTCAGCTTTGAAGTTCCAGAGGTTTTTTTTCAGTGACTTGAAAATAGATTTCTAATTTTGAGAGGCAGAACTGGAGTTGCTGTTGAGAACTGTGGTGCCATGAGCTTAAATTACAAGAGATGTATTGCAGATGGGGATTATTCACTTGGTGCTGAAGCTGTGGCATTTTCCTTCTTGAGCTTGACTGTCTTCCTCCTTTTATAACAAAGCTGGCTAGGCTTCAGAGGTGGAATGGTGTTTAAAGGCAAACAGGGCTAGCAGGAAATGTTTCAAGGGGGCTGGTGACATTGTGGTAAAGCTGTTTGTATTTGTGCAACTCTACAGGGTTCTACTTGAGCTGAGTACAGAGACACATCCTTATTCTTAAACCAGATGCCTAACAATGTCAGTGAAGCACTGTAGATGCTATGAAGCATTTAAAAATGGGGTTTGAATTCTTGAACGTGAGGACATAAATGAGCCCTTCACAGGGCTCAAATATTTGTAGCTGTGGCTGAGCAGAAATGGTCCCTGAAAGAGAATACAAAATGGTGTGAACCACAGTCAAAACCCGACCTGAATTAGCAAAACATTATCACCGAAGTTTAGATCAGCCCAGAAGATTGAATTCAGTCTCCTGGTTCAGCTTCTTAGAAGTCAACTTTCTAATGATTTCCTTTGGGAGCACACTGTCCCTGCATACATCTGTGTGATAAAGGCACTGAAAGAGTACACATCTTTATTTCCTGTGTTTTCATTTCATCTTCATTTTCTCTTCCAAGTTCCTCTGTTCCATCAGGACTCTGGTTTTTTTGTACTGATTTTTTTTTTTTCCTGTGTGAAAACATTTTGTTCTGGCTGATTAAAAGGAGGTTTGATTAAAAAAAAAATAAATTTAAACAAACAAACCTCCTCCTCTCCATGGAGATGTGGCTCAGTAATAGGATTTTGGAATATCTCTAGAGGGAAAAATAAATCTTGCATCTTTATACGCTGGAATGTAATCCATTAGTTGTCCCCTAAGATCAGGGAACTTATATATGGTGCTATTTTGTTTTTTTTTTTCTGATAATGGGTTTGGTTATTGCCACCAAACCATACTGGTATTATGTGTTATATTCATGCTTATGCAAGAACCTGAACTGACTTCTTTTGCCATGAAATTCATTGATTTCCCCCTTGATTTTACTTGATGAATAGATATAGGTGGAAGATCCTCAGGGAGCACCTTCATCTTGTGGAGGCCACCTGCAGCTTGGGGCTGGGAGGTTTGTTCTGGCCTCTGCGATGTGGTGCTGACCCTCACGATGTACCAGGGCCTTGAAGGAGAGAGAATCGTTTGGTTGCAGCAAAGTAGTGCAGGGGAAAGTTGCATGTAAGGTCACCTGCTGGAATGCTTCTTTGAAGTCTTGTTAAGCTCCTCGGAGTTTTGAACAGTAGATATTCTACAGTATTTTATTAGAAATCAAAGCAAAGTTTCTGTGCTTTACAGGCCCTTTAGCACATGGAATCAAATCACCCAATATACATGATTTTTTTTTTTTCCAGTGGTTCTGCAAGTGTGAATGTGCCACTAAACTACAAAAGAAACTGAATTTAATCCATCTAATTGTTTTGCAGAGATTATTTTAGTTTTCTATTGGAAAAAATAAGCTTTAAATAAATAGCTGTCTTTGCTCTATAAGTAAAGGAGAATAATAATTATTTATTGTCTTTATCCTTAATGATTAGCACAATGCAATGCAAAATCTCTCTAGAACTCTAGGCAGTGGCCTAACTATTTAGCAGCTTATTTGACCTTACTGCAGACTTCAATATTCACCTTTCAGCTTTCAGCATTTATAAGAAGATTCAGTGAAAACAGGTATTCACCATTCTTATTGATGACAGATAAAAGAACTCTTTCAGGCTTCAAACATGGTCTGGAGCCTGCCTTGTTCTTCTTAAGGAGCATGAATGTACTTTTTGCTTTTTCTGTTTTTCTTTGGCATGTGACAGAGATCAAAACCAACCTCGTCAAGGTTAGAGAGTCTCAGAAACTGGAATTTGCTTCTTTCCCATTTTCCATGTTTGCTTGTGCTGGAGAAACAGAGCTAGAGAGAGGAGGGTTGACAGGAGGACAAAAGAGCATCCCAGAGGATTAGAGATACAGTCAAAAACAGTTTCACTGTCTCAGTTGCTTTACCAAATCAGGCAATCATTTCATCTCTTGGCCAACCTAGACAATAATAACTGAAATTCCTGTTATTGTCCAATTACTACTCCTTTTTCATGAAAACAAAACTAGGGGGGAAAAAAACCCTTATTATTTGTATTTTAGCTCTTTGCTTTGGGATTGGTATAGAAATAGTTCTTGATTGCATTTACGTTTCATCTTACTCTATCTTGGTTTTAGCAAATAATGTGTATTCTTACTATGTAGTGCATGTTTTGCAAATATATGACGTGACTCTGATAATATAATTTTCTTACTGAAAAAAGATATTCATGAGTTGCCTTCATGAAATTAGAATGAAATACGATAGTACAAGCCAAAATACACATAACTCTTGTACCCAGGAAATGGTGTGGCTTTAGTAGAAGGCACTCAGGATTGTCTCCCATGCAGAGCTCTCAACGTGAATTTAATAAAGCTTGTGCTGTTGTCATTCAAAGTAGTCGTTCAAAGGTTCCATTTTTTAGAGGAGGAACTCGCTGTTGCTCTGACTGACCACGTAAACCTAAGTGTGTTTGTGGATTGTTCATACCAAATCCCTGAGGCTAGATAGTTTTTAAGTGTTAATGTGATTTAGAAAGTGAAGATCGAGACCTCGGTCAGAAGTCTCAAGGCTGTGAGCAGTAAGTTTAAAGATCTATTATCTGTTTTCACATTCAGCTGTCTGACAGTAAGTGGAGCATGCTGTCCTGTTAAGATGACATGTTGGGACATGGCTCTGCTGATTTCTTAATTTATTCTTGAAATTATTTTCCAGCTAACTTTGCTAGCTCTTAGTGCTTTGAGAACATGGAAAGAAAGAAAACCAATCCTTTGTGATTTGATTATATGATTACAGAGTAGGTTTCCTCTCTGAAGCAGCTCATTTGCACGATTCTGGGAGCCAAAATCTGACTGATACCTGATAACTGTGAGCTGTTGTGCTGCCAATTCTCGACTGATATAAAAAGAGCATGGCAGAGGCATTTACAGGAGGAAGGAAGCAGAGTGGTGCTTTGCTGATTTTTGGCTGGACACGGATCTGTAAGGATCTTGTAAGGAGCTATATCTAGCGAGTCTGTGTGTAAGCAGCTGCCAGAGTCATCTAGCTTGCACCATGGCTACTATTTTATACTTGTGTGTTCCACAGGGTATCAGAAAAGCTAAAATTACAATATCAAAATAGAAGCTGCATCTGTTAATCCTGTTCCACTGAGTGTAATGTTAAGTTACTCTTCTCCTTATGAATGAGATAGTTGAGATGGGAATAAATGTTTGCATATTTGGATCTATATTCATTGAATATATAATTTACGTATCATTTGCTTTTCAGCTGTGTACTGGTTTTGTTTTCAGGCACTTACTTAAGAAATGTAGAGGACTCTTACAAAACAAAGCAAAAATCATCTACGTTAATTCATTCACTGAACAGGGAAAATGTCAAGGGGTTTAACTCACTTTTGTCATGGTAGTTTCTTTGCTTCTAAAGATGCTGAGGAAAGAAAACACATAGTTTATGAGGATTGTCATTTTTCCTAATAGCTGACCTCTTCAGAAAGATTTTGTTTCTAAAAGATTTAACAGTGCAATTCCTTGGGACTCATTATTAAGCAGATCAATAGAAATCAATAGAGCTACTGTAAAACAAGTGCAAGGGAATATACAAAGTTACATCTGCTGACAGGTATGGGAATAGAATAAAATTAGTTAGGAAAAAAAGCCCTTTTTGTTTCAAGAACTGGCTGGAAGGAGTTCTTTAGGAAGTGAAAATTTGTGCACTTACTAACATCTTAAATATATTTCTTCACTGTCCACAGTGTCTATTTTCACAGAGACCCCACTTCTCTTCTTAAAAATAAATAGTAATTGTTAAAAAAAACCCCGTGCAAGATGTTTGAGACACCTATTTCATAACAAGCCTATTTATTCAAGACAATTCCGCAATGTCTCCCATTATTGATTTGCTCATTAAATCTTGCCTCCCTCATATTTAAAGGTACACGTATTTGATAAACATTGAATAGGGTGATGATCTTGGACAGAAAGCAATACAAAAATTCTGAACTGTGAAGTGATTCAAATAGAGCAAGTCATTTGAAAGCAAACTTGGGAAGGAATTCTCATTTAGTGTGTTTGCAGTGTGGAAAGAGCAATGACACTTGTCTGTGGTCAGGCCCCTGAGTATTGCGGATGTGCCTTTTGATTTGCCCTTTGTTTTAAAGGGTCATGTATGATAACTGCTCGGGAATGTAGCAGGTATGCCTGAAAACCATGGATTTCGGATGTTGGTTACTCTATGCCACCCTGCTGCCTTTCTTTCCCTCAGCTCCCCTCAGGCATTCTCCAGCCTAGGGTTTACCAGGGGCTCTCAGATGGAGATCTGGGTTTCTGAGAGCTGGGCCAAACCCAGAGCTTGGCACTTCCCTGAGGGCACTAGCCCTCCATCCCTGTGCTGCTCCTGCTCCCTCTGCTCAGCTGGGCCAGCACAGAAGAGAGGAATATTGAGGAACCAGAGATGACCTGACCCAAATGGGCCCTGAGTCAGCAAAGAGGCTGAACTGGACAAAAGATGAAGCTGAGACCAAGAAGGAGTGTCTGAGGAGGATAAAATTAAAACTTAGGGGGCAAGGAGAAGACAGGACTGCAGATTTTTAATTCTTTTTCTTTCTTCTCCCTGCTTTTTCTGTTGAGATTTAGAACTCTTGTCACCCTGTATGAAATGTGATGACAGCCAAAATACATGTTCGCAAGGAGTTCTCAGAGCCCACCAAGAAGTGGGCATGGAATTGTGCTGGGCTTCTGCAGCTGATGCTCAAATCACCACAGAACATGTTCAGGGTGACTCTTCTGAAAACTTAGAGCCTGATTAGACTTGGAAGATTTTCCTGGAAGTGTTTTGTAGAGAGATTGTTGGCTGTCAAATTGGACATCTCTTCTCTAATTGTGAAAAGAAGGGGGAAGGAAGGAAGGGAAGGAAGGAAATACTTTTTCCCCCCATTCTCTTCACCCATTCTGTGAGAATGCTTGATGGTTTTGATGTAGATTCCACCCCTTTCCTGTCTTCCAAAATTAAAAAGCTCTGATTAAGATAATTAACTAATATCTCAGCTTTGATTTCACCTAACAGATCAATCGGTATTAAATCATAAGCATGTAAAACCAGAGCCTTATGAAGAACAGCCTTGATAGAAGATGATATTATCTTATATGTACACTGAGGGTTTTTTCTGGTTGGGAAAATAAGGTAACAATCAGCATACCATTTGATTTTGATTGAGTCCAGCTTTTCGAGATACAACTCCTTTTTCTATCAGAATAGTCTGATAGGACTAGTAAATATTAAAAGCAGTAGTACATTAAGTGTAGTGGCTTATGGTTCCCCACCCAACCGGCTGAATGATGCACTGCCCTGACTGAAAGTTATTGATAGAGACTCATTACTCTTTCCTCATGCAAGACTTGAGTGTGAGATGAGAGACAGTCTTGCCCCAAATCTACTGCCCTGTTCTGTCTGTGCGGAATAACCTCCACAGAGATCTAGGTCTGTGATCTGCATGGTAGAGTAGAAGGTAGGTGGGATTAAAGGCAGACAAGGCCTGTGCTTGGTGTCCCCTCCATCCCAACACCAGCAAAAATTTAGTCCCCTTTGTTCCCAGTTCTCCCCACGCTGCACCTTTGTCTCACAGCTGTGTCCCCTCTGCACTGTTGCTGTCTGGAGGAGCAAGCTGGTATCCCTCAGTGTTGTCTCCCCCACACTTTCTTCCAGACATCCATGGTCTCTGCTGCATCACACACTCCTACGGATAAGCTGGGAGGCCTCTGTTCTTCCCAACAGTGGACCCAACCTCATACACGGTTCCCCTCCCTTGGAGAGGTTACGGACTCACTGTGTAAATTACCCGACTCGGTGCTCGAAAATCACTTCCTCCCAGCAGTGCAGACTTATGTACCGAAAGCTTCATGGTCCTGCACAAAAATACATGAAGGAGCAATTTTCACCAGGAAATGAAGAGAAAGTCGGGGTGTGGTCTTTAGGACCTGCCCTCCCCTGCAGCACAAGCGATACAGCTCCACAGCTATTTCAGCTGTACATGCCTGTAGGAAAGGAGGCAGGATTTACATCTATTACAATCATTTTGTACTAATCTGCAGGGAATATTAGAGACAAATTGTCTGACATTTAGGTTTAGAAGTAGTTCCCAGAATACCCAAAGTGTATTAGTGCTAATGCTTTGATGCTAATTTGGTATGTTGTTAATATCCCTACCTCTCTCAGGGATAATGGTGAAATGCTGCACTTCAGAGACTTGTACTGGGATCTGTGGTTCTGCTGGTGTAAATCCATGGTTGTTTTGCCTTTTGTATGGTTAATCCAGGTTTTCATCTGTGAAACACAGTTCATCCACACACTTCCTTCTTTTGTTTTAACAGACTTGTAAAACTAAGCCAAATTCTGACTGCTGATCCATGGTTTTACACCTGTTTAGATCCCTGGGATTGGCATAGATAGGTAAAAAAGAAAGATTTATCATCTTCTACTTTTTTTTTTTACTCCTGTAAACTATTTATTGCTTATGTTGAGTTCAGTGGTTGTTAGGTCAGTCCTATATATACTCTGAGGGCAAAATGCCTCTGCCTTTATAGAAAAAAATTGATGAATTGATGTCAGATAGGCACTCTTGCAGTTAGTTTTGAAACAACAATACTATAAATCAATCTGGTGTGCTCTTGTTATTCCAAGAAAGTAGTTAAAAAACACTCCAATATATCCTGACTTACAGTTGTTCCAAGACATTCATCCAAGGACATTAGCTAACTTGTCATGATAGAGAAATGCCTCAAATCATCTTGTGCCAGTAAACGTTTTGCTGAAAGTGGTGACTGTAGTGTGGGGCTGTCCAGGACAGGGACCTTTAGCTCTTCACTGGGAGTAAGCTGCCATTAACAAATACAACCATCACTTCAGCTGCCACAGACAGGTAGCTGTGACCAGCTTGGCTAAAGGATCTCTTGTTTGTTTCTCAGTTTACTGCATTTGACTGGTGTCTGGGAAATGGGAAGAAGTTTGTTTCTGTAAAAATGTTCAGCCAACAGGACAGAAAATAGAAGAGATGGTCTTTGTGAAGAGCGGGGACTTGGGGCTGTTGGTAAGAGCTGTGGGGGTTTTTTTCTGCTGTATCTCTCTTGATCTTTGTCAGGACTCTGTCTTTTCTTACAGTGAGGGTATTACTTCACCAGTTTTCAGGATTGTTGTGACGATAAAATCACCCGATACAGGGAAAGTGCTCCAAGAAAGGAAAAGAAAGAGTGTGGATAGGGAAGGCTTTGACCTGGATTTTTTCCTCAGGGACCTTGCCTTCTGGGTTGTGAGCCTGACTGCAAGCACAGAGACGTTTGACTGCACAGTCCACAGACATCTGCTGTTGTGCATTGAAAGTCAGACAATATTAATGTTCCAAAAAACAGAACCACAGGGCAAAGTTTGCACCATTTTCCATGCTTGTTGGAAACACTGTCACTGGAAGGAATTCGTGTGCTGCCATTTTACATTCTCTCTACAGTGTTTGTCATGTGAATGAGTTATTAAGCTGTGAATGCCTCATATATTCTGTAAATTACAGAGTAGAAACATTTGGCACTACTATTTTGACCTTTTCAGCATTCTGTGATTTGCTGGGCATGCCATTCCACATCTTTTGTTTATGGCCTCACTAAAGTGTAGGGATGGAGCTGAGTGGGCAAACAGTCAAAATATACGGGGCTGTGAAAGGTCAGGGTCATGCATCACAGCACCACTGTACAGTGGGCAGGGAAGATTAAAATCTAGACTAACTGTTCTCATGATTTTTTTCCTTCTGCACTGAAAAATAATAGAAAACTGTATTTTGTAATCTGTTGCAAAGGCAACAGGGCAGAAAATGAAGACTGATGGTATAATTTTTATTTCTTAAAATTTCAATATTGTTATGTCATGATCTTAGAGGCCGTGAAAATCAAAACTGTCATAGTCTTTCAAAAGAATTGAGATGGAATTCCACTCACCAAATCTTTGCTTCGTTTAATCCATGTTTGATAAATGTTGCTCTTACCTTCATCCTCGATACCCTTGTGTTTTTCTCCATCCTACAGAAACAAATAGTTTGTGTTAGGTAATTGAACTTCGACCATTAGAACGAGGTTGATTTACTGTATTTGTGTCAGATGCTGCAGTCCAACAAAGACCAAATGAAAGATGGGCAAAGCAAGATTTCTCTTGAAATGAAGAGATACTTCTATTGCCTTCTGGAGACACGTTATGGGACTTGCTAGGACCCTAATCAACTGGAAAGTAAAAAATGTAGGAAGCAGTAATCTGCAGAAAGGCAGCAGAGGCATGCTGTGTTCTACCACATGTTTAGTTTAAAAAACAAACCACACAGTAAATGACTGTAACTTTCTAGTACTGTATTTTTGTTATCTGCTTGTACTATGTGAGAAGCTTGCTAATTTTTACATACTTGGCTCTAGTCCCATGAACAAGTGAACATGGTTAGTCATGAAAACATCCACAGAGATCTCACTAGTGCACAGTCAGATGTGCAGTGAATTCAGCTCACAGGAGCTTAAACACTTTTTCTTTGAGTAATGATTTATATTACTCAAATAAAAATCTCACTGATGGTCTTGAACACTGCATGGACTAAAAGGCCTAAGAAAATTTCATTTTACATCTGTCAGTCACAAGTGTAAATGAGCTACATATGCCACTGCTGTAATCTCAGTGATGAAGTTTGTAAAGTTTGTAAAGTGAAGTTTGTAAAAAAGATGAAGTTTGGTGCTACTTGCCTTACTGTGCAAACTCAAAATATTTACCATGTTTCTCTGATCAAGCTCAGTTGTTTGAGTTGAGAATTTAGATATTTAGGATGCACTAATTTTAAAAAGAAAAACAAGTGGTATGTTAAGCGTGCTTTTTCATTACTAGTGAGCTGACTAAATAATAGCAAGTAATCTATTCTGTGAATTTTATCTCCCTTTATGAAGGAAACAATTTTCCCTGTGGATCTTTCCTTAGACACATCCTGTAAATGCTTCTGGAACTTGACACGCTATTTTGAATAGTTTATTGCTAAGCCCTGAATATGCAGGATTTGAAAAGTGAAGCTGTTATGATTGGGTAGGCTGATCAAATCAAACTTTGTTTCCTGATTACATTAGCGTTAACTCTTTTTAATGATTTCCTGATCTGCATTGATGAATTTGTAATCCAATTTATAGATAATATTGTGTAGCCTGTCATTCAAATTGTTGGTAGCAATAAACATTGCAGGCGGAAAACTGCTCTGCTGGAACATTTGAGCATTGCCCTAGTGAGGTGAATGCATATAGAGTAAGCAGAGGATTTCATTTGTAAGTGCAGTGGGTACTTGTGGTTTAATTTCACCTGAATTCACCTGTCTTTCATGCTTTACTCAGTTTGGAAACTAAGTTGTAGAGACTGCGCTGTGTGCAATAAGAAATCTGCTTTGCTAAGGATCATTGACCAAGTGCTTTTATTTAGGACTGTGGTTTAACTTTTCTAAGTATCATCTGGCACAGTGAGTGGTGTGTAGATATCAAATTGTTATTCAAACTGTGGGCACATTGCCCCTGAGAAGGGATCTGTTGCATTTGAGCAGTTATTTGGAGGCAGGCAAGCATGCTCTCCTCTCAGTGTCAGGATTTCAAACCCCAGCATCTCACAGTCCAGCTCGTCCCTTTACAGCCTGACCTCTCTTGTATGAAGTGTGTCCTCAGTCTGAAGACTCTTAAACAGACTTGTGATTCCAAACACCTACATTTTCAGCAAGCATTTGGGGGTTATGAGCCATTATTTTTCCTGTAAAAAAAACCACAAGAGAGCCACAAGTGAATTATAACATTATAGTGTAGAACAGCGGGCATGGCTGTCTTAGATTATTAGAATAGCTTTTTAAGAGGAGACACCAGTAAATCCTCCCTGGGAATTTGCAAGCGTCTTGTTTTCTGTGCTAATTTTGTGTCAGGACCTTGGTTCACACCCGTCATGTACAATATTCTGTGCCAGCTGCGTAGTGAGGTGTTCTACCAGCGTTTCAGCAAAACTGACCTTGCGGATTCATTTTTTTTCTGTGTGATGTAAGGCTCATCTGTAACTATCTTGTATATATAAATGTGTATGTACATCACTGTCTTATTTCCTGTTCCACACTTATTTGCCTTACAGTCTCAAGCACTGATATCCCTTTTAGAGTTTCCATTAATCTTGTTTTTAAGGCCACATTAATTAAATATCTCTTGATTCAAGAGAGCTTTGGGGAATTTCTGCTGCAAATAGTATTTTTGAATTGTGACACTGTTATCCTACATAACCATCTCAAAAGCATTCAGAAACATAACTTTAAATATTTGGGAGGCTGTTATCAGAAGCTTGGTGCATGTCCATTTCTAGCACTGCAAAAGTTAGGTGACAGATGAGAGAACTGAGGGTCTGAATTATGAACAGAGTTGCTAAAACAGCAGTAAGGTCCCAGGCCAGTCTAGTTCACTATGTTCTAAGACAGGCCAAAGGTACTTCTGTAGAGCAGGTGTAAATGGTCCTTAATGTTTAGAAATACAGAACAATTGTTGTCTTGTTTCAAAAAATTATATGACCTAATATGTTTGATGTTACATGCTACTGACGCCATGGCATGCCTTTTAAAGAAATAAAGCAATGATGTCAACTTTCAAAATGAAGGGTTTGTTGTTGTTTGGTTTTTTGTGTGTTTTTGTTTTCTTTTGTTTGTTTGTTTTTTGTTTTTGTTTTTTTCGTGGTTGGTTTGTTTTTTCTTTTTTACAATTTGGGATAAAAGTAGGTCAGGAAAAGGGCATGGCATCTTCTTGTCACTGGAACTTTAAACAGACTCTCAAGTGTCAATGAGCATAATGTCTCCTGTAGGACAAGGTACATGGTCTCCTAGTGACAGTGTAGTGTTGCTTCTCTGACATGAGCTAAATTTCCATCTGTGAAGCCATTGCTCTCCTTGTGTTCCTGTTTCTGATGGTATGAATAGGATACATTTTGTCTAGATCTTTGGGAATTTTGGAAGTATGTGTGTGGGGATTGCTTACTGGGTTTTGTTGATGGTGGTGTAATGCAAGCCAGAGAAACTTTTTTAAGCAGGGTTTTGTTTTTTTTTTTTTTGACCAGACAATAATGAATGATTATGAGATCAAAAGTGGGCAACAGAACAGCTGGCATGAGTAAAGACTCATACATTTTTGCTATATTCCTGATAGAAATCACCAGTTTTCAAAGCTGATGCTGACTCTGTTGAATCTAATTTAGTTCCTGCATCAACTCAGTTGAAGCAGAAGAGTAGCTGGGAAGGGAACTGATGTTCTCTAATGAGGTCTTGCAGCCGAATGTCACATCTGCAGTGTCAGACATGTGAGTGCCCACAAACACCTGTTTTAATAAACAGCCAATTTGCTAATGCTCAGTTATGCCCAAAAATAGCATCTGTTTCTGGCCTGTTGTCTACCTGAATATAGCATCCTTCTTAATCAGTGAAAGCCTCAGTTGCATAACTAGTCTGACTCATTTTCCACCCAGAGATGGGAATTACCCACTCTGCTCTCTGCCCTTAATATGCTTGAGGGAATTGGTGGAAAATAGAAAGTCTGCTGGAATGGTTCCACCCTCCCTTCCAAGCAAATAAAGCTGTCAGGGCTTTGATATGTGCATAAAAATAAATACATTTTTAGAGCTGGGTGTTATTAAAATATCACATTGGCTGAATGATAATTAGTGATGGACCAGTAGAGCTCCCAGGGCATTCCCACGGTGGATATTGCTTTAATGATGCCTCCAAAAAAGTACCCAGGCATTTACAGTGGGGTTCGATGCTGGTGAGAGAGAAACAGGATCACCTTCCTGACACCTGGAAGTCAGCACCACCTTGTCAGCTAAAAGGACCCTGGACAACTGATCCATGCAAACCTGGCATCTCACACACTTCCACTCTGCTAAATATGTGCCAGGCACTGTTTGCCCATGGGCTTTGAGGCGAGTCTGGCATATGGACACAGTAAAGACTTACTGTTCTTCCTCAGGAAAATTTTGTATCTTTGGGTTGAAATTCCAGATCTAGCAATAAATTCTGTGTCTAAAACCCTATTGCTCTGTGTGCAGTCTTACAGTGCCAATAAAGGAGTAAATAAAGCTATTACACTATATAATCTCTAAATAATATCCTGCCTTCTTCTTTGACGGAAACAACCTCATGGGAGAAATAGTGGTGGTAGAGGTAATTCTCTTCTCTTCCTGGTGTGCCTCACTACTCACTACAGAGATGCAGTAGAAGTGGATTCATTTATTAATTGTTTTATTGCTTTTCTTATTAAATATTCCTGGTGGGGTGACAACTACAGGCCATTGCACTTAGACAAGAATAAAGCATTTTCTGACCTCTACCCACGCATGTAATAAGTAATATATTGTCTGCTATGCAGTTATTACAAGTAATAATAAATTGAGGATACAAACTATCAGGTAGGAGTGAGGGACCAAAGAGACAAAGCAGTGAAATAGCAAGAATTTTGTAATTGTAACCTTTCAGGAGCAGCATTGCAGCTGACCATGTACCCAATACAATAACCTGAAACAGTATAATAATATAGCCAGGGAGAAGCAAATCTCTAACCCAGCTAAAGTGAAGCCATGACTTAAACCTTTAGGTGAATTTTTGTAAGGCAACCTGTGCTGCTTGCTAACAGAAGACAATTCCTAAATCTTTCATCCTCCATGCTAATTCTGCCCAGCAGATTGTATTTGATGGAGGATCAGACCAGTGGAAACCAATCTGAACTGCTTTTGGCTTGATTTATACTTTATAGAAATCAACCTGCCCAAACTGTTATGAAAAAAATGTGGTTCTGTGGCCCCTGATTAAAAAATGTGATGGAGCTGATTATTCACCACTTACACTACATTTCAACAAGAAGTATTCCTACAGTGCAAACTGTCTGCTTAGTGAGAGATGAAGCAATCAGACACTTAAACTGCTCCTGTGACTGAACAACCAGCAGTGGTAGATGTTTATGTTTTGAGTCCATAACGCACCCTGACAAGGGAGGTCACTGGATAGAGGTAGGCAGAAATAAAATTAAAATTGAATAAAAACAACTGAAGCCCTGGGACAAAATTGCAACATTCTATTTTTATTTTTGAGACATCTGGGCTCACTGGGATTTTCTGAATGTCTCTCACCCAAGTTGCATATTAAGTACCTTGAAAGCAAATGATGCAGCACAGAAGGGAGTTGGCTGCTTGCTGTGCACTGAGCAGAGATTTTTCGTTTCATCCATCATTCACAACGTGCTGCAGTACTTCCAGAACTACTGAACTTATCTTACATGGAGTAGAACAAGACCAAGAGCTCCATTTGCAATGAGTGCTCTGCCTCTGTACTGAATGCAATAAGGTGGTTTGTAATTGCTGATTTTAGTAGCATGGTTGATCCTATAGAATATTGTGTGCTTGCGCACCCTGAGTTTTAGGATATACAATTATCAGCTTTCAGGATTCGTGAATTGGTTATTTATGAATCATAAGACTGACTTACATATCAGGCTCAAAGGGCGTTTTGCCTTTCATTTCTGGTAAATGTAGGTTGCACTCTACCTGTAAGTACATAATTAGAACTGCACATTAAGAACTACTATCCAGCTTCTCCATTTCCCACAGTATATCTCATAGTGCCTATGTTAATGGATTTATGGCTTTCCAGGGCATCCCACATCTGACTACCCACACAGTGGAGAGCACACTGTATAATCATTTCCTCAGAGTAGCAGTAAAAAAATGCAGCTAGGTCTTGCACATTGGGTTGGATGTTCCTATTTGTTGTTTGTGCCCAATGAGTGAGGTTGAAATTGCTTTCAACTGCACCAAGCCAAAGGCCTAAAATTATTTACCTTTCTATTGCTGTGGTGTTCAGGCTGTGTCTGGCCTGTTTTCAGATCTCCTGCATTACAGAGTTTTTCTTTTTGTCATTCTGCAGGAGGTCAGGGGAAGGGCAGATCCTAGGAGCAGAAAAATCTTACTTAAAGAAGCTTCTGTTTGTTTCAGTCTTTTGAAAAGGTGAGGATTTGCACAGCCCTTTGGCACCCTGGGTGCCTGCTCTGCCCTGACCAACCACCAGCATCACTGCAGTCATGGTGTGCACAGGGGTCTGCCTTATCTTTTGTAAAGCGGATGGAGTTGTTACTGTGGAGAATGAGGAATTAACTGTTTTGTCCTGTGACTTCTAAAGAGTCATTCTGGGCCATGCTCAGGTCCAGTCTGGCAGCCACAACAGATTCTTAGACCTGAAGCATGTGCACAGTGCCTGGATTGTTTAGATTACTGACAGGCAGAACTAACTTTGACTTCTTCAGAGATTAAGTTTATGAAGGAATCTGCAAGTGGATATTTTCTGGGGAAGAGAGCTAGGAGGACTACATCCTTCACATCCCTTTTTGTCTCTTCTTGCAGAAGAGGAGATTGAGGCCTGTCAGCCTGTGTCATAGACTGGCTTCCACCATTCATGTGAAGTACCTCTTAAAAAAAAAGCTTTGTAGCACCTGCAGCTTACTGCAGGAAATATCCTTTTATGTTTTAGTGCCTGACTGGCTCCATGTGTCACATCCACCTGAGTTTTGAAAATCATTATTCCTTGTGGATTTTGTGCTCACCTATGAGGACAGTGCCTGTAGAAACCCAAAGTGTGTGCAGCAAGGTTACTTCAAGATTTATTTTATGGCAGCCTCATTTCCCTGCAAGCTCTTCCTGTGCCTCGTGAGATTAAAGTCAAACTTCAAAGAATCGTTTTCCAAAACAGGAAGCAAACAATGATTTGGCAAGTCCATACCCCATCATTCACCATTCAGACTTGGGACAATGACAGCACTATGTCACTGTCCTAACTGTGAATGTTGCCTCTGAATTTGTGCATTCTAAGGATGGAAAGTGAAGCAGCCTTTTTCTGATAAAAGAAAGGCTGGTTGTCTTTGATATCATAGATAAATGCTTTGATAGTTACTTTTAAATTGCTTTATTGCCAGAAATTTTCAATGAAGCCATAAAAGAGGAAAAAAAGAGATCAGTCTAATTGCCTCAAGATGGATATGTAATGCATAAATCTCTTGTTTAATGGATCTAGTAATAGACCACCTGTTTCAGTTGCCTTTTCCTGTTCAGAATATGAATGAATGATTCTCTCAGATGATTACAAAGAGAAAACACAATTGCACCATCAAAAACTCAGTGATTTTTCTTTTTACTTTTTATCCTTGAGACTTGTTCATTCTTGTTCTGTGTGTCAGCCAGTCTTGGTACACTTAACCTTGGGAAAACAAAACCATTTTTGGTGTGATGTGTAAAGCTTCATGCATTTTTGATTTCCAGTTGTGTTTCAAATGAGAATAGAGAGCCATGCACATTTATAACACTTTTTCAAAACCCCAGAGAGTCAGGCCTGAGTTGCACATCCTTCATGATGTGGTCTCTGTACATTCCCCAGTCTGGATTCCACCCCCCTTGCCCAGTTCTGTGTCTTCTAGTGTTATTATTAATTGGCTCTGGCAGGATTCAGTGCAGCAAGGGTGTTTGAACTCCCCAGCCTGTCTTGTGATTCCATATGTTTTAAAAACAGTTTGAAAAACAAGACCACACAACTTTGTGGCTTTGGGCTTTTCCTTTTTGTGGGCATGGGGAATTACTAAGCCATTTATAGAGACAGTGAATTTTACTAAGTAGAAATTTCAGTTTTTCCTCTTGTAGTGTTGGGTTTTTTTGGTTGGTAATTTTTTTGGGGGAAAGGGTTGGATGTTTTGAGGTTTTGCGGTTTTTTTGAACAAAAAATCAAGATGTCAAGAACAAAACTAATCAAGCCATCAGGGGATGTAAAAATTTTTTTAATTTTTTTTTTTTTTTAATGTTTATATGCCTCTGAAAGGAACCTGGGTAATAAACAAGAAACATTTATGGGATTAAATTCAACCTAGTCAATAGAAGAGAAATCTGGTGGGAATGATTTCCAAGATGGAAGTGTTAAAATCCATGTTTATAACCTATTTAAGAGCAGATGAGGGGAGGAAGAGCCATCTGCCAGCAGTGGCATTTGCTGCTTCTGGAAACCACGAAGCATTTCTGATGGATGTGTATCAGTTAAGTGCTGTAGCCATAGAAGAGCAGGAAGGGGAATGGGCTTGTGTCTCTGCAGACCATGGTTTTGTAGTGAGGAAGAAGATGACCCACTGTGAAGCCTTTCACTGTTAGTTAAGGGCTGGGAGAGCTATTCCATGGTGTTGCATTTCATTCTTATTGTGGCAAGCTGGAAATCACACATTGTCATCAATAAAACTTCCCCTAAAGTACTACATCCTTAGCAGGGCATTTATATGCTGGCCTCATCCTGAGTGGCAAAGAGGAACAGACCAAAGCACTGGTTGAGTTTAAGGAGGTGTAGAAGACCTCTGATTTGGTGATCTTGTTTCCACATGATATATATAGATAGATATAAAGCCCAATGCTTTGTTGTATTGAGAAATTGGGGGTTTATATCAATTTTATTGAAAAGTTTCAGTTGTATTGCCTTTGACAAAATTAAGGTAAAAAATTGCAGCTTTAAGGGAGCCACATTCAGTATTGACAAAAGTGGTGTGGTAAATCAGTTTGTAGGACAAAGGAATTATAGCTAAGAACTGGGAAAAGTAAAAACCTCAAAGACGAAAGTCAAGAGGACTTTGCTCTGAGTGACATTGAAATGGAGACAGTACTCAGTGACAGGGGCATACCAGAAAACCAGCATTTCAGTACAGCTAAATCAGCCATGTCTGTAAGAGTACAGGCTGTAAAAAGAATGAGGGGGTCTGCTTGAAAATGTGTTTCAGGAGTTCTACTGTGACCAGAAGGACTAATACAATCCCTAGGGAATACACTCGTGAAGGGTTGGAGAAATGATATTTCCGCATCTGGCATCTTGATGGGATCCTTGCAGCAGTTTCCAGGTCTAGCTGTTAGTGCTTCAGGGGAGCTGAGCATGTAGAGGGCAGCTGGGGAGGCCCACAAGAAAGGCTGAAGAGCTGGGAAGAGTTAAAGAAACTCTGCTGTGTTCCCACAGTGCCACACGCCTTGGTCTGTGAATTACGTGTAGCGGGAATTGAAATTTGGTGATGGAGAGCTCTTGGATCGTTAGGCTGAAGTATATAACGAGCTGATTACTGTGTGTAGACACTATAAATGTGTACCAGACTTACAGCAGAGGCTTTTACCAGGGAAGGTAATAAAGCAGTACAGCAGCTCATCAGCCTGTGG
This sequence comes from Pseudotriccus pelzelni, assembly GCA_035584735.1. NCBI lineage: Eukaryota > Metazoa > Chordata > Aves > Passeriformes > Tyrannidae > Pseudotriccus > Pseudotriccus pelzelni. The sequence continues at coordinate 9,223,125 of JAWMRA010000146.1, read as the reverse complement.
CTCTCCATCACTGTGGATTCTTCAGTCAAGGATTGGGCTTTACCCGATTCAAGATATGCTGCAGTTTGACCTCCTGCTATGGCTTGGGTAATGGAAGAGCTCAAACTGGCAGATCAGTAGGCCCTTCTGCCTCTGTCCTCTCCAAAAAACTGGATGCCCAGTGTTAAGCTCTGGAACCTGTACTTATATAAGCAACTTGATTTTCAAAATCTTTTCAAGGCAACAGAATCTGGGCCTTGGTGCATAGCCAGAGAGAAATTTTTGGTTTATAACTGTGAATTCCGTGTGGATGCTCCATTATTTAAAAGTACACAGTATAGAGGACCAGTACATGAGAGAAAATAGCCCAATTTGGGCTAAATGTCCTATTTCTAATAACAGGTCAAACAAGAATTTGTTTAAGATGTAGACCCCAGGGGACCTGGGGATTGTCTTACTCCAGAACAAAACAGGGCTCATGTACAATAGGGCTCATGTCCCAAATTCTCTCCTAGACCTCCAGTTTTGTTTGCTGCAAGCTAACTTTTAATAGCAGAAACTCTGGGAGATACACCTGCACGGCAAAGGTGTCATTTAATAATTTTTTGAGGGTTTTTTTCATAGAAGTAGTTATTGCAGTGCACTCCCTGCTATACAGTTATGCTAATATGAAAGTATCTTATATTTAAAAACACTTTCTTAGTGTGGTTTGTCTGTGCTTGTGTGTGAAGATTCTGAGGTAACATATAGTTTTAATAAACCCTTTCAATGATCTGAGTTTACACAAAACAAATATCAGATTATGCTTACTTTTTATGTGCCGGCTCTATTTCTGGTTTTATTTCTCTATAAATAAGGAGCCAAGTTCTAGTTACATATGCCTAAATGCCTGCAAAGAGGGATTTGATTCCAGAAGTTGTTGTTGTAATGCAGTTAGCTCTGATTTTCTGCTAGCAAATTCCATTTTGAATCATTTTAATGTAGGTTAGTAAAATAGACTGTGAGAGTTAGTTATTTGTAGTGTTCAGAAGAACCTGCTTGTTTCATCCATTCTGTATTTTATGGAGGAATAAGCCTAAAAATAAAGGGGTTTTTTTTAGCTATTCCCAAGGAAATGGAAGTGAATACTCTTGATTCTGCCTCTTACGAGGAAAAAGTAATATATAAATCTTGTGGTTTGCTCAGGAGCATGTAGTGCCTTATCTTGTTTAGTAAATCTCAAGTTTGGTCTGTATTACCTGAAAGATGAGTTCATAAATAGCTGTACATGTTCATTGCACTTGATGGTTTTGCCATCATCTGCAGCTTCAGGTGCTGAGATACCCCAATAACATGAAAAGAGATGCTCATTTATCTGTTCTTTCCTCACTTAGTTGCTTGACTTTTAATTGCTGCATTTTAGGCTGTGGTCTTTCTTAACATACAGTAGTGTTGTAAGTCTTTCCTGTGTCTGGAGACAACATGCTCTTCCCCCATTTCTGAGGTAAAGAGCCAAATTTTCAAAGGTATGGCAAATTGCCAGGCAAATCATTAAATCTGAACTTTGGTATTTTATCCAGGACTGCTAACAACCCAATTTTATTGGTTTCAAGTGAGCTTCGCCTAAAGTGAGTTGCAGCTTTTCCAATCAAACGATAGCAGAGCCATGGGCTTAATTTGAACAACTTGTGCTTTTGCCTGCAATGTGCTGTCAAAGGGTATTCAGACAAAAGGGCTAATTCATTACGACCAAGTTGTCTTTATTAAGAATAAATTAGAGCAATTATATTGTTACGCAGACCCAGAACATCCTACATCCGTTGCTGTATTGGCCATGAATTGTTTGATTTAATGGAGTTCTATCAGCCCAGAAAAGGAAGAACAAGTCAGTGACAAGGAACTAAAGCTTAATAATTATGTACAATCAAATGTTTAACAGGCTTGAAAGGGATTTCATTTAAGTATAACCTGCAGCTCCAACCATAAAAGCAATGGCTACTCAGCCCGATGCTCTTCAGGGACCTTCATAGCTGTCATTTAATTTGCTTCTTTCAGCACCACTCTCTGTTTTACTGGATTAGTTGTCAACATTTCCATGTGCTATTCAGAGAAGGGTTCACATGAGGAATTCGTAATGCTACTGTTAAAACATCTAAATGTCTCCAAAAAATCATAATGTTGTTTTAAATGTTGCAAAATGATGGGGTTGGGGGATTTGTCCTTTCCCAGGGACTTCAGCAAGGGTCCTGCACAGGGGCTCTGGTATCATTTAACTATTCTGGGATGACTGTCCTGTAAAAGGGAGTGAAATGTCAATGATTATTACATCAGCAGGAGAGAAAGTGAGAGGTACGAGGAAATACAATAAAAATGGAGCAGGGGTTGAAGGGAAGGAAGGAAAAAACTTTCGGGGGGGGTAGGGAAAAGAAAAGAAATGGCAGAAAGACAGGAGGAGATAAACACAAAGCTTTAGAAAGTCATCACCTATCACTGAGAAGAAAAGCAAAATGAAAAGGTTGTGGTGGAGAAGAAAGTGTCTTTTTTTAAAGAAAAAAAATAAAAAGGGAGATAATTAAGAAATGGCTCTACCTAGCATCCAAGCCCTGGAGAGCCGTCCTAAAACTGAAGTACATAAATAGGATACGTCACTTCTCCTGGCCATGTACTCAGATGTATGTTTTATTAAAGTCTGAATAATTTCCTCAGATTCCATTCAAACACCGGCATCTATGCTTGCCACTCCCTAAAACCTGGCAGGATAGCTTGGGTACCCGCAGCAGGTCCTGGCTCTTCTTCTCTTGCATATTTATTGGTAAATCTGTGTGACTTTCAGGTAATCAATACTGGGTGTAAGTAAAGCCACACATATCCTCAGGAATGCACGGTGCTGTGCCACAGGCAGGACAGCAGGTTCTGGGATGGCTGGGTTAGGTAGCTCTTCCTAAGGAGCACAGATTCTCTCTCCAGTTCTTCACCCTGAATCATGCAGTATTGTAGTTATTGTTGATTATTGGCTGTGAGGTTGAGCATATGGGCCTAAGAGAGTTCTAACTGATTTTGTTTTCTATTTAATTGTTATCCATCTGATACATACAACCAGGCAGCATAAGGCACTTGATTCTCTTCACCAGTCTCTTGTGTACAATACTGAAAGAATTCAAAACAGTGCATATTTTAGCTGTCCTTTAGAGATGAGTTATTGCTGTTTATGCTTCATGCAGAAGCTTGGAAACAGATTTCTGCATATATAAGATACTTTGCTTGGAAGTAAATGTTTAAAGCCACAGTTATGTGCGATGTAAATCTAAATTATTCTCCATTTGTTTAAATCTGAGATGAGTTTTTAATTAGCTATCAACAGGAAATCTGAAATGAATGAGGGAGATATTATGAACTTGGCTTTTAACTATTTCAAAATCATCTCTTGAGAAAAAATTCAAGATTCAGAGAAATGTCCTTCAAAGGGGATGTGCCCACAACCCTGGAAATATTTTGCGTAAGAGTTCATGAAACTCTCTGGAGTGCTCTCCTCACCTTGATTTAAACTGAGGATTCAGTGTCAAGGGTGAAATATTAATCTTGGAGAAGTGAGAGATAGAGCTAGGACTAATGGAATCAACATTTTACTTCACTGTTTGTGTATCCACAGGAACAACTGAGCAAATTCTGCTTTTGGACAGAGAGTCGGTCAGCACACACAGCCTGATCACTGTCTCATGTGCATATATTCATATATATATGCTGTGCCTCTGGAAAAGTTCTGCATTCATATGCTGGATTTCCACCATGAGGTTAACAACTGTCTTTTTTTTCCCCCTCTTCACTTAGGTGCAGATAGTGGTTAAGCAAACTGTATGGATAAATCACAAAAATATTTTCTGCCCCTCTGCCTTGGTAGGGAAAGTCACTGCAAAGCCTTTTTTTTCTTATGTACAGTATTGTGTTATCTGCGTCTTTTCCTCACTGTAATCTCTTTTTCTGTGTCACTTATTAAAAATTCTGACTTTCAAACAGCTACATAAATTTCTTTAAACATCTCCTGACTCAATAAAAAAGGGAGGAAGGGATTAAATTGAATGCTCAAGCTTCATTCCATCGTCTCACAAAAGTGTTCAGATAAACTATGAAATAAATCTTTCTGTCCTGTCAGGTCATTTCAATAGCTCTGATATTATTTATGGTCTCATCTGTATAATCCTCACTCAGAAGTAATCGCAAAGTTGCCCTCAGTCAGCTCGCATGATCTTTAGAAGTGGAAAGTGCAAATGCTTTTGCTTAACTTCAGCTCAGATAAGGGACAGGGATCAAGCAGCAGGAGTGTGCGGTTATTCTCAAATGGTAATAATGTTCAATGAAATGAACAATTCTGGAGATGATTCACCCCATTTCAGTTCTGTAGTAACAAAGCTGTAAGTGGGCTGCTGCTGCACGAGCTTTTCTGGAACAGGATTCTATGATTTACGTTGTAATTGTGATGCTGTGAGAAAAGAGACCCACTGGGGATGTCTGGCTCACATTCTGCTTTGAGCTGCAAGATTCCGAGTAGTTTGAGGAAGGGGATATGGATTTGGTTGGTTTTTGCTGTATGGGCAAGTTGGTTTTTTTGAGAGAGAGAGAATTCTGGAGAAGTTCAGAGTCGAAAGGAGAAGGACAGCTTCCAAAACCTGGTCTGTTTGTTTTTGACCTTCACTGTTGCTGACTCCTAGCCCACACTTGGGTTTAACCAGAGGCCATTTTTTGATTTTTAAACCAAAGGGTGTAGACCCTCCATGCACCCAGGGGGAAGTCCATGCCAAAATCCACTCACACATCCTGCTGCCCATTGTCCCTTCCCCTGCAGGCTTCATGTCAGAGGCAGCATTGGGTAAGGGCTCAACTCTCAGCTGCAAAGATGGGAGTTTTAAAAGTAAATGTCTGGCTATAAAGGAATTTTTGGAAAACTACTGGCGTATGATCTGTGCCACAGCACATCAATATACCACAGGAGAGGAGCTTGCAAACAGCATTGCACACTGTGCTGAATGCTCTCACTCTCCCTTTGAGTAGGTTTTGAAGAGCTCCTGGTGGAAGACAGTTATATTGGCTTTTTTTTTTTTTCAAGTCTTTAATGGCTTGAGAAACATGGTTTAGAGAATTGGACTATTACTCCTTAAATTATGTGTACTAAGATTATCTGAATTTCTAAATAAAGACCTCAGGTTTTTTCAATGCCCCATTACATAACTCAGCATCACTGAGTTCAATACTATAGCAGTATGAGAATAAGCACTGTCTTTTAAAATAAGGCTTTGCTACAGGTAATGGTTGGAAAATAGATATGTTCCTCTTCTGGGCTAGTGAATACTCATACTTACAGCAGATATTCTTCTCCGTGCCCAAGAGAATTATTATTGGCTGCTGCATGAAAGACTTTCATTGTTTTTAAATGTAGAAGTCTTTCCTACAAATACTTTAAAAATCAATCTCATCACATCTCTTTCATTCATTTAGAACACTGCTAGGCAGCTTTTCTGCAGGTATTTGCTAATTTTTTTTTCAGTTGTCCCAGTTTGGTTCTATCCGAAAATCTTTCAGTTTGCTGTCATCCCATACATTGTGCTGCTGTCATGGTTCTGACCGGCTGAGACGCCACGGTGCCTAACCCTGTTATGCTCCATAAAGGCAGAAGTTAGAATCCCTCAGCATAATCTTAGCCACTAACTCTTTTCTAAGCCCTTTACAAACAGGCACAATATCATTTGTCATGTATATTACACTCCGACAGATCATGAAAGAGAGATATCTCTTGTACTGTCATAATTTAAACTGCAGTTTTATTTTCCTAGACAATAATAGGAAGGTGGTGTTGAACACATGGAGTGCTTATAAGTTTCTCTTTAGTGGGTTTGGTAACACACAGATTTATTAGGGCAAATCTTGGATGTTAGTTACTTGGTGATATCCTAGTTTGCATCATTCTGTTTTAAAAATGCAGTTCCCTGTTTTGCCATAGAGTAAGTCAGATCCTGCCCCTGTTACTCTGGCAGAGTCCCACAGTATTATGCTTAAAAAGATCATGCACATGCCAAAAAATGCAGGTAGGTTAGGGGGTGGATGGATGCAGCTCTGTGCAGGAACCTGCCAGCTGTTAGGGATTTTGAGGGCATGCTGGTGCCCTGCCTGCTCAGGCATGACCTATTTCTCACTGAGCACCTCTCTACTTTTGCAGTTCACACCCCTTGCTGAAGAAAAGACAGTCCTTTTGGCAACAGTGGGGCTCAGGTCAACTGTTGGGTTATGGCGACATGAGTCAGAATTTTGTCCTCTGAATAAAAAGCTCATCCTTTATTTCAAAACTAAGTGGAAACTTTGAGTATGCCCAGCTGCCACCCCTCATTTAACTTCTTCTCCCATTTTCTTCACAGTGACTGTTAATTGCATAGTTCCTGTTCTCTTCTCTGGCATCTATTTTCCAGTGTTTTGCATGAAAGTGGTAGATAATGCGGTATGTGTGTCTCCGTGGAGATTTGGCACTTCAGAGAGCAGAATTGCAAAGAGATTTGGTGATAATCCATATTGGTTTGAATAGTTTATGACATTGGTAAAAATAGATGTTATGTTTTCATAGAAAATTGCTGCAGGTTTCAAGCAAGTGTTGAATTTCTAACCGTCCTTTGCAAACTCTAAGGAGTTGTCTTGGGGGAGGGAATAATTACTTCATGGCACTGATTTTTATTTTTTTTAATGTTATGTATATTTTAAGATCACAGAGCAGCATTGATGGTGTCAGTGTTAGTGAGATGAGGCCACTCTGAAGAAAGGAGCCCCAGTTCAGTCAGTTAAGAAACACCTGCAGCTCAGCAGTCATTTCAGGTTGCAAAAATCACATCCCAATGCAGTGGTTTCTCTTGGGCACAGTTTTGCTGCCCATAAGAAGATGAGAAAATCTTTGGACCCAAATTCAAAGCATTTAGTTGGAGCCAGGACATAACTGCTGCACTGCTGTTGCTGTGCCCTTGCTGCCAAGGGTGGTGTGGTAGAGCTGAGAGTCCTGGTAAGGACCTGGCCCATATCTTTGGCTTGGAACAGCTGGATCCACAGACGATGGAATTCCTTGGAGAAGGCGGTGATAGCTCTCTCAAACTGTCTTTGAATCATGTGCAACATCTGACAATGGCTTCTTGGAAAAGGCACAGAAAAAACATGTGAACTTAGACGTGCAGCCAATTCGCAGGATAATTGTGCCTGTGTCTTGGCTGCTGTATTTTATTAGCCTGCAGGATCAAAGAAGACTGAATGCTAACTGACTTTCAAGGAATCGACTATATCAGTCATTAGCTACTGGTGACATTGATGTTCCAGCAAGCTGATGTGACAAGTAGCTAAGTTCTGGCTATAATGAGAAAAGACAAAGGCAAACTGATGTGTCACTTTGATCTCCTTTTAACAAGGTGCAAAATGCTTGCAGATCAGACACACCACAGTGCCTTTAAGTATTTATCTTAATGTGAAATCTATGGAAGTCATCAGTACCATTAGTTGAGAAAGATAGAGATGTCTTTTTGACTTAATTCAAAGGGAGATTTTGATGTTTTAGGTATTTGAGAACTATACTCAAACTGATAAAGCCTAAGTTCAGACCCTCCTTGTAATGAGGGGCTGAGATAAAGACAGTCTTTTCCTATGCACTCTGCCATGCCATCACACTGTGAGAAGGCTACAGGTTAAAGTAGCACCCTGCACCCAATGAATAAAGGCTGGGGGAGAGAGAGACAAACAGACAGACAGTACTTATATAAAACCTCTACCTTCTCCATACAAGGGACTCCTGCTTCCATGCTTCTCATGGCTTTGTGGAGTGGGCAGGTCTTGACTTTGGTTTTCCAGTAGTGGTTATAGCCAGAATACCAAAGATCTAGGCTAAAATATCCCAACTTATGAACACATGAAAATGTATAGGGGGATTGCATCTGTGGCCGACTGTGAGAATAAACAACCTGTTTGGGTTTAGAGGCTGCCTTAGCCACAGCAGATACTTGAATAAGAAGAGATATTACTGGTTTTTTCTTTGTTGTTTTTTTTTTTTTTAAATCCTAGCCATACCCACTGCATTAAAATATGTGTTAAAGATAATGTCTAATTTCTAATATTAATGCACTACAGAAAACTGGCATCATATTTTGCTGTATTCCTTGCACCAAAATAGACTCCCTTCAACATTAAAGTGGTAATCTCAGAGGTATTTGTTATTTCCAAAGAATTAGTGATCATTTAGTCAGCTAACAGCCCAAGGCAAAGCAGAAGGGTTTAACATTGTGCCAAGTGGTAGCTTCTTGTAGGAATGACTGCTTTCAAAGAATTAGCATTATGCAAAATGCTTTCAGGATGTGCCAGTCAGCTCAGTGGTTTATGGTTCTAACAGTCTGCTTGTTTTTCAAATCATTTACCCTGATGATTTAGATGCTGCAAGTTACATTTACAAATCTAATCACTGCTTATAAATGAACCAGTAATTATCCAACCAGTAAGTATATGAGCTTACTCTCAATAAAAAGAAAAAACAAAACCAAAAACAAACAAAAAAACCCCAAACCAAACAAATAATCCAAACCAAACAACAAAAAACAAAACAAAAATAAACAAACAAACAACAAAAAAACCAACCAAACAAAAAAAACCAAAACCCAGAGATGCGTGTGGTTGATGTTAGAAAGCATGCCTGAGGACTGAGTCCTGGAGATAAACCAAGCCTCTTGGGTAGATTTTTTGGAAAGCTGATCTAACTTAGAGTCCAATGCTTTCACTGAGAGCAGCAGAAGTTACTTGTGTGCATTTTTGTGGGTAGTGCCAGGACTGTTACAGAACATGTTGATGTTTTTTATTCAGACAAAACTTTTAAAGCTTAAAGGTTTTAAAGCTTAGCAATCCCATTCTGAAACACCTGTTTCAATATATAGCAGCCTCACTGGGAACACTATATCTGGAGAATATCTTCAGACCTTGGAAGTTTAAGACAGACACTGTTCAGAAGTACTGAGGCTGCCTGATTCAGAGCACTACTTTTACTCGGAGAACACCAGCTTATTTCACATGAATACAGTGTTATATCATTTATTATCTGCCTTTATCTGAAGACTGAAAATGGAATATTGCTTGTGCTGTCAGGTAACAGTTTAAAACATGACTTACCCACCCGAGAACTATTTCTTTTTGTCTGCTAAAGCCCAGTTTTATGTGACTCCTGTGGTCCAGATTCACATTTTGTTAATGGAAATGACAATCACTTCATAGTTTTCCCCCGTGTTCTGTGGTTTGGGTTTTATTGGTGTTTTTTCTGGTCTCCACAAATGTGGTATGGACAGTTGGTGTAAAATCTATGCTATCAACGCATTTTCACTGATAGCAAAGAAAACATATCATACATTCATAGCTGTCTGAGTTGAAGTCTACATTCGGCATTTGCAAACCAGGACAAATTCATTACTTTAAATTTGTTAAACTTGTTTACGATGTATAAGGGCAGCAGAACCAGTTTTATGGAACATGACTCATTTCCTCAGCCCTCAGCCTTGGGAACAAGAGTGTATCCTGGCTCATTTGACAGGACAAGGACTGTCCAGCATGACCTGACAGTAATAAATATCCTCCCATCCCCCCACCACAGAGCTGGAATGAGTCCTGGACTGTTTTCTTCCATATGTGACTGAACAACATGAAATCTTGTTACTGGACCTGTCCAACTCTAGCGTAGCTGGCATGTGCACTGTGGGTCTTCATCTTCACTAAATGGTGCTAAAAAGTGGTAGTAGAATTTCTGCTTTATAAGCTCAGCTCGCACTGTTTTCTTATTAAGGTTGTTGGACACTCTCCACTATAAAGCATTGTTTTTATTTGTCTTTGTTTAATTTGGATAAAATATAACCTTTGAACTTAAATTATTCGTTCTGTGGGACTGTTCCTCGGACAAGCAATTAATTTAAATCCAGTCAACTCAGATCAATCTGGGAACAAAGCAAAATGACATATTCTTTTTAACTAGGGCTTTGTAAAAAAAACTTGCTATTTCAGAAAGAAAGTTATCACAGGTTTCAGGAATGTATTATTTGGCATTGCCTAGAAAATCTGTTCAATTTGACCAAAACCTTCACAGTGCAGATGAACATCCAGCCTCTCACAGGTGCTGTGTTTGTTGTCATTATTTAGGGCTTTCCTATATGGACACAGAGTTGGATCCAGCTGGCCAGGCAGACACCGGCTGTGCTCTGGGGCACAGACAGCTCTGTTTGTCCAGCCTCCACATCACCTGGAGGAGAAAATAGGTTTTTAAACATTTGCTTTCACTCTGTCTATAGAAAAGTACTTCATCCTGTCATCTGACCTTTGGAGAGGATAGAAAACAGTGTGAGGTGACATTTGTCTCACCAGTGGGTCTGTTGTCTGGAGCCAAATCAAGATCCCTCTTATAGATTAGGGCAAACTTGGGGATGTTCCTTCTTTGCTGTTGTGAATTTGCTGAATCCCACTAGTGTCTGTGTAGTGCTAAGAAAGTATGTGGAGGGTTCCCACTGGCCACATAAATAGAATTTTTGTGTTGAGGAAATGGGCTTGTCTTCATTTAGGGGGAGATAAATCAGCTTAAAAATAGCCTTGAAGTGGAAAAGGGCCAAAAGCCAAAAAAAAAACGTTTCAAAGCCGGATTGAGGGCAGACGGTCTTGTATTTGTTTAGTTGAACAAATTTCACAGCTACACAGTAGTTGTTAATCCTGAGCTGGATTATCTGTTTTTCCAAAAGCACTCGTTTTGTGGCTGCTGCTCACAGCTGCATCCTGACCCTGGCTCTGCTCCACCGCGGGTATCGCAGTGCCACAGCCTCGCCTCGCCCAGAAACACCTCCCAGGCAGGAAGGAGCCTGTCCAGCAGTGCAGGGCAGAGTGGTCCATTTTCCCTTCCCAGTAAATGCTGATCGTTATCCTGGGTCAGAGTTGTCTGCAAACTTCAGGATGACATTTGCTACGCAGTTATTCTTCCTCCAGCTTTTTCAACTGAAATAGGTTTCACAACAGTTCAGTGGTTTGTATTTGAAACTTTCTTATTGCTGTGGCAAGAGCTGATGTCTTCATTGTATTATTAATCTTAGATATTTCCTGTGTGCAAATGCATCATTTAATTTAAATGTCTAAGACTCTCATTTAGAAGCACTAAAATTTTATATGGCATCAGTCTTCCTTGCATTTTTACCTTTTAAATATTAGTTGAGTCCTATATGAGCAATTTTTTTTTTCTCATCTTTTTGTTGATTTCAAGTCAGGTCATAATCACCATAGGGTTTTGTCTTTACAAAGTAGATACTTTTCATTTGGCTGAAGCTGGGATGTCTCAAAAAAACTGTTTATTATCACTCCAAAACTATTGTGCATTAATACAGAGAGTTCTGCCTCCATCGTTGAAGGGAATAACAATAACAGTGTGAAGCAGCTCAGCTAAAAAAGAAATTGAATTAAAGAAAAATGCGGCTGTAGACATCCAGGAGCTGATTCAGCTTATGTATCAGAAGTCAGTGCTAATACACTCCTTGGGTAGGAATTGGTTTTAACTAATGGTAGTAAAAGAAAAGACAGGACTTGTGGAGTGGGGAAAAAAAATTACAGACTGTTATCAGAGAAACTCAAAGGCTGAGAGGGATGGGATTTTCAATGCAAATCCAATTGCTGTATAAGTATGAATATCCCTGATTTTTCACTGGAAGCCAGAGAGTCTTCAGATTGCATAGGTGCTTTTTGAAAATCCTCTTATAGGATGCTTACGTGGAATTCAATAGCATCTTCCCTGCAAACTGTATTTTTTATTTCTTGCAATTTAATAGAGTAAGAAAATATCTTACAGCAGAGCAGCTCAACAGTGCAGGGGTCGGGTCCCACATCTCCCCTGCCCAGCCAAAATGGAGCTCTGGGGCTGCGGTGCCCCAGAGCAGTCCCTGATGTTGTAATTCACCATGCAGAAGTGAGCCTAAAACGGTGGCAAACGAGCAGAGCTGCCCCAGCTCCATGACTGCTCTGAGCAGTCTGGCAGTGTCACTGAATTTAGGGAGGAACATTAGCTGAGATACTGATGCACGTGGTGACAGCTGTGCTGCCCTCAGCGCTGCTCTGTGTGGTGCTTCACACATCTCTGCGTGCTACTGGGTACAGTCTGCCCCCTCTGCACCCAAAATGTGTGCAAGTCAAGGCCTTTTTGAATGTTTTGGCTACAGATAATCCCTGTGGTGGAGAGCTACAGCTCCATTCCGGTAGTTAGTTGATTTGGTTTGTGTTTAAATGTTGACAAATATTTGGAATAAATCTTCTTTTTTGCTCCTTAATAGGTAACTTTTAGTGAGACCTAAGAAATCTCCTAATTATGATATTTGTGTATGTGCACCTAGATTTGTACAGTGGTGACATCTGCTCTTGCCTAATCAGCTTCTGAAAAAAACAATAGCAATAATCACAGAAAATGGATTTAGGAAATCTGTAATTAAATCTGCCAAGTGTCAAGTTTTTTTATAGAACTTTCACTCTCTGGCTGTAGGCTTTGTCTTGTTCTTACAACAAAATTAATCATAACCTGGGGCGGAATTATACATTACATTTGCTTTACTCTGCTCAGACCTATTGACTGAGGAAGTACTTCCGTTCTGCTCAAAGTCAAACATATTTTTTACTGAGATTCAAAAGCCTTCCCTTTGAGTCTGCGTGCTGCTGTTCACCCACAGTCTCAGCCACATTGTAAAGATCGAGGGGAAACCTAGTGTACAGCTGCTGAATATTATACATTTTCCTTCTGGAGGAAGAATGTTAGTTTTTTTTTAAAAGAGGACATTTCTGTGTTAAAGCCTTATTCGTAGTATTTAACAGTTCTACAGTGAGTTTGGATCTGCAAGCACTGCCATGGTGCAAATAAGTATTTCAGTGCTAGCAGTGTCCTGAGAGCCTCACACAGGGCTGGGATATCAGCAGGGTATGGCAAACACAGAGACAGAGAATCTGCTGCCCTCTCCATTTTCTGGGAGAGGCATAGAAGTTTTGGATACGAGGCATTACTGGGCTCTACATCTGTTTTTCCCAAGCTCCTATACTTTGGAACAAGGCCTTCCCAGTTCTTGGTGTTAGTGTGTGATGCTGCCTTTTTTTATACAGGAGGAAGTTGGGTTTAAAAGCCTTGGTTTTAAAAATAGTTTCTGGGCAGGCCTGACACTGGTGTCACCTAGCTCGTTTGTCCCCAGGCGTTAAATCTGTGCAGAGGGCAAAAATAAATAAATAATCAGAGTCTTTCTGAACTATAAATGTAACCAGCAAATAGATAAGAGTTCAGTGTCCTATAATAGGATGTCTTTTCGCTGACTAGCAGAAAGGGAGTGACTCAGCCTGACTGTGTACACACACTGAAATAGACTTTTTCAAGTTTGGAGACAAAGGCCTTTACATGCATTTATAAAATTGCCTTTAAAATGCTTGTGAATGAGTTAATCACACAGCCATCTGATTAGACATGAACAGCCTCCCTATTTTTTATGCGATTAGGTCATCCCAAGAGAATCAAAAAACAAAATAGACGCAGATGTGTCATCCAAGGGTGACTAATAAAATGTAGTTGAAAACAGTGCAATTAGGAAAATAGTTCAAGTAGGAAATATTCAAACCGATTTCTCAACTCTGTGTCCTTCATCTGCCCCACCAGAGCTTGCCCTTCAGGAAGTTGATAGAAAAAGTTCCCCTTGACTTGCACAGGTCCAGGCAGGTCCCTGCTTTCTGCTTGCTCCTCTTCATTTCCTCCTTAGGGCTGTCTCCAGCTCTGCAGTGGCATTTTGAACAACTGAGCCTCTCAGAGTCTCTCCACTATCACATGAAGGTTGTACTTTCCCATGAGCTCGCTGAAGTGGGAACTGCTGCAGTGGAGATTTGGGAGAGATTGAAGGACACTCAAAATCTTGAAAACTATAGAAATGGCACAACTGGCGCTGCTATAAACGTGTGTCTCAGTAGCATGAGCAAGCACAGATCAATGACCTTGTAGTTCTCCAGAGTGGTTTTGTGCCCACTGTTTAACAGTGACTCCAGTCCTGACTTGATCTTTGCTCCCCACAGCTCAGCCTTCCTGAAGTTCAACAGCATCATAGAATATCCTGAGTTGGAAGCGACCCAGAAGGATCATCACAGTCCAACTCCTGGCCCTGCACAAAACAGTCCTGAAAATCACACCATGTGCCCATTCTCCTGTCACTCTCCTGCCCAATCTCCAAGCCCCATTCTCCTGCCACACTGTCCTTCCTTAGCTTGCCTCCCTCCTCTTCAGAGTGAAGTGAAAGGCAACCAGTGGTCAGCTTGCTGGGAGGATGCTTCATCAGACCTTCACAGGCTTTACCCCATCATTTAGCACATTTCACTGTTTAAAAGACAAGGAGAACATACAGCAAACAGGCCAGGTGGATCAGAGTCAAGAGGTACATGTACACAGAGGGCACTTAAGCATTTTTTAAAGTACAATGCAGGAGGATCTGAACCTTCTTACTTGCAGGCTTTCATCTTACGCTAAACTCCAGCAATGTGAAGTTTTTGATAAGCTGGCATCACTGTCTAGATACTTGTAACCTACTAAATAGGCTTTCGATTACAAGCTCAGAGAGCGAGAGAGAGATGTCAAAAGAAACTTGATCTTTATAGTTTTCCTGCAGCTTTAATTGTGAATGGCACCTAATCTCTAGCAGTCATCTGTCAGATGCAATGCTGGGAAAGGAAAAAGCCCCTAGACAGCTGAGAATTAAAAAGAAACACTTGATTGCTGGTGTAATCTTTGAGGTGTCTTTGCAGTCCTAAGAACCTTGTTTTACAGCTGTCAGCTTTAAAGAATGAATGTCATCTTTCCCAAGCCTCTTTTTCTAGTGGTGGCAGTTGTCTGGGGAGATAAAAACTATACCAACTGACACAGTTGTTGGTATGAAGGAGCTTTCAATGGCTCTCTCACCAGTGCTGTAATAAAATGAAGAAGTACTGAATCCAAGGTATCTTGTAGCAGATTTCCAGGGTGTAAAAAAGCTGCACAGAGTAAGTCAGGCATGTGCTAAAATTTTTTACAGTTTAAAAAATGATGGTGGAGGAAGAGGTGAATAGGTAACTAGCTGGCTGCTACCTTGCAGTATGTCTTTGTGCTAGTGAAAGCCCTAAACCAGGTCTGATTATTCTGAAAATGTTATGAATACTGTTTTGGAGCAGCTTACCAGATCTGGGTGGTTCTAATGTGGAAATACTGGGTACTTGTACTGCTGAGCACTTTTATGCGTTCATTCTAACATATCCAGAGGGACTCCCTGACAGGAAAAGTACTTCCCTGCTCAGCAGAAGTTGTTAGTACATATTTAACTTCTCTCCTCAAATTGATTTAAAATCAGGTGCACTCAGTTGCTTTAACGGGAAGGACTAACTGGGTGCCTGGTGTTTTACTCAGTGTTGGGCTGTGTCAGCCACATGGTGTTTGGCAATGTACATTAGTGATTTAGACATCTGTAGGAAAAATCAATGGAACACCAAGTATTAATTCATTCAGGTACTTTAACAAACGTACCCTGGAGTTTTTCAATATGCTCGATTTTGCTGTGATGAATCTTAGAATTAGGCTGACCCAAACCTTAAAAGAGTTATTAATAGCAATGCATTAATATTATGTGCATAATCGGGGTTTCCTTAATTTAAATTTATGTTAATGTAAATGAATTTTTACCATGCAGGCTGATGGCACTCCATAATTCCAGTTTGTCCATGTAGTGTGTCACTGTTTTGCAAATTACACATTCTGGCATATTGAGTTTTGATGCTGACAAAATTTATCTCAAAAGCATTGAGGTGTGCTGTATGTAATTAAATGAATAAGGAGAGAAGAAACCTTCCTGGCTTTTTCTTATTTTCTAACATCTTTTCTACTTTTTGGAAGTCGGATTTAAGTTCTTATTTTTCAAAAGGTGACTATGAATTCTTTTCTTGCCAGGAATGTAAAAGTAATGGGTTCAGGTCTTAAACATTTGTTCTCCTGTCAAGAGCAGCTCCTCTAAAATCATTCCCCCTAGAGAAAAATATGAACAATCTTAAAGAAGAAATCTGTAGGCGGAAGAGAGCTGCTAAATAAGTAGTCCTAAGAAAGAGAAACGGTGAGCTGCAGCCTTCAACAGCTAGAAAAAAATATATCTTATATAGACACTAACTGTGGTTTACTATTCAAAGAGCTGGAGGCAGAAGGGAGCTAAGGCTATAGAAAAATTATCTCCTCAGAGATAGAGTCTGTAGGATTTAGACTATTGCCAGAGTTTAAGGGGAAACTGAAAAATCTCACGTTTGATTCAGAAGCTGCTGAAAAGAAAAAAAAAGATAGTTTTGGATGTAGAGTCTTTTCAAGAACTCATTTGTTGACAACCCACTATTCTTGGGAATTAGGCACTGACCCCTTCCTGACAGACTAAGGGTGGACTTGATCTGATCCTAAGGGCATTTAAAATAAACCCTTTAGCTGGTGCAGGACCACATCATGAAGGCAGCACAGTCAGTCATTCTACATTTGCTTCCCTTGGCTGAAGCGAAACTAAAATCCAATTAGTCTACTAGGCCAGGTGACACTTTCCTGATGTCTCCACGTGTGCTCCAGAGCACAGCATGTTGGAGAGTCATGGGCTGTGCTTACATGAACAGGGCTGAGGAGGTAAAATCAGAGGCTGGACATCAGTAGTTCTGCATCAACAGGAATTCAGGTGCTATTTGTGATCTTCTGTGTGAATGTGGCGCCTTAACAGAGAACAGAGCCCTGGTGATGCTGCGATGTAATTAGAGAGGTGGCTCAAAAGTGCTTCAGCACACTAATGACAAATCCTCTAATTGCTGAATTCATCTTCCCGGGTGACCAGTAAGGCAGTTTCAGATGGCACATTACAAGTTACCCCCCAAAAAAACAGGCTGTTAAGTAAGAGAAAAACAACTTGCAAAATGCCACAGACAATAAACCCCTTATTTCAGAAGCAAAAAGAGGTTAGGAGTTGATGTGTTCACTTGGAAGCTAAGCCAGTGAGGATTTGCATGTCCAAATAAAAATAAATTAAAAATAGCAGAACGTTTAAAAGAAGCTTATTTCTGTAATATGTAAAATGTTAAGCACAGATTTACAAGCATAAATAAAAACTAAAGTCACAAAATGGGTAGAGACATTATACCAGCAACATTAAATAGATGAAATAGCAGCAGTCAATTTAATAAATAGTTTTCCTTTGCTACCTCTGAAGCCAAAGAACTTGTACTGCTTTAGGGACATGTTTGAAAAGAACTCAGAGAAATATCTGCTCTGCCTTTCTGCCACTGCCAAAAGGCACTATCTGAGGTTACAGCACCAAACTGCTTTTCACTGTTGCCCTGGCCATTGCGCACATAGCAAAATTCAACTTGTAAAGGGCAGCAAAAATGATGAGGCAAACGTGATGGCAGCAGCCGGGGAATTCATCCTGCTGAAATCAATGGCTGTTTGAATTATAGTTGCTAAATTAATCTGCCTACTCCGGGAATTTCTGAAACTTGCTTTCTTTAGTCCAACTCCATTTTTAACCATCTAGGTGCTGGTTTGCCACCCTAATTCCTCCAGGGGAAAAATAACATCCCATCATTACTTGGGGGTGGTGGAAGCAGCAATCATTTTGTAGCTCTGCAGGGACATCTGTTGTATCAGCTCAGACTGTGAGTTAGTGCCAGCAAAAAAGCTCAGGTCAAATCCTCTTGTTCTGTTCTGGTAAAACCAGCGTGGAATGCTAGTTCTGATTATCACCTATTTTCAAACCGAATTTTTTTTTTTTTCACCCTCAAGTACTGGACACTGACAATTTCCAGTTATCTGGAAATCACATCATTGTGTGGTTTTACAGGGAGAACAGTACAACAGCTAAGGAGGGACTGGGAGCAGAGTACTGGTGATGTTTATGATGCGTTGGGCAACCTGTGAGGGCTTTGCTGCAAGGAGAGCCAGTAAAACTTAACATTTTAAGGCTCATTTCGGCAAAGGTTGTGCTGAAGTCCATTGCCGAAAACTTGAGCATATGCTTATGTCCCTTGGTAGGCAGTAAGTCTGAGTCTTCTTTCCGTTGCTTCCTGCAAGCACTTTTGTGCTTTGCCAAATAGAGCTGGAGAGGTATTTGAGGCCTTGAAAACAAAACACCTTCCCCTCCAGCCAGGGCCGTGAGACATCATTTAGGATTTCCCCTACTGCTACTAATCCTTCAGTGGGCTGTTTTGCTGAGGTCCCTGTGGGTGCTGAGGTGTGTACACCTACAAGGAAGGGATGTCCTGCAGAAGAGTCTGGCCATGTTAACTTCATGGAAATAGAAGCTCTGTCTGGCACCATCAGCCAAACAAACCCACAGCTTTTCAGGGCTGTGACCTTCCCATCACACAAGAAGAGCTTCCACTGCTTATGGTTAAGCTTTAACATGGGGAATAACTCCTTTATTGTTGCGGTTTCCTTAATGATTATGTGTTTTCCATTTCTGAATCCTTCCATTACACTGGAGGCCAGATTGGATGATATTTGTGATGACTCATTTCAGCACTTATAAATCTATTAATTCATTTAATGAACTGCAGGCAAACCTCTTGTTTGGAAACTCGTTCCTATGAAAATAAACTTGGCTTTTTTTCTTTTTTCTTTTTACAGTTTCACTAGAAATCCGTATTTTTAAACAAATACCATCCTGCTTTTCAAAAACTCATATTCTAAGTTTGCTTTGACAGAGAGAATCTGCAGGTGCCTGCAGTACCTTGTATTGAAGGAGTACCTCTCCATTTAGAGGGCTATGTCATGTTTCATGTAGAGTGCTCTTCATTTTACTTAAATAAACTATAGCTTTGGTTTCTGTAACAAGAGGTTAATTCTGCTCTGCTTGAGGGAGAAAGGAAGACATCTTAAGTTAGTACAGAGCATCATCAATGACAGTTCTCGACATCTGATTGAGTTGTCCCAGTAGTAAGCGAGGACCAGGACTACAAGAGTTTATGATTCAGGAGCTGTGTGGAGTAGAGTCACTCTCAGATGCTAAAATGACAAGTGTGCCGTGAGAGACCAAACCTCGTCAGGTCCTGTGGTGGTGTCCTCAGTGACACCCTTCCTGTGCACATAAGGTGTGAGGGATTTCCATCTGGCACATGCTGTTGTCCTGCCAGAGCTTCTGAATCACTGAAATGCAGTTTGGGGAGCTGGCATGGGACTTGTTAAGCTCATTCAGGCACTTCACCCAGGGGAATGTAAGCACTCCTAGGGGATTTTGTGGCAAAACACGTGCTGCAGTAGTCCTGGGGTGGGGAAGCAATGCCATACTGCTGCTAATGCAGGGAGTCTGCTTGCCAGCAGCTGGCATGGGCAGAGGAAGGTCTAAGGCATGTGTGAGCAGCTCCCCTCTTCAGCTTTTATGCATAATAATAAGGTAAAATGAGTAAGCAAACTCTCAGCTTATTTTACAGATAACATTAGAGCATGGTTTTTGTTGCAGAGACAATGCTGTTTCATTTAATTTCTTCTCTGCTTTTGCAGTGCCTCATTTAAAACGAGGGGATGTTTTCTATTTCAAAACCTGTTCCAAGATCTGCCTGTTTTTCTCTTGTGTAAAATCACCTCTAAGTCCATAAGGGTTTCATTGGAAAAACTAAAATTGTTCAAGAGAGGTGATTTAGGGACATGCCTTCCCATTTACAAAAGCAACAAGGATACAAGTTTAAAGGGTTCCCAACACAGTGAGATGCTACAGAATATATATACAGACACAAGTCTTTGTTTTCATATCCTTTATTGTGTTTGCCACAGCCAGGCTACTCAGGTATCTTGAAGTGCTGAAGCAGGTTTTTCCAATATAAATTGTTGAGCTTTTAGGCTTGGGATATCCCTCTTTTCTACAGTGGCATACTGTGGATTTTGTCCACACTTGGCAATATCATGTCTGTTGCTGACAATGGAGCCAATCTAGAGTAGTATTGCAAGTCACCTGGCATGCTAAAAGTGAATTGAGTAGCTTTAGGAAGGCCTTAAAGGGCTCCTAAGCAAATCTAAATCCGCTCCAGAGAAGAGTGTGAAATTGCCAATGAGAAATTGTGGGAAATATCACCAGGGAGGACCTAATAATACTAAATGAGCTGTACTTTGCAGCATAAAATTAAAAGTTTAAAATATAACTTGTCCTTTCAGTAGCAGTGATGGCAGACCATCTTCATGTCTGAGCATTGTCAACAGTGTGGCTACCTGTGAGTAGCATATTTGTCACTAGTGCAAGTGTGTCCCCATTGCTGGCAGTGCAGTGTTTGATGATTAAAGGAAACTATTATGTCTGTTTAACACTTGCAAAACGTCCACATTCATGGATAAATCTGTTTGCTCTAAGGTAAGGAAAAAAGGGAATATCATTGTATTTTGATCCTCTATATTAGAGCTTATCCTGGCGCTCTGAGGCTGGGCCCAAGAACTTGTGCCTGTGCAATACTTATTCTCCAAAGGCATCCTCCAGCTGAAAAGTAAAGAAATAGAGAACTCAATATATTGCTTGGCTCAGCGTTCAAAAGCAATGCCTTGTTTCCCAAATGAATTTGTCTGGCTTCAGTTCCCAGCCATCAGTTCTTCTAGTGTAATTTCCCTGCTGGACAAGAGAGACTCTAAGTACCCAGTGTTTGTTTGTTTTCTCCCCGGGAAAGTGCTCACACTGTATAAACCAGTCACTTGTCAATCTTCTCTTTTATAAACTAAATGTATTGAGACTTCTGTAGTCTCTCGCTATGTGGATTTTTTCATATAGTCCCTGTACTCAAGGTTTTGGGGCTGTTTTCTGTGTTCTCTCCTACATTTTTTTCTAAGACTTGAACACACTGTGTGCTAACCCAGGGTTTCACAAGTACTGCGTACACTTCTCTGCTTCTTGTTACCTTTTGGTATTCAAAGTTAAGGAGCAAGTTACCATTTTCATACAGCTAGGATAATACTAGGAGCTGGTGGGTATGTATAGATATGTGTGTAATGTAATGCAGATCCTTTCTCGTATCACAGAGGCATTCCCCTTCCTGCAAGTAGATTTGAGTTTCTTATTTCCAAAGTCCTTGCACTTGACTAAATTAAAATTTACTTAGTTTGACTGGGCCCAGCTCGTCAATGATCCCTATCATTTTCACTGGCTTGACCTCCTCATGATGGGTCACTGAGCCACAACTTGTTACCTGCAAATCTGTCAGCACGTGATCTTGTGTTTGCTTCCAGGTCACTGACGAAAACTTTAACACAAGTATTCCTCTTTGCAACCCCTCCTGTGGAGCATCTACCCCTAAGGCTCAGTCCTGGCTGACACAGATTTCATGCCCATAGTTGACATTCCCTTCCCTATGATTTGTACACCTCTGTCTACACGTTGTAAACCATTAAAGAGTTCTTTCGTATTCAAAGTGTTTCTCTTGGCTTTTGCATTTTAGTGAAAGAGAGGAAATAGTAAAAGTTCGAATCTTCAGAGACTCGTGTTTGGGTCAGAGGTTCTTCACAGTGGTATGAGTAGACAGACATGTCTCATGGTTTTTGAAGAGCTGTCATATTCCTCTTGCAGGAAAATGAGTCGATAACAGATAAGCCAAAGCAGCTTATCAGACCTGCCAAAACATAACTGCTCATCTGGCAGAAGTTACAGAATTTAAGTTTTGTTTCACAGCTGGGCTGTTAATGTCATTATTATATTCACTTGTCAGAGCATGTTAATATAACCAAGTGAAAAATGTTCCTAGAGACATGTTATTGAATATTTAAAATGAAGAATTAAGCGTGACTTTCAAAGCATTTGAGAAAAGTGGTGCTAAATCATGGTGGTTTAAAGGGAGGGTTGGCTATCCTATATGTGTTCTGAGAATCCCACTAAATGCAAACCAGAGAAAAGTCAGTTAGAAATCAATTGTGTAATAGAAAAATATTATGTTTTCCATTAAAATCTCCATTTTTTTATTGCTATAGTAATCCTTTTTGTTATGGATATTCATTAAGGATTGGAGTAGCAACTCTGCACATACAAAATGTAAGCTGAAAATTTGGTCAAGGGAACTATGCAGGCAGGAAGAAATGTAGAGATTAAAAGCTTCATTGATAAGATTATGCCGGGTTTCTGTGCTGTGTTCCTGCAGATTTAAGCCCTGAAGTTAGCAGGAAGTTTGTGACTAAATTCTGTAAGTGCTCAAACTTACTTAGCACACAAAGGCCCCACTCACCCATACGATCATTTATTTTTCTCCATAAATACTCTGTTTTAAATCTTTTTAGATAGCTAGAGCCAGATGTTTAACAACTTCTGAAGCCATCAGTAAAGCAAAATACCCAAATGTACACAGGTTCACTGGAGACTAATTTGTTGTAGTCAGTGAACACAGTCCTTGAAAATTACTTTCTCTTCTCTTCCAGCTCAGTAACAACAGGCCAGGTTTCATTTGCCTTATGGATTTCTATGGGGCTGTTGATATGAATGAGCAAGAGGGCTGTGACAGGGCATGGAGAGGTAGTGTACAGGAACTTGGGTTCGGAGACGCTGAAAAGAGGTTTCTTCCTCCAATGTAATAATTCAAACCCATACATCTTCTCTCTGATGGCGCTTGTAGGGCTCAGGAGGAGAAGGTAAATAGTAACACATTCAGTGCTATTCGTCTGTGTGGCAGGGAGCAGGGGAGAGGGGCAGGCCAGTTCCCGGGCAGGATGCAGGCTCCTGCTTTTGTGCAGCACAGAGCTGAGGCATCTGCTGGGTCAGCCTGGGGCACTGAGATATGTCAGTGCCTCAGTGAGGAGCCTTGAGAAGTCTGGGGTGGACACACTGAATGCTTCTGCTGGAGGCAGCCCAGATTTTGGGATGGTCCATACAGAGTTAGAGCTAATAAAACCCATCTGGGTGTCTGTCTGTTCCCCAACCATCCAGGCTCCAGAAGAACTTCCTAGTTTGGGAGCAGCACCGGATTCAAGCTGGTCCTGCAATTCTCTGTTGCTCAGCCCACAAAGTACCTTCTTCTGGGAGCCTTGCAAAGCAGGGCACAGGGATAGTGAGGCAATTCTGCAAGGGCAAGAAAAATCCATATGGATGTTACAGTTTCAGCTGAACACCAGCTGTGCTAGAGATGGGTTGTGTCAGGGCAAAACTGCTCCAGTGTCTCCAGCTCAAAGCTTGACACCAAGCAATTCCACGCTCCACAGATGGGGAAACAGGCAGCCACAGACTTGTCCAAGGATACGCAGCAGGCTGGTGGCAGAGCTAGGAGTAAACTCCAGATTTCCATGACTGTTTTTTATCCACTAGGCCATGAGACACACTGATTATCCTTCTCTACTTTGCGTGTGTCCTCTCTTAAGTGGAAAAAATCATTGCCACTATTAGTGGATTGTGAACTTCCCAGATAAAACATACATATGCACACACACATATATTTAGGTGTTTATATTATTTATTACTACCTTTCATAGGCAGAGCCATTGGAGATAAATCCTTACCACTAATTTAGACCACAATTCCACATTGGTGGTCCTTTTGGCAATTGGTTGTAACTCTCATGATTGAGTTTCTCTTCCTTCCCTGTACCCCTTGAGTACCACATGTGTATCTACATGATCTATTGTACATCTATTTATGTAGATACATCGGCACAATGTAGTATCTGTACAAAATAAAGTTATAAATTAAAGGAAACATCAACTTTGCAGTGGAGCTGCATTTTCCAGGAAAATAAATCCAGTGAAGTAAATGCTTAATGAGGGTATTTCTTAAAACTGGCAAAATGGTCCTGGGAATATTCATTACAACTTCTTGGAAAGTTGCATGTGCCACTTCCCTCCTCCTATAGCATTTAATGTTTTAGGTAACCAGCCATTAATTAAATGTCATGGCTTCCCAGCAATAACGCAGCAGTGGTTTGGTCCAGCCACACTCTCTTGTAGGAAATGCACAAGATGGATCAGCCAACTGTTTGGTTCAGGTCAGTGCTGGCCTGTGCTGGCCTCGTCCCAGCGTGCTGGGGGTGGCTGCGAGCTCCATGTATAATTCAGAGCTCCACAGGGCTGTGACGGGAGCTTTTCCGGCCACTGCTTGGACAGATGGTGAGCAGCGCACGGAGCAGAGAGCACGCGATAGATTGGTGCCAAGACTGGGGCTCGGTTGCCAAAATCTCATGTGAAGTAGGGCTGTGCAGATGAAATGGAGACATTAATTGTAGTTTGTTAATGTTCGCTAAAACTTTTGGTGCTTATGGTCGTGCTGAGATGAAAAATTCTGGAGCAAATAGAAATCCCCAGGAACTCACCACGTTTTCTACAGAGGACTCCCTCGGTCTCTGGTTTTAAGTTTGCTTTCTTTCCCAACGATGTTTAATTGCCACGTGTGATGGCTTCAGGCTTCTGGCTGTTACGAAATTGAGACTGAGACTTTAAGTGAAAACAAACCCCTCACTTCAGTAGCAAACCTAGAATTATTTCTCTTCATTCCACTTCATAGTGCTACAGCAGTTTTTAGTAGGTACAGGGTAGTTTGACAGATTGTGATAAAAGCAGTGATAAATACATTACTATTTATACTGTAAAACTGACTAGATAAAAACCTAGAGCATTGTCCTAATCTGACTTCCAATATAGAAATCCTCTGTCTTTTAAGCCTCTTTTTGGGGGATTCTGGCTGGGAACAGAGCTCTGCTTTTATAGGCAAATAGCAAGATCCTCCCAGGCAAGGGCAGGACATTGAGGGATGCAGGAGGGCACTTGTGAACCAGTGGCTGGCAGAAGGGGTAAGCTCCCAAGAAGGTGGTACTTAATGGAAAAGCCTCAAATATTTATGTTGAAAGAAGTCTTTCCCTCTCTCTTTTTTACCTTTTGCCTGTTGGCTGCACAACTCAAACCACCCTGTTAGTTCATTTAAGCTGACTTTCCCAACTTTGAGATACTTACAAAAAAAGGCAGGTTGGCCCTGGAGAACATTTAGAACCCAGTGGTGGTGGTCTGATCTTATGCAGACAGATCCAGAAGCAGAATAAGTGTTAAGGCTTGTGGAGTTTGTGCAACTTCACAAAGATGGTAGGTCTGTGCTGCAAAGGGAAAGCGTGTATTTTCATATTGATGTTGCTTCAGGTTACTCGACTTCTTTTGGTAGGCAGAGATGAAAAAAGTTACCCAGAGAAGAGTTCTTCAAATAAAACGAAGTTTTGCAAGTAAAGCACTGAATTTCTCTAAGAAGCATGTTGCATAACCAGGAGGAACAAAAACTTCCCAAATTTGATTTGGGAGCTTGGTTGTACTGGATATCATCATCACTGGGAGATGACATCATTGCTTATTGTCCATTTTAGTAGCTTACAAAGTCAGGTAGCCTTTCAGGCCACTGAAATGCAACTGGATTTAAGGAGAATATTTTATTGTACACAGCAAACAACTTTGGAAATGGGCACCAGTCTGTGGTGTCCAGGGATTACTTCCATCCCTTGCTTTTCCTTTATTTGTTGTATATGTTATACGACAACAAGCATTATTTGAAATTGGCTCTGCCTTCCAATCTTAAAGGAATGAGGCTTTCTTGGCTGCTAATGCTGGCATAGTTTTTATTTCTTTGCAACTTCTATGAAGCACATTTCTACAAAGCTCTTCCTAAGAGGTAACCTGAGTTTTGGGTTTGTTTTTGAAATCCAGGCACTGCTTTTCTATTGTGCTTATAAGCTTTCTTTGTTCTAGCATTTAAGACTCAATTCAGCAGGAACGCTTCCTACAAAAGCAACAGAAATGGACAATTATCTAGCTACTGGGAGAAATATTTTACAGATGCTTGTATGTTCTAAAAAGACATTTTAATCCTCATGGAAAACTATCCAGTAGGGTTCCATATTCTGAAAACATTACCATTTTTTTACAAAACAAGCTACTCTTTTGTGTTGTTGCCCTGCAGAGTTCCTTGGCAGGGAAACCATTCTGTGTTCAGTAGAGATAGGTAAAAATATTAAAAATTGCAGCTTCAGGCCAGATTTTGAAGTACTTTGTGTTTACATTTCATAAAGGAGATGTGTTGACTTTGGGGTTTGGCAATATAGTGGAAGACCTTCACGTATAGGAGATTGCAGTGAAATTTCCTCAAAATGAAAGTCCCAATTTGCTGCTTCACATTGCATTAAGTTCAGTGGCAAAAATACATATAACAGCTGTAATTCTGCTGGAATTCCTCATTGAGACATTATTACAAACTACTCTTAGGAACACTTTATCAACTCCCTCTCTGCCCCTACTAGCAGGAAGAAACCATTGCCCACAGCTAGGTCTGGCAGGAAAAATGCTAGAGTTTTGGAGACCAACATTTTCTATATTCTGTATCAGTCTTTCTAATTTACTGCCCTACAGCTGCCAGCAGAGATGGTTCAGGGCATGGTTTGCTTCCTAGCTCATGAATGAAAATTAGAGCATGGGGAGGTTCTGCTGTTGATGCTGGGCAATGGAGGCTCTCCAGTGCTGAAGACAGGATGTCCCACAGAACGGGACAGAACAGCCCATGCAGTTCACAGCCTTTAGTGATGGACTACAGGGGAGCTGGTGGCAAGTGAAAGTTACATCCCAGGCTGTAAAATGGGATGGAGATTCATCTACTCTGCCATCCTTGTTACAAGGGTAGTACCATCTGCCTGATGGCCGGGCAAACATTGAGGGAGTGTAAGCTCCTAAACTGCCCGTGAGTTGTGGATTTTAGAAGGATATCGATGATTCTGGCCACAGCAAGATATTAAATATGTTTATGCAATAATGAGTTTGTGCCTTCCTGAAATCAATTCCTGTGGCATTTAATGTGACCCAGAATTTTGTCCTGCAAAATTGCCTGATTAGGCAGTGGACTTCAACCAACATTCAAAAGTAGTGTGTCATGCAGGAGGAAAAGGGGACTGGAATCCCTTTTTTTCCATCCCCCAAAAAGCAGTGTCCTCATAGTAGTGCTTCATCCTTTATGTGCTACATCAACGTTGAGAGTTTCAGAATGTCAAACAGAAACTTCCAGGAGCATTCAAATATAGAAACATTTGCCTTTGTGCAAACTGTGAATCGTTTGTTCCAAAGAAGTTCCATTTGTTGTTACCTTAGGCTAAATCAAATTGCAGAGGAGAGTAATTTATTACAAACGTGATATTTTGTGGCAGTTAAACCCATTTACTAGCAAATCTGTAACTGCCAAGGTCTTGATATAGAAAATATCAAGAGGAAAACTAATAATGGCTGAATAGTACTTGTGTGAGTCAACATGCATGGTTAAATAACAACTGAAGTTAAATTGGTGGCACCTCTCTAATTTAATCTCATCTTCCAATAAAAAAGATACCTAACTATAACTTCAACTACCAGAACCAACTACTTTATCCTGAGAAAAGACATTTACTACTCATTTAATCTGCATTCAGATGAAAAGACAGTCCCCTTATTATTTTTAATTCCTTCATAAATTTGGCATGATATTGCTTTCATGACCTTGTTATAATTAGCAGTAGCTATTTCTTGTTAATGAGCTATTACCTGCAAATCCATATAATTCATCTGACAAGCTGACAGCCTGACTAATTAACAAGGTTTGACCAGTATCTGAAGCCCTCTGCAAAAGATTTTCTCCTCTGACACTAAAAAATGTTCTCTGAGGTACCATATATAAATATATCAAACACTGTAAATGGTTTCTGCAAAGAAGTTACAAAATCATCGTGCTGAGAACTTTGTCTGTAACGTTCATCTGGAATAGAGACTGATACCTAAAAATCCTATTTTGCACCACATTTATCCTGTGATTAAAACTGGGCTGACACCACTAATATTTATAAACCCCTGGCAATCTATAGCATTATTTCTACCTGGCTTGCACAAAACGTTTTAAAACAGAGAACGCCAGGCTGTCCTGCGTAAAAAAAGGCTCTGGATCTCTCCACTAGCGGAAAAAACCACTTATTGAAAAACCATTTGCCTGTTTTCAACAAACACTGTACCATTAGCTTTTAGGGCCTGATCAGTCAGTCCTCCAGCGAGTCGTCATTCCTTGCTCTTCAGTGGGATATGGATCTGGCCCTTCTTGGCCGTACATTACTACCTAGCCTCTCTCCAGCAGCTTTTCTGTACCCATGTAAGTAACAGGAAATATTTTCGTCTTTCTAGGAAGTACCTTTTAAATAGCATTGAGGCAGGTTTTTGTGACATGGTATTCAGTAATGTTCAGAAAGGCATCTTGTAATGTTACAGCTGCTCTGTGTGGATTTACTGATACACATGGCACTTGACCATGAAAGGCAAAGTCACTGCCCAAGGCAGTTTGCAATTCAACATGCAGTGATCTTCTGCATAATGTGTGGTAATTTTGTGTGGACCGGATTCAGTGCACACACTCTGCTTCTCAGAGTTGCTGTGAAAATTAGATTTGTTATTGTTTGTGAAACCATAGGAACTAGAGGGATTAGCCCAAAGAAAATATAGGGAGGAAATTACAGATTCTGTCATCATTGTAGTGTTTGAGTGATGTGAAGTAAATAAAGCATGAGACCATGCAATGAACAAAGGGGAGAAAACAAAATACTGAATAGCTTCTCTTTACATGGACAGCATTCCTCCTGTGCAAGGTATGAAGCAGTGGCTCTGTGGAAAAAATACATTGTGTATGTGTGTCTGGACTGTCTGGTGCTGCACTTGCACAAGGAGGCTGTATTAAGGTTGCAAATATTTCCAGCTTTCAAGGACTTGGCTTCACTCCTTTTGCTTTTTGGGGATGCTTTCTGTGAGTGTGTTTAGGATGAGTTGTGGGAGCCACCTCGAAACTCATCCATAATGAACTGAGATCCAATTACCAAAGGTGTTGTTCAAATACGTAAGAAGATGCTGATCACAAAAATTGGTCAAGTAATTTATTTTTTTTTTAAGGTTAATGGTCAAAGCAAAAGATGAAGGGAACTAATTTCATCTCTGATTCAGTGACTGTATTTTTTTGAGGTTCACAGAGAAGGGGAAAAGAAAACCCTTGGAAAGCTTTGTTTCACAGCTGTATTAAAGCCTAAATAACAGGTCTCATTTTGGTCACTGAGGTGTTTGTACACAGGGAAGGAAGAAGCACCATAGAGAAAACTGTCACAGGAGTGATAACGAGGAGGATGTGGGAGTCCAGGCACAGCCTCGCTGTTGAAGCAGCCAGGATGGATGTGTGCAGCTTCAGGGTCATGTGTTCATAAAGGCAGCAGAGACCTCTGGGAGCATCCGTGGCTCTCTCCCACACTGATTTGCAGGGTGAATGGTGTGGTTCCTCCTCAGTGCATTCCTTGCTGTTTGGTTAAAAGACTTTCTTTTCTCCTACAGAATTTCAATAAAAAGAATGTTTGATTTATTTAGCTTTCAAGTGGTGACTAACTGGTAAATTTAGGTAGATTTTTTGGGTAGTTTCAGCTTTATTTTTCCCATGGGGAAAATTTGTCCATCTTCAGGGGAAGATTTTCATTCTGATTATAAGGGAGGAGCTCTCAACTTTCTGACCCTGATTTCTCTCCTTCTCACTGCTGTTTTACTTTATACCTTTCTGTTATCCTATTGTGACACAGAGGAGAACTGTAAAATTCCCTACTGATGTCATTTCTCATTTTTTATTTCTGGAGGAGAAGCTTTTTTGACAGACTTTTGATTGTGGCACATTCCTTCCCTTGTTAAATCAGTGACAGACATTTTTAGCCGCTCAGTCTGCTTTCTCCCGTGAGGAACATTCTCACCACAAAAAGAAATGACAATATGCTGCAACCCTGCTGCAGCTGGGAGCTGTGCTGTTGTGGGAGTGTCCAGGCAAAACCCCACCAGAGATGGTTCTGTATTTTACCTCAGTCCAGACACTTGCAGTGAAGCCCATGTCTGGAAATCAGCTCATTGCAGTAGTGTAAAGTATTCCTGTACCATATCACCCAGCAGCATTTATGTTGAAGCAGCTGGCACAAGAGTGTCAATTCAGAGACCTGGTTTTGCAGTGAGATGTAGCCCAAGGTCTCTGCTTAGCAGGACTTTTAAGCATGCAAGTAGTGCATTGAAGTTGGAACTTAAATTTACACTCACTTTTACTCGCTCTGGTGAGCAGGGACTTGAGCAGGAGCTGTTTTGGTATGGAACAGATATCATGTGGAACCCTGAAGAGAAGGTATCAGTAAAAGCATTTGTAAATTTCAAGGCTTTTTTTTTTTTTTTAAATTGTCTTTGGACCTGGGAAGGTCTGCAGCAGTGTGTTTGAGCTCTTAGACTGAATATCACTCTGACCTCGTGCAAACTGGGTGCTGTACTTGCTGTCTGATGGTGAGAAGGCTTCGTTTTGGGACACTACACCATTTAAGGATTTTGGTTCTTAGTGCAGACATAATAAATTGCCTGCATTTCAAGGAAGAAAATGAGGAGCAGCACCTGGAACTGCACGGGCTCTCTGCAGATGCCAGTTTAGCCCAGCAGTGTGTCCTGTGTCAGGGCTGTGGAGCTGAGCACACAGCAGCTGTCAGCCTGCAGAGAGAGCAGCGGGAGCGCGTTTCGCTGCAGGAACCGCTCTGTCCTCAGCCGCTCGGGCTCCGAGTATTGCAGACAACGTGCAGATTAACTTGAATGCAAACAGTCCTGGTGATGGAGGCAAGAGGCAGCAAACCCCTTTCACTGGTTATTTCCAATAGGTGGAGTGTACTCTTAAAGTACCAGTAGCTTGTTGGAATGTGTAGTGGGATAGGTGAACTTTCCCTCAGGACAGGGAACAGCATGATGAATGAGAGGCTTGCCCTGACAGCTACCAGGGCACTTCTTGGATAAATATGCCATTTATCTTCCCACAAAGCATGTCTCTATTGTAGATCATCAGCCATGTTAGTGTTAGGAACATTACCAAAATCCAG
Organism: Pseudotriccus pelzelni; assembly: GCA_035584735.1. Taxonomy (NCBI): domain Eukaryota; kingdom Metazoa; phylum Chordata; class Aves; order Passeriformes; family Tyrannidae; genus Pseudotriccus; species Pseudotriccus pelzelni. The sequence goes on along the minus strand of JAWMRA010000146.1, from coordinate 9,192,258 downwards.
GCAGTAAAAGCTCCGAGAGATAGGCAGGCTTTGGTACTTTTGTGGTGCTTCCACCTTCAACTGCACTCGCCTACTTGGTGAATTATTGTTATTGTATTTGTAAGTAACTCTACGCAGACTATTTGCATCTTAACCAATGCAGCACATTTGCTTTGTGACAGCTTTATCACCCTGATTACATATAATGCGTTCAGGCCGTAGGGAAGAACTGCTTCTCTTCTTCCCTCCTCACTCACACGTGCCCCTCCTGTCTCTCGCCCTCCTCAGAGCAGACACGCAGGAGGGGAGGCAAGGGGGAGCAGCACTCGTTTCCCTTGTCCTTGGCTTGTTAGGAAAGGTGTCCTAGATTCATGGCATGACTTAGTGGAATCATAGGACCCACACAGGATAACCTAACACCACTTCATCCCAGGGTTTTGCTCTTCACAAGTTCCTTCCCTTTTGAGGCTGCCTCAGATGTTCCATTCGTCTCCAGTGCAGGGACAGTCTCTGAGCAGGTACTTTGTGTGGCACAGCTCCCAGCAAGGGACACTGTGTCCATCCCAACCATTCCTTCAGAGAGATGTGTTTTTCTAGAGCACTGCTATCTGTCCAGGCAGGACACAACCCTTGGCTTTAAAGCTACATTTACAGAGGATGAGGCCTTGGCAATTTTTACCTAGCCCTTGGGTTCACACTGAGCCAGAGCTCAGGCAGCTCCGGCTCAGCACTGCGGGAACTCGGCAGCCCGTCAGTGTAACAGAGCCGCTGGTGTATCACCATTTACTCAGTCCAGGAGTGATTAACTGTGTAATAGCCCACAGCTCCAGGAGTGCCTGTCCTGCAGAAGGCTTAAGATAACCATTCTACAGAACACAGAAAAAATGTGGAACAAAACACGGTATTCTTTCAGGCAGCAAAACACATATCAAAGATACCTGGATTTAGGCTCTGGAGAAAGCACGACTCTTAGTCTCTGTCAAAGAATTACAGTGATAAGACCAGAAATATTTTGATAATTATTATGCATCTCTTATATAAGCAGGGAGAATGGTCATCATCAAAGCTAGTTTTTTGTGTGATAGCATATTGGCATTTCTGTGCAATTGATTAATTTTATCACTGGAAATTGTGACCGTTCTGCCTCTAGACACTGTTACAGAAAGGCTCAGCATGTCAGAATGGTTGAGACAGAGGTTGGGAAGGTATGGCCATCAGCAGCTATGAAATGCAATTCAACCTGCAGCTCAGGAAGTCCTTACAATGCTGATTGCTGGACCCTTCAGGGGAAGGGTTGTTGTTTTAATTTGGTGTTCATCTCAGCCATTGTCAAAGAAAAGATGGAAGGATAAATGAACTTCTGACTGACCCAGTATGGCTGTTTGTATGTTGTAAGGATATTGTTTAATTACTCAAGAGCAAAGAAGAAAGTCTTTAAAATAACATGGCATCACTGAAAAATGATAATAGACTGGGACAACTGCACAGGTTTTGACTGAGGTGTTGCTGATTTAATAAGGAGTCGAGTCTTGATGTCTCACTGTCATTCCACTTTTAAAGTGTGGCTTTAATTTTAGAGTAAGATCTTTCCAGGCTGAGAGCTGTGTGCCAGTGTCATTTGTTAGCAAAGTGCCATGTGTACTAGTAAGTACATCTGCAAAGAAGTTGATGTAGAAGTGAAAGGTGGCAAAGACTTTAAAAGCATTAATGAGTTGGAAACAGGTCAGCAATAGAGTCCTGGCTCGTTAAAGATGTCCTCTTGGTTCAGAATAATTGGCAGTGTAAGTTGGGCTGACATTCTCAGTACAGCAGACTCAGATGAACTGCAGGATTAGAAATGAATCACCAAGTGTCCACTTCCTTCTGCTTCTAGGAGGATGGGAAAATGTCTATTTCTAGCTTTACTGGCTAAAATGATGCTCCAGTGCTTTCACAGCCTTTTCAAAAGGTAACCATCCCCTTTAAGTATTGTTTCATCAATGTGAAATCCAGGTTTGTGAAATTATATTGGGCTAGACCCTCAGAGAGTGTAAGTCCCAGAGAATTGTCTATATACAGCGAATAGGAATCTGTCCCATTAATCTCATTGCTCTACTAAGAAAGCAGCCATATCATCTAGACCTTCCCTCAGGCCAAAACTGCCAAGAGAACTCAGAAAAAGGGCCCATTTACAGATAAGCAGGTTTTCAGTCCAGCCTGGGGACTGCTTTTCTATTTGTTTGCTTCTCCTCTTAACCTAAAACTAATTTAAGGAATTTCATGTTTTGTGTTTTGAATGACTTTTCTTCTGCAGATAAATTGTAAAATGACCTTTCCCTAAATCCTATTAGTGACTCCTACATTTAAGGGGTAATATGTTTTGTTCCTATCTGTAAAACAGGGGGAAAAAAAATTAAACAATGTGTACAGAGTCATGAGAAAGAAGATTTCATTAGATGTGTGAAATTCTAAAGATGAAAAATGTGCTGAGATTAGATTTGGACAACAGCACTTCAATAGTGAAGTCTGCAGAAAACAAAACAAACCTAAGAAACTAAGAAATTCTTTGGGAGGAAAAAGAACATCACAAACTTTTTGCTAAAAGTCTTCATAAGTCCCCTGGGTTTTAGTGTTTCCCTCTAAATTAGGATGTAGGTCATCTTGCTTCATTGAGATGGAGTATGTCACATAGATGATATCTGTTGGGAGCAGTTTTCACTGGTCATGCAAGCTCTCATTTATTTGGGAATTTTTCATGCAGGTAATCCCACCAACTTTAGTCCATAGACTCACAGACCTTCAAGAGACAGCTCATTAGTTCACCCAATTTCATCTCGTGTGCATTATGGGCAATTAAATTTTCAGTCACCCCCTGTGCAGAGCACAACACAGGGTATTTTGCAAAGATCATATAGTTCAGGAAGGCAACTTGTCTTGATCTCACAGTGCAGAAAGCTGAAGAATTCACTGTTTCCCAGAGTCACCTCTTCTGATTGCTGTTTAGATTCACTGTTTCAAACTCTTATTTTGTTTGCAATTAAAAGTTTCCTGGCCTCCCCTTTTAGTTCTTGAAATGCCTTTTCTGCTGTGTTAAGAAATCTTCCACTGTCTTGCTTTTCCTCCCAGTGAAATCCTTGCACATTGTAACATAGGCACTTTCCAGTCCTCTTATTGACAAACTGAACATACTGGTCCTTGAATTCTTCCTGTAAGGCCTCTCCCTGTTGCTTCCTAGGATGCTTGTCTTTCTCAGCTGGTGCCAAGCCCAGCATCTCAGGACAGTTCCTGTAACAGAACTAGCTGCATAATTAAGGAAATTTTCACAGAATTGTGATCAAAGATGGTAAATTGAGGACTTGGCTAAGTAGGTGAAATAGCATTGACTGTGAATTCCTATCAGATAGGAGGGGAGCTGGACTGTGCCTTTGCACAGGCGTAAAGAGAAGTGTTGTTCAGCACTGGATGCTGCCAAGTAGTTTAGTTAAATTTGCTGCAGTCAGCCAGTCCACATTTGGCATACAAAGAAATTGCGCACAACTTGCTGAAATGTAATCACTGAGTCACATCACTGAGTGCTTAATCTCTAGGAAAGTTAACTTTTTCGGCACAGGGTAGGTGGATCACATCAGCAGGATTCTTTCTTATTTATTCCCAGGTGCTGCTAATGCCCTCTGCTCCCCTTGCAAGAGAGATTGTGGGCAGTGCTGTGGGAGCTGCTTTGATGTTGTATCACGTTGCTTTTACACACACATCAAAAATGCAAAAGCACAGCTTGTTTAGTGTAGCTCAACAAAGGGACGAGTGCACTTAAATCAAAGAACTTGCCAATACCAACATCTGAGTGTGTAGGCTTCATTATTAGACAGATCTTTGGGGGCCTTAAAACATGGTGCCATGTAACGAAATCCTCAGATGCCACAAATGAGGCTATTCCCCTTACTGTACTTGGCAGGAATCTGTTAAATGAGCAGCTCTTCCTTTGGCAGCTGTGCCACTAGGAATAAAATGCAATGAAAAGGCTGTGCCAGTATTTACTGACCGCACAGCTGCACTCACAGGCAAAGTTACAAAGTAATTTCTTGACATGCCTCCTGTGACAGGCTTCTGCTCAGCGTTCTAATTTCCTTGATGCCCTCTTCCAATGTGTGATGTTCCTTTGAAGCATCACTATTTATTCATTTGACAGTTGCAATGTCAATGACAAGGAAAGAGAATAACAGTCTGTTGCTTTGCAAAAGTGAGTTGGAAGTGAGAAAGTCAAAGTCCTTGTCGAGTTTTGAATCTTCATCTCTCTCTTCTACCCCAAGAAATACGGAGTTTTCTCCCATTTGAAGACCCCCAAATGACTTTTTACTCGGGTTATGTGCTTTAGAAGACAATCATTTGTTCTTCAATGTTAATGCTTTTCTGACAAATCAGCAAAGAAATGGGAAGACTCTATAGCCTGTAAGGCAACAGTGGTATTTTTGCTTCAGTCACTTGATTTGACATTTCTTTCTCAGAAACTCTGTCCAAAAAAAGCATCCCTGCTCCTCCCCTTAGCCTCTTTTGACTCCAAATAGAGCTTCTTACCTGTATTTCTGCTTGCCTTCTTTGATACTTCTAAAGCATCATCCTGAAAGTGAGAACGGGCCTAATGAAGGAGTTCCTTGTCTGTGATTCTGCTTTGAATCTGAAGGCAATAAAGAAGATTTTCTAAATCCCCTCTTATCTCTGTGACTTCAAGCCACTCTTAAACTAGCAATGCAGAGCACTTGCACTTAAACTCTAGGCAGACTTTTTGATGACCTTCAGTGTCCATGGGCGTTCACTATCCTGCAATCCTCCTCCAGGCGATTCAGACTAAAACTCAAGTGCTTACATGGAAGAAGAAGGAGAGGGAATGAGGTGACTGAGCAGCTGTGACTTACACAACTATAATTAATCATAGGAGACCTTTCATCTTGATCCACACTCTTGGGACCTGCAGAATTTTAACAACCAATAGGAAGGCAGGGCATTCTAAACACAGCTGAGAGGTTTGTGTATCAGGTTTCTGTTCGCCTGCAACTGGACCATCATTACCTGCTTTCAAAACACTGGCATGAACGGCTTCCTGCTTACTCAAACTCTTCTTGCCAGGGGGGCAACAAGGGTTTAAAATTACATTTGTAAATTATATGACAAAACCCCCATTTTCCTTCTTATGGGTGGTGGCAGAGTTCTGATTGCAAAGGCTGGTCCTGAAGACACAAACACAACTGAATGAGAAATACTGTGCTTTCCTAGACTTCTTTGTACTTCAGAAGGATTAGTTCAGGACCCTAAAACAAACATATTTGATATTGTTGTGTGTTTTAGAAAAACAACAGTACAGAATTCTCTTCGTACTTTGTCCCCTCATTGACTGACTTGCTCAATTTTCTTAATAAATTGTCTCCTGAAGCGCTTGTTAAGAAAGGCAGGTGCTGAGTGCTGCTGGTGCATCCCTGTATCCCAAGGAGAACATGTATAAGATTATGATGGCACTGAGATAATAATAGTAATGAAGGGATGAGACTCTGGAGCAACTGTGTAAGTCAGTGCAAGCATCATGCATCTGTTGAGGGCATGGATAGCCCATAGATGTTAGATATGTAAACACAGTATGTGTATCTGTGAGTACATAAATTCCCAGAGAATTGTCCATAAGAGTATCAGTGCATCCTTACTAATAGCCTGCTAATTGTTTGCTGGTTTCTATTGATCTTTAAATTGCATAAAGTCAAGATCAATTTCCTGAGTAATGCCTCTGACATTTGTAAGCAGTACCCAATATGATAATTGATCTTGGGTCATCTTGTCTGGGACCAACAACATTGTAAATGTCCACTGATCAATACATTCCCAAACAGTGCTTTAGTGATACCTCTTGGAGGCAGCTGTATGTCTCACAGAAGCGATATGCACTGCAGGAGCTTTTTTGAAAGCACAGAAAGAAGGGCCCACTTTTCCTTTTCTAACCCTCATATGTGCCCATCTGGTCCCTGTAGAGTTGCTGTTTTTCTTTGAGCTTGTAAGAAATACAACACCTGTATTTAGGAACTACAATCTTTTTGAAAAACAGAGTCTTGGTGGGCATTGTAATGAAGTATGTTCAAAAAACCCACACATTCCAGTTTGGATTAGATGATAAATGGCATTACACTTCACTGTGGGTAGTTTGTGGTGATTTTTCCAACCAGCACTGTCTTTATATAAGTCCTTCTAGGAATTCCTCAGCCATCCAGTTTAGCAATGAAGAGAGATCAATCATGATTCCTGCCTTAGATTCATTCCCCTACCCCAAGCTGAGAGCACCTGATCTGACTCTCTGACAATTGTACTTCTTTGAAGGGAGCTGAAATCTGTGTTATTCTTTTCTGCTACTGACAACCCAAAGAGTTAAAAGAAAACAGAAGCCAGGCTCCAAAAAAGCGTGAGATAGTTTTAATATATATCTAAATGCCAGAATGGTCTTCAGGCATTGTTGGGCCCTTCATCATACTTGAATTAGATCACTGAACTTCACTTTTCTCTGTAACCAACAGGATAAAGCCTGCTATTCTCCTCTAGATCCCTGCCCCAAGGAGGCCCAGCATTAGAGCACCAGTCTATGCAAAACCTTATGCAGCAGGGTCCCACAGTGCAATCCCAGGAGAGGGCATTGGCACTTCTCCGTCTTCTGAAGCTTCAGCATCATTGGCTGCTTGGCAGAGAATATGATTTAAAGCAAAATTGTTTCTGCATTTCAGCTCTGGCTGGGTTGGTACAGTGGATGAAGGATAGGGTGCATGTCTGAGGTGGCCAGGAGCATAAGGGAGGATTAAGGCATGAAGTTGTCCCAGCCTGCCCCTTTGCCTTGTTCTTTGCTTTAGACACAAGTTTTTCAACTGATGGGAGAAGCTCAGTAAGATTTGCAAATGGAAAAATAACTCCAGCCTGCCCTATGTGCTCTTGCTAATCACAAACTTTACTATAAACTCGATCAGATGCCATTGTTGTTGCATAGAACTGTTCTGGTTTGAGGAGGAAGCTTTGGGGTGCAGCGAGGACAGGATCATGGCTCTTGGTCTCCACTTGGGTTTTTTCAGTCCCCTTTGAAGTTCTTCTGCCTTGTGTCCTTTCTTGCAGTAAACATCAAAAGCCAGTGTGGGTTTTGGCTGACATCATTAAGATAAGCAATAGGCAGTTGCGTGCTGAGCAGCTCCTGCTCCCTGAGGTCGCAAAGTAACCTTAGCTGCAGCCTGCACTTCACTACCACTGCCTGCTGCTATCCCTCTTAATCCCTTCCGTCATTTGGATAACCTTGCTGAAGCCAACAGGCTTAATCACATCAAGCTTACCTCGGAGTACTACTTGCACTTGTCTTCTTGGGGTCAGCACTGTGGACCTTCGTGTCCAAAATGAATCTCATAGTATGGAGGTTATTTTAGCCTCCATATGTGAAATGAACCTGCCACCTGCCACCAGGTGGGAGGTCCCTGTTGAGGGAAGTCTCTGTGAAAATTTTGTACCAGCTAGGAATAAGGTGGCAGCAATGCTCTGGCTCTGTGCTAACTGCCTGAAGTTGTGAACTATGCTCATGACAGTGAGGTGAGACTAAAGTGGGCGAAAAGATTGCAATACCTTCTTTTCCTCAATCTCATGCAAGGAGAAGGAACTCTCAAAGTGATGGTGATTGGCACATAGGCCACGTTCTCTCTAAATGAGAATACTTTTTCTGCTTACCTTTCTAAGTTTTAGATAAGGGTCTATTAGGTTTCTGCACATCCCACATCAGCACTCAGGTACCGAATCAGAGCCTGGTGTTCTCACTCCTCATTAGGAGAGAAGCATTGCTACATGATAGGGGGCACGAATGCATCAAGAAAGACAAGGCTAATTTCCTTGGACTTTGAAGACCTACCTCTGGGAAATGCTAGAGTGACAGAAATTAGATGTACTGCAAAAGCAATAAGATCCTTTTCTTCCTTCCTTAAAAGCAAATTAGGCTTCGAAAAACAAGGATCATTATAACTGGTCACTGGCTAACAGTTTGACTGAACAGGCATAACTGCTTGAATTGTTAACAAGGGCTTTGACAAACAGGAAAAGCTAAGTACATGCAGAATTCCCCCAACAAGAAGTTAATGGATACTAACGATAACTACAAGAAATAGTATGTCATCTGGTGATGTGCTGTGTGCAGGATTGGTTTCTCATTACTAGAAGCCAAGTCATGTAGAACTTGTAGTTTGCCCTTTACCGTAATTTATATCCACTGGGGCTCTAAGCAGATTCATAAAAAATGGCAACCAATCCATATCTATCATGTTTTATGTTTGGGCAAAGAATATGGGTATTACTTTTATTAAGTTTCATGAAATATCTGCTCTTATATTCATAGTGATAGATGTCTCTGCCAAAGTTTTATTTTAAGGTGGGTTAGGGGCAGCAAACAGAAGGGGGGGATGCTACAGGAGAGAAGGGTGTTGAGTACAATTTTTATTTTACTGAAGACAAAGAAGCCATAAACCCTTCTTGCCTTGGGGGAAGTATATGCAAGAGACTGTCTGGCATAGCCAGAGCTATCTATAACTGGATAATATTTTCTGCAAGGCTTCTTAAATACATTTTGCCAAAGTAAATTGATCCTGACAGAAGCCTTCCTGTCACTACGATGCTCTCTCTTGAGCAAAGCCTTCCAGCTGTGCTGAGATTTGCCAGATTTACAGATCTCTCCTGAGGACTGGACAGGGTCTTTTGATATTAGATGTCAGACTATGTAGCTGCACCTGTCTTCCAAAATACATTTACTATCAAATACAGGGACTGCAGGTAGCTTATACCTTCCTAATGGCTACTTTAAAAATACTTTGTCACAGAAGTGTTTTCTCGAGGAGCAGATAAAGTAGGCTAGAAGGTTTACATTTGCTTACCTTATTAATCTGTTGTTCTCTTTCCTTCTTTAAAAAATTCCATGTATACATAGCCAGAACTTATAAAATCTGCAAGGCCTGGAGAGGGTGGTACGGGAGGGTTACTTGCAAGCTTCTCAAAACGAGGTGTCATAGGGCTGAAAACAGGTGCTGATCTCTGTTGTGGTGCCAAGGGGTGCACAAGGCCATCAACCAGCCCACAGAGGAGGAGGATGGAGAGCTGCTGAGGCACACTCTGCTCCTTTTGTGTCTTCAGTTTTACATCACAGCTTTTCTGAGCAGTGGATCAGAGATCACAGAGTGTTTCCCATTCCCAGACACAGAGATACTTTCCAAATGCACTCTCCCCAAACTTCAAGTTAATGGGCACAGGGTAAGGATCAGTGAGAACACCATTATGAGCAGGGATGGGGAGAGATTGTCTTGATGACCTGTTCTAGCTTTAAAAATCTGTGACACCTGCAGAAAGCCCAGTGTGGCTAAGAGAGGAGCAAACCAGCACTAGACAAGTGAACTGCTGGTTATTAGTGAAACCACACAGATTAAATAGCAGGAGAGAGAGTCACTTTTCAGCTTGAATCATACTGGCTTATAGAGGGAGCATACTATGTGGTAGACTCCTGCAGCTTTCTGAGACCTCTTTTCTTGAATCAACCTGAGCATCAGAATGTTGAATTCTTGTTCTCTATCCATTGTGTGATTTCACAGACTGTTGCTGCTATTCTCATTTTACACTACAATGTGTGGAAAATTCAGGTCAGTGTCTTACAAAGCGCAGCAGTAATAGGGTTGCTCTGCCTGCAGTTGTTTAAGGAAATAAGCGAGGCAACGTGCAGCATCAGTGAGTGTCCTCGCACTGCTGACATTGAGAATGTGCAGAATGGCCCAGTATTCACACAAATAAAGGTCAAATTTGTGTTTTGTTGCAAAATACAAAGTGATTAAATAAATAAATTGCTACATTTTTTTTAAAAATTGTAAGGCAGTATGGTGCCTAGCACCCTTATCTGGCAAATGTATGTCTTTGAAGGTAATCTTCAAATCTTCTGAAGCATCTACTTTGTGAGTATTAGCAGGAGTGAGACTTTTCTCATATAATTTTATCTTTTCTTTTTTCAAATAAAATTCTGCAAGGCATCATTTAAAGGATTAAGGGATTTGCTAGCTAAATCTATTAACTGTGTACTGCTCTGGGATAAACGCGTGAGTTTACTTGGGACAAGAAGTAAGGAATGGTGCATTGTTCTGCAAGATTAGGACAGAAGTATAAGGCCAGGTCCTCTGAGTCTGGAGCTCATGCTTTAAGGAGAGAGTACATTTCATAGAGTGGGTGAATGTTCCTTTGGAAAGATAATAGTTGCAAAACATCCCACAATGCAGCTGAACATGCTTTTCCTCACTGCCTTTTAAAGCACCTGTTGGAAGCAGTCTGTGGTCCAATGGAACTAGGCAACTGCTTCTCTGTTTGAAGCAGAGCCTAAAGCTTTCCCCTTCTTTGCTCTCCTGCATGGATGAGGGCTAAGGAACAGCCTTCTGGCTGTACGAAAACATCGGGTAAAGTAGAGTCAGTGTCCCACAGGGAAGTCTGTTTGCTTTTGTCTTCCTTCTCTGTCCCATAGCCAAATGGCTGTAGGCATGAACCAGACATTGTGTGCTTTGGTGCTTTCATAAGTGCTCTCAAACACAGCCTGTGTCTGTAGACTGACATCCTGAGATGCTGTTTTTAACACGCTAAAATTTTAAATACTAGCAATCAGCACAAAATGGAGTTTTGGCTACCAACCCTCGGTTCAGAAAGGCAGTGGCCTGATTTGGTCTGCCTGAGTCAGGACTGAGATTCCAAATCCCAGCACTAGTCACTACCTTTTAAAATTTAAGCATCGCTTGTACTGAAAAATTGCTTTCTAAAGTGAAAATCAGGAATGAGAACAGCTTGCTGGAGTTCCAGCAGGAACAGAGGAAAGAGGTGCATCTCATGTGCATGTAACAGAGAAAAACTCGAGGAGACGATTCATGTCTCCTAATCATTGCTTGTTGTAAAAGAAATCTTGGGCTGCTGGGAGGGGCTGTGGAGGTGTGTCTGTGGGTATACCTGAGGAAGATCCTGGGGTCAGTACCACGCTTTTGTGCTGTGCAGGATGGTGCGGGGAGGGTCCACACCACAGGGATGGTGTTGGCACCCGCTCCGATGCTTTTCCTCTCTCTTTGGGAGCAGATTGCTTGGTGGAAAGAACTCCAGAGGAAATGAAGAACAGCAGGAACAGGCGAGTCTGTGCTTCTGTAAAGCAGCATAGTCAGGTGTTGAACCTAAAGAACCTGACCAATCCTGGGAGAGTGGTTTCCATGGTTAATTTTTTCTTTTCTGTTACTGATTTTTTTTTTCATTATCTTTGAAATTGGGAGTGCTTTGTTCAACATTAGTAGCCAATGGCAATAAGCTGTAGAGATGAAACTTTGCAGAGATACAGGGCAGGGGAAAAGAAGAGGTGTGAGAAATTGAAATGACAAGGTAGCATTGGTGACTAGTGATTTGGAGGAAGGAAATTTTTACCCAGTGTGCTTTGATGAATAGTTTAGAAGAGGAAACTGTAGTAGGCAGGAAAATCTTTAGAGACCAAGTTGGCATGTCTGGGGCACATCTGGTATAAAAACACAAGAAAATGGAATCATTCTGTTTTAAATGAGTCTATTTGGGAGATTTTTATAATTCTCTTTTTCAAGTTGGAGACATCTGAGCATATTTTCATTTGGGAGGGACCCAATATCAACTGCTGACTGCATCTATGTATCCGTGCATGGGAAGTGAGCTCCTCACATGACTCGTGGCAGTTCCATCTGTCACCTGTGATCACAGCAGGTCTCACTGCTCAGGTTTTTATGTGAAACTGAATTCACTGAAAGTGCGATCGTGCTTTGGAGATCTTGCCATTCAAAGTCTGTTTGCAACAAAAAAATCTTTGTTGCCTCAACTGTCCTCATAAGGCTTTCCTTCCTTTCTGTTCAGCTATGGTCCCAAAGTGCAAACAGTGTATTTTGCTGCTTGGGAATAAACATGTATTTTTCATTTTATTAAGTGGATACTTTGCCATCACTGAAAAACAAGACTTTTCCAGAAATTACCATATTGAAAATTAAAATATTTCCACCACTCCCACTAAATGCAGGTGACTGTCAGAGTGGTGACTGTGTTAGTCTATGTAATAAACAGCCCCTATGAAGTGCTTCAGAGTGGCCAGGAACCGAAGAAGGAAAAACACAGTCAAAAGCAGCAGCAGCAGCATTCTGTTGCACCATTCACCTACCTTTGATCGCTTTTGAGTTTGAGGTTACATAAACCTTGTCTTCATGTAGTCCAAAGTGAAATTTCTTTCTGAGACAGAGTTTCCCCAGGCACTGGTGAGGCTCGTGGCCTCAGATCTGGTGGAAGTGCTACTCTGGCTCTGCATTAGTTTTTCTGCACAGTATAGTGCATGTCACCCTGGCACTTCATTTCCATTTGAGCAAGCAAAAAGCATCATCACATGGGCTCTGAGCAGCTTGCAGATGACTCGACATGACAAAAGCAAAGTGCAGGGTGCCAGCAATCAGTGTCTCCCACAAACTGCCTGTCACATTGTCATCTCCTTTGCATCAAAAGCCAACCAAAAAAAGGTAGGGCAGGCAGTATCAGGGGATGAAGCTGCTTGGGACCCCCATGGGCCCTGCAGATCCCTTCTCCTGGTGGGGCAGGCCCACTTTAGTGGTGGTTGTGCACAGAGGAGCTGAAGTTTCTTTAACCCCGTAAGAAAAGCCACATTAGCTCAAGTGCCTGCTGAGTGTGGTGGCGGCACAGGTGGCCCAGGGTCCATGGGCTGGGCAGTGCTTGCAGTGAAGATGGAAGGCAGGAGATGGTGGCTGAACCAAGCACCATCCACCCAGCCTGTTCCACGCTTGTGGGCAGCAGGGACCAGGGTGCCAGCCCTGTGGGGACGGGCAGGCTGCTCTCATTGCATGGCTAATCCTGCCAGGCAGCAACACTGTGTTTCCCCTGGCTGTAACTTTCTTTGCAGCCCCGTTCAGAGTGAATTCACTGCCAGTCATGAGCTTGCTGTTCCATTGGCGTGTGGGGCAGATTTTACCTCTCCTTTTCTCTTATGAAACCATGCCTTGCTGTCAAAGGTGATAGCAGCTGAAGAGCAACCCTTCCCTGCCAGAGTCTTCGGGGAAGGCCAGCCTTTTAGTAATATTACCCCTTGCACTGTTGAAACTGAACTTGAAACTATTTTGGTGAAGCACAGGCAAGGACCTCCACTACGGCAGCCCTGTACCTCGGGAACGTCCACGCTTCTGTTCAAGCAGGGCAGGAGTGGCCCTGAAGGAGCCCTTCTGAGCTTTAAGGAGTCCACAGCCTGTCAGCTTCTATTCTCATAGTTGAGTGTTTCACTGACCAAAAGGCTCATTCCCTGTCTAGGCATGTACCTATACCAGACACAAGGCAAACATTGTCCTATCTGGGCTTTAATGTCTCCTTTCAGTGAGACGCCCTTGGACTACTCTCCCTTCTGAAGCTTTGGACTACTCGCCCATTTGAAGCCATCTCTCTGAAGCAGTTCTCTGAAAGGGCGATTGCTCTTTGCCTTCCCAGCTGTCCCCAGAAAGCTGCTGCATGTGCTCTGCGATCCCAGCAAATGCAGCACTTTGGGCTGGTAACTGGGATCTGATCCCTCCTCAGGGCTGTGAAAGGCAGCTGGGGCTCTACCTTTCTGTGGGTGGGAGCAAATAAGGTCAGCAGCTCTGACAGAAAATTTGTAGGGGTCGGTAAATCTAATAAGGCTGAAAAACTAGTGCTACAGGAATCAATGTAACAAGTAATTAATGTATTTTCTGTCTGTTGGGAAAATGAGAAACATTCAACCACTCGTTGGAAAAGAAAGGAAACCCCCAACTTGTTCACAAATAGAGCTGTGTTTCTGTGTGGAGCTGACTTTTGAAGGGGTTTCATTAATGGAATTGAACTGGGGTGGGAGTGTCTGTGTAGCTAATTTGTTCAGCACTTGGGAATAGTGAGTGTTACGTGGTCTGTTTGGCTGATAGCTACCCAAGGGATCCTGGTTTTCAGCACACTCCAAGGCATGAAGTACAGTGTTCTGCAGAGGTCTGTGCTTGCTCTCTGGGCCAGACTGTGAGCTTATCCTTAGTGGGAAATGAGAAATGGCACAAGTACAGGTAGCACAGAGCACAAATCTGTCCTACCCTTCCCAAAGGAGCGCTGTTTTCAGAAGCTCCTCAACATGCCTTGAGTTAGCCCTGTTTGCCATGACCAGAGCCAGCAGAATCCTTCCTTTACCTGTGAAGACTCAGGCTCTTTTCTCACTGCCCCTACTGCCCTGCTCGTTAGGCAGCACTGTCCACAGCTGGATTTCTGCAACATGGGAAGGATTTTTCAGATGCTGCATCCAGCCCTATCTTACTCAAGCCAGGCTTTCAGCTGGGAATGGCAGAGCTAAGAAGTGAATCTTGCCCAGTACCTGCACAACTCAGCAGAGGGAAATGTTGCTAAGAAATACTAGGCTGAAATGCAGCAGCAGTAGCACAGAAAGCAAAATATTAAGAAGCCTTCAGTGAAATCTCAGAGTAAACCATACCAAACTACACCCAAGAAAAGAAGCTTTCTATCAACCCCCTAGTTGGCACAGATATAGTAGTGGAGATTCAGACTTTAGGAGGGAACTAGGGGACAGAGACTTCAGTGAAGATGATTCCTGACTAATGTATGTTATTGTCTTTTTCCGAGCCAAGGAAGAATGAGTCAGCTAAGGAAATAATTATGTTTTTGACAGAGAAATAAAAGAAATTGGCACAGACACATTGGTTCTCAACAAGGTAACACAGAAGATAATTATCCAAACAGAGGGAAAATTTTACCCAGCCTTTTCTTTCTCTAATACTCAGCAGAGTCAGCAGAAGAAGACCTTGAGAAAAACCTCTCTGACTTCAAAGTGCAGCAGCCCCCTCAGGGCAGCTATCAACTCTTCACAGGTATCACCCAGCTCTAGTAACCCTCTGCCAGTATTCCTCTGGGTGTTGGAGTGGGAAATAACAGCAAAGCGCTGCCATGTTCATGTCCCCCTGTGCTGGAGCAATACCGTCTTTCTTGATTCTGAAAATCCATTCTGGACTACAGCAGGTGTTTATCTGTTGTATTTGTCTCTATTTTGTATTGCTACATGAGCTTTTGAGAACATACACAGCACCCCTTTAGAAATCCTTAAAAGAAATATTGTCAAAACCTTGGGGCAGGCGTTTGCCTCACCCTGTTGCCAGCTGCAGGCACAGCTTTATTGAGTGCTCTGCGAGGTACCAGATGCACATCTCTAAGGCCAGTCCTTTGCTCTCGCTCTTGCCCATCTGTGTGTAATTAGACCATCACATTTCCAGATGATCACTATTACCTGGGTCCTTTTGGATGGTGGCAGAAGCTTTCCCAAGGGAGGGAAGAGTAAGCCTGTAGCCTTCTCTGGTTAATTCAGAGGTGTAGGCCATGTAAAGGTTTCTGGCACTTGAAGAAAAACTCAAATAACAATCTTGACACTGAAGTATCCAAGGTTTCACAGTAGATCTTGCAGGGAGCAGCTTAATTTCCTTCTCGGCGCTAGCACAGCTAAGAAAAGAGATAAGCAATAAAGAAGAGCAAAGCTTTTCTCTCAGGAGGGTTTTTTTAAGATAGTATTCTGAGCTCCTAAGATACAGCCTTATATCCAAACACCACTGTGGGCATGAAATGGCAGGGGAGGTATTCTGAGGCTCCAGGAGTGTATAAAATCAAAACTGCTTTCAGTGGGAGCCAGCTTTGTATGCTGAGTGCTCTTGCACAGCTGTTCCCACATGCTGGAGTAAAGAGCAGGCTGGGCCAGACAGGAGCTCACTGATGCTCTGCCTGTTGTGCATAACATGTCTGACAGAGACACAGTCCCTACTTCCTGATTCCTCTTTATTTTTTAATAGCAGATGGTCTTTTTAAGATCAACCACATGGGTTCACATTAAATTCTCAGGAGGTTGTTCTGGATAAATGTGCTCATAACATGGCTCTCCCAAATGGATATTCACGCTGAGTTCTCCACAGCAGAACATATAACTTCCCTCTTCTCAAAAGATTTCAGATTCAAACTCATAACATCTTCTTGTAAGTCTAGTGAAGACATGAATCCCTCTGCCCAAGAGCTGGGGGAAGGAGATGTGGGTGGAGATGAAGGTCTTTTGTTTATTTATTTATAAAAGAGGAGATTTGCAGGAGTCTCTGCTTGGGCCAAGGAAGTGTGTTTTAATTTTGAAAGGTTCTGAATCATTGTCGATCAGCAGTGTTAAAAATGGGGTGAATTATGTAGATTTGGGGAAGTTGAAATGAATTGTGCCTTCACTGTGTGTAAAGATACAGGGGGGAAAAAAAGTGATGGGATGGATTTTAGGAGTTCTGAGTTACAGGTGTCATGGTTCAGCACTCACCTAGGGAAAAGTGAGACTGTTAGATTCCTGTGCAACTAAAATTACATGTAATGTATGGTTAATGTGAATACCCTCAACTGAATGCAAGGCAAGAGGCTTAGGGTAAATCTGAGTCCTAACAGGTTTAGGGCAATTAGTCCATTGACTTCTGTAAATCACATCTGTCACGGAAAAAATAACAAGGTCATTTTCAACATGGCACTTGGCCAAACTGCTAGATTATGGCTGAAATTACCGAGCACAAGGAGATGTCACTATATCTCTTTAGGAAGAGGTAGTTTTAATTCTGAGAAGTTGTCTGAATTTACAAAATTTTTTATGGCTGTTGCATCCTTAAGTCTCTTTTACAGGTCTGGTGTCTTGGTTAAAAAGTTCTTAACCCAACGTTTTGGAAAAAAAAAAAAAGAACAAACATCAAAAACCAAACAAACAGACAGGAAAAAATTATGTAAATTGTGAGTTTTCTGTGTGATTGATATTTTTTAAAGTACTATCTACCCTAATGTTATTTACTTGGGTTTTTTATCATGATTATTTTTTAACAATAAGAAGGACAAATAAAAATGTGCCCTTTAATTTTTTCAAATTATAAGAGGTTGATCTTCCCTGTAAGTTCTTTATTGGGCAACTGGTGAACAGTATTGATTCACGGAACAAGCAAAATACAGGTTCTATTTATTGAACTGTGTTTTACTGTCCTACGCAACCTGAATGCTGTCTCTAATTAAAGTAAATAATAAATGGGAATTATTTACTGCAGTTAGCTTGGAGAAAACATTGCTCTGTGGCTGTTGTTTTTCTTTTTAAATCTTTTTTTGTAAATACATTTTTATTTAGAACTCGTTGCCTTTACTCAGCATGGTGCTTACTTAAATACAGGCTTAAATTTAATGAACAGGGAACCCTCTCCCTATTCAGCAAAATGTTTGAGCATTTGCTGAGTTTTTAGCACATCAGTCAGTTGTAGATTCTCATTTGGGTACAAGCTGATCTTGTAGCTGTGTCCCTGTTGGTCCCGTTGTGCAGGGGAAGTGGGAACTTGCATCATCTTATCACGAGCCATGGCAGGTCCTGTCGCCTGTGGATGAGAGGCCACCTGCACAACTGAGGCCAAGTGAGGTGACAGCTGTGGTTTTATACTCATTGTCAGAGGTGATTGACATCTGTCTCTTCATCCTCCTGACCAGGACCCAGCACTGCATTTGAGTTATGTTAGGAAGGCTGAGAAAGCTGGAGAAATCAGAAGGTTGCTGCAGTTACTGCCTCTTGTGTCTGGCCCCTTTTCCTAACCTACCCATCCCTTTCTCCTGTGCTGCGTCAGGAGCATGGCAGCAGAGAGATGAAAGGACTTAGCTAACATCAAAATATGTGCATCAAGGTGACATTCTGGACCTTGTTAACACACTAACTTTTCTGGCCCTACATGCCTGCTGCAGGGCACTACAGAGGTATTAGTGAGCTCTTCAGGGAGAATTAGGTTTTTCATCAACATATTTGTACAAAACTGATGTCACCGTATGTTCAGAGCAGCACTGTGTGGGGTAGGACCCTACCTTCCCCCTGAGCCAGCAGGCTGATGTGACGATATAGGAGCAACTCTTTGTAGCTCAAACAAATAGTTGGCTGTTTCACCTTCCCACTGTGGAACAGTAGTTTAAGGAAGCAAGCATCCCTCTGAATAATTTTTCCCTTCCTGCTGTTCTCTCACAGCAGTGAGAGGAATGATTGCTGTGAAAGGATGGAGACATGTCCACGCCTTGGCCATATCGAGATGATTTGTTCCATGACACTCTCTTCTTAGTTCACCTTATTCTGGATGTCACTGCTCTGCTGCCATTGGGCTGCCCCAGCCCTTGCCACCCTACCACCGAGGGGATGTTTCCCAAGTACCTACAGGGCACTTCTCTTCTTAAATAATGTTTCTATGCCTCAAAATGCACAGAAGTGAGATTTTCAGAAGGACCTCAGCATTGAGCACAAGTTAAAGTCAGCACAAGGCAGCTGTCAAGCTGCTTCTGGAAATCCCACTAAGCATCTGTCTTCGTTGTAGGTGACTAACCAAAAAGCTAAAATCCTTGACTTTCAGTTATACCTGAGCTCTCAATGACTAAGATTTTAAATTATGACCCCCAGGCAGTTCTGAAAATGGGATAAAGGATTTTATAGGATTTAGGTGAAGTTAACTTTTTTTTTTTTCTTTTGGCAGTGGAGGGAGGCAGGAGTTAGTGTGTTTTCCTGGGTGTTATTTTTTTGGAAGGAAGTGGCTCTAGGTGATTTTGCCTTGATTGATTCATTTTTGGAACATCAGATAAATTTTTATCAGCAACATTTCAGCCTTGTGTGTGTTATTTAGTTTTGTTTTTCTCTCTTTGTGGGAGCTACAGTCAATAGCCAAGCCTACAAGCAGCCCTTGCAGTGGGTCGTGATTGCGTTGTTTAAATTAGCAACGGTTGGGGCTGTATGGAATGACAGCAAATGCATTGACTTGTGTTCTTGGCAGCAAACTGTCTAGAGGCTCAGTTGCTTTGTTTCATGTTTGGAGTTTTGCTGCTTGTTGTTAGTTGTTATTTTTATCCTACTTTTTATATATGCTATTTGCTCACTTGAGTGAGACAGAAAAGCACAAATATCTCATGGCTGTGTGTTTTGTGATGTCTCAGGGCATAAGAAATAGGAGCAGAGCAGGAAAGAAAGTTAAAATTAAGATCATAAACTACAGAGGACAAAACAAGACCTAAAGATCTCTTGCATTTTTCTTGTCAAAGTTTTTACCGGTCTCTTTTTTTTATCTCCTAAGACTTGCCTTAGTCAAAAAGTTCTTATGTGAGAGAAGAGTCAACTTACTGTAAGTTATGTACTGCCACCATTTATTGTTCCTGTACATCAGTACAGCTGCCAGGATACCACTGTAGTGGCTGCATGTGCCGTTCAGAGCACAGGGTCGTACTTAGGGGAAGAGCACCTCCTTTAGGCTGTTTCTTTTAGAAACCTGGAGACTAAAGCAATCTAATTATATATATATATATATGGCTGTGCTTTCAAATGTTCTTAAACTGTTTTGAAATTAATGTCTGGAGGCTAGTTAGGTTTGATTTCACTATAAATTTATCTTATTAAGGCAATTATTATCACTACCCAGAGCAGGTTTCTTAATTTTCTTTAAAATGCTTTCAGTTCATTAATTCCTGGCTGAGCTTTAATTATGCAAATGTTTGGAAGGCTCATATCCAGTCATGAATCTGCTGGCTGCTGGAATAGAGTTTTGAATTATTATAGGATTTTCTGTAATTATGTTTTGGGGGTTTTTTTTGTGAGGGGAAAATAATTTGATTTGAGTATGTTTTATTTTCATTGGATCCACTAATGCTCAAACTACTCATTGAACTCCATGACACTTTTACCTAAATGGGATAACATCGTTCAGCACACAGCTAGGCCTGTATTCTGTAGAATAACCAGGTAAAAAAGAAGGGAAAAGAAGCCCAGGTATAGTGATTATCACTGTCTTTATTAATCTTTTTGAACTAAACAAAACATGGAATCTCTGATCAAGTGATGTTGGGAAATGGCCAGGGGAAAATAAAGGATGATGTATCTGTGGTTTTTGTGGGGTGTTTGTAGCTTTGTGTAAATTCAGGAGTGGTGTGCTCCTGGGCTCTGCTGTTGCTGCCAAGTGTAGGAGAGCAGCTGAGATGTCCTTGCAAGGCACTTGGAGAGAATTGACATTCTCTGCTAACTAGAGAGAAACTACCACACACAGAGATTGTTTTTCAAGAGTCAAGGTCTGTGTTGCCCCCGGCATTTGTTTTGTGGATAAATTGCAGGCATAAGCTCCGTCTCCCATATCTTCTTATCCAGGATGTCCTTCTGAAAGAAAAGGAAATGTGTTCTTTACTTCAGGGTTGTATACAATCCAGCCTGCCTTGCCAGGGGAATTTAAATCACTCTGCTGCTCTTTGGCCGCTTTCTAGCACTTGTAAAGCACATTAGAACAATAATGTTCTTGTCAGTGACATGGTGATTTGCCTTGCAAACCTCACAGCCTGGAAAGCCAGCTTCAGTTTTGCAGACAGCTTGTAGAATACACTTATTGAGATGTGATAAGTAACCTGCCTTTCTTGTCCTCTGCCTCAGCAAACAGAAGAAACAAAGCCCATAACATCTGCATGTGTCGAGTGGGAAGCTGCTTCCTTGCCAACACTCCTCTCTGTTAGTCTTACAGGGAAAGAAACACAAGGACCATTATCAGAGAGGAGCTACATGATGCATATGCATCGATAAGAGGGACTTGGGGTGATGAAATGATTTTTTGGTGGCAGGAGTGCACTTGTCTTCCCTTCTATGTGTACACAGCATCCAACCCTGGAGTAGATGAAAGCAGTGATGTTGCAGTCAAAGGTGTTAGCACCCAGGTGGAACAGAAGATGTAAATCCAGCTAGCAACGTGTTCAGGATTGACTTTTGATGTCGCTTAGTACAATAGGAGGCCTTATGCACTTTCAGTCAGTTCTCCCACCAGTTGGGAAAGATTACCTGCTTCGATTCAGGCTTGCTGAGACCAGTGTTGTATCTGGCACAAAAATATGAAAGAATTGAAAAAACAACTAATGTCTTTCAAGCCATAAGGAAAAAAAGAGCACCCAAGGATTCACAGATGACTTTGGCTCCTTTATGGGGTTGGTCTGAGATGATTTGCTCCATGAGTGAAGCCTGATTTCCTGGAAGCACAGAGCATCAGTCCATATTTTCTGATGTGGGCATCAAAGCCACAAAATACACCTGTTTGAGCAAAACAAGTGAAAAAGAACAAACAGCCAATCTGCATTTTAAAAAATAAATTCTGAAAAATACTTTGGCATAAGGCAGATATCATGATCTGTGAAGAGCCTTTGTCTTCCATGCTGGCCAGTGATGTAGCCTTGGCATTTCAATTTTTAAAAGTCTTTTGAGTTTTTAAAAGACAGAAAAACTTTTAGGTATTTTGAGCTTCATTTACTCAATGCTTGGAGCACATCTCATTTAAGAGAGACTGTACTGCAGGATTT
Organism: Pseudotriccus pelzelni; assembly: GCA_035584735.1. Classification (NCBI taxonomy): domain Eukaryota; kingdom Metazoa; phylum Chordata; class Aves; order Passeriformes; family Tyrannidae; genus Pseudotriccus; species Pseudotriccus pelzelni. The sequence goes on along the minus strand of JAWMRA010000146.1, from coordinate 9,170,853 downwards.
GTGATTCTCTTTCAAAGCATGTCAGCCCTCCAGTAAGCACACTCAGAATCATTCCTGGCTAAATCATTTTGCAGACCTTTCTTCCATCCTTAGCCAGTACTTCTACCACCATCAGGCTTTTGCTTGAATAATTACATTTCTGTGGAATTCTCCTTGTCAGAAAAACAAGTTGCTGAGATGTATGGTAGAGTTCACACAGATTTATTGTGGAAATGGGCAGGTGAAAACTGTACAGTAAGATTTAGTAATAAAAGTCATTCTTATTGCCAGTGGTTGTGTCTTATCAGCTGGGAGTTTGCAACAAGCCTGCCTGATTGACAGGGCAGGGAGAAAAGCTAAAGCAGAGATTTCTGCTGGAACCTGCAGCTTTACTGTAACAAGGTGACCCCAGCAAAGCAGAAGACTCAGTGGTGTCTCTAAACGAGCTTTTCTGCTTTCTTCCCTTGGTTTTTCAAACACTTTCCTAACTGTTGATTCGTTAGAAATCTCACTAATAATTTTCTCTGTTTCTCAGCAAATTATTTTTATTAAGTAAAAATGCATCTGAAATGTCTGTCTGATTTAAACAGAATCAATCTCTAAATGAAAAAATTATTAGGATACCTTTCATTCTAGGAGGTCTGATGTTGTTAATTAAATGATGCAAGTGGAATATTTCTTAATAAGAACACTTAGTAGTGGAACTACTCAGGGTCGTGCAGAATAGCAGTAACAATGTGCAAAAGCTGGGGCCTTACACAAGATGGATTGTTGGAGTTACAAATTCCCTGCTCGTTCCTTCTGCCTGGAGCTGTGACTCAGTGTGATAGTGCATGGCTCGAAGCCAGCCCCAAAACCAGGACCTGCAAAAGGGCACTTTCCATGCTCAGTGCCCGTTTCTCCGCATGTTCAAAGGTACATTTAGGAATCAGGGAAATCGGGCTCATTTTTAGGATCACAGTACTTGGGGGGAGAATGCAGTGAGACATGCTGTGTTCTGTTATGGATGGGAATTGGTTGGAGTTCCCTGAAAACCAGTAGAAACAGGTTCCTGCTGTATCTGTCTTAACATAGCAGGAGAGGGGAAACCTCCCTTACTTCCCTTATGGAGTCTCATTTGGGGGAGGTAAAGTGGTTTTGCAAGAAAGAGCCAGTGTTACCTTTCTGACTGTGTCCTGCTGCCAGAGCCACAAAGGAGTGATGAGAGTTATAAACCAGAAGCTGCTTCAGCGAGGTACAGAAGAGCGAGCTGTCCTTACCAGCCTGAGGAGTGAGAGTTTGAGTTTGGATGGGACTTCGAAGTGTCATTAAGCCCCAAACTCTTTCCACCCCAGAACAGATCAGCTCGACTCAGACGCATGTCATTCTGCTACTGAGATAAAAATTAGTTATTCCATGAGAAACAGTTGCTTATGCCACCCTCTAGTCAGTGATGGATTTGCAGATGAGATTAACTATGGGGCCAATCCAAGGCTTTGAGCTGAAAATACGAATTCACTCCAGATTTTGCTGTTGATGGTACTAGTTTATTCTGCTGGTTTCCCTGGTGGCAAAGCTAGGAAATAGATCTGCCCAGGCATGTTCAGATCATGCAGGCTGTCACAGTAAAGGCTCCTGATGGTTTACATTGGGTTTGTTTATTACAGAAGCTGTGTACCAACAGCTGGGGGGGTTTGATTTTCCTATTTGTGTAGAAAACTCTTTATTTCTTCAGACCAGACATATTACCTCAGGATATTTACTCTGCATGTATAGAAATCTTAGGCTCACCTTAGAATCTTCTCATTTCTCACGGCTTGTTTTTAAGTAAAAACCTGCTAGTTTGAGAAAAAGCACACTCTGTAATATATTTTGCCTGTAACACTTAAGGCCCAGCGTGGTGAGCCAGGAAAAGGGCAAATGCTGTCAACGTTGATAGGCCACGTCTATCCTTTTCCTTTTACACATTGCTACAGTGTCTTTTTCCATTAAAATCAAACATGGACTGAGCAGCCACATGCTAGGATTCACCAAATGGTATTTATAAAGATGTGTATTGTGACTCCAAGGCAAGTGGCACGAAAGACCTCACACCACACAGGCATTCAGCATGTTTGGAGAAAGTGAGGTGAATGTAGCCAGAGGCTCCAATTCTCCACTTCGCACATGGAGGGCTGGGTGAGCTTGTAGTAGAATTAAATGTCTGCCTAGAAGTGTTTCTGACTCTTCATTAGGTAGAAGTTTGGACTTTTTTCTGATGGTGGTCAGTGTTGTGGGATGTGCAGATAACTGTGAATATCCACCCCTTTTTCTCTCTTGTATGTTTGATCTGATTGTATAATCTGTCAGCATCAGCACATGTTCAGTGGCCAGCTGTGGTGCCAGAGTTCATCATGAATGTGGAGATAATTAAAGAGTCTGGAAAACATTTTCAGGATAAACACTTTCCATTTTTGTCTTTTGCTATTTGAGAAACAGAGACTCAAGTGCAGCCTTTAAATCTTTTCTTGCTGTATCCTAATGTTTCAAAAGGACTTGTAATTTTGGATCTTGACTTGGAAACAATTTAAAGGCAGCTGATTTTCCGTGGCTGGGAGTGCTGTGCTTCCTGACTAATCAGGCTCTTTAGACATGTCTTAAATTGGGCACTGAAATACTGGATAGACAAGAGCAAGTAGTTGACTTAGGACAGCTCTGTGGGGGTTTAGGCAAAGACACTTTAACACACAGCTCTGATACGCTCTGAGTGCGCACACAGCAAGTTAACGCTCCTGAGCAGACGAGGTAACTGATTAAGGCATCGTAAGTCAATCCTGTGAAACCATTAGCCCACGTTCAACCAAGTGATGTGCTCCAAAAGATTAACCCCTGTGAAAATTGTAAGCCTGTCATATTCCAGCATCGAGAGAGTCTGCTGCTGACATTGAGGATGTCTGACATAATAAAACCTTTCTTTCAAATACAGTAAAATTCATTTGGGCTTTCCATTCTTGAACCAAGTCCTAGAAGGAGTCTCCATTGACATTAAATACGGTCTGTCCTCCCATCTAAGTTGCTGATTCTACAGCTGCTCTGTAACCTGGACCACCTGTGTGGGGTAAAATAGGCAGAGAAAAGTGGGTGCAGGAGCTGTATTTGCATAGCAAGGGAATGGACATGGTTCTCATGAACTTCCTGTCTTGTTTGAGATTTTTCTGTGGATTTTTGTTGTTCTTTTTTTATCTTCTGCAGGCAGATGACCATCTGTCCTGGCAGTGTAAGCACAGTCCTGGACTACCTAACACAGTTAGAGCTGTAGCCAAACTAAATCCCATCTAAATGCTGAATTCTCAGAGAAAAGAAATCTGATTGGTTTCCAAGTTTTAATTTCTTTCCTTTAGAAGTATTTTTGCAGAGCTGAAAGGAAGAGTTCTTTAGTCTGCTGCTTAAATCATCACCTTATGTTGCCACCATTTCCATACCTTTTCATTGTTCACGTAGTATCTTTCTGGGAAAAATTTAATGATGGATAACCTCAGGGTTTCATTTCACAGCTATTTCCTGTAGATGGAAATCAACATCACCCTTTTTCCTATTTTATAGTTATTCCTTCTTTTTTTCCCCTCCAATTTTAAATGAGGATGTTTATCTGAGGTGTTGATATTTCCTATAATAATTCTCTCACTAGCAGCTATGGCACAGTCTCTAACCTTCTCTCTTCTTTTTGTCTTCAGGAAACCCACTGACTGTGGCCTGCAAAGCTTTCTTTGGATTCAGTGGAGAATCAGGCCCCATGATCTACTGGATGAAAGGGGAGAAATTCATAGAAGAGTTAGAAGGTCACATTAGAGAAGGCGAAGTCAGGTATTTTTTAGATTATTTACTGTTAAACTTATTGTATGTCCCAAAAGCCTCTTGAGTTTTCTTAACAGGTTTTTAATTGAAAGTGAAAATTGTTTTCTGTCTAAAGAGTGATTAATGACTTGGGCTGTGTGAGTTGCTCCCTCCCCTTTTAAAACTCTGAAGAGCTATCCAAGTGCCTGAAAATCTGTTATCAAATTCCCCTGGTGGGTGGTAGCTGAAGCGTCTCTTGAGTGTTCCAGGGGTTGATTTTAGACCTGCGTGGAAATGGTGCTGCCTAGTGCAGCTGTCCCATGTGGCAGTCCTTGGCAAGACGACATTCATTTCAGCATCAGTGTTAATCTTGAAGATGAATGTTCTCCTGTCAAAGTCACCATACTTTTTCTCTTCTACTGCACGTGCTATCTGTCTGTGATGCAGCTCTCAGCGTGCCTTAACCTGGACTTTCAAAGAGCAGCATTTATTCCTCCAGGCTTAACACTTAAAGGACGAAAAAGGATTGGCTGTGCCCAATATCCAACTTGTGTTCCAGATGCTGGTTATAATTTACTGTACCAGTTGTAAAGAAAACACTCACTTGTATCCTCATGGACTTCCATGGAATTTGCTCTTAACAGCATCATCTTCTCTTTGTTAATAATTACCTGATTATTGCTCTTTGAGCAAAGACTGAGCTATGGTTAAGCTATGGACAAGGGGGTCCCAGCTCCTATAGACACGATGAATATAGATTATGAAGAAAGTCAAGGTCTTTTCACCTTCCATTGCACATTTTTTTGGTCTCATATCTGAGTTGTTTGTTTCTTGTAAAGGTAATTTTGGAGAGCAGGCAAAGAGAGGTTCCTTTGCTTTATTACTTGATCAATAATTTGAAGTTCAGCCATTTAGCCAGTAGTTATTCAGACACACTAAAATAACTGACCTAACATTGCACCTTAATTGCACACAGATGAAATTTATCTTATATTGCTGGTGTACAATCCTCTTTTGGGCTTTTGACCACAAAAAGCAATTATTGGAAACTTTTGCTATTGTAAGTAATCAGCACTTAATGACATTGTGTCCTCTCTGGTGTGGGTATATATATGAACAGAGTGATTTTGGTCATGTTCTTTCTCTGCATCAGAAAGACAATTTGAGTTCTGTATTTAAAGAGCGCTCCAGCTTTAGCACAGTTCAAAACTTTTCCTTTATGTGCGTTTATTAGTGCAACTGAGTTTGAAAAAGCTGTTATTTGTCCTTCATTGTGCCATCTCATTACACATTCATGTTTCAAATTAATATGTGACAACTCCCTCTTCTCATTCCATTAAAATGCTTTGACTCAGTTTACAGACCCTTCACAATTCAGTGAACCTTCTCCTCAGCAAATCTACTTATCACGTACCTAATCTCCTGTGATCACAGCCAGCATTAAAAACAGCATTTACCAAAACCTGCTGCATCATTACCAGTAGTGCCACAGTCCATCCCTTTTTTTGTCTAGAAGTAGCTATGGCAACTGAAGTGGTAACTTTTTGCAAATGATCCTTTCTCAGTAAGAGCTCTTGGTTATGTGTCCCATTACAGGTATGCTGCTTCAGGGAAACTGAGCAGCACTAATCATTCTGACAGTGCTCTGAGCCAGCCCACGTCTTCCACCCAGTTGTATTTATTGTTGTATTTTAAAAAATTGTCATGTATGTTTCAAATCTGATGAGCCACGTTGAACTTGCTGGTTAAATGCCCTTTCCATCGGTTTGCTTCTCTGTGGCATTACCAGCACCTTTCTGTTTGTGTTGAGAAACTAAAAGTAGTAGGGAATTGTTACAGCCAGACCAAGATGCTCCAGCTTTCCTTTGGAAAGCTTCTAACATTTTAACTCTGCATTCCCCATCTTAAATCAATTCACAAACTTAGTAGCACTTTGAATTTTTGGTGCTGTCATTACCCTGGACCGTGCCCACCTGTGTTGTTGCTGGATTTTCTGTGTATGATGGCAGTTCAGGTTTGCAAATCACTGCAGTGTGGGAGTACAAACCCCCCATTCCCAGTTTGCATCCCCCAGTGTGCATGGTTAGCAGCCACTGCTGTTATGAAAGCACTGAAACAAGGGTGCACTTAACTTGAGCATTCCTGTTCAAATCAAACCCATGGAACTGGGGAGTTTTTTGTAACCACATTTCACCATGAGTAGTATTTGTGTAGTTCTGCGCTTCTTGTTATTTATTAGACTTTGTTCCAAAGCCTCATAATAAAAACAACTAATCAGCACTGCAGGACTCAGAGGCAATGACCCCCTCTCAAAGCTGCTTCCTTGCCTTCCCTTGAATTAAGATCCCCAGGTGTTAGACATGCGTGGGGGGAAAGGAGAAAGAGGCTTTGCTTGCCAGGTGGGTTTTTCACAGCTGTAATAAAAATGTCATGTAAATTGAACCGGGGCTATTAAAGAAGAAATCAAAGTCTTTAAGCCTGTCTTCAGAGTTGTCAGTTGTACCTAATTATCAAAGGAGCCCACAGCAAATTTCAACACCGTCTCTCTGCCATGGCAAAGTATTTTCAGGCATAAATCTTACTCTCCCAGCCACCTATGAGTCGCTTTTCTTCTTCAGGCAACGCTGCCAAACAGTTTGCAGTTGCCTCATAATGCTCATCTTGTAAAGTATGTTTGTCCCTGTTTTTTCTGTCTTGTCCGTTTTTAAAGTAGTGTAATTTAACTCCTTCTAGAGGCATGAAAAGAGGTGAATAAAGGCATTTTGAATGACAGCTTTATTTCTTCAAATTAATTTATCACCCACAGAATTCAACTGATGGTTACGAAATGCTCAGACAAGACGAGGTTATGTTGTGTTCTGTTAAGAGGGGGAGCAGAGGGCAGGAGACAGAATTCCCACCGCTGCCTGGCCGGTGTGCTGGGTACTTGGCAGAGAAGTACGGAAGTGACAGCCCTCTCCTGAAAAGCTTATACCGCTTAGGTAGACAGTTTCTGGGCAAAGAATAAGAAACATGATGCAGGAAAGTGAGAGGGAAGATCACTGTGCCCTGTAGCCAGTTGAACTACTTTGCTTTGGAGAGGTACTTATGTGCTCAGGGATCTGTCCTTTCATCTACAGCCCACTGTTAAGTAGAAGGAAGGCAGTAGAGCTCATAACCCTGTTCACTGTCCAGATCCTCAGCTGTATAAGGAATGAAAATAATCTTTCTGCTAAGTCTCATCTCACATGCAGGTTAGTAAAGGTTTGGAAATAATGCCTTGGTCTTGAAAAGAGACCCAGGTGAGGCTTTCTTAGGGCATTTACATCTTTGATCATACAAACCCTGAAAATTTTAGAGAAATACGGGCTTAAAGGAAAAGTATTTTAACTTCAGATTCCACTTAATGCACACACGCATTGGAAAAAATATGACAAAAGGTTTGAAAAATCCAAACTGCTGGATAATTTTCAAAGAAAACATATGTGTTCTGAAATGACACCTTTTTTAAAAAAAATTCATATTCTTAACTGAAAAATATTCACTAGACAAAATGTTTTGTTTCAGATCAAATAAAATGCTTCAGCTTGAAGAAATAGAAGGCACTGAGTGTTGTTTTTACTTCACCCACCTTTTCTTTCTCTCTTTCCATCCTGTTTGTTGTGAGTTGTCAAGTGCCATTGATTTAGCAATGTATTAAATGATGTAATTACTCTTACAGTTTGTTCAGCAAACCAGAAAAAGTGCGCTATTATTTTCTCAACTTGTGAGAGCTGGCATGTGTTGACAGTGTTGCTGGTGAAGTTTCCCCCATCTCAGATAGGGATAGAGCTTCATCTTCTGGATGTGCAGAAGATGCTGTTGCATCTCTAAGGTCTTACTTGATACTATATTCCTTTTGTAAGCCAAAAATATTGTGCTCAGTGTTCTCTGAACCAACCACAAATGCAATTAATTAAAGGCTGTACATATATTGAAAAAATGTAGGTGACCAACTGTGTATTTCTGGGCAATAATGAATCATTAGCTGTGGAGTACTGGCTGAAAGAAAAGAGAAGAAAAAACAAAAAAGCAGGAATGAAAGGTTTAACAACACCTAGAGCAGTCTATGCTTTGCTGTCTGCATAATGCTTAAATGTTTGTCAGCATTTTCATGAAAGATCCCGTTCTAAAGAGTTCCCTTACCAAAGATTGCAATTAGAAGTAAGATCAGTGGAAAAAATTCTCAGTCCAAATGCTTTTTTTTTTTTTTTTTTTTTAGCTGATCATGTATTATTTAAATTTAGGGTAAGGGTCAGTTATTTTAAATAAATATAGTTAAGGTAGAGTTCAAAATAATAGTTTCTTTTATTTTAATTGTAACATGTCTTCATTTTTTTTCCATGTAAAATACCCTGATTATAGGATAAACACAAGACAGTCAGAACATTGACAGAGTGCTCCAGATTAGTGTCCCAGATATCATCTCTGTTAAGGATTATATTGTTCCTTGCAGCAGGATTTGTAGGGCAAAATTTGTCAGGCATATTGCTTACCAGAAGAGAAGAAAGACTTTCCTGAGTCTTTATATAGATAGCAGATTAATAGGTAGATCAGAATTGGTTTATCTGACTCCCAATGCTTTAGGCTGAGACTGCAAACAGACCAGGCTTTCCGAGGAGGTTTCTTTTCTGACCAGAAATTAAGCAAATTCAACCCTTCTTTCATTATTTCACCCCTTGGACTCTGGACCAGAACTGAAAAAGAAGAAAAGAAAAACAACAAAAAAAAACCAACCAAAAAAAAAACCTACAATAAATGAGAGTTAATTTGTAAAAAAAGATGAACTCTAAGTTTCCAAATGCAACAAACACATGCAGACACTCCTGTTTTTAAACTAATGATTTTCCCCTTGCTTTTTTGCAAGTTACACAGCCACAGTGAAAGAGGCTGAATTGTTGTGGATGCTCTGGTACATCTTCTGAGTCCTGTCAAATATCACAAGCCTTTAGAGGCTGAGTGCTGTATAAAATCTTACTGTAAAGATGTGGTTTATAGCTGTCAGGGTTGCATTTTTCATTGTCTAGTGCAATGTTCTCATACTTCTGATTTGTTTTCAAATTTGGAGTGTTACGTGAAATCACATACATAAGAAAATGTGTGTGCACATTGGAAACTCCAAAACAACTGTGGGTTATAATGGAGAAGTTTGGGTTTTGCTGTTTATTGACAAATGTTAAGGTCTCCAGCAGTAGTTTCTGTCCAGAGCAGGCAGCTCTCCCATTAGTTACTCCCTGCCCAGTTGCCTCCCTTTGGAGAAAATATTTCACAGTTGGGGAACCTGGATTTTGTTTGTGCCTTTACCTCACAGTGCTGTAAAGTCTTTTCAGAGAAAAGACTCTCTGAAGTGCAATGTGCAGTGGTGAGTTCGCAGGTGTCTGCAAGGGCACCCCACATTTTGTTTACCCCCCTGCACGTTAGGCAGCAGTACACAAACAGGATCAGATGAACCTGGTAGATTTAACTTGATGTTACATTTTCTTTATCAAAGAAGCAGCAACTTTTCCTTGAACAAGTGATAAGCCTTTTGAGAGAATGGGGTATTCTGTTTTTAGACTTAATGTCAGCAGCAGAAAACACTTGAATTTACTTTGCATTCTTTTTAATGTTCACATGAGAACAATGACATGAAAAGACTGTACCTCTGGCCTGAAAGCCTGCTAGAACTTTCTATTCCCTTTGTAGTGATTTTGTATGTCTCCTCTGTCCTCTCAAAGGAGCAGAGAGCTCTTGTTCTTGACACTGCTCCCTTTTAAAGTCGGGATCTAGCCCTAGAAAATAGAGGAAAGTTCCAGAGAGTAGCAGAGCTCCTTTTGTTTGGTTTCCAGACTGCATTAAAATGTATTACAATACCCAGCCTTTAAAATACTGCCTTATAATTTGTTCAGTGATGGCTTAGTAGCACATATTTGCTTCTGGAAAATGGATATTTACTGCTTCTTTAAAAAGAACCATTGTTTTTAGCATTTAATTCTGATGGAGCCAATGTAAACAAGCCACATGCAACCATTGCACTCATGGCCACTCTTCCTTTACTTGGTTTAGCTCCTCACTAGACATGGAAGGAGAAAAAGGCTTTTGGTGATCATGAAAGATGCCTCTGAGAAGTCTTTCAGGCAACATGAGTCTCCTTCTAAATCCTTCTCCTGGAGTGAAGGAGGCCAAGGAACACTGTCTTGTGCTGAGAAATCATGGTTCTTTTGGGAGTCTTCCACCCGATTTAATTCAGCTACCGCAAAGCCTGTATCCTTCCTTTCAGACTCCTCAGAGAACACCTTGGAGAAAAAGAAGTTGAGTTGACATTGATCTTTGATGCTGTAGAGGAGGCAGACCTGGCTAACTACACCTGTCACGTGGAAAACAGAAATGGACGGAAACACGCCAGTGTCCTTCTGCGCAAGAAAGGTAATTCTCTCCATTTCATTGTCTGTTCTCTCACCCTTCATAGCAGCAACGGGTCAGCCAGAGGTCCTGCTGACCTCTCCGAGCCAGGTAGGACCTCCGTGTGCCTGCTTGGAGCTGAAGCTGCCTTGTGAACAGCTTTAGTTTACCATTTGTGTGGAAAAAAAAAAATCATTAACTGCTCTTTAGTGTCTGGCGATTCAGCCTTGCAGGTGATGCACTTGCTTGGAATACAGTCACCCATAAAGCACCAATATGATCACTGGGAGTGTTTTGGTCTAAGCAACCTATGAATTTGACCCAGAGTTGACTGACTAGGCCAGAGGTAATTGTTTGATGGAGTTAAAATGTGCATTTCTTAGAATAGGTACCTTGGCAGTGAGGTCAGATGTTTTCATATTTCTCTACTTCCTGGCTTTGTGTTTTAAATTGAAAACTTTGAACTATCACCATGCATTTAGATTTCTAACTGCATTGGGGATGAAAACATTGCAATGGGAGCTTCAAATTGATGGAGAATTGGCCCATCATGGTTGTCTTGCTTGATACTGCTCCTGAATTGGGAATACCACTACAGACAAGATATCTGTAGCAGAAAGGAAACCATTTGGGTTTGAATGTGCCAAATTAAAAGGTGCTACTGTGTGCTGCTGTTTGTAGAAGTCATTACCGTGAAGAGTTTAACAGTTCCTCATTACAGTTTTTGTGTTGTTTGTTCAATCATCTCCCCTATTCATAAGTAGGGTGGTATTTAAATTTGATGGTGATCTCTCTAAGATACAGTATATTAGGCAATACAAAAGCTACAAGAAAAGCACAGGAAGGTTACACGCTCAGGAGAAAGCTGTTATGTGAAACCACAGAGCCGTCAGCACAGGAGATTGACTAAAGAGTTAATACATTGTCCAGATTTCTGCCATCATTCCTGGTTGTAAACTGTTTTGCCAAAAGCAGAGAAGAAGAAATGTTTTCATGAGGCAAACTGGAAGGGGCAGTTCCAGTCCTTTGTGTGCTTTCACTATGGCAAAGCACCTGCTTCTCAGCAGGTTCTGGGTTACAGTGTTAGTTGAAAAAGCCAGTGCCCTCCACGGTCACAGATGCAGCAAAATCCCACAGGAGTGTCACCAGTTGGAGAAGGTTCAAATACACTAGTAGTACCTGAGCATGCTGGAGATCGACTTGGGAGCCTAAGGTAGACATCACCATGGGACAAATGAACTAAGAGTCAGGCGGAAGAGTAAGAAAAGCAGCCAAGGCCTCTCTATATGAGGCATCACAGTTCTGGAAAACATCCATAGCCATCAGTTCCCCTAAAGGCATGCTGGATGCTAAGCACTGTGTTTCATGGCTATAATCTGTATCAAATGAAAGGTGAGTATTGAGACAAAAAAGGGCTACTAGGGAGAAGAAACTTTTGGGCCGATGTCCTCCTTGGGAAGTAGAGTATGTGGTCCTGTCAGAATCAGCTGAATCAAGTTCTACTTACTCCATTCCCTCTACAAATGAAAGCTTTACATCCTCCTAGAAAGAAGGGCATAACATAGGTTAAATTTTTTCACTAAGTAATAAGGAAAAAAAAACAATACAGAAGTTGTAAATCACTCTGAGAAACGAGGTTCCACGGTTGTGTTGTGGAGCACACACAAATGTGTATTCAACATGGGTGAGGGAAAAGCTGTGAATGATGTCTACCTGGACTTTAGTAAAGCCTTTGAGATTGTTTTGCACAGCATTTTCCAGGAGAAACTGTCTGCTCATGGCTTGGATGGGTGCACTGTTGGCTGGGTAAAGAAACTGGCTGGATGGCCAGGCCCAGAGAGGAGTGGTGCATGGAGTTAAATCCAGCTGGGAGCTGGTCACAGGTGATGTTCCCCAGGAATCAGTACTGAGGGCAGTCCTATTTAATATCTTTAGGAATGATTTGGATAAGGGAATCAAGTGCACCCTCACTCAGTTTGCAGATGACACCAAGTTGGGCAGGAATGTTGATCTAGAAGATCATTTTGCTCTCTACTACATACCTACATACATATAGGAGGGTAGGAAGGCTCTGCAGAGGGATCTGGACAGGCTGGATCAATGGGGTGAGGGCAATTGTATGAGGTTCAACAAGGCAAAGTGCCAGGTCTTGCCCTTGGGTCACAACAACCCTCTGCAGCACTGCAGGCTGGGGCAGTGTAACTGGAAAGCTGCCTGGGGAAGAAGGACCTGGGAGTGCTGGAGTCACCATCCCTGGAGGGATTTAAAAGTTGTGTAGAGGTGGCACTTGGGGACATGGTTTAGTGGTGGGCTTGGCAGTGCTGGGTTTAACAGCTGGACTCAATCATCTTAGAGGTCTTTTCCAACCAAAACGATTCTATGATCTAAGGTGACAGGTTGTCACAACTTTAATTAAGGAATCTGGTCATCACAATGAAGGATTAGCCCCTTTAGTGCAAAAAGCATTCTACCTTTCCTTCTACTGAACCTCGTAAATATACAACTGATAGTAAGTGTATCTATGTTGGCACAGTTAAATGTTCTGCTGTGTGCATATATTAGAATAACAAGCTAGGTTTATTTATAACCAAAAAATGCAGATATTTCAGAGCTCTGCTGAAATTATGAAGGAAGCACTGCTGAATACAGAATTTGGAGGTGGAAAGGATCACTTTGCAGCTACTATTTCATTTCTCTCTGCACTGTGGCTGTAAAAAACTTATATTCCCCTCAGGCATTCTCAATAGTTGATTTTCAAGCTATTAAAGTGTCATTTAAAATAACTACTGTATTTTACTGTGTCCTTTGACTGCCTGTCCCATTGTCCTGTTTGTTATTTATTAAGTTCTTACAAATACTTGACCAAACTTTTCCTTTCTGCAACTTGATTTAATTACTTCTTATCCTAGCTTTCTCCAACTTGGATTTGACTGTATTCATGAGCCAGGAAATATTACTGTGCTTACTGACCTGGGACAAGATTTAGGGTAGGACTGGTAGAAAGCTGTTGACCAACACCCCTTCTGTATGTCAAAGGAAGGACCATAGATTTTTATTGCAATGTGCTGCAGCTTTCCAGGTGCTGAGGCAAAGCAGCAGCACAGATCTCTCAGCCAGAGAAATCCCCCTCTCTCCAAAGTCTTACCTGTTAAGAGCTGCATTATCCGTGTTTGACAAGAGGCATTTTTAGCTCTGTTTTGTCTCCAGGCTGACACAGTGCTGTGGGTTAAACCTGCCCTCTCCTCAAGGGTGTGATTGCAGCGTGTCAGGTTTACAAAAGGTGGCATTAATCATGAGTCCTGCTAAACTAGGCAGGCTTGTATAAAAAAACAGGAATAAACCCCAAATCCAAGTTGTAGATTAGTATAGGAGTTTCTATAGTTCTTATTTTGTCATCAGATAATTATTTTTAACACATACTTTGCTTTAAAAAATAAACATTTACTGTTCAGGTATTTAAAGTAAAATATATTGAAGTTTTTTGCTGCATTAGTCGTATGGTCCTCAGGAACCTACAGGAGAATCCAGGAGTGCTGTCTGCACAGCACCAGCATACCAACAGCCCCAGAGCACCTTTCATCATTTATAATTATTTTCATTGGGCTTTTTTGACTGAAAAAGAACCAAATCCAGTTATAGGCACCCAAAGTTACCAATGCAAAGACAGAATCAGTCATGCTTCTGAGACCTGAATACCACTGTCTGCTGTCACGTTCTTCTTTACTCCCTTAATTCAAGACTGCATTGTTACTTCTTTCTAGTAGTTCAGAAATAAGTTCTGGGCAGTCCTGGGTTTGGTTTGCTTTTAGCTATTTTTTTTTTCCTCTATGCTGCCCTAGTGCTCAAATTACATGGCAACGCAGTATACACCCACTTGTCCCTTAGTTGTGGAAATAGTTCGGGATTCCCTTCAAAAGAATTTGAAAACAGTCCAGTATTTTAGTGGTTGAAGTCTCCATAGTCTATAATATAACTGTCCTGGAAGATGAAAAGTTTGTCAGGAACTGCAGAATAAAATCAAGCCATGCTTTTAGTGGAAAGAAGCAGTGAATTGAGATAAAAGTAAATATTATGAGTTTTGTTCACGATTTATTTCAAGGAGGCTGCCTTTAATCAAGACATGCAGGGAACTAATTTTGGGGGCTTTTTGATATTGATGTAATACTAAGTTATGAGGAACTTCTAAAATACATTTGTCTCTCATTTATTGGGCATTTAGGAGACTTTTGCTATTTTAAAGACCATAATCCTCTGTAATATGTTGTGGGAAGGTCCTTCTACCTTATTTTACAGAATATTTTTATTTGCTATTTTTCAGTCACTATTATAGCACAAAGGTCAGATTCATTTCCTTTCCTAATGCTGAAATTCTGCCTTCCTTACTGACCTCAGTGAGGATCACTTGAGGAGGAAAGAATTAATCAGAGGCTGAGACTAAGCTACAGCAGGCAAGAAACTGAATGTTCTGGGGTTTTCTCTTTGTCTCCACCTTGGAATGGAATTAAGGAGCTCAAAAGCCTTGTTTTCTTGCTCCTTATGTCTGGATTCTAGGAGAGTTTATGGAGCAGAAAGACAACTACAGGACATGCAAAAGCAGATCAGTTTTACCTTTTGAGATGGATTTTGTGGTTTTGCTTAATATGCTGCGGTTCTCCCCAGAAAGTGGACACAAGTCTGAGCTCCTGTGTGGGCTGCAGGGCTCAGCATTTCCTCTCCTTCCAAGCTGGCAGCTTTGCCATCATCTCAGTTTCCTAGCAAAGAAGATTCAGTGCAAAAAAAAAATGTTTTTTCCCCAAAAAGTGACTTTAACCAGCTCTGTTCTCCATTTGCCCAGATATATCCCCAGAGCATATGCTAAGCTCTATCATGCAGTGTAGTAAAAGTCCCATGAATTCCCTGTGTTCTCACAGAGATTAAACAGCTATTATAATAGACTTTTTCCATCTATTAGTCCATGACTTCTTGCCAGCCAGACATCAGAGATACTGTAAACTGGGAATAGCTTGACATCTGATGTTAATTATTGAAATACAAGGCTTGGCAAGGCAAGAATAACCCCAAAAGATACACAACTAATTTGCTTTTTATCTTGAAAATGACACAAATGACATAGGAGTAATTTTTTCCGACCTAAGTTTTAGAAGCGTAAAGATCACAAAAACTTTGTCTCGCCTGTATTAGTTTTGCAACTTGTTGTATTTATCACAGCAGCAAATATCTTCATGACGTCTTATCTGAACTAATACAGAATGCTACAGTCAAATTGTCATCCTCTGTCTTTTATGTCTAAATAATATGTCAGGCAGTGTTAGGAGCAATAATACATTCAGAGGACATTTCAGGCTAAAAAGCAATGCTGTTTAAGTTAATGTGTTACATCAAATGGAGCTCGGGACTGGTAATTAAGGGGGTTTTATCCCATTCTGTCATTGGTTTGCTGAGTGACCTTGAACGTGGTGCTTCTCTTTTCTATGCCTCTGCTTCCCCAGCTGTAAAAGTTGGATCACTGTGTTTGGATGAATTTGTGAATCACTGCTTGTGATGCTTCCTAATAGAAGCATCCCAGTAGGAAATTTGAACTAGCACTGGTTCCCATTAAAGTATAATGTGTATTCTACAAGCATGTGAGAACTTCGTTAGTAGCCGTCACAGTTCAAACCAAGAAGCTCTTAGCAGCCTGATGTGTGCTCCTGACTTCTCATGTTATCTTGGGCTTTCTGGATGCTCCATTCATTTTCCAGTGATCCAGCTGAAGCCCCAAGTTGGCAGTTCACATCACCTTGTCCACAGGCTTCACAAATATAAACCCAAAGTTGTTTAATTTGGGGATGGGGGAAATGGAGGACTAAAGCCTCCCCAGTAAGGTACAATATATCTGGTTCTATATTCCATATATATAGAATATGTCTGTTCTCACATGCTGCATACAGCATTTGAAGCACTCTGCCAATTCAGAAGTTTCAAACTCCACCAGCTCATTAAAAGTTGGTCAATCATCTGTGTAAAAGCACTACATAATTCCCATATAGGAGATTTACATATATAGCCTCAAATGCATTCTGGATTTCAGACGGTGAGTTCAGATGGGTGGTAGATGGAGTAAATGAGAGTAAAGTTAAGTAATAGGTAATGAACAGAAATATTAGGCATTCCTAACGTTACAGTGGTTGTAATTGGAAGCTGCACAATTTTATGTGGAATTGTACGGTGGATTAGAGAAAATAAAGCCTGGGAAGATCATAACCTTGTTGTCTTTCCTTGCTAATTTTAGATTTGATCTACAAAATAGAGCTTGCTGGAGGACTGGGAGCCATCCTTCTTCTGCTTATTTTGCTCGTGACCATCTATAAGTGCTACAACATAGAGTTAATGCTGTTCTACAGACAGAACTTTGGAGGAGATGAAGCAGCTGATGGTAAGCAGTTGCACAGGAAACTCAGTATATGCAATGGAAATATTTCAGAGACCCAAAGTGGCGAAGCTTCCAGATTGAAATGAAACCCAAAAGATACCTGCATTTAGTTTAAGTTCAAATTACTAAGCATCCAGTGGTGTAAAGCCCTAAGGCTTTCTCCCAAAGCCCCCTGAAATCAAAGAGTCTTTTCACAGAAATATCACTGGACCGTGCCATAAGCAAATGGGAGTCTGAAGAATTGTTCATGAGTCTGTTATAGAGACCTTCAGCATCATTTCTGAACTTGTTCCTCAGGGCAACTCTGTACATTCATGTGTGTGGTGCCATATATGCCCAGGATCCCTTCTCCCTGAGGTCTGTGTTGTAGGTGGGCAGCCCTTTCACCAGGTATTCTTCATTAAACAGTTTCATTGAATTCCCATCAGGCTGCCAATTACCTCCTCTGACTAGAGAGAGGTGATTGTTGTCAAGACTAACTAGTTACCTCAGTTAATTGGGAGACTGTAAACAACTTAGTGGAAATGTAAAGCTTCCCTGGGGAGTATGTTTGGAAATAAACTAGGCTGTTTTCCATTTTTATTCCCTCACTTTCCCTCTCACTAGCTTATATTCTGTTTGGTGCCTAAAGCTAAAGTTGTATTTTTAAATTGCAGCTTTAATTCTCTGAATTAATTTAATTCTCTGAATTCCGTTAAGAATATAGAACATTCCTGCTCCTATGAAGCTGGAGTAAGCCCTGTAAACTGAATCCAAATATTTCCAATTAAATCCTGTTATTATCTTCTTAACACTTATAATTAATATGTTATTAATATGCATGTAAGTAGTATCTGCTAAAGATCTGAAGTACACTGTTGAATACAGGTATTTGCCATAGTCCATTGCAACACTTAATGAGCCACAGAGGCACTCTGGAATGCTACATCTAGAAACTCTAATGTATTTGAAAAAAAAAAAAAAGAGCAGGGAACACATTTTCCGTACTGCCAAAACAGCATGTAGCTGCACAGACGTGTTCCTTTCTGCAGTTAGTGTTACTGTTATCACAGTAATAAATGTTTCACACTGGGTAGATATGGTGTGAAAATGTTCCACTACAATGAAATCCGTGGGCGTTTTGGAGAATGGATGGAATGACATCCAGGGGATTTTAGAATAAGGAACGATAAATAGCAGGAATAGAGGTCAGGAAGGTGGCTCTTTCGCAATCTTCATATGTGAGTGGCAAAACCTGAAATGATGGGTTTTTTCATGCTATATGATACTGCACAGTATTTACGCTGATACCTAGGAGAAAGTAAAGGGTGGGATTATTTGGGAAGTACTTTACCTCTAACATCTTAGGATTATAGCAGCATGACTTCCCTGGTTCACACCAACAAAAAGTGGTAACTTCCTCCAGCCTTATCTTATTTGGATCATTTATCTTGTGTTTTCAGTGTGAAGCTGCTGCATTTTTATTTGTGTAACTTTTTTTGGTTCGATCACTTTTTAATTTATGAAACAGTATTGTTTTCTGGTTGTTTAGAGGAAGCCTCATGAGTACATAGGGTATACTGTGTGCATGTTAATTCTGAAAACAACGTTTTATTTTTCCAATGCATGATTGTAGACCTCTTGCAGCTTTGTGTCACATTTTGATCCTGCAGAATAAAAGATGGAGGAAGAATGTTACTGAAGTCAAAGCATGTATGGGGATGTTTCTACTAATGCAGGCTGTAGTGGGGAGTATACAGAGCTCCCACTAGCAGTCAGCTGTATTGATGCAATTGCAGGGTCATTTTCCCTTTATACCTCTATTTCTTTAACAGAGAAGATTTGGGACTCAACAGATTTACTTTATTTCTATTTCTAAAAATACCTTATATAAGCAGTGCTGGATGCATTCACTTCCTGTGTTGTGTATTGCATTGCTTTTAGAGAAAATGACACTGAGGATTAAAGGATCCATTTAGAAAATGGCTCCAAACAGTGCTGCTCCCAGAGCAGCCAGAGCAAGTGGTAGGCAAGCTTGGACAGGTCCTCCTGCTCTGTCCTGTGTGTGTGAAGCTTGTGAAGAAGGAGTTGAGACCGGAGAGATGTAACAGAAGCGTACGAGTCTCGGGAGCCCAAGGGAACTGGTTCTGTCTGCATCTGCTCACTTGTGTTGTGAGCAGAGGTGACTGGAGATGGAAGCTGTACTTCCAGCTGTGCCAGGGCAGCTGGAAGGGGTTGGAAGCTCCGGGACCGTGGGCACGTGGGTGTGCGGCTTTCACGCTGCTCCACGGCCACGCACATCAGGGCTCTGCTGCCTCTGCAGAGCTCGCAAACGTTTGCAGGGATGTTGCCTCTAGGATCACTTGATGGCTGGCATCTCTTAAAAGGTTTTGGCAGGCTTTGTTATGGACAGGGGAGCAGCTTTTGGACAGGCCTCCAAAGCTGACTGGCCTGTTGGTTTCAGAGGAATATCAGCAAGCCAGGTGGACGTCTTCCATCCTCCCCTACAGCTACGGTGACACTAGGCAAATTGCCTTTCACAAATATATAATTATTCACATGCTTTGACTGAAGCTCTGACCCTCATGGGTCTGGCTTTGTGTCAGGAATTATAAGTAACCATCATTTCAAGGTCATCAAGGAATATATTGTATTACAATTAGGGTTTTTTTTCTTTTTATCAGAATATATTGATGATTTTTAACTGCTTTAATTATCTTTCATGTGCACTATTCTTTACAGATAATTGGTACCCAGAAACCCTCCATTCATGCAGTTTTGTTCTCACAACTATTTGATTTTTCATTTTCTGTAAATAATGGCAGCTGTGCTCTTCCCTGGAGACTGAATTGCTGAAGGTTGACTTTCCCGATACACTGTTTTCCATTACTGCAGAGGAATAGGAAAGAGAAATGTCACTAAGACAGTCTGATGCCAGCATGGATCCTGAGCTCAGTAGTGGCATCACTTCTGTTCCTGGCATGGTCACCAGCTCTTAGCTCCCTGTTTCAGAAGCAGAGCTGGAGACAAGCCCCAGAGTTGTGTGGGAGGAAGAGGAGGAGTTGTATTGCCCTTTCTATCCGCCTTTGGATGAGGTTTTGCCTCCACTCCTGAGTTGCAGGCAGAATGGAGCCCCATTGCTTGTGAGTTATTTCTCTCTCTCATATGTGACCCCAAGTATTTCAAATGTCCTGGATCAAGTGACTTCTAAAATTATTATACTGATTTTTAAAACTACTGGATTTTCTGAAAAAAAATGCTTTGAACTGTTTGTATCTGGCTTTTCTTTTTTTTGCATAGTCAGTATTCATTTGGGTTAAGTCATGTCTGTTCTCACAATTACTTGTGAGAGGAAATTTTCCTTGCTCAAAACTTTCCAGGCACACAAACTTTTCCAAGTTCAAAACCCTAATCCTAGCACTCTTGAGGCACAGGAATTGAAAGATTTCCATTCACAATATGTAAAGGATTAAAATTAAAACTTTCAGCGTTAGTATTTTGTATCAAAGTTTTGCCCATAACCTTTTCAGCTGTGACATCAGTCTGACCACATGGAGCAGAGTTACTGCTCCACATGCAGAAGAAAACTGAAAGGATATCCTTTGTCTGGATCAGTAAAATTTCTCTCTGGAAACCAGATTATATGTTCCTGTGAAAAGTCCCAGTTTTGTTGGGAAATGCCTGATCATTTCAAGGAATAACACAGTTTTCTTAGTACTTCCCTGTATTCTTTTTAGTGCTCTTGCAAACAGCAGGCTGAACATGAATTTGTTTTCTTACAGACAACAAGGAATATGATGCATATCTTTCATACACCAAAGTGGATCCTGATGCGTTAGATCGTGACAATAATGAAGAGGAGCAGTTTGCACTTGAAATTCTGCCAGATGTTCTGGAAAAGCACTATGGATACAAGCTCTTCATTCCGGATAGGGACCTGATCCCTAGTGGAAGTAAGTATTTCTGACCTTTCTGGTTTATTTCTCTCTGATGTGTCACAAAGGCCTGGATTGTGTGTGAGATACTAGAGGAAAACCTCTCTTTGGGAAGTGGTTGCAAGGATTGGAAAAGTTTCCTCAGCATTGCAAATTCGAGCTCTATATTAGAGCTTGTTCCTGCATTGCTGAAATCAATGGAACTGCTGTTGATTTCAGTGGTGGAGGAAGGAGCTGGACCTTCCTACAGGGAAGGCTGCAGTTCTTCAAACAGTACTGAGTCCAAAATTTCTACATCAGACACAGGTAATTAAGCAGGAAACTTCCTAAAAAGATTTTGTAGTCTCTGGTATATAGTTGAAAATGTGACTATTTTTTTTTTCAGTGGTTATTTGTTTGTCTACAGCAGCTTTACAAGTAAAAATCATCTTTTCCATTATCTTTTTGGGTTTTTCCCTAACTTGGAAGTCTCATAAAGAGCTGCAATAGTTTCCCAGGTAATGCTAAGGGTACAATTAGAGTTTGACTAAGTGTTGAATTTCTGAGCAGTGTGAGCATTGTGTAAGTCACTAATATTGTATAAGTAATACTAATTATTCAGAGGACTATGAGCCCCATGAGCCAATACTATTTTACATGTTGACAGTGAAATACAGTTGTGCATTTCAAATCAGTTTTACTGCCGTGGCTGAAGATGCAGCAGCACCTTTGGATGTCTGTACCAACAGTTAATGCTTTCCTAGTGGTAGTTATGGCATGTTTTCTACCAGGTTCATTTTTGAGCAAGTCAAAAAGACCACGAATCATATGCTTGATGCTGATGAATTTTGAGTGCACGGTATGTTTACTGCAATACCACATTTATTTGAAATGCTACCCTTGTGAAAAAAAATCAGCATTTTTTACTGCAAATTTCATTTCCAAATCACTTCCATAAAATGTAGTAGAATAGTAGAAGAGAAAATTAACTTCTCTCTGTATGTGCTACTGTATAGGAAATATGAATAAGAGAACAAAACAATGGCTGTAGTGGAGCAGATGTCCCCAAACATGAAACAGCTCGAACATAGCTGCGTTAGCAACCTGCCTGCCAAAAACCTGAAACTGCCACCTTGCTGCTGCCAAACCCCGCTGCCTGCCCCAGAAGTTAGAGCCTGTTTCTTCTTTGACATTTGAGAGAGCTGGAAGCAGAGCTCTGAATTCTGTACCACTGGGAAAGAAGAGTCAGAGCCCAGCCAGAGATCATGCAAAGTCCTGTGTAGTGGCTTGAATTGATCATGTCTGTTTGCAGCTCCTAGTTCAGAGCTGATTTCTTTTTTCTTTTTGCCCCTGCAAGGTGTGAGTTTTTCTCCCTTAGTGAGAAATTCCAGAAAGGGGACTTAGGTTATAGGCTTCTTATATGTGTCAGTACAAGCAAGTCATACCAAATTTTTAGATATATACACCTTTTTCATGGAATTGTTATAACTAGTTGTTTCATATCCAGCAATATAGCAGAGTTATACATAGCAATTACGCAAGTGAATTAAAGAATTTAAAGTTAACCCTTCAATGATAACTATACTGAAGCACAAATTAATCCAAAATGAGATTCTTTTTCCCAGTTGTTGTACCAGCCAGCATGGTATTTTATTTTTGCCTATTTTTGTCAGTCAGGCACTCAGCAAATACTTGTCATCACTTCGGGTATTCATTAAACCTCTCCTGAAAATGTAGGGTACCTGAAAATGTCAGTTCTCATTTATGAACATTCACAGATTTAATCCCTCTTTTTCCCTCTCAAACTCACTTCTTCAGTATTATGAAAAGGCCTGATTCTAACACATGGAGCTTCAAGAACGCTTAATCAGACATAATGACAATGCAGAATAAAATGTGCCACTGAAATGAGTGTGATTTGCATGCTTTAGCTTTGAAAAAGATATAAGAGAAGGCACTTTATTTTAAGTGGGGCTAGAGGGAGGGAGAGGGGATGGGGAAGGAAGGAAGACTCGGCCTCCTGTATTTGTAAGCTCTCCGTGTGCGCTGGAGAAGTGGAATGTGGCTGTGTTCTGCCTCGTGCTCACCAGTCTCACAAGGACTTGCAGTGCTTAGTGAAGGCAGTTAGATATAGAATGGGCCTGCTAGAAACTTCAGAGGTAAACAGCATATTTTAGAGTGAGTGTTCCAAAAATTGGCAGATATGACAAAATATGTAGCTCTCTAGGGTAGATTTCTATAGAAAAATGGGAGATTGATCACAGTTATCTTTTTTATTTTAAGAAATATCTCTTCTCACATGTGCTGCATTTCCTCATCTTTCAGTGTAAATTACTTTCAATCAATGTAATACTTTCCTACTTTTTCTGATGTGTTTCCTTCTGTATCCTGTGTGCCTCAGCGTGTGCCACTCCACTAGCGCAGTGCAGGAACTGTGTTCTGTAGGACTGTTCCTACAGTCTCTGCAGTTGTGAGGTGCTGCCACAGGAGGGTGTGAACCATTGCTCTTCCCTCCTGGCATGCAGCAATACCGACAGCTGCTCCTCGGATTTGAGAGCAAGCAAAAAATAGATTTGTTAAATAGTATTTCATTAATTTTCTTGCACAGTTCTCCGAACGACCTAAAAAGCTGACTCCGGAAAAATTCAGGGACAAGTTTGATTATGTTTTTGTCCAGCTGGCTCATTGCTAACCTCTGGGAAAAAGCTGTGGCGGGCTCTGCATGTCCCTGTGCAGCCAAGGGGGGAGATTACAGCCAGATGTGCTTTAGCTGGGACTCACCCAGCAGCCACCTCCTTCACAGTGCACGTTCGAGCCCTGCATGGCACCTTTGTGCTGAGAACCCTCTGTGTCAGGGATGTCCATGGAGCGACTGCTGCTGTCCATGGGAGGACAGAGGGGATGGCTATAGGGACTGAGGCCACCCCTGCACCATTGGGAAGCAGATCCCTGGCATCCAGGGCTCAGGTCAAATGGGGCTGAGTCACTTTTTGCAGTAGGTGTTGGTTTCTGAGCCCTGCCAGGATGCAAATCTTATCCCAGTGGAGCTTTTTGTCCTAGTGGGAGGGATAACACCATGAAGGATGCCAAGGGTCTCAGTGGTGCCCATCACACCATGGCCAGCAAGGACCTTTGAGGTGACTCTTGGTGCTGCTTGAGAGCAGCAGGGATGGACCCGGCTCCCTGGACTGGTGAGGTGCAGCCACTGCTCCTCTGCTCTGGCTCCTGCAGAATCCCACCCAGCCGTGCTGGCTGGGAGGTGAAAGGGGTGACCCAGCAGGGAGATGTGACACCCAGCACGTGCTGTGTAAGCAGCAAGACCCAGTTTGTAACCCAGGAATTGAGTTGCATGTTGTGGGAAGTACTATAGCAGCTATTTTTTCACAAAGAATATTCTTTGGTCTTATCAGAGTGAGTGTTCTGCATTCTGTCAAAGCTGACAGCACATACACCTTTCTGCCTAGGCAACTTAGGCATAATTGGCTATGTTAACCTGTGTAAGGAGACTGTGATCCCTGAGATGCACTTGCAGTTATTAAAGTTTCTTAGCTGTTCTCATTATTTTCACCCTATTAGTTTCCAGAGCTTTTTAAACAAACCCTTTCCCACAGCAAATACTGTCAAGCCCTGTGAGTTTTTTAATTCAGTGTTAGGAGGCCTGAGGAGACTGAATAGTTGGAGGGGGTGGAGCAGGGGTGTATAACAGCAGTAGTTATGTTTTCACCTGAGTCATTTTCTGTCTTGCTAAGGGTGATGTGTCTGCAGAGAAAAACACCTATTTGCCCTTCACTCTTTTAAAATTGGGACTACTCAGAAGAAGATATTTTTCTCCATGTTTTCTGCAAATTATTTTAAACCCTAAAAGTGAAGAGGTCAAAATTGTCATGTTTGATTTTTAATACCAGCAATACAAATCTATTAGAGCATCATCTAGTTGCTCTCTAAGCATATGTACATTTGGTCTTGACAGGATTGAAAAAAATACAAACAATTTACTCCAGCTCAGCCCAGGGTAAACAAATCAGGCAGTGAAAAGAACTACAATGATAATCTTTGCTTTTTACCTGAAAAATGAGAAGTTCTCAGCAAAACCAGAGAGTGCCTAAGACGTGATAAAAAGCACCCAACAGTCAATATTGCAGTTCTGGCACCTTGTAGTTTTGTCTGCCCATCTGTGTGGGGTTTGCCCAGAGAAGTCCAGCTTCCTGGGCTCCTGGAAGAAGGAAACCCAGTGGGACCATGTGTCTGGAGTTCCCAAGGAGCCTTAATTAGGTATGGGATGCCATTTCTTCAGAACAGGAATAACTCCCGTCTGAAGTCCTGAAAAAGGAAGAAACATGAGCAAAAGCCAGAAGGGCTGGCTGTCCTGTAACAGCCCACTGAAGGACACCAAGGTGGTCAGGGAGCTGGAGCACACAGTATTCGAGGAGACCCCAAAAGAAAAGGCCAACAAAGACAAAGCTAAGGAGGGATCTGATTGTTATTTTTCCAGTGGACAGCACAAAGGTGGAGGCAGCCTCTTCTCAGAGGTGCCCCGTTGTTGAACAAGGGATCATAGGTATGAGGTGCAACACAGAAAATTCCATTTAAACATCTGGAAAGTTTTACTCACCGTGGAGGTGGTCGGAAACTGAAACACCACAGAGACACTGAGAAACTTCCAGTCTTGGAGGTCTTCAAAACATACTGGACAGGGTCCTGAGCAATACCCTTCAGGAAGGATATTGAGCTGGAGACCTCCAGGGCCCCCTTCTAACCTGTATCAGTCTAAGAATCTTTGATTATAAACACCCAGAATTTTGTTTCAGCCATCTATTGCCAAGCCAATTTTACCAACATTGCCCACTTCACACAATTCAGTCTGCAAGGAGACATTCCCAGAACTTCCATATTTTCTATTTTCCTTCTCCTTAATGCCTTCTTCCTTTACCATGTCAAATACAGAAAGTCTGATGATGGCAAGGGGAGAAATATGCTGAGAGGGCAGTGTGTCACACTGCTCTACAGTATTTGTTTATGTTGAACTCATCAGCTGCCCCTTAGCTTGTAGTGGGATTGGGCTCTCTCTCAGGAGGGACCAGTGTTTCAGCAGTTCCAGATGCATTGCTGTTCTGGTCTGAGCTAACAGAAGCAAAACATATAAATAGGAAAGCAATACGTGCATTTATCTGTGTTATAATAAAGTGGTCAGATTTAAGGTTTGGGAACTTATTCAGTTAGGAAACCAGGACTGAATTGCTCTTCTATAAATAACTTCCTCGAGTGATGGTCACATTGCCAAACAGAGAAAGGCTGGTGATTTTCAGACTGCCAGGAGCCAGCCAGCAGGGGGTTGATGGTAGATACTCTTTGTTTCTCGTGGTGCTGGTGTTTCCCAAAAATATCCGCATGTCTTTACATGATTTCTAGGGTTTTTTCTTTCTCCCTCAACTGCTTCTGCAAATCATCTAAATCTGGTTAGTCAGTCATTTCTTTGTGTAAGCAACTCTGTATCCATGGCGTTCATTAATTTCCGTGCTCTTAGTCTGCTTGCATATTACATTTCCTTCCAGCTTGTGGTTAATGTAGCTCATTCAAGATTCCATAGGCAGTTACACATGATTTAATTGCAAATGGGATGCATCGCTTGGAATTCTCTTCTTCAGTGCTTCAAACTGCAGTTCAACATTACTACACGTTGATGGTGTTTGGTGAGCACATGTTTGCTGTCAGGTGATCTGTCTTCATTACTCATGGGCAACCATGCAAAAAAGATGTTTGGGTTGGGTTATAACATTTCTTGCTGTCTGTGCCTCCTTGGACGTTGCACTGAACGTGATGCAAGTAAGTCACTGATACAGTCACTCACAATTTTAAGTTTTTGACCTATGAGATTTGCTAACATTTTGAGAACAGTTTTGTGCCATATTGCAAAGCAGTGTTTAAAGGAGGGGGGAAAAGGGGCCAAAATTTAAAATGTTCTTTTTCAATGAAATCCAAGTGGGTTAATTCTAATGCTGACATTTTATTTTTACATTCTGGTTTATAATAAAAACACAGTCTTTGGGAATTAAAAATAAATAATCCCGTACTGATTTTATCAAGACAACTTTTTCTCCCCTCACAATGAAATGTCATTGAAGTTGACACCTCCTCAGCAAAAGTGAAGTTACAGCAAAGTTATATTTATCTGATGGAAATAAGTTGCTCTAGAATCTTACAGTTGATGCTAGTTGGTGATGTCATTCCTGAAGTCTCTGCTCAGTTTGGGGTTTTTTTTGTAAGTGAAACAGAACCATTGCCTGACAATTACTTCTTAGCTCACTGGAAAGGTGAAAGCAACCCTTTCTTCATCTCACACTGCAATATAGATTGCTTGGATTTGATGCCTTCTCATGGACTCAACACTTAAGACAGACAACTGAAACTGCTGTGTTTTGGGAAGTCTCAAATTCTGAAGTGAAATGAGAGCGGGTGATTTAGCAGCTCATAGGTTTGTGCAGTCAGACTGGTACCACTGGAAAATACAAAGCTGGAATTTCCACAGACAGAAATCTGTCTTCCTAGGCTTTTCTTCACAGAAATGTTCAGGTTGTGCACGTTGGACATATTGTAAAGAGTGCACCCAATGGAACCACGTGCTCCAGGAAAGTTGTCACCAACCTTCAGTAGTAATCCCAAGCTGACGTTATTGGGAGTACTGAGTATTTCTGGACCAGATGGCTGGAAATGTGGCTTTCCAGTTTCCTGTTCAGTGTAATTTAGCCTCAGTGCACCAACAGGCCCCCTGTTCACTGGCCATGTCTATGGAGCTATAACAGCTCCAGATATGGAATGTGAGGGATCACCTCATGGTCATTTGGGAAAGTGTCTGTTAGTCAGCTGAGGACAGAGCTCTAACCTGTTGCAATACCCAGTAAGAAAGGTGGGCATGCGAAAATGTGGAAAAGGCACCAAGGGGAGAAATGTCCATCTGAGAAAATAGGGAATTTTTCCTCTTGTCTTCCCACCTCGTTCCCTGGTTGACTAAAGCAAAGTCTGATGAGTTTTTGATTGGGATGGTATAATGGATTATTGCTATTGAAATGCTTGCGACTGGATATTTGAAGAGATGAAAGTGGACTGATTTTTGTTTGTTTTGTTGGTTTGTGTTTGTTGGGTGCACACTGGATATGCGTGGCCATGGTTGGCACTGACCTGGACATGTGGTATTGCCCAGTACTGTGTCCTGAAGAGAATTGTCTTGTACATAGCAGTGACTGAGTTGTTTGAAGGAGGGATGAATATGTCTCGGGAAAGATGCATGATAGTTTGTTGTTTTACTGTATCTTGCAGATTCAACCTCTAATGATGAAGCTTCCCACCTAAATTCTTTCTTTTTGGGAGCAGAAAGAAAGGAAGAAAATGAAGAGTCTGAGCTGTTGATACATTGGGATAATCTCTTTCCATTGTATTGAACATTTCTACCTTTCCTTAAGTTTTGTTTCACCAGTTCTGCTTATCATTTTCTCATTGTTGCTGATTCTCTTCCCTCTCTGCTGCCTCTCCCATGGATTTTTATGTTGAATTTTTTTCATTAATGAGTAACTATTTTACACAGAACAATGTGGGGGTTTTCCTCATAAAATATTTCAAGGAAAAAGAAACAAACTGTAAATGCTGCATGATTAAATAGTCATAAACCATTAACTAAAAGTCAGGATTGTTGCATAGACATTTGTAATGTATGTGTATGTCTTAAATTTTTGTGTGTCTGTGGGATGTTTGCAATTGCCTCTTTTTTCCATTTGTGAAAGAAATTCTTCTTGCTGCTAAGTGGTGAAATAAAACATTGGTAAAGGCAGATTGGATGCTAACTATGCCTTCAGTCTCATGAAAATAAGCTATTTTAGAATGTTACTGTTGGCCTATTTTGTAGCTATTTACTTTACTGGAAGTGGTGTGAATAAGCATGCTGTGGTGTGGTGCCTGGGACTATAAAAATGAGTCTTGCAGTAACAGATGTTGATTAATGATGTTATTTGTAATTATTGTTCCTGCTAGAGGGCAGGTGTGTAAGAGAGGCCCTGCCCTGTGCTGAGTAAAGATCTGTTCTGTGCAGCTCTTGTGTCCAAGTCTTCATTTATAACACGTGCTTTCCTCTGTTGTCAGGCGGCACATCCCCAGTAGCATGGTCAAAGAGGTTCATGTCGTTTAAAAACACAAAAAGATATCCTGTCTCGAGTGCTATGCAACCTATGAACACTCTCCTGCCCTTAGTGTTGTTTTGGGTTTTTTTTAAGTGATTTCATTTTTCTGGTCTTGACCCAAAACCCATTGAAATTTGCGGAAGTCTGTTCATTGGAATGGGTTTTGGGTCAGGTCTGTAAGTAGATCTCTTTCCCATCCTGTTCCATGTCAGACCAGCATAATTGGCTTCTCTTCCCTACCATCTTTGGGATAAGAGAAACTCAGGGAACCAAGTCCAACTTCAAGAATATTTTGTAGTTCCATAAGCTGGCATCATGGAGCTGATGATGGGCTGGCATTTCTGCTTACACTGATTAACTGCAACTACTTGGCATGCATGAATAAAAGATTTCTACTATTTTCTTTGTCACTGATATCTCAACAAATAAATACCTCTAATATGTTTGAATTTTCCATTTGTTCCTGTCACTTGTGAAGTTTCTGTTAATACCTTGGGGTACATAGAAGCACAGGTTCCTGATATTAAAACAGACCACTGGGCCACAAAGAATGTTCTTGGGCTTTGTGGTCAATACCTAAAGAGGAAAGAGCCACCATGATGCTTCTATGCAATAAGCACAAGTTCTGCATGTGATGAGGGTTCATTTCTTTTTGAGCTCTTGCAAGTTACAGTTCATACACCCTGCAGCACCCTCATGTCCTTGCATCTGAAACACGGGAGCTGCTTCCCAGAGCGTGCTTCCCTCAACACGGTGTCGATCATAACCAATGTTAATGTTAAAATTTACACAAACATTACATTGATCTTGACCTATATTCTTTTCACTGAGAGAACTGTGTGTTTTTAGTCACTAATGCATCTACACAGCGAGGATGTTTTGTAAATGTCTTTCTGCTGCAATGAACAGGAGAAAATAGCAAAGGGTGGAGGGTACTATTAAGGAGTTTTCTATGTGTACTCCATAAATAGAAATATGTTGTGATACACAACCCTGTTTTTGTTGGAGTATATTGAAATGCCCATTGTCTTAAACAGTGTGAATCAGTAAGCTGTAGGATTTTGTTATACTTGATTGCAAGCCTAATGTTTTGATACAATAGACTTCTTTATTCTTTACTCTTTCTCTCTTTCTATAATTTGTAGCCTACATTGAAGATCTCACAAGATGTGTTGAGCAAAGCAGAAGACTCATTATCGTGTTAACTCCAGACTATGTTCTCAGGAGAGGATGGAGTATTTTTGAGATGGAAAACAGACTCCATAACATGCTAGTCAGTGGCGAAATCAAAGTTATTTTGATTGAGTGTACTGAATTAAAAGGGAAAGTGAATTACCATGAAGTGGAATCTTTAAAGCATACCATCAAACTTCTCTCAGTGATCAAGTGGAAAGGACCAAAAAGCAGCAAACTGAATTCTAAGTTTTGGAAGCGCCTGGTCTTTGAAATGCCAGGGAAGAAAAAGGAGGTGGTGTCCCGGCATCAGGTCCTGGATTCTGCAGAGCAGGGCCTTTTTGGAGACCTCCAGACTGTCCCCTCTATTGCTGTCACAGGCACTTCTGCCACCTTGGTGGAATCACGGGCTGACGTAACTGATTACCATCAAGCAGACTCTGTGCACATGAGGCATTACTGCAGAGGGTACGAGTACGACGTGTCAGCAGCCACACTGCCCATCGCTTCCATAAGCAACCACCACACGTACTGTAACATTCCTCTGACGCTCCTGAACGGACAGCTACCTCTCAACAACACCGTGAAGGACCCCCAGGAGTTTCACAGGAACAACCCTTTGCTACCTTTATCAGCCAAGGAGCTCAGCTTCACCAGTGATATCTGGTAGTGAACGTCAGGACTCTTTCAAGATGCTTCATGACCACCATGGAGACACCTTTTTAAAGAACTTTGCCCTAACCCCATGGGGTGAGAAAATATATTCGGAGCAGCAGCACACTTGTTTGCTTTTCTACTTGAACTTTTTTGTTTACATTTACAAATTATTGACAAAGGGGGCATTCTTTTTGTAACTCAGTAATGTCCTTCCTGTCTTTTAATGTACAGTTTTATTGCTTCTTTAAAAAGGAGGGGGGAGAGAAAAAAATGCACCCCATCATTTTACCGTAGGTTTACAATCTGGGATGGGTAAAGGGTCACTGTATATGGTCTCCAACATCCATACATATTTCAGTAACAGTATTTGAAATACACAGAAGTTGTTGGGTTTTTCATATAGACTACAGTACAGTTTGAAATCCTAATCATGCTACAAAAATTATTATCTCCTGCACAGACCACAAGGGGTGAATCATCCTGAAAAGGAAGGAGGAGGAAACCTTCCTGGTAACATTGTCTCGCAAATACTTTTTAGAAGATGACCAGCTGAAACAATGCAGATGAAGCTTTATCAATAAAGTGCATACTAACAGTTACTGCAGAATAAATCACCTGCTCCCATCGACATCTCTTCATTTTATTATTGAGGCATGTTGTATTCCTAGTCAATGGCTAGCAATGTGGTTTTACTAAACAACTTACTAAAATATCAGAAGGTGTTTAGGAGGATTTTAAACAATTTCTTCTGTCAATTATAGATTATTTCACAACTTTTTGCAGATTTATAATGACTTTTTCCAAACAATTTAAGTATAAATTTGTCTGTCTATTGGACTATTAATTAATTTGAAGTTTCTTAAGATCTCTTGAGCCTATTAAGATTTGTAAAAAAGGCAATGTAATTTTACGTAGGATTTTCTTTCCAAAATCAGTAGTTACAATTTGAAATTAACCTTTTTGTGAGAACATCAGCAATAGAAAATAATTACTACAGCAATATTCAGAGGTGAAGTGCTAAATTAATCAGGTTTACTGGTAAATCTGACTTCAGTTGCAGTGATAATCACCTGAGACAGTTTTCTCTCTTGTCGATCTACCTGTCAGTTTATGTACCTTTTAAGTATGGCAGAAGCAGGGATATTTCTGCTGTCTGTGCAACTAGTGAAAAGTGATATTTTTAAGCATCTGTTAAGGTCTTGCATTTCTCACTTATGTGAGTGATCCCATCAGTCAAATAGGATGCTGTCATTTATCTTTCGTGTAAGGCATTCGTGCTGCTGGGGGATGAGAAGTGTTATACAGGTACTCTGCATCAGGCATTACTGCTCAGTGAGTACCAGGGAGATTTCCATACTCAGTTCATTAAGACTTGCAGAGTGGAGTATTTAAGGAAAAAAGCCCTAAATAACGAAGGCAGAAGCCAGTTTTGCAGTTTTTGGCACAGCTCTAATGAAAACACAGTAGACATGAGAGTTTTGTCTCAATGAGATCTGCTGGAGCAAATTCCCAAAAATATTTTTATGGCAGGCAGCCTTGCCTGTGTTTCAGTATGTCTTTAGCATTGTTCTCTTTGATTGCATGAATAAAAGTTAGCACTCTGCACTCAGCTGCCTGTGGTTTCATCAGCAAACAAGTTCAGTAAATCCTTGACATTTTGCAGTGGTTCCTAAATTGTACCCTACAGTCAAATGGAAACAAACGCTGACCTAAGACTTAAAAGTCAAAGAATTGGCCCAAAGGCCATGAGAATGATCTCAAATGTGCAATAATTCATAGAGGTCAGTATTTTTCCATTGCTTCTTTCCCCAGTTCTTTATTCTGTGCCCTCCTACACCAGTTATTGTCTGTAAGATTTTCATTAGGTTCTAAATAATACATGTTTCTCTTGGTTTTTTCTAGCATTATTATGCATTTGACACTAACACTGAAAATGGAAATCTAGAAAAGATATTAATTTATTACACAGTATAGAAACTATAACTTGTTCTTTTGTGAGGTTAAGTTCCAAACATATAGGTGTTTAATAGATGTATTTTTCTACTGAGAAAGAAAGCGATTTTACCTCCATTATAAATATATGTATTTCAACCTCCTCCCAAAAATTTACAAAATTTGCACTGTTTTATAGGTGTTACAGACTGTGTTTACACTGGCTATGTTCTTTAATGCAAAGTGTAATTAAAAAAAAAAAAAAAAAGGAAAAATTCCTACAAGCAAACCCTGCATGAAAAGAGCTGCATATGTTTAAATGAAAAGCTGTACTTTTCATTATTCTCCTTCCCACATTACTCCAGAATCTGGTTAATTCACATAGAATGTTCAGTGAGATTTTAAACCTGGTAGTTCTGTATTAAGCATGCAAACTCCAAAAAAAAAAAAAAGAAAAGAAAAGAAAAAAACATATGCAGGTTGGTCTGCTTCTTTTATTTACAAGGACTAAATATGGGTAACAAATTCATTCACCCAATGATGATATGTCTCCTAGAGCAGTAGTTACTCCAAAGCAAAATGCAGTCATGTTTGCATTGAGGGAACATGAAAAGAACAGTTTTTCTGTCATTTTGCAAAAGCACATTGAGTGTCTGTGTATTGATACTTTTTAGTTATAGATGCCAAGTCACAATCTGCTTTAAGATTTCTGAGTGTGTATCGAGTACTACGACAATATATACATGAATTGGAACCGCCTGTACCCCTCTGCTTCTAGTGTGGGGATGGGGAGCTGAGCTCGGGAGGCCTCTGGTGGACTCAGTTTCATGTAATACCAGTAGAAAATCATGGAATTGTTTAGGTTGGAAAAGACCTCTAAGATGATCAGGTCTAACTGTTAACCCAGCACCACCAAGCCCATCACTAAACCATGTCCCTGAGTGCCACATCTACATGTCTTTGGTAAACCTCCAGGGACGGGGACTCCACCACTGCCCTGGGCAGCCTCTTCCAGTGCTTGACAACCCCTTCAGTGAATAAATTTTCCCTAATCCAATCTAAACCTCCCCTGGCACAACTTGAGGCCATTTCCTCTTGTCTTGTCCTGTCTGCAACCACCTCCTTTCAGGTAGTTGTAGAGTGAGAAGGTCACCCCTGAGGCTCCTTTTCTCCAGCCTGGCACCTCCAGCTCCCTCAGCCTCTGCTCATCACACTTGTGCTCCAGACCCTTCTCTTGCCATTCTCTGGACATGTTCCAGCACCTCTATGACATGCAAGAGGCCACATGTTTCCGTAGGTAGCACTTAAGGGTCTGGAAAAATACAGTCAAATGGTGAAATGCATCTATCCTTGGGATTTAGGTGGCACAGGAGCTTGTCTCACTGTGAAAACCACCACCGTAGCAGCCAGCCCTCCAGCAGGATCCCTCATGGCAGGAGTGACAGCTGGATCAGGGCCTTGGTGGCAACAACGTGAACCTGATTAGCTGAAATAGAAGGGCATATGGGCATTTTGCATTCCTCTGTCTCCCCAAAGCCATGGTGGCATTATCAGCTGGATTTATCAGGGAAGAGGCCAGGGCACTATCCTGACTGTGCTGGCTGCTGCATCTCTCTTGGGTGACTCTGCAGTCCTGCCACCCCCAACTTGTTAGGCTGTGCCTTCCCCAGTGACAAAATCACCAGCAGCAAAGATCCTTATTGCAACCACAGGACTTCTAATTTCGGTCATGTTCATTTGAAAGATGATTTATTATAATGTTTGGAAGCTACTGTTTGTATACTTACCTTTGTGTGTGATGTACTTCAGAGGCAATTGTGATTTAAAGGTTGTCTATAAAAAGAGCTAGAAATTGGAAACTTATTCAGCTGCTGCAGATTTTATGTTCCTAAAGTAAGTTCAGCAAGAAAACAGGGTAATTTTAAATTAACTAACAAAGTATAGTGAATATTGACAGTTCTTGGGGGCTGGGTGCTTGGCTGGTATTTTAATAACATTCCTTTCTCTAGACAGTGGATGAGAAAGATATATAAAGATATTGCCATACTCTGCCACCAGGTCTGCTCCAAAACCCATTCAAGCTGACAGAAAGAGTTTCATCAAATTCATCAGACTTTGGATAAGGCCATAAACCTTATGTTTACTGTGTACAGAGGAATATAAAAGAGAAAAGGGAGAGAAAGAAGTCAAGAGACTAAGGAGCATTGCTTATTTATTCTGTCTGAAATCAAGCTTATTTTTGTCCCTGTTTGGTGTGGATATGCTCCAGGACCATCCAGCCTTGGGAAAGGAATTTTGTTCATTCTTTGTTATAAACAAGATAAGGACTTGGGAATAAATAAGACACTTTTGTAGGGAAAAAAAAATATTAGGGCTTCTGCTCTCAGTAGTTCCTTTGACTCAACAGGCTTTCTCTGATCATCCAAATGCATAAGCACATACTTAAATTCCCCTTAATTCGGTGAGAAATACTTTGCTGAGCAGGGCCCTGGGAGGCCAGTTCAGTGCCAGAAACCACAGTACTCAGCCTTTAGAATTGTGCCCGTATGGAATGCTCTGAGCAGCTTTCCCAGTGTCTGTCTCTGAACGGACACTGAGAGTTGAGCTTTCTGGAAGAGCGGCTGTCAGGTCTCACAGTCCTGGTCACAGGAGAGGAAGTCTCCAATGTACGTTAGCCCTGGCAGTGACACTGCCCTGGGAGCTGTGTCACAGATGGGAGAACAATGGGGGTTTTGTGTTGTCTCCCAGCTGGGCAACTGGGAGTTTACCCCATGGGATGATCTGTTAGAAATACTGTCTGCAAGAGACCTCTACCTCCGTGCAGCATTTTGTCCATCCCCTCTTGTGCACCCTTTGAGGTTCATGCTGGGGCTGCAAAGTTACTGGGACACTAAGAAATAAGTGGGCAGTGTGAAGAAGAGAGGGGAAGAAGAGGGTAGAGTCCAAGGGTTTTCCAGGCAGAAACACTGATTGACTAGAGGACAGTGGCAGCTCTTGCATGAATGCATCATGTTTGTCCACTATTCAATGGATGCTGTGCAAAGTTCCCCAGAAAAATGTCATTTCTTGCCAGCTCACTTGCTTCAGACCCCTTGTCTTGATAATTTTAAAATTAAATTTTCAGTTTTCTGTTGGATGGAAAACTTTCTTTGTTTCATTCAGAGTTAAAAAAAAAAAAAAAGCTGCTTCTTCATGTGTGGGAAAATTCCCCCCAGAGTCATAACTCACACTTTTTGCAGTCCCATGGGTTTTAAACTTGCATGTAATGCCAGAAGTGTTTCCACATCACTCTGGTGAGGTGGATGAGGTGATGGTTTCTGCTGTGCAGTGGATCCCATCACTGCAGCGTTCAGCCACTGGCGCTGCCATTCCAGCAAACTGAATTGCTCACTTTTGCCACTGCCCCATTCTACCAGATGTGCACTCCAACAAGCACTGTGCAGAGCAGAGTGGGTTCCAAACATCACTGGTCAGGGCTGTCTCAACAGCAATTCTGCAGCTCTTGCAACACATCATAGCTGGGTGCTGTATCAGTTTGCTGTCCCCGGGGGTCTGTCAGTGCAGTCACAGCCAGAGCCTGGTTGTCCAAAGCAATTAAGCCACACAGGAGCCAGATCTTATCAAAAGCCCACAGGAATTAGTCCTGATTCTCAGTTTTTGCAATACCAACATTGGTTGCTTAGGACTGTGAGAAGTGATGACTGCTGTGAGCAGCGGAGCTGGAAGACCCACACCAAGGTGGTGGGGAGCCAATGGACCTGAAGGAAAATGTGTACCTGAGCAGTAAGTAATATTCATTTAAAGTAATCAATATTGGCCTGTTTGTTTATAAAATAATGAAAACTACAGAAAAATACCTTCCTCTGTGGTCTTGGAAGCATTTAAGCTTTTGAAATTTCATAAATAACAGTGATTAAAACAGTCCCATTTTGGCAATAGTTAACCCAGCAAATGTTAAAAATATGGCATTTTGGAATAATTTGTTACGGGAAGAAAGCAGAATTTGAAAATGGAAAGTAATGGTACATCATATTCCTGCAAACACAAAGAACAGCGTTCTGAAATGTAATTTGCTTCCCCAAAGAAAGGACCTGCAGCATTTTTGATGCTGAGGGAGAGACAGCTTTGCAGTGCTTACCACTGGAAGCCATTTGATAACTTCAGTGCCACTGGAGAATTTCAGAGGTTAATAAGGCTGCTCCAAAGAGGTATAAAACAATGTCTCAAAAAAGGAAACACAAAGTAAAAGTTACCAAGCTTTGCCAGAATATTTGTCATATAAATATAAAACATCAGCACTGCCAGTAGAAGGATAAGATGACCTGTCAGCATTTTTTCTTCTTCGCAATACCATTGTGAAGCTACAGACCAAGCAGTAAAGCAAATAAATAATAATAATAAAAATACAGTTTGTCATGCTGAGCCAGATTCTCATGGTAGGTATTCTATAAACAACTCCTCTAATTCATTTTGATAGAGTGTAATTGGCTCTACAAGGTTTTAAGAACTTTCTTCTCTTCCAGACAAGCACAAAGACAAAACAATGTACTTTATATTAGATGAGTTTTGCAAATTTCTAAGACTGTAAAATAATTCCTTCATAAGCAGCAGTGGGTGGTAAATGTTTGACTGGCTGAAAGTATACATTGTGGGTATTCCAAGTGGTTTGTTGGAGTGAGAGCTCCAACAGCTACTGCTGAGCCCGGCAGAGCTGGTAGACCAACAGGGCTGCATTCAAGGGCAGGGGGGTACCCAGAGTGCTCAGCATCACTGGGTGGCCTCAAATATTTGGCTGGGCAATACCTAGAGAATAGAGCGCAAGTTCAGACTGTGCTCATACTGGACAGAGTGATTTGCAAAACTCCGGTGCCCTCTTTTAATGGAGAAATACAGGCGAGCCAAGGTGGGAATGAAAATTGTCACAGGAAGAATTGTGTGCCTCGTTTCTTTCTAAATCCAAATTATTTGGGATTCAGAGCGTGCCCTGGGATTTATGATGTGGAGGAGGGAATTAGTGATTGTCATGCAGAGAGCACAAGGGGCTTTGCTTTTACTACGAAGACATATTTTCATGAGAAATCCAGACCCTAACATGGGCTAGACTTCATGTAAATTAGCCTCTTATGAGATGACTCAAGAAGAGAGGGTCTAATGAGATGTGAAGAAGCTTTCAGAGCACAATATGCTCTGATCAGCTCCTGTATGAGGCTTAAAGGTAACTTCTGTCAGCATCTAAAAGGGAGCATTTAGAACTTAGTCCCCAAATAACATTAGAGACTCCACGTTCTGTGAATTAACATCTCTTCCACAGATTATAACAACCTTTAAAACCCTTAACAGCTCTTTGATTAAAGAGTATCAAAGGCTTTATGATCATGAAACAATCAATCTAACACCTAGCTCCTCTGGGGAAATATTTTCATCCACCCTTTAGCAAATGAAAAATATGGTTAAGATCCATTTTACCCAAAATCCACAAAAAAACAAAGGCAGAGCTGGAGCTGTGCCCACAGTGCCCCAGTTTGGACTTCTGACCAGTAGATAATATTCCCTGGACTGGACTGGTAAGTGGATTGCCACATCCTGGCTCTGTGGCTGCATCATCTCCACCAAAGAAAAAGCTTGTTCCAGCCTGCGTGAACAACCCCTGAGTGTCCCCTGAGTGGGTCATACTGGGGCTGTTTTGGGGGTATGGCAGAGCTGTCCCAGAGAGAGCCATGATGCTTCCCTGTGGTATCAGCAGCTCTTTGCAGAAACAGGAAAAGACAAGCTAATCATCAGCAGTGAAGTGACTTTGGAAGGACGCAGACTGACGAGATGACAGGAAATCTGTGTGCTATAGCAAATTATTGGCAAAAGGAGACAGCAGGGGAAAACATTGAACTGACACATAATTTGTACCTAACAACCAGCCTGAACCCAGATCAGAGGTCTGGCTGTTATGCTGCCAAACTCAGGGAAAATCTGAACGAAGTTCAAACTTCATTGCTTTCACCCATCAACATAATGAACAGAAGAAGCATCTGTGATGTGACAGTGCCAATCGGCGAGGTAGGCTTCAATCCAGGGCCAGAAGTTTTCAGCTATACTCTGAACAAAGTGCCCAGACTAATGCAGGTGTAGGTATAGGTTAGGGTACAGAGAATTCAAAGCCACCTTCAGGGTGGAAAAAAGAGAGCAGCCTGAGACAGCAAAATAAAGGAGGATGTTCAGCAACTTGATCGACCTGGCATGTCCTTGGCAGATTCCCCAGCTGCGAAATACAGGCCTGAGCGCCCTGTAAGACAAGTGACGTGGCAGAGGCAGTCAAGCTGGATGAAAGTATCCCAGAGGTGCTACAGAGCAGGGATTCAGGGTAGAGAGGGGCAGGGGCTAAGTGCATGAGAGGAGGGAGCCCCCCACCATGGCCTAGAGACCTGCCCATGCCAGCAGCTGGTGGAGATGTGTAGGGCATGGCCTCTGCTTGGACACAATGGCAGCAACATCTCATGATCACAGCATCCTGCTCTAAAACCCTCAAAAAGGTTTCCAAAGCTATTTATACCCAATTTCTGAGCTCCCCAGGGTCCAAAGAGAGGTAAATCCTATCTAAACAGCTCTGCCCCCAGGAAACAGGCTAATAAGAGACTAATAAAGGAAACAATAACAGTAGTCATTAATTCAGCAATCTGTTTTAAATCCCTTTCTTAAAACATTAACTATATCTTATAAACTCATCATCTTACTTGTCTTTAACATATTGAAGTCCATGGAGAGGATATGGAAATAGCATTGCATGGAGCAGGGAGTGTTTTATGCACCTTATAAAGCTGGTCATGGTCGCATGGATTAAGTGGGAGATGAGGCATTAGATGGCCACTTGGAACATCTGGGTGCTGCTTCCCATGGGAGGAGGAGAGGACAGGCATCTGCAGGGCAGCAGTGATGTCCCACACTGCACCACAAGCACTGGGACAGGACAGAGAGCTGGAGCAGCACAGCCCCACGGGCAGAGCAACCCAGCGCCCTGCGGGCATCGCAGCACCACGTCCACAGTCAGCAAAATAGAGGCAGCCCATGACAAGGGCTTCTCTTGCAAAATACAGCAATGTAACCTTTGAGCTGCTAATCATTTTTCCTTTTTGGCAGCCAAACAAATGTTACGAAAGAGTAATTCTCAGCATCCATTGTACCCTGAGGGTTAACAAACATGTGTAAGAAGAGCTCCAGATAGAGAGCTGGCAGCCTCTGCTTTTCCTTTACTGTGTGGAGAGCTCTTCTGAGACTTGAGGGATGATGGGAATTGTCTTTTCTTCTTTTTTTTCTTTTTATTCCAGAAATAAGGTCGTGGAAATTGTCAGAGGAGCATGTGGAGCGATTATAGCAAAAGCACAGAAGCCTCTTAGAGAAACTTCCTGATTTTAGAAGCCTGATTCTTATTATTTTACAGTAAGACCGTAAAGAACTCTCCCCAAGAGAGCCAAAGAAAGTGCAGTGGTTTGTGCAGGGCAGTGACAGACGTTGAGGTGGGAATGGACAGAAAGGCAGAAGCCAGTGTGTCCATGTGGTGTGGCTGACATCAATCTCAGGCAATGCTGTGCAGGGACAGCATCAGGAGAATCCCTGCTTGGGAAAATGCAGCACCCATCACCCTGCTATGGGCTTCTGCCACCCCACGGTCACTTCTCTGTGACACTGTTGCTGATCTTGGGGCTGTGTCTAGTGGCCAGGCTTGTACCTCTCCTTTCCCCTTCACTCAGCAAAGAGGCTGAGGCTGGAGCAAGCCCAAAAACTGAATTATTGTCCATCAGGGGTACAGTGTGCAAGGGTTGGCACAGGTACACCTCTCTGGGGCCAGGTACGGGTCACAGGGCTTCAAGCACTGTCACTGTCCCTTCCTCAGAAGCAGATGCAACAGCATTTCAGTATACATGTCCACCAGGCTTTTCTGGCACTGAAACCTCACCAAAGTGTCTGAATTCTAATACTTACTTCCCCTAAACCTGCAAAAAACCCACGGGAATAGCACTGGCGGCAAAGCTAAAATGTGAGAGTGAGACTGAAGACCAGGTAACGTAATCAGGGCCAGTTTAACTTGCAGCAAGTTGTTGTCTTCCTAAATAGTACTGAAAGATTGTGATGTGGAAGCTGTGTTTTTTACAAAGCAGCTGAAGCAGAACAACCTCAGATAATCATCAGCCTCAGTGTGTTCATATAGCTTTGCCTGGCACTACTGGGAATGAGACTTTCCCCCGGGCTGACCTCCCCTGTCCCAGTCCACTCTGCTTTTCCCCAGGTTTGCTGTGTGCTGGGGTATCCCTGCTGACCAGCCAGCCACCCCTCACAGACACCACACTATTTTCCTGACAACTTCATGTTTAACTAGTACTTTGCACTGAGCCACACAAGCAATTCCTCGGCTGTGGAACAGGAGAAGTTCCTCATGGGCAACTTGAAATGGAGGACCTGGGCAGTGAGGCTTACTGTAACATTTCGAAATTACATTTTATGGTACTTGGTTGATTCAGAAGCTTACCAGGCAAGAGCCAAGAAAACAGGCTTTAATGATGCTGCTATCAGCCCCTGGCTCAGCCTGGGCCTTTTTCATATGGAGTGAGATGAATTCAGTGTACGTGTGAGCAGTGAGCCACCAACAGTAAGATTTGTTAGAACAGAGCATTTCTTTAACTTTGCCGTCTTCCCTATAGGCAGAAGAGGAAGTGACTAACTCCTGAGCAGGCAGTCATGGGCCTGGTGAGAGATTTCAGGTATGTGTTGGAAGGTAAAAAATGTGCTGGTGCCTGTTAGTCAAGCACTAGTCAGCACTACACCTAAGACAGACTTCCGCAGGGAAATCATAGACTGCTAATTTGAGGGCAGGAAACAGTCAAGATTTTTTCCACTAAGACGGTAAAATAAAGGTCTCCAGCTGAGATACCCATTTGGGGAGATGAATGTTAATTTGCCAGAACAGGGGACAGCTGAAATTAATAATTATATTCTGCTGTAATTTGTACTGCTCAAAAGCCAGAGTCAAATCACTGTGGTCACTAGGGATCTGTACCTGATTTCTCTGAATGAGAATTTGTTCCATTAATCTGGGTGGCTTAAAAGGAAAACTGTAACAATGCTGAGCATTGGGCTTCAGTTGGTCCAATGGCTTTTATCGAGGACAAAGAAAAAAAGACCTGTGAGTTACAGGGTCTGTGTTTTTGTAACTAGACTAGTTAATGTGATGTGGCTTGGCAGAACTTGTGATTCTCTCTAACACAGAGGGAAGTTACCAGAAGTATTTCAGTATGCCAGCTGCCGTTCAAAACCATTCTCACCCCACTCCCCCCCTTTGCCATGGATAAGGCATCAGTACTGCACCAAATTTTAAGAAGGGAATTCCCCACTCAAACCAACCAAACCTTCCCCGAGTCAGCTGTCCTGTAAAAGACCTCAAAAGTCGCAGAGGCTGGAATTGTCCCTCCTGACCTAAAGGGCAACCAGGTTTCAGTTACCTTTCTCCCTGCCTGTGCCTCTGCAAAGAACCTCAAGCACATCTCAGCTGCAGAGTCAGCCCAGGGTTGTCCCCCAGTGAGTCCTCCCTGTCACCCCCAGCTTCCTATCAATAGCTGGAAAGGCAAAACTGCTTGAGAGAAA
The DNA here is from genome assembly GCA_035584735.1 of Pseudotriccus pelzelni. Lineage (NCBI taxonomy): Eukaryota > Metazoa > Chordata > Aves > Passeriformes > Tyrannidae > Pseudotriccus > Pseudotriccus pelzelni. The sequence continues at coordinate 9,128,821 of JAWMRA010000146.1, read as the reverse complement.
ATGCTCTCAAAAGGTTAAAAAGAAAAATGCAATAGAAATGCTGGCCAAGGAAGGATCAGCCCTGGAAGCTTTCTAATTCTCAGTTTGAGCTTGGACATGTGGAAAAAATAATAGTCATGAAAGGACTCACAGGCCCTCCCAGTCTAGATGAAGAATAAACAATAAAAGGGACATGGCAAAGAGGAAAAAAGAAAAAAAAGATAAATTTTTATTAACCTCCCAGCAGTTGTAACATGGAAATTAGGACAGGATAACTGGCAATTTAATGCCAATGTATGCATTGGAAAAGTGGAGGTGACCATGAGGGGGATTAAATATGACTGGAGAAACAGCCAGTGTTGGCATGAGAGAATCATCAAAATAAGCCAAAAGGGGAAAGGGAATGAGGATACACACTACCTTTGCTACACTCTTCACAGAAATGGCAAGGGAAAACCCAAACCCATGCAGCCACACAGAAGTAAAGCAAATTGTTATCAGCCTGAGCAGGAGGACATGTCTGGACAAGAAAGAAAACAATCAATCTCTGTAAGGTAACCTAAATCCAACAAAAAGAACAAAAGGATTCAAATATTGCAGAGTTAAACTGAAAGTTTTTCTGTTTTTTTCTGGTTTTGTTTGTTTGTTTTAATTTATTTATTTTACATTAATCAAAGAAAAAAACACCTAGAAAAAAGAATGGAAGTGCTACTGCTGCTTCAAAGTGAGAGATGGTACAAAGCATGCAGCTCAGAGGAGGTGTGGGAGCTCCCACAGCGTGAGCATGTCTGTTCACAGCCACCACGAGAAACATCTCTGGTTTGAAAGAACAGGTTACAGGAGAGACACCCAGCACACAGGTGTTAATCCATGCCAGAGGCAATCCAGCACAGCCAGGCTGGTGAACCAACCCCCACTGCATCCCAAATGGCTCAGCACAGCCAGGGCCAGGGCCAAGGGAACAGTGCTGGGCTGGCTAAACCCACCCAATAACCACCGAGTCACAGCCAGGGTGCCCTGAGGCTGGCAGGGTGGAAAGCTTGGGGGCAAGCACGATGGTGGAGAGCATCACTGAGCAAGGCCATGACTCCTGTTTGCTTCAGCAGACTGGGTGCAGTGTGAAACACGAGCGATAGCTGCAGCTCCCCAGGTTGCACAGAGGCACCCCCACTTTGTCCCTGCATAAAAGGGCACGTGTGAAAGTTGTGTCAAAGAGGCAGGATATAAAATCAGGTCAAACAGCCACACTTGGGTTCACTCTTTCTATCAGCCCTGATGGCTGGCAGCCATCCTTGCCCAATGAGGGAGCTCAGCTTTGGGAGGGAGGTTGTATGTTCCCACCCCTGGAGTTCAAGGTGCTGGGAGGGTGGTGCTGGCTGTGGGATGAGGGATACGCTGAGCTGGTAAGTACAGTTATGCTGGAAGTGCTTTGGGGAAAGTTTTTGAAGTACAGTCTGTTTGCAGCAAATGCTGGTGTTTGCAGGGAGGGAGGAACTGTTGCACTGCCTGCTGACTGGGGGGTTAGGCTGGGAAGTTTCTTGGTTAGAGCAACAACTGGATTTGCTGATGAATTGGGTTTGTGTAATGAATTGCCTTACTGGGACAGGGCTCATCTTGGAAAGATCCAGCATCCTCAGATCTGCTTCAGGTGCCAGGGGCTGTGCCTCAATGCCACATCCTCCTCAGGTGAACCTCAGGTTGAACCTGGGTGTTGAGCAGGCAGAGCTGATGGATAGGGCCTTTTCTGGGATGATTTGTCACTAGTCTAGAAGAAAAGGAGATGGTGACCTTGTAAGTGAGCAACAGCAGCAGCAGTTCCACAGCAGTGGAGCAGGTCTGCCCTTCACATAACACTCATGTAAATGCTCCTTTTCAGGCACAAGCACATGACTGACCTCAAGTACGTGGGCAAACTGTATATTTATTGCTATAAAATGACGGCAAGTTCACTGACAAAAGCAGATTGGGCAGCTGGTGGGGATTTTTAATCACAGAGAAGATTCAGTGGTCACTGAATGTTAATCCACAACTGTTTACAAAATCAAGTTATTCCTGCATGTTGTTTTTTCTGTGCAGGAGTTAAAACTGTATTCTAACAGAATATGATATATGGTTATTAACTGAATTTAAAAGAGCATATTGGATATATACAGTGTTTTTTTTATGCATATATAATGCAAATCTATATAGTTTATATATAAGTATATCTAGCTATGCAGGATATGTCCTGCAGGAAGCAAAAGGAGGCTGGTGATAGCTTCACATAAAATTTTATGATGTGGTTTTCTGTCTTTCAAGATATTGCTGATTTGTCTGCTTAAAAACAAACAAAAGAAACCCTAACAAAAAAAAGCCCAAAAGAGTACTTCAGAGACTTGGTTGTAAGCTTTCATATTCAAATATCAAATGACTGTATTACTGTTCTCCTTCTCGTATTGTTAACTAATCTGAAGGAAAAAGACAGGAAGGACAGATAAGGCTTTGGGATGAGACCCACGGGGCTGACACCAGTTATGTCTGCCTGCACTACCACAGGATGTGTAAATGAGATAATAACTGGTTTTCTCCCACTTTTAGTATATCAAGTTTATGAGCTCAGGGCCATCTATTACTTTCTAACCTCAAACTGGGGCTTCTGGAAAGCAGAGGAATAAAGGTGGGTTGGCCTTTTCTAAACCTATAAGAATTTGGTCTCAGAATCGAGGCCATGGAGCGCAGCACTCCAAGTCTGGTCTGCAGAGGATTCCAAACTCACCAGCTCTGCCTGGGATTGCTCGCCCCGTGACCTTCTAACATGCTCAGATCTCAGCTAGATAAAAACAGCTTTCACCCTGTAAAGCAATGTAAGCATGCAAACTGGGGGAGGTATGAGAGCTCAAGGATTTAAAGATGCTTAATTGGTTTATGGAGCTAAACTGCTTAAAGAAGTTAAGCTGCTGTGAAAAGGGAAGCTGGTTCAAATCCTAAAATCTCCCTGCTGGAAGGCAAAGCCTGAGTGTACTATAGGGTGGCAGTTCTGGGCTTGGCTGCAAGTTGGTTCCTGCAGGGCAGCCAGGCAGCCCTCTGGAGGGGTCAGGTTTCCTGGGTGGCACAGAAGCTGCTATGGTCAGGATGTCTTGCTAACCAGTAACTTTGGACTAGCGAAGCAGTGAGGCTCCTGACACCAGTTGCAATTTAGAGAGGTCTGGGGACCTTCACTTATCCTAGGAACCAGAAAGTGATAGACTCATGAGAAATGAGTCTATCATGAGAAGCCAGCAGGTCTGTTAACATGTGGTGCTTTTGTTTCTACTTTGTGGTTTTTTTAGTTTCGGGGGCGTTTTATTGTTTGGTTTCTGCTTCAGTACTGGCTCTCATTATGTCTCTTGTGATTAAAATGCCCACTATTTTCTCTTTAGGAGAAAATACAAAGTCGCTTCTCTTTTTAATAAGGTTAGAGCTTTAGCTATTCAAAGTGGGCTATTTTAGCAATTCAAAGTATTAATTTTTGTACCACCTCCTTGCACTGAATCCAAGTCTTCGTTTCTGCTCTGTGCATTACTAGAATATGCTGAAGCTACTGCCCCAGCATCCACCTCAGCAAAGCAGTATGGGAGGGAAAGTCCTTTCCCTTGTCTTTCTTTGCTTAGGCAGCCATGGATCCCATCAGCCCACGTGCCGCAGTATTGCACCAAGATGTTCCCACAGATCTGCCCTGTTTGACATAGTTCGTGAGTGCTCTGGGCAGTGTCCAGGCTGTGGGAAGCAGGGTCTGTGCCACAGCCCTTCACCCCACTGTGTGCAGGCTGGGTTTGCACATAACCCAGCATGAGCTGCTGCTAAGGTGAATATTGTTTAAATGGGTTTAAGTTACTGAGCTGTGTATGCTTTCTAGCGTAGCCCTGTGCACTTTCCACTCTTTATGCCCTCTGTTAACTATGCAGTGATTATTTAGTAGTTGTTTCCAAGTTATCATTAAAAACAGTGAATACACCCAGTCTCAAAACTGTGCAAACACATCTTTTGCCCACAAAACTTCCATGACTAAATATCAGTGAATGACTGGCAGATGTACAGAGCCTTCCTGTCCTTCCCAAACCGCTAGACAACTTGTCAAATTTAATTTTTAAAATGTTTACAATCTCAGCTGACAGCTGCATTGTGCAGCAGCAACATCAAGGCAAGCGCACCTACTCAGTGCTTTGCCCAAAATGCTGTGAAGTGCAGTGAGAAGCTGACAGACCCTCATGAGAGCCGTGCTGCTTGTTTCCAGGCTGAGCATGGTGTTACTTGGCTGGAAGTTATATGCAGGTTATTAATATACAAAGATAGGGAATGCTTAGATAGGATTGGCAAGGATCTACAGGAAAAGACATAGACTTATTCATGAGTTAATGTTGGAAGAGGACACTGTTGCTCAATGCCTAAATGAGCTTCCCCTTGCCTTTCCCATACAGCAGACACACACGCTCGCACACAAAAATTAGGCAACCTCCCAAATACAGGATACAGTTCCCTTGAGGAAAGAGGAGGATTTAAAAGACTCATGCACTGTACCAGGGCACCCAAGTGTTTTTGAAATTGTCGAAGTTGACAAACTACTGAGATGAAAAGCAACTTGGAACTAAATGGAAATTGGAGTGAGAATAGAGGAGACTTCCCTGAAGATTTTTAATAGGTCACAGAGGGCAGGTTTTGTTCCAGAGGGCTGGATAGGGACTCATAAATTACAGTTCCTCTTTTGCCTCTTTTTTCCTCCTTTAAGAAAAGAAGAAGCAGAGGGCCTGGGAACTGCAGATGTGTAACAGGGACTTGAGCAACAAGGTAGGCTTTTTTTGTAGCTAAGGCAAATTTAAAATTGTGTAATTTTGTGAGGTACAAGTTAGGCCTGCAACACGACTGAAAAAATCTGTTTAATTTATGGAGAATGTACCCAGACTGACACATGACATTGAAAAGGTTAAAAAGATAAAGATAATTTTTGAAAATATTTTAAAAATATTTTTAAAGTACATTGAAAACTGTTCTCACATTTAAAGTTGTTGAATTTTTTTCTTTCCTTTAGGGAAGAGGGGAACAGAAACCCAACCAACACCCTGCCCCCAAAGCCCTGTGCCTGAGACTTTAATCTGACAATTCCTCCAAACTCAGGGTGATTCAGATACCAGTTCCTTTTTAGCTAACCACCAAACTTCAGTGGTTTGGATAAAAGGGAACTGCGGTTTGAGTCATCCAGAGTTAGCATTTGGTTGGCAAAACCATGCCTGCAGGATTTTCTAAAAGTCAAAAAACCCCTGCCTGTCTGCCAGAGGAGTTACCACAACTTGTCTTGCTTTCACATAAAGAGCGTCTGCCACGTGATATTTTGACTGATACATTTAATGTGGTAGTGATTAAACTGTGCTATGTCAGTTTTCTTTGTATTTTGGGGTTTTTTTTACTGAGAAGTCTGCCTGTGAAGAGGCAGCAGCTATTTTTTCCATAATTGCATCTGTTTCAGAGAGCAGACAGATGTTGGGCTGAAATTCATTACGGTATTCATAAACTCCATTGGGATCTGATGACCTAGTAACATATAGCTACTGTTCCTTGCAAAGGATTTCAAAGGGTTCTTACTTTGAATGAAGAAATAACTTTGCGGAAGATGGGAGGAAAGGGGAAAACTTATAGCTAGGCAGATGGCTGCACAACAGCAAGACGCAGTAGTTATGTAAAATGTGTGGGTTCAACTTATTTCAATAAATTATCTTTCTCTTTATTTTGCAGAATTGTCAGCCAGCCTTCATGCACTGGTATTGCTGTGGCAGGCAGATATTGCCTGGATTTTCTGATACTAGGCAGAGAGTCACAGGGAAATAGCCAGTGACACAGGAAAGAAAAGAAAATCAGAAAAGGAAAAATACTCATGGAGAGACAATGTAATAGAAATGGCTTTCACACAGGGAAACAGTAATCTATATCATTCACTTATTACTGCACAAAATCACCATTGAGGATTCAATTGGTGCTGGAACAGAGTCCAAAAGCCAGGAGTGCAAAATACCACAGTTCCAGAAGATACGACCCTTCTCCCTGAAAGCTTTGGTGTGGCTGTTTTCAGGGATAGAAGGGATGTGTGCTGGGCTGATGGGAAACTGGAAACTTCCAGTTGCAGCATTCTTACTTGAGAAACTCCGAAGTGCTGAGCTGAAACAATGCCGTGAAGTCATGGGTCAGGCAGCAATGGAAGGTTATCGGTGCTGTGAGGAGAGGGCTCCTCGTGCTCTGTGCGCGGGGACATGCTTGGCACAGGCAGGCTCGTCTGTGTGCCACTGGAAAGAAAATAACTTTCTGCAAGGGTTCCAGGGAACAGATTTGCACTGATGGAGGTTTTGTGGGAGACCTATATTTTAAGTGTTACCCTGGGAAATGAGGTGGACATCCTGGCTGGGATTACAGTAGTGAGAGGCACTTTTTCCAGATTGCCTGTCCCCTTAGTAATCCTTGGGGAAGGAAGCTGTTTGGTCTCATTTTGGATATCCTGTGAAACAGAACTAGCAAGGCTGCCAGGAACTGAAAACAGTTATTTAATTTTTAAAGAGATGAAAACTACTGTATGTGCTGCTGCGTATTATACGGGAAATGACTGTTTTAGCTTGTTTGTCTGGATTTCTGATATTTCCAGTTTACTCAGGGTAGTAACCCTGTCTCTCAGTCCTAATGCAGCAGCCTCTGCACAGTGCAAATCTGAAGACAGATTCAGGTTTAAATATGACTTTCTGGCCCAGCCTTAATGTTTTTGGAAAGAAGTGGGAATTTTCTTTAGTTCAAATAGGAGAAAGCATGAGAAATATTCACAGCCCTATCCAAGAATCATTGAAAACAAAGACATTTTACTGTGATTTCCAAGCACTGCAGGGATGGGTCCCAGAAATGCTGAAGTTATGAAGTAGACTGGGTTGGTGGTTCAGCTTTCTTAGCATCTTTTAACTAAATTGGAATGTAAGTAGCTGGGTGTCCATGGCCCAAAACTTAAATCTTTCGTATGCAATCAAAAAAATTTTTGCAGCAGCTACAGTAAGTTGTGCTGGTATTTTCCAAGGTGTGACCTGATGAAAGTATGCTCTGCTTTTCTGTTTTCATTGAATAGTTCTCCTGGCACTGTGAGACTCCCACCAAAGTAGCACACAGACATACCCAGGCTTTATGCAATCCTATACACATTTTTTAATGTGTTATCTTGTTCCTGACAGTCTAGCAAAGCCACCCACAGTACAAACCATGCTGTAATTGGAAACGGAAGGGGACAACTTTAAAATTAGTGACTAGCCTAATAAATCAAGATTTTCTTTTTTTATTTTACTCTGAGACTTCATAAAATGACTTCCAGAGTGATGCTGTTAATGGTAATGAATTCAAGCAGCAGCCAAGAGACCCTACTCAAGGATGAGTGTTGGGCTTAACTCCATGCTGGCCACTGCCACCCACAGTCTCCCCTGTAATCTGCATTGAACAGTTTATCATGTTCTGATTCTGGAAAAAAAATGAGGAAAAATTGTTTTCTGAGATCATCAGGCAAAAAGATTTGCCTCCCTTTTCAAGCAATCCAGAAAGCACTTCTGGAAGGGGAGGGTGAAGGCTTTAGTTACAAGCAGATTTCATGGGCTTTTGTGTCACTTCTATCTGTCAGCCAAGGGTTGTTCCCTAGAGAAACACTGAAGAGATGTCTAAAATTTCTAGTTCATATAAAAATAAAAAAAAAGTAATGGGCAGTTTTGTAAAGTATTTTTATTCTGGGAGAAAGGTGCTGATGTCAGAGCATTTGCATCAGTCCAGTCAGGTACCTCAGACACAGTCAAAATGCAGGTTCCTTGCAGAAGGTAAGAAAACTTCCAGCAAAATAAATATCTTAGGGAATGTTTCAGTATCAAGGAAAGCTGGTGTTCACAGGGATCCTGTTTGGCTCTGGAGCATGTGGTGGGAAGCTGCTGCAGGGAGCAGTCCTAGAGAAGGCTGGGGTGGGTCAGGCTGTGTCTCGCCACCATGGGAGAAGGGGAACCGAAAAGGTTCCGAAAATCCCATGAAGAGGGATTTTCCTCCTACCTCTATGGCAGAAAGCCTAAATTGAGCTTTTGGGTTTTGAGCTCCCTGTTGAATTTGGATCCTGAAAATGCTGTAAAGTTATGCAGAAAGTTGGCTCTGGAGTCACAGATGTGGCATGAGCTTGCTAAGCCTGGCTGTTCCCACAGTCATAGGGGTAGCAGGGATGCCCATTCCCAGAGCAGCATCTGGGGGATTATTTCAGTAAGAAGATCCTGTGTGTTGGAGCTTCTCTGAATGGTAATTTCTCTAAATTTACAGTTCAGAGGACCAAGAAATGCTGAAAAGGGTCAGTTTATCCATTTCAGGCTAAATGCACATTTTAAGAAGCTGTTTACTTCCTGCTGGCCAGAAATCCTGTTCCCTTATGAATTATCATCTTGTTTATTTCTTTGCCAACTTCACACCTGTAGCTGAGACCTCAATGTAAACAAAGCTAAGGGAAGCAAGCCAGCATATCAATTCTAGCGTCAGCTTTAAACACTCTTGTCCTTTACTGAGTGTCACATCTGGCAGGGACAATTACTATTGGTAGGATTATTATGGACCCAAATCTGAGTTAGGATGCTGACAGAAGAGCTCAGGATTAGCCCGGTACTTCTGGGGTAGAATGGCATTTCCTTTGCTGAAACAAAGGAAGTTCTTCCCCCTTCATTCTTGCACTTCCCCTTTAATACAAAACATCCTTTGCATGCACACAGACATTGGAAAGGTTTTTATGTTCAGGTCTGTGGTTGCTGAATTTGGCTGCAGAGTTTTGACTATGGCTGTTGGAAAGGAAAGCTATACTGATAGCATTTAATTGTCCCTTGTGTTTGTTATGCTTTGGTTGTTAGGGTGTTGGGGTTTTTTTAATTGAATTTTTTCTTAAGGGAACGTGTTCACTTTTTATTATTGGTGAGATAAATGTGGGTTTCTAAGTTATTAACAGTTGTGCTAAGGCATTGAATTTCTGGTTCCTGGGAGCTACTCTGCCACACAGCTTCATGCAGAAGAGCAAGGTGGGACAGCCCACTTGCAGGTCATAATAGCACCAGCACCCTGTCTGCACAGGGCTTTGGGGACGGCTGGGGCAGGGCACAGGACCACAGGGTACACCTGGAGCACAGTTTCTGTGTCTGTAGAACCAGTCATCAGGCTGGTGATGGGAGAACTCAGGGCTTTTAAAGCTAGTTCTACTCTGAAAAGTAGGCTTGGCCTGGTGGCATTTGTAGCCTCAACAGATCCGCTGTGAATATTGGTGACAAAACCAGCTGTTGCTTCTTTTAGACCTGCAAGGCTTTTATGGGGAAAAGATGCACCGCATCCTACGGCAGCAAGGGGAGAATTGCTCATGGAGCCCTGCCCACAGTGGTATGAATCCCTAGGTTGGAGAACTTGTCAGAGGTAAGCAAGGCAGGCAGGATTAAATTTTGGCAAAGAATCCAAGAGATGGAGCAGGAGAGAGGGTGTTGGGTAGACAACAGCCAATAATTTCACACCAGTTCTCACCAGGGAAGCAGGAAGGAAGTGGAAAGTGGCAGGAGACAAAGGACAGCCTGGAGGTTAAAGAAGAGATAAATAGGGATTGTGAGAAATAACACAAGCAAAAAGGCTAATGATGGATTTATGTAAGGCAGGAAGGCTAGAATGGGGAGCAAAGCTGTGGCTTAACTTTGTCAAAGGCGACACGAGGGCCAGAATTTTCCAAACGCTGCCCAGGGGAGAGTAGGGGGAAGGGGGGCTGGATTGTCGCTGCATGTGGATTTCTGCCCACTTCGTGCATTGCTGCATTACACGTTTAGTTCTTCAACAAACTTACACCTTAATGCAGCAATTGGCCTTAGCAGTGCCTCCACACGCTGGCCCGCAGGCAGGCAGAGAAGCAGAAATCCAGGGTTGCTGTAGCGATAAGGTACCCATTGTGGGTTTTTGTACAAGAATACTTTGAAGCTGAGTGATACATCAGCACTTCTTTTAAGGAAATTGCCAAATGCCTTTATTACAACATTACCCCTCGCTGCTGGCATCGTGGCTGCCCAGTGTGTTAATAGGCTCTGAAGACACTTTGACCACTTTGTCTTGATTTCACGTCTGCAGCTATGAAAGTACTCATTCAGAATTTCATCCCCTTTGCTTGCTCTCTACGTAGGGGACAATGCCCTGAGCATCCTTTAGGAATGTTTAAGGACTCTGACTCAGAAATGTGCATTTCCACTGAATTTTGTCTCTAAACACGAGGCCCAAAAATACCCACGAGTCTTTCCACTCCACTACAGCTGTATAGTGTGTTCTTTCTGTGGTCATAATTACCGGGGGAAAGAGGCCGTAAGGGGCCGTGGAGGTTTGCGGTGCCTCGGTGGAGCCGTCTGCGGCACTCGGGATCGTGCTGGCAGAGGGGGCTGCTGCCACCTCCGCACCGTGGGGACCGCCTGTGCCCCTGTCCTTTGTGGGGCCACGGGGCCGGGCTCCCCCTCGGGGCTGAGGCTGCGGCTCCGAGCTCGGCGCTCTGATGAGCATCGCTGCCGTCACTCGCGTGGGCTCGTTTGCAGCGCCCGCTACCCGAGGGAAAGGGGCTAGCAGCCTCTCTCCGGGTCTAACCCTCTTCTTTGGATGCCGCCAGCGCAATTTGTTGGGGGGCTTTAAGGGGTTTCGTTCCTGGCTGGTGTAACGCCCTTGTGCGCCGTGGGGGCGACGGCAGCGCGGGGGCTGCCGCTCCGCGCGGGTCCCCTCTCTCGGCCCGGGGGACAAACGTGCACAGGGACTCCCATTCCAGGGGCAATTCCCACTCCGGAGGGATTTCCCAGCCCGCGGGCAGGGCGCTGTGGGGTGCCGAGGCGGCCGCCCCCGCCCCGCGGGCGGCAGGTGGCCCCGACCCCCCGCCGGCGCCGCACGTCACTTCCTCGCAAACTTTCTTTCCCCGTAGCAGCTCCCTCCGCCGAAGTTGCCGGCGGCGGCCGCCCGGGCCGGGGAGGGCGTTGGGGGCCGGCCGGGCATGCCCGGCTCCCTGCGCCCGCCGGGGCACGGCCGGGCCGCCGCGGGCCGCCCGCGGCACCGTTAGCGCGGGGCGGCGGAGCCATGGCCCGCGACTGCGCCGCCCGCAGCCTGGACGGCATCGACCTGGCGGCGCTGCGGGTAAGGAGGGGGACGGGGGGGGCTGCCCCGCGGCGGGAGCTGAAACCCCCTGGGTGACACCCCGCTCCCCGCCTCCGCAGGGCTGTGCGAGCGCTTCTTCGCCCCCGGGGTTTCGCCCCTTTGTCGGAGGGGGTTTCGCTGGGAGAGGCGCTGGCGCTGCGGGGCGCCGGTGCGGCGTGCGGTGGCCGCGGGACGGCGGCGGCGGTGCCCCCCCTGCCCGCCCAGGGAGCGCAGATGCCCGAGCGGCGGCCGCGGGTCTTGCTCTCCCCCCGGGGGGAGCAGCCCCGGGGCTCCCGCGGGCTCCGGAGGTCGCGCTCCCTCCTGGAGCGCCCGTCCCGCGGGAGCGCTGCGCTTGCCCGGCCGGGAGCGCTTCACCGGAGAGGCGCGTTCCCCCTGCCACGGTAATAAGTAACTCCTGCTGACGTTCCTGAAGGTGTTGAGAATGCTGTGGAGAGAAAACAATTGAGGAATTAGGATCTTTTGCAAGGAAATGTGTGTGTGGAGATTTGGCTTTTTTTGGTTGAGGTTTTGGGGTTTTTATTTTTGGTCTCCCAAAGTTAAAAAAGCATTCATCTTAAGTTTGCTATGAGTTTTTATGGTTATCCTCTTGCGTTTTGGGTTTTTTTATGTAATGCAAACTTTGGCCACGTTAAAAGCCGTGCCGTCAGTGTTTCGTATCCACAGAGAGGGCTGGGTATGATGCCCCGAGTTCCACTTTGCTTTTTTACATAGAAGCATACACATATACATAGCAACCCATCCAAACCAGGCAGGAGTGCTCTCGGCAGAGGAGCGAAGAGTTCAATCGTGGCAAAAAGTAGTCATCCCCAGACAGTGAAACCAAAGTAGCTACTTTCTAAAAATATCAGGAAAAAAAAAAAAAGGGCTGGGAGAAGCCTTTGCAATAATCACATGGCAAGGAGGGTGTTCCAGACCAGAGGCAAAAAGAGGAAAGGCAGCAGGGACAGTAAAGTTTGTGAGGATGGCAAAAGGCTTCTGGCTAGGCAAGCAGAAGTTTAACCTGGCTCTGCTCAGGGGTGTAAGGCAAAGTAATGGAAGTTCTTCTTTAGAGCTTTAGCAGATGCATTTCATCTCCTTAAATAAGCAAGAAAATCATGTAAGTTTGAAAAAAAGTAATGCTGCAAGGCAGCAGCCTTTGTGTCAAAACCATCTGATTCAGAACCTCTGAAGGCTGAGAGCATTGCAGGTTTCGACCTCAACAAGGGAAGGGACAAATGGCTCCTTTTGGAAGAAACTTTTTAAGCACTCAGCAGCCTTAGTTTGGGGTTTGTGCTTGGTGGGAAGTGAGAGGCAGGTGATGCTGAGCTGTGGAAACTACTGAAATGCAGGTGCCTTACTTTTGCCTTGCCTGAGGTGTTCCTGGGTCCAGTGGGAGCTGCCTGGTGCTGTTCTGCTCTCACCAGCTGTGGGAAGGTATGACTGTGACTGGGGTAATTTTCAAACTGCACGAGCTGGCCTTGGTGCCCTACAAATGGGTGCTTGTCAGGACTTTCCCCTTTTCTTGGAAAGAAGAGGGGCTGTAGTTTCCTAATGTTGCTGGAGCATCTTGCTGGGGTGTTTCTGCCCTGGGTTCAGCAGGGCACTCAGATGGCTAAAAAGCCCCTGAACTCTGCATTACGTGCTGAGGTGCAGAGATCCTGGAGAAGAACTTGTGCTTCAGACTCCTGTATCTTCTTTCACTGCAGAGATGTGAAAAGTGCAATTTGATCGAGCTCTTGCTGTGTGTGTTGCTTTTCATTCTGCCCTGGGGAGGAGGTGGATGTGGCCTGGGTGCCTCTGGGTCAGCAATCTTGCTATTGCCTCCTGAGTGCTCTGCAGATGACTCGCTGGAAAGCAAGGCGGCCACCATATGGTACGATGTATTACAGTAATTAACCTTAAAGTGATGAATGTTCAGGCCAGGATTTTGGCATCTGCCAAAGGGAACCTAGCAATTTGGCAGGTGCTGGCTGGTGAAGGGTTAGCTGGACCATGGGGCTTAAATGGTAGCTGAGAGGAAGCACTACATCAAAGATGATACCTAACTCCAAGATAATTAAGAAGTTGGCCCATTGTGAAAAATGCCAGCAAACGAGGCAGTGCTGGTATCCAAGCAAACAAGGGCAATCCAAGGACCGAAGTCAGAGCCCATATTAATATCCTTTATGACTCTTAACAAGGCTCGGTTCACTGTGGTGTCCTGATTAAAACAAGAGAGATGGCCAAGTATTTTGGCTGCACTCTGAGCTGAGGAGGCTTGAGATCTTAATGCTCAATTGGCTAGCAAGGGCATGGTAGGATTTTCACTGTATTAAAGTTGATGCTAATGTTTATTTAGATAATTGTTTGGGGTTTTCCTAGAGTGTCAGCAACCATTAGAAGCAAACTATTAGGATGCTAAATCAGATTGAAATTGATTGGAGGAGGAAAGAGAAGCTGATTTTGAGGCACCTTAGATTACCATATTTGCATAATGAATAAGCCTAGAAAAGAAGAGTGAGGACAGAGCATGCATTTAAGTGAGAGGGACAGTTGCAAACTCAGAATTGAAAATGCAGTTTAGGTTCCTCTGGGTTTCTGTGCACTATGAGCAATTCTAAATTCAGCAGTGCTGCTTTCTGCAGGAAAGGTGGGGAAGTGGGGTGCTGCTTGTGCTTCCCACAGAGTACAGCAGATATTGTGCATGGAAGGCTTTGTCTGGAACAGTTCTTCAAAGAGCTGCTGTGAGTTTCGCCGCATGGACCACATGCAACCCACAGCACAGTTCTGTGGGGAGGTTGCACATGAAGCAGAGGTTTGTACCACCCACCTGTTGCTTTAGAGGTAGCGATGGATTATTTGCTGCTGCTGCTGCTGATGATGATCTAATGAAGCAAAGTGTGTGCCTCATTTATATCCAGGCTAGTGAAAAAGAAAACTGAAGAAATGAGAAGCAAGCAAAGCACTTCACGGAGATCCCAGTGTTGTGGGCATTCTTATGCTTGTGCTTAACTCCAGATGCAAGGGTTTCCACTGATTTTGTTTAATGTGAGGGCTTTTGGAATTGGGGATTAAGTCTAGAAGGCCATGCCTTACTAATTGGTTTTAAAAGTAAGAGACGGAACAGATCTTGATCTGGTTTCTGCATTGCTTTTTTAAAAAGTCTTGTGAGGTTGACAGTCCAGGAAGTATAAGATTAAAACTCATTTAACTTAAAGACAGAACCAAGTGAACTCATTAATACTTTCGGCTGTGGAAGTCTGGGCTGTGTTGCAGTGAAAGCTACTGCCATTTATAACGACAGTTGTGCCAGTAAAGGCAAAATCTGCCCAGAAAAAAAACCCCTGTATGTTTCCACTGGGATTTTGTTGAGGTAAACATTTCCCTATCAGATATGACAAAAGTGTTACTTATATTAAAAGATGAACATGTAAGTGGAGTTGAGAAGTAGCTGGATACCTTTAAAAAAAGATTTTTTGCAGCCAGGGTCACTGAAATTATACCTCTGAGATTGTTTTTCTGTATCACATTCCTCAGCAGTACCAGTAAGCATCAACTGACATGACAGATTGCTGAAACAGATGTGGTAAAACTGACACATGGAGTTAATAATATTTTATATAAATCTCTCAATGATACCATAGCAAGAAATGAGTGGACTGATAAATGGCTTAGCCAGAAACGAAGAAACTGGTCTCTTGAGTTCTTAATGGTATTATATAAATCTCTGAGTGAGTTTTAACTGAAGCACCAGATTTTTTAATGTGCTCAGTCGTGCAGGAACGAACATTGCCCGTGCCTTGCAACAAGATGGTCTGCCTGTATCTGAGGGGCTGCAGCATCTCATTGCTGGAGGAGGAGATCTGCTGCAGGGGTTGGTTTTAGAGCAACTGGTGCTATACTAGGAGGGTGGAAATCGGTTCACGTGTAATGGTACACTTATCACCTGACTTCATGAATCTTTTGTGTAAATTAAGAGCAATCTAGTTTGGGTTCAAAGCCAAGAGTTCAGTGCAGGAGTCATACTTTATGTTTGCAGAACAGGACAGTTGAGCATTCTCAGCCTGCCTGTAGTGTTGCCCAGGATGGTGCATTTCCCTTCTGTAAGGTAACTTAACAGGACTGAGTAATTTTTTCAGTTCTGTAGTTTAGTTTTTTTCCTGTGTTACATTGCTGGTGCCAAGTCTTTCATGGCAGAGAACAGCAGCTTAGCCTTCAGGCTAGCACAGTGTGGGAAGGCTTAGGAAGCCTGGAGGTTTTTCCTTATTCTACTACTAAACTGACTCAGCAGTTGAATTCTTGTATTTTTCACACTGCTTCATTAATTTGTTGTATCTGCTGTATTGCCATGCAAATCTTCACTATTTTGTGTATATGTATTTTTGTGTATTTCAGCTTGACTGAAAACTTTAATACTAACGCATTTCTTATACTGTGATTTGTCAATTTCCCCTTTAGTGTGTAATGCAGATCGTTAGGAGATGTGCCACAGACATTTCGTTTTGATTGTGTACAGTTTCTATCCCTTATGAAGTGGTTGCTTTAATGCAAATAATGTTGTTTCTTCTGCTTTTTGCAGGACCCTGCGGGAATATTTGAACTGGTGCAGGTTGTTGGAAATGGAACATATGGACAAGTCTATAAGGTTTGGATGCATCTTCAATTTATGATGCAGTTCTTTATAAAGTTGTATTTCGTAAAGCAGAAATGAGCACCATTTAAGATGGACGGTATTGTTCCAGTAATAGCCTGGATTATCTTGCTGTCTTTTCTTTGTAATGCAAACTGTGGTCACCTGTGAAACTTTGTGCCCCTTCCTTCTGTCCTGTTTTCATGTCTCTCTGCTGCTACAGGTCACATAAGCGTGCTGGCTTTTGCATTGACCTCCCTATGTCCTGTGGTTTTTTTTCTGTCCTGCAGTTATTTTCTCATTTTCAAAATTATTAAATAGATGCCTGGCACAAATTCACATCAGTGATGGCTAAATTTGGCCTGGGTTGAGTGGAGCTCAAGACTCAAATAGCAGTGCTCTTCAAGACAGAGGTGTCAATTAACCCTGCCCTGCAGGCAGGCAATGGTGTCTTTGATTTCCTTCATTACCTCTGTCGTTGGGATATCAAAGCAGAACCACCAGTCAAGAGAATACAGCAATTAACGTTGTTTGCCATAACACAGTGCTGTGTACACTGTGCAGTGCACACCTTTCTTTAGTTATAAGAACTAGCCTAGAAAAGCGTGTGAAGCCTTCCCTAAAAAGGCGAAATAGATGTGATTAAATAGGGAACTGAGTGTGTGTTGTTCCCATTTGGAGAATGAAGATGGAGGAAGGAAAAGCCTGTGCTGCTGAACCCTTGGAGGTACACCAGAAGAGTACTGGCACTGGAATCAGTTGTCTGTCTTGTTTCTCCCTCAGGTCCCACTGCTGATAAAGCCCTGTGTGGTGAGTCCTGGTGTTGGTGCAGGCTCTTTGTGCAGTGATCCCTCCTGCAGGAGGAATGGAGAAGGGGCCCTGGTGTAGCAATGCAGGACTGTTCTTTCTCCAGTGCCTGTGCATTGAGTACATGCTGCATTTTGGTGTCCATCCTCCAGTGGCAGATATGCTGTAATTACATTTTGCTTTCCCTTTCAAGCTATGGATACCCTTTCAAAGGTTCTGGAAAACGTTTTACAGAAGCAGTTCTGGGAAGTCTCTGTTTTCCCATACCACCTTTTTTTTTTTTTCTATGTTAGAAGCAGGATCTTTCTCATGTAACTTTTTGCAGTGGCTAAGTCTTTGTTGTTTCATTCAGATTGTCATTCAGATACTGAATTTACTAAATTAAAAATAGAAGCTCAGGGGTTCACATGGACAGATTAGAAGCCAGGAGACATTCAGGGGTGCTGTTGTCAGTGTAATCGTGATTTTCTATCTGTAAAAAGATCCCAAAGCTCCTGAAGTTCTGTGAAATAGTTGCCTCTCCTTTTGTATCTGGATTTATTTTATTTTTAAATAAAATCGGGATTTATTGGGAAAGAAAAATTTCAATCCAGTCATTTTTTAAGGATATTGAGAGTGAATCAGCTGCTTAATCATAGCAGAAACAGGAAGGAGCAACACAGTTTGCTTCTCTGCTGCAGAAGAAAATGTTTTGATTGCTTTGTAGCTCACTAGAATGTTAGTTGCCAGAATATGTAAGAATTATTGACAATGACAATGCAAAATTGTACCCAAAAGCTTCTCTCCACTGAGCATGCAAGAGACCAGGGTCTGACAGCTCTGGGAAACGAGTGATTTGGGTCTCTGCTCATTCTGCACTTGGACTGGCTGGAACATCTAAGTGAGGCACTGAGAGAAAGGCTCCTACAAGGCTGGGGGCTCTGAGGGGACGCTTTGTGCACAAGCATGGTGCGCTGGAGGTGTGGGGGACTGTGTAACCCTGGCTCCAAGTGAGCACACCCATAACTAAGGCTTTGTTCATAGAAATACACGTGATCACTGAATGGGGGATGTTCTGTCGAGGCTTGCTGAGGGGATGGAGCTGCTCTGTGCAGGAGGATGGCAGTGAGCTGTGCAGTTGAAGAAGACAGATGATGACAGCCGAGCTGAACAGATACAAAATGCATACTCCACACTGCTGGCAGTCTCTGTTGTGAACACAGTCCAGAGCTCCAGTGTGTTTGGAAATCCTCCTGCAGAAGATGCTGAGTTGAATGTGCTCAGGTGGTATCTTGCTTTGTGGTATCTCCCCAATTCTGGCCTTGCAACCAGAGCAAATGTCTGTTTTCTCTGAAGGAGAGCAGCTGCAATGGAACAACTGCTTCTGCAATGGCCATGAGAAGTTGGGCTGTGATATTCCCTTTTCTTTTTCACTTCTGTGTACTGGGTCTTCTGATCTATATAATGATCTGATGGAGTGAAGGGGTGGAATTCTGGAATAATTTTGTAATTTGTCTAGTATAGGCTTGTGATCGTAAATATATTAAGTTATAAAGTAATCTCTGTTATCCGCATACCATACTCATATCATTAGAGCACATTTTTTATCTTTCTCTGGAGGTGTCAGAATCTTCCATATGTTCAGACATTACACATAGGAGTTTGTGCATATTCAAAGCAAAGCTTATTTCAGGCTAAATAAACTATGTCCAGAATTACTAAATTGCTTTGTTGACTGTGAAGATGATTCATATTTTAATATGAGCAGCTCCATAAAAGTGAAAATAAAATTTTGAGGATTCATCATTAGATTTGGAAAACAATGTTTAGTAGTTTTATTGAAGAAGAACATTATTCATACTGAATTATTCCAGACCAGTTCCAGTTCAGTGTCTTTTAAAATTAAATGGAAGAGGTATAAATTGTACACATGATAATGTTAGAGCTGTGTAGAAATGTTGTAAAGTTGGAATTTGCGTATAATAACTGACTAAAAGCAAGCAGGTTTTTTGACAACTTACGAAGTAGTAGATGTAAATATGCCAGTACTGGCAACTTTAGCCTTTTGGAAAGTATGAATTAGATATTAAAAAAATCAGATGGTACCCAGAAGTTGGAGACTTAGACTTCATTTTGTCTTGAAATGACAGAGCTAACCATCATCTAGTGATGGTTTCCAGGTGCTGAAATCTGAAGAACAGCACTATATAAGAGACAATTCAGAATAATGCCATGGAAGGTGGTGGCAGAGTTGTCCCTGAAGACAGTTGGAAATAGCATATTTGCTGGTGGTTGTAGAAGTATGAGTAGTGTCTCTTTCATACCTTTGTTCCCTAAACCTTGAAGAGCTAAAGATTGTGTCCAGTCTCTGCGGGGCAAATGTGGGGTTGCTCACCAAAGTATGAGGGTCAGCGTTTTTGAGTTTTTTTCAGAGCTGCTGGTCATTAAGGACCTTAATGTTTTACACTGCAGAACTGTTGGTGTCATCCGGGGGGAAGTGGGATGGCTGAAGGTGTCACCCACAGGTTCACGGGATCTGCTTCCTCCCTGTGCTGAAACTGCAATGCCTTGGAACTCTGTCTCATGGGCTGCCTGGGGAACCTTGAAATGGGTGTTGTTTGGGATGGCAGTAAAACTGCAGAAAATTATCTAGGGGATTCATAAACACCATCTTTTTTTATTTCCTAGTAGTTGCTGCTGTCGTGACGTGGTGTGCTGTTAA
The DNA here is from genome assembly GCA_035584735.1 of Pseudotriccus pelzelni. Taxonomy (NCBI): domain Eukaryota; kingdom Metazoa; phylum Chordata; class Aves; order Passeriformes; family Tyrannidae; genus Pseudotriccus; species Pseudotriccus pelzelni. Next base: position 9,109,553 of record JAWMRA010000146.1, on the reverse strand, counting down.
AGCTGGAACCTTTGAAAGCATCGTGAAGTTAACGCCCCTGGCTGTGTGGGCTGCTCTTAGTGTGCTTGTGGGGGGTATCTTGCAGTGTAGGTGTGGCTGTTGAGACCTGACACTTGTGATTTGAGTAATTCTTTGCCTGCTCCCGTTACCTCCAGAAGTTTAACTCTATGGATGCCTTGTTTTCTTCCCGTGGTTGGGCTCTGTGGCTCTGAAGTGCTGGATAGTGAATGTGCATCACCCTTGGTGTTGAATGGTTGTATCTTGGTCTGTGCTTGTGCATTTGGTAATAACTGAACTGTAAGTTTCGGGGGAAGTGAAATATTTTTTTTTCAAAGACTTCAGCTGTTAGTTTCATATACTTTGAGAGGTGTGTCTTCTGTAGGAGCCTGTTAATGCATCTTCTATCTTCTAGTTTTCAGTGCAGGGTCATCTTTCTGTTTGTTAAATGGGGAAAGAGAGACATGGGGCCAGTTGAAGTGATTGCTATTTTTGAAGTGTTTGGGTCACACAATTCCTCCTGAGCTCTGGAAGAGCCTGTGAGACTCTGAGTTTATAGCTGCTTTATTTTTTCAGTTATCAAGATAAAGAGGAATTGCTCCTAATCCTACTCATTCAGCCATGCTCTGAGAGTCCCCTTCCTTCTAAAAAAGTTTTTGTGGGCCAGATGAGGTCAGCAACAGCATCTGTGCAATCTGCTTGTTTTCTGAGTTCAATAGGCACCTGATTGGGGCTTTTGTCTTCCTTTGCCTTAATGATGTGGATTAGCCCTCTCCTGGGCTTTTTGAGTGGCCCAGGGAAGGAGAGGTCAGTGTCTCTGGATAGTTCCAGGGGCTGAAGTCTTTTGGCATATGATCTTGCAGGCTGACGATAAACCCTGACAGATTTGCAGCTGCTGTGTGTTCAAAACGGTTGTATTTTTAAGGGAGTCTGAGGGCACAGAGAACTTGAGAGAGCTGCTCTGGTTTGGGACTATGAGAGTCTAAGGGGAAGACGTGGTTTCCCAGTAATGCAACTGCTGAAGAAGCGGTGCTGTTGCCGAGGCTTAGAAGGGATGGAAGCAGCCCTGCCTTCCTGTAGTGCCTCTGCACAGCTAATATTTTTATTTCTATGCAGTCACATCAGATTTTGTATACAAAAAGGAAGCAGGTCTGAGTAAGGAAGTGTGTGGGATTTTGGTTGGGGGTTTTTTGAACACAGCTGCTTCTTTGCATTGGATTGTTCTTCAGTTGCTGTCATGAGTTATCAGTTACTTTGCTGTTGATGTACAGTGGCAGGAGTGTAGTGAAGCATAAATGTGACTTTTCAGTTTATCTTAAACAGTTTGAAAGTCTGCTAAGTTCTTCATAACTCATTTCATTGGATGACTGGATGAAATACTTGAGACCAAGTTGGGAGTGCCGAGGGGAAGCAACATGGGTTTTTTTGAGAGTGGGTAGTCTGTGGACTTCATTGAAAACCTTAATTGATGACAACACCTCAGACAGCAACTGGAAGCATAAATGTAAGAAACTTTACAGTTATGTTCAGTGTAATCCAGATGGTGAATGTGTATAAGAAGAAAATTTCAAGTGTCCCTTCTGTGGGTGGGTCAGGAGTAACCACCTTCACAGGTTCGTGCCTCAGGGTTGAAATGCAATTTCAGAGTCTCTGAAGCGCTGCTGAGACGTTAAAAATGTCATGTAATCTTGGGTTATTTTGTTACCGTTTGTGGTCAGTTGCAATTTTCAAGCCAGTCATAGTCTTCAAAGCACTGAGATTTTGATGAGTCAATTTGGGAAATCAGTTGTATTCTATAGAAATGACAAAATTCTACTTTCTGTTTTACTAGCAGTTGGTAGAAGTGCTTGTTCATCTATCCTTTTTCTTTATTTGGGGTTTTAGTAGCATAGCTGATTATCTTGTCCACATGAAAAACTAGTTAATTACGGTAGGCAGCAGTGTATAAAGACATATTGCCACAGTGTAGAGGATGGAGTCAACAACTTCCTGAACAGATCCTTGGTTCACTAGTGCAAACAAATAATGGAGATTGTCTGCTACTTCTGGCAACAGGGATCTCTTTCAGGAATAAGTCTGAGCTTATTATGTGCTACTGCCATTGTAATAAAATGATCTGAAATGCTGTGGTGCTTATGAACAGGTTGCCTTGAAAACTGAAGCGTGTATGGCTGTAATACCATTAATACACTGGAGAGATGTGAGTTGGTGCTTCAGTGCTTGACTTCCTCAGGCCTCTGATTTTTAATAACACCCGTAAAGTATGCATACTGAAATTACTTTTATTGAAATATATATAAATTAGGTAGTATACTGTGTGTATTCAGTCATCAGAGCCAGGAGCATTTTAGTGCTGGGCTTTTTTGGGGTTGGTTTTTTTTAATTGAAATCTTGGCTTCCCTGCTTATTTGCATGGCAGTGCGAAACCGTATTCAGCACTGGAATTTAAAATAATGGATCATACATGCGAAATTAATTAGCAAATTGTGAAGTCCTGGTTCTAGTTAGTGAATATTTCAGAGGAATTCAATTAAGATTCTTAAGAGTTAGACTAGTTTATCAAAAATAGAAGAGTAAGGATGTGAGAAAACCTCTCAGCTGTGGAGTGCCTTTATACAATAAAGGCTCTGACTGAACAGAGCAGTGTACAATAATTAGATGTGCCATATCAGCCATTAGAGAGTAGTAAAATTCTTGCAAATAATTTGTTGACAGGCCTGGCACTTGCAGCTCCTCCATGTTTTGGACCTGAAAGTCCGTATGGGAGACTACAAAGCATTTTCATCCTAAACTAGTGGCATTTTGAGCTCACGTTGCGTAACACTTCAGATTTTGGCACTGGGTCATGCTATTTTGAAGGTAAGGGAACATGCTGAAAATTTACTGGTGATAATGTGAGTATAGTAGGAAATAGTTCAAGCTCTTAATTCCCTGCCCAAGCACTTTGCTGTGCTTTAAGTGCCTCACTAGTGACGTTGATTTCAGTATTCCTGAGTGCTTAGTGCCATCCAGAATCGTGCCAGTGTGAAGATGTGCATCAGTCTGACCAGAGCATCACGTGTCGGAGTTTGCCATATGTATATTGCAACCCTGTTCTGAAGGAAGACTTTCATCTGTGTGTTGATCGTGGTCTCCAGTGCTCCTGTACCAGCAGTGCTTTGTGACAGGTGTCACTGGGAGATCCAGCAGCAGAAATGTCGGTCCCCAGAGAGGCAAGTTCTCCCACTGAGGTCTGTGATGGATTGATGTTTTCCATGGGGTGGATCTCATGCAGCATTTCCAGCATGCACAGACCAGTGATTGTGCTCAGTGAGACTGCTCACTTTAGCTCCTGTTTCACTTCAGCAACGTGAGCTCTGAAGTCTCCTGCTGAGGTGTCTGCTGCACTGTGACCAGGAGCTCAGGCTTGGTTGAGCTCTGTCCTACCTCTGACTCTTTCCCCCTTTCACCTTTTTCTGTTTACCCCAGTACCTAATCAGTCTCTCTGGTGGGTTTTTCTCCTTCAAGCAGAAAGGATGCTGCTTGAACGCATCTACAGTTCATTTTGTCCTCAGTTATATACCTTCACTGCAGAACTGAGCTTGCATTAACTCCTCTCAGCCAGCCTGGCTGCGTGAGAGCAAGCATGCCATGAAATAGCGCTGTAAGAGCAGCTGTTGAGCTGCAGCTGTAGAGATGTAAGTTTTACTCTGGGAGCAGTTAAAAGCACTACCATGCTTTTGCCAGAAAGCTTTCATGTGTCCTCAGCACTTGAGCTTAGGGCAGTACTTGGATTAGGACTGGAGCAAGCTGGTGGCAGAAGCCAGCCCTTTGTTGTGTTGCTTTTCTGAAGCAAACAGAACTAAATAGTATTAAAGATTTGGCTTTGTTTGGTATTTGGATGAAGTTGTGAGCCTGGTAACTTGCTGTCCTGCAAACGACGTACTGATTTACGGCTGGGTGAAGGTTGCACAGAAGTCTGCCAAGTCAGGCTGTGAGACTTTTGGCGCTGGGGATGAGCAGAGCTGGAACAAGAGGGGTGTTCCTTGGGCAGTAGGTGCAGATGCAAGTCAGTTCCTTGTCCCATCATAATGAAGTTTCCATTAAGTGGTTTGCAATTCTGTTGCATCCAGTTTCTATTGGATTGGAGTCTGTTTGATTGGATTGGATTTCTATTGGATTCTAATCCAATTTCTATTGTAAAATTCATAAATGTGATAAAATTATGCGTCTCCAGTCTGGTATTCAGCTGTTCTCAGGCTGCTGGCCAGCGGTAATTTTCTTGGCCTGTGCAGACCTGTGAATATGGATATCGGGAATAAAATTCAAGAAGAAACTCTTTTTCAGCTGTTTTCAGTGTACTTTATTATTTTTCAAAGCCGTCGTGTGTTAGAAGTCTGCCCTTGTAACTTACTGACTTTGTGGGATTCCCAAAAGGTTTTCAAGATTTGCTTTAGAAGCATCTTTTCAAAGATCATTTCTTCCCCATCCCCTTCTTCCTCCCCATGAAAACATGAAATTTTAGTGACTTCTGACATCTTAAAAGAGTGAGCAATGCAGAAGGCACACTTTGTAGCAAACTGTGACCTTTTCAGTGTCCTGCACAAATAATGTCATTAGTTCCCATGTAACAGCTGGCATGTGATCTGTGGCAGTGCCTTTAGGTGCTCCTGGCACATAAGAAATACACTTTTTCATGAAGGTAGGAGAGGAGTTGACGTGGGCAACTGTGGCTCAAGAGATCTTGCTGCTCTTCGTTCCTCTGCTTTTGGCCATTGCTTTAAAACACGTGAATTTGCTGGAAATGGAGCTCTCCTTAGGAGTGTAGCTGTGAAAATGGAGCCAGCCCTTGTTTTTGTAAAGCATCTTGGGATTCTGGTTGAGAGGAATCAGTGTGCTTATGGAGGTGATTTGTGGGAATTGGTTAGCAGCTGCTTACTGAACAACATGCTGTTTGCAAACAGTTTCACTCGAATCCAAACGTCAGTTCAACAGAACCCTTAGTGGGAAAATTTCAAGAAACGAGTTGACTTTCGTTTTCAAACTTTGCTTCAGAAACGTCAAAACATTGCGTTTAATTTGCTTCATTTGAACACACGTTTCAATTCAGCAGGATGTTTAATATTTCATAGATTGTCTTTAGTACTGCATACTTGGGGAAAAAAGTACTATCATACTGAACTAATCTGGCATTACCAGAATAAATGTGAATAATAATGTGAATTCTTCTGACTTTCCATTCTGTGAGGAGTGTTTACAACCAAAAGTGAGACCGGTTGGAAAATACTGACATTTTGTTGATGTTTGCTGATCACTGGAATTTACTAAATTCTGTTTTCTGAATGTGCAGCTGCTACATATGATATCAGCTTTTTTAATGCAATTGTTTTCTTGTATCTCTATTGTTAAAAGTGTAAACATTTAGAGGAAAAGGGCATAAGAGAAAAGTGTGATGGCCTTCTGAAAAGAAAATTCTTGAAGTTCAGTAAAATACAGATATATTTCTTCTTTATTATGCTGAATTTTAGCATGACTTTTTCCCAGTATTTAAAAGTAACAAAAGAGTAACTAGTTTACTGATTATTTCTGCTGTAGTAGATTTGTCTACTTTTGTTCTACTCTCGGCTTTAAACCTGTGAACAATTATACTAAAATATGCAACAAAACCAACATAAAATAAATATGCATATGACTTAGAGAATGGACTCTCAAATGTATTATTTATACATATTGTTCATGATGTTGTCTTTTTATAGGGAAAAAGGAAAGAGCCAGCAAAAAATGTTTTTGCTTTAATATTTGCTTTTTGCAGTCCAGCATGAAATATTTATCGTAACAGGCTTCTTGCAAACATTCTGTCCCCAGAAGCCAAATCATATCAGTAGATTTCTGATTGCCTTTTATTAGTAAAAGTTAGGTATTGTTGAGCAGCATAACCCTCCTGCTTTGAAAATCAGATTACTGTGGTGGAGTCTTCCAGTTTTCCCGTATGTGCATTTTAACCTGCAGAAGAGGCCAGGCAGTGCCAGTACATGATTGGGGAACACCAGGACCATTCGTCCTGTGGCATCCCTTTTGGATGAAGGGTGATTTGTTTCCAGAGACATTAGAATACGTTCTGTCATCTCTCCTGGTGGAAGGTGGCCAAATTTTGCAGGCAGGCACATTAGCAGTTGGGGCGCGGGGTGTGCCCAGTGAACCCAGCAGTTGGGAATCCTGGGACGGCTTGGGCATCGTGGAAAGGGTACACGCCAGTGAGTGTGGTGCACTCAGGGCACACAGGGCTTTTTGTGCATGTGCAGATCAGCCTAAGTAGGTCTGACATTTCCCAGATGCGTTGAGCCCCCGGCTCACGTGCTGCTGGGTCGGCGTGCACACGCACAGGGCACAGCAGATTGCTGGATGCCCAGTTGGGATGGTTTCCTTGGCAGAAAAAAGAGGTGGTGTGTGGAGAAGCTGCATGTGTTGTAGCGTGCTCTCCATAAGTATGCCTGAAAATGAAGAAAGGATGAAGGAATAAGGAAGTGCATTTACTTTCCTTTCTTCTGGACACTTGGAAATTTTTCAGTCAGAACTCTTTTGAATGGAGGAAGTTGCAAAACAAAGTCTGGAAACTCACGTCCCAAATCCCACAGGTTGCAGAATAAAGGTTAGAGAGGATTTGGGATTCACCCTCTCTTCCTTTCTTTGCATTATGTTGGTCTCTGTGTACCCACCTGATGGAAGACTTTGCATGGCCTGTATCCATGGCTTACATTGATGCAGTTAGGAGTATTTTCATGTTGGTGGAGGAATCAGCACACACAGACATTGCATCAATGATCAGGTTTCTGCCTGTGTCTGCAAAGCACCAGAGTGCATTCGTGAGACTGTTCAAATAGTCACAGCAAGATCCTGGTCAGGCTGTATAACACCATTTGGCTTCTGGCATCTGCCAAAGTCACAATTCTCTGACCAGGAACGAAAGAAAATCACTTTATCAGCCCTGGATGATGGTTGAAGCCTGTGTGGCACTTGTCTTGTCATGCAGATGGGTTTTGAATGTTGTAGTGAGTACATTAAATACAACCTGACTGGCTGAGCTTTTGTGGTTGCTGCATCCTGCATTCTTTTCATTACTGAGTTTTGGCAGACCTCTCCCTTTTAATGTTATTAGTGTTAAAATAGTTTATTCATTGTAATACGGAGATATCCTTCTAGTCCAACTCTGGCAGGCTTGACTGGGAGGCTCCAGGCACCTCTGCCCTTGTTGTGGAGTCAGTGCTGAGCTGCACCAGGACTGAACAGGAATTGTAGGTTCCCAATGGAGTTTGGGATGGAGATGACATTGTGCTCTGTAAAATGTGGTTCTTAATGGTGTGTAAATGCTGCCTGGATTTCAGAAAGGGTTGTTCCTTCAGATGAGGGAAGCATATGCCAGCAGTGGGTTTTCTTCCCTTTCTGTTTTCCTTTATTGCCAAGCAAGTAGCGTGAATGTCATCAGACAGTGCCCTATTGTCTAAGCTGTTCACTGTCAATAGTCATTGCGTGCTACGAAAAGTCCCCAGAGACTTCACGATGCATTTTCATTCCTAGGAATCTCCTTGTAAAATTGGGAGCATGACCAGAAAGAGAAATGGGGAAGCTGCTGCCTCTGCATTTTTCCTCACCCCAGGGCAGGCCGCTGACTGTGCAATTCTCTAGGTGTGTTCAGGAGTTGGTTGTGATCTGATAAGCCATGCCTGTCTCGTGTCCTGTCTGCCGAGGAGGACATTCATGTTTGTGCATCAGTGCTGACTGAAGGAACCTTGGTTAGCAAGCAGTGCTTGCAGTACATGCTACCACACAGAGGGCTTTGCATCTTGATTTTTTTTTTAATTATTCCCCCCTGTACTGTGTTTGCCATTGGTGCATTTCTGCGGATGTGCTTCTGAGGTCTCACAGTTCCAGCCCGTGTTCTCTGGGTCTGTGGATGCTGGTGTTGGTCTGTGACTGGGTGTGTGCCTGGTGATGAAGCAGAACCACAGCTCTCAGGAGGTTTGACAGAAAAGTTACTATTCTTGTCTTTTTTTTTTTTTTCTCTTATCTTGGTGAAAACAAAAGGAAGCTTCAGCAGGTAGGAGGTTCTTATCTTGCCACAAAAACATGTTCTCACTTACTGGTACAGTGAGGGCAAAACCACTAACTGGACCCACCCCTGGCTGTGGGGAGCATTTGCTGTCCCAGTTATTGATAAAACACATGTTCTTATTGAATCATGATACATATGAATATTAAACTTAACTCCAGTGAGCTTTTTAATCAGTCTTAATTGCTGACTTTTCTAAAACAAATTCTTTCAAAAAGGAAGATAAAGCTGGTGACAGAAATAGACAGGAATTTCAAAAAAACTCAGCATTAATCTCCTCCTTCTATTAAAGACACAGTGAAAGTATGTAGACAGAGATGGAGTTATGCACAAGATGAGCATTTTGAAAAATGATGTCCAGTATCAGTGAAAATGAAATGATGAACAAACCTGATTCAGGCCAGTGAGCATGTCAACACTTAACAAAATTGAGCTGGAAATACATTTCTAATTAAACTGGGTCAATCTGTGTGCAAACCAGGTCTTTAAAAATAATTATTTGAAACCTCGTTTTTTTTCCAGTCCTTTGCACATGATGTCATTTGTTTGACCTACTCAGCGTGGATGTAAAATGCTAACAGTGGCATGATGGTGCTTTATGCTCACCCTGCACTCATTTGATTACAGAGTAAATGACAAATCTGAATCGTTGCAGTGGGACCAGTCCATTAACGTGACTCAGTGACTAATTTCAGAACACCTTCTTGTTAGGTAATTGTTTTTCTGTAACCCTTCTGTTACCGAATGTAGTTTCTTGCAGAAATACGTCAAAAATACATATTTTCTATAAAGCCTCAGTGGTGCAAACATGAAAACACTTTCGTAAGGTTAATGTTAAGAGTAGAGGAAGGGAACCTATAAGTGCTGATGAGAGATGGGTTTGTTTATCAAGGTAAATTATTTAAACTTCGCGGGTTTTGAGGAAGAATTAAGTGGTAAAACTAATAAAATACAGTTGCTTGCAAATTCGTCCTTTTTATGGCTTCCACATGTGACCCCAGCAGTCCCAATTGCTTTGTTGAGTCCTTTTATGTGGCCCACACACCCGTGGCCCCCGTTTACTCCTTAGCCACCCCTCTGATGTGGCGCAGCCACTGCTGCCTGTGGCCGTCTGTGCCCTTTGAGCACAATCCCATATGCCCTGGTTTCTCAAGAAACCTGGCTAAGCTTCTGTCTTTGATAATGGAGGAAGACTTGCAGTTCCCTGCAGTCCTATTTCCCCCCACAAACCCAAGGGTTCAGAAACTAGAAGGCAATGAACGCAAAGCACTTGGGAGCTGGGTTTTCTGATACCGTGTTTTCATACACTCTTTGGTTTATTTATTTTTTTAAAACAGTTTTGTTTTAGATAGAGACCTAGTTATTTAAATTTCTGGTATTTAAATATGTTCACTGGCAATGCTGTAGAGTTTTAGCTGACCCTGCAAAATTTTCCTCTGGTTCGTAATACCAGATTTATCCTAAGGAGCAGTGAGCTCTTGGTGGTGTATTTTGGCATCTGGATGTGAATGACAGAATATGTAAAAGGAAGTTCTTCTAAAACTTGTGGATGGTTAAACTTTTGAGTAAATTTTATAGTGAATACAGCTAGATGTTAAAAGCAGAGATGCTAGTTTTTAAAGCTTGTGTTATACGTGTAAACCAGGAAGCTGCTGGCATTAGCTGGATGCCTTGTGGAATGTTTAGGTTGTTTTGCTGTTTTGTTCTGTTCTTTCTTGACAGCTGTTTTGTGATGTGATGCAGCTGGTTGTACAGGCTATTGGCATTACAAGGTAAAGGAGGCAGATAGGGTTCAGAGCTTGGAAAATGAGAATTGGGTTAGAGACTGAATCACAAGAAGGGTTCTGGTACAGTTCATTGATACCTGAGCTACCCTGGGCTGAGTCAGGGGGTTTTAGTCTTGCAGTTTTGAATATTCCTATATATATTTCTGTGCCTGTACTTTTGTCCATATTGCCTTGGGCCCCAGTGCGTTTGGTGTTGAACAAGTTCACAGAGATGCCATTGCTGCCTGGGAAAGCTTCATGTGACACACCAGCTGACAAATCCTGAATGAGGGTGATCCAGTCAAATCTATGTGCCTGTCAATGTGAATGTTTGTGTCATCAGTCAGAATAATGAGTGTTCTCAGTTTCCATCTGGCCTACATCTGTAGTTTATGAAGAGACCAATTTCCCATGGGCAGTGAGCTTTGGGTGGCAACCGTGCAGTTCACACAAATGGAAACTCTGCAGCAATGGCTCAGGTTAATTTCTTCCATCCCAAGCTCTGGCTCAAACCTGTGACGGGATCTATGCAAATGTGCCTTCTCCAACAGAGAAGCCATTAAATATGCACTTTTCTTTTTCAGTGTAAAGTGGGATTTGTTTTGTTTGAGAAATTTGACCTTTTATGAGGCCAATTCAGAGCCAATAAACTCAGCAGCAGAAATTCCTCTCGACATAAAATCATTAAGATTGGAAAAGACCTCTAAGATCATAGAGTGCAGTCAACATCAGTGGTGCCAGAATTGCATGCAAGAACCCATGTTAGGAGAATCCATCAGTCGCTGTTGGTGGGAAGTCCTGCAGGGAACCTCTGAGAGGTGTAGCCAGCAGTGCATTGAAGGAGGACAGGGGGGTTCCAGCCTGTGCTGGGACTCTGTTTTACCCACACACACAGTTCACTATGTAGGGCACTACTTTGTCTGTACAAAATGAAATTGGGTTGTTTAAACAGGGTGAGAGAGAGAGTTTCAAAATCTGGTGAAGCTGTTCGGTGGCTAATTGCAGGAAAGTCTTGGTACCTCCTGTGACCAGTCCTTCTAGTGATTCGCTGCTGATTTTGCTTCTTCTGTGCTAGTAATTATTCTGGTCTGCATTGCTTAAGGCTCTGTGGTTCTTCAGCTGCGTTGTGTTTTAGCCATTTTCTTGAAGTTATTCTGCAGGGGTGGTTTTTTTTTTCCTTCCTCTCAAGAGGTGACTGTTCATTTCTCTCCTGCTGTGATTGACTTCGATCCCTACAAGTAATACAGAAAGTCAGAAGATATGGCATCGAACAGTAACTGCTTGCGGCTGTTGAGGAACTATTGCTGCACATCTGACCTACAGCTGGCCTGAGAGGAGAATCTTTGCCAGCCAGGCTTCTGCTGTATAAACCTGATTAGATCAGTTTAGAAAAAAAATAACACCAAGGCTCTTCATGAATTCAGTTGGGTTTTTTTTCTTTAGGAAAGTGAACTTGTAAGTCCCTCTCCATTTTAACTGTGTTAGAAAAGCAAGGTATACTTCACTTGTAAGAATAATTAGAAGGGTAGTCTGGTTTCATTTTGGAGACCAAGTTAACACTGAAAGCCTTTCCAAACACTTAAGTAATTTTCCCTTGAGTTTTGTGGACCATCTGGCCAATAGGATTTTGGAAGGAAATGGGAATTGACTGCTGCTGCGAGATCAGTGCCATGTAGTTCATCTCTTACAGAGATCATTCAGAAATCTGGAGGCTGATGTATTTTCTCACAGACTAATTGTGTCCATTAACTCCCTCCTAATTTTTGGAGAGGATTCATCAAATAGAGCCAAAGGAAAATGAGTAAATGCTCTTTTCTTTCCTCAGTTAAATGCTCTGTGAAGATTTTTGTATATGTGCAAAAATACGATCTTTCCCTAAGCAAACCTCAGATCTTCTGACTTGACAGTGGTAGTCAGCAGAATTTTTGATTTCAGGATTCACCTCAGGTGAACAGAGTTATAGGGAGGGTATTGGTCATGAAACGCTGAAGGAAGGACTCTGAGACCCTGAGAGAAACCCATTTAATACCTGATGTTAGTATAGGGCTGTCCTGTGCTGTGTGTACTATCTCACACAGTCGTTTGCAGAGATGCAGACCAGCATGGTATTGCAATATTGTGTGAGAAAAGCAGCAGCAGAACTGGAATGACAAAGTAAATCACCTCTAAGGTGGCTGTAGCTCTGTCATCATCTAGGCTGTAACTTGCAGTCTGAGCTGTACACTGCCTGCCTCAAAGCCTTTTTAAAAAACCCAAGAACACAGTTTTAACCTTTGCAGAACCTTGTCCGTGTTCTGCATTACATGAAAGAGAAAATTCAGCTATGTTACATTGTTCACAACAATGAAGGATTTTTAAAAATTGAGTGATATAATGGCTGAGAGCTTATTATGCACACAAGGTTACGGTTATGTGGTATAGAAGGCTAATAAAGCCTTTCTTTATTAGCATGTGTCTGGGAAGGCTGCATTACTGAAAAAGTTAACAGATGACTGTCATAATATGAGGTTCGTAATTGCCGTGTGCAGCTTGACCTTCAGAGCTTTGTAGCGATGGTGAGCCAAAAATCCTCCCTTTGAGGGATTCCTGCTCTGAAAGTCCGGCCACCCATCAGCTGACCTCCTGCAGTCCAGCCCTGACTTCCTTTCAGCAGGATGGGGCTGGTGAGACACATTTAACTGCTTGTGACTTCATCCAGCGGAGATGTGCTGTGTGCAGGTTTTCTCCAGTGCCCTGTATTTCTGTAAACAGAGGAATATGAGTCAGGCAGTGAAAATTCACTGGGGTGGAGGGCTTTGTACCTCTCCCCGGACTTAGCTTCTTGACAATCCCTGTTCTGCAGAATAAGAGCCTTCCAAAGGCTGAGGCTTTTCCGAAGTTGGGTTTTTTCCTGGATGAACAGACTTCCATTGGCAGTGGACCTTTGTTGTCGTAAATCATCGCTGAGCTCCCCAGGTGCTGAGCGGGACTGGCTCTGGGCCAGGGCTGTTCCAACCCTCCTGCCCGCAGCAAGAGGAGCTGCAGGGCTGTAAACACCCCCCATTCCCATGGCCCCACATTCCCACTGCCATGCACTGGGCAGCTGGGGTCCCTGCTGCTGCTGCCTGCAGACCCACCAGCCCAGCATCCCCAAGGCAGAACACCCAGTGGAAGAGGAAAGCCCCTGTGTCCCTGGCAGGGGTAGCAAGCTGTGGTGGCGTGTCTGAAGCTGGAAACTCAACAGTGTTTCAGCAGATGTGAGGAGGTGTGACAAATGCCAAAGCCCAGGATGAATAGCAAGGCTGTCGAAGCTGCTACTTGTGCAAATACTGAAATTTAGGCTCAGTGAAAGCAGGTTTTATAGCCCAATAAATGGAGTGTGAGGAAAATGGGATAACCGCACAACTTGCTTGTCAGACCTCTCCTCCTGTTCACTGTGCTGCTTTCCGAGTTACTCTCTTGACCCATGTATGGCCCCAAAACGTTGCTTTTCTTTACTTGTTGGCAGCAGATCTCACTCAGGGGCCTTACAGTTCTCTCTGAATCAAGCACCTGGATGAGTTTCAGTGTTTTTTGTCACCTCGGACACTCCTGAAGTGTCTCCAGATGCAGACTGGACCAAATCAAAGTTGGTGGGAGTCTGTCCTGTGTATCCCCATCCAGGCTGACCCTGAGCACAGCAGTGGTGGCAGCCTGAAGGTTGTTTTTCAGAGGCACATGATGCACTGTGTGCTGCAGCTCTCGATTTCCCGCTGTTACCCACCATGGCCTACCCTGGTTTTACCTGCCCCAGGAGAAATGTTCCTTCTCTTCCGTCTTGCACATTGTTGACATTGTTCAGAAACTTTAAATAGCAGTTGAATATCTAAAGCATCAAGTCTGCATGTTATCTGAGTAAGGAGAAACCACAGGAATGAGTACTTCCCTCCAAATGAGCATGGAGCTACAGAAGATTACATGGGATATTCTGCTGCAGCCACCACCTTTTTCAAATAAGTAGAGGACAAAACTCTTTGTATTATCACTAGCATAGTGTTTTCAAAAGGGCTGAGGGCTTTGCTTGATCTTGCTGATCACCATGTGAATGACCTGTTTGGGAGCCGGTTTCAGCATCCCAGAAGATCAGTCTCTAGTCCAGTCTCATACAAGTGTGCAGTAGCCTTGAGTGGTTCATGTTTTGCATGAGGATGGTAATCTCTGATCAACTGAACATATTGAAAAAAAAAGTGTAGGTACTCAAATATGTGTTTGTGAAAGAGCTTGAATTTGCTCCTTTGTTTAATTTTCTTTTCCCACTGGTCTGCAGTCAGACACAGACAAACATTAGGCAAAGCAAACAATCTGTGTTTCCACTTGTACAATGGGAGGAAATAGGAACTGAAAGGATACAAAAAAAAACACTGGACAGAAAAACTGCTTCTGATGCCTCTTGGGTTTTACAGTTCATGAGAGTTGTGGTACAGACACTTGCAGTGGGGGTAAAAAACTGTCCTTTTCCTCCAGAGATCAAGGTGGTTTGATCTGGTACCGTTAAAATGACCCTTATCCATCCCGCCCTTCTAGACAGTGTGGACATGGGTAGAATTTTAAGTGACTGGCAGAAGTTGTATTTTTCTAATCTCTTCTCTTGGCTAACATGTTGCTATTTTAGTGTATGGGAAGTCCTCCTATACCCCTGCCAATTTTGTTAATCTTCTATAGTGTTATGAGTTACAGAGATATTTTTGTTTGTTTAAGCATGTGATACAAATAGGGGCCCTGAGAGAAATTCCTGACCTTTTATTTCCAGTCTTACCACTGAAACATCTTAAACTTCATTTAAAAAAAAAAAAAGTAAAAATAGTTTCACTTTTAATGAGTGCAAAATAGTTTCTCGCTTCTGAGATGAGGGGGTAGAGGCACGCAATGGGAGGGATAGAATGACTGTTCTACATAGAAATAGAGCAGTGGTGTTTTCTAGGAAATGAATTTGTTTTTCACTGAATAGTCAAGTAATTTTTGCTGTATAAATTTGATAACCTTTACAAAATTACCTTTTTTAAAATTTGGAATGCGGTGTAACATTTTTATTATTTTTGAATAATTTTTCATTTCATTATAAATAGTATATGTCCTTAATATTTCTTAATTAATGTAACAGGCTTTGTCTTAAAGTGCACTGTTATTAATTACCTTTCATTCTTTTTATATACCTACATGCAGACAGGTTAGAGTTTACTGTTGACATTTTGCAACCCAAGTTCTAGGGTATGTGAATTAACATTTTACATCATAGTATGGCCTGTACTGAAAGTGGTAAATTTGAGGTAACTTCTTAGTACATAACTAATCATAAAGCAAACATAAACCTTGAAGAGCAGGTCTTGATTATCTACAGTGTATTAGTATTTATGTTGTTCATCAGCAGTGGACAGGGTGATGATATTTTGTAGTGTTTAGGTGATGTTTTGTGGTGTTTTAGATGATATTTTGTAGTTGTGTAGTGTTTTGCTTTCCCTATTACGAGGTATCATGGGTCAGTTCTGAAGGCACTGTTCAGTTGGACTCAGACAGTCCAGTTTCATCCTGAGGGATTGGATGGGCAATCCCAGTGTTGGATTGTCGGAGAACAGCAAAGGACCTTTGTGTTGGGAACGGTGGTCTCAGGAGCTCCTGCCGAGGCTGCTCTGTGCTCTTCCTCTCACTAGCACAGAGTTGATTGCATTAAAGGTGTTCAGGGGGTGTTAAAAGAGAATAGGGAAGAGGAAATGCAACACTTGGTTATGCTGCCCAAGTGGTTTTTGGTGAGACCTAGGACTGTCTGCAAATTGTGTGCCAGATGTGAGGGCGAAAGGGCAAATGTGTTGCACCCACATGGTCGGCATTTAGGCAACAACCACAGCTGGGTTGTGGTTTTACGGAAGTCCCTGCATCCTGCACTGCTGGCATGGAAGCAGCCACTTACAAGGAAAGGAGGGTGTGCTCCAGCTGGGAAATGGAGCTGAGGAACTACCCTAAAGGTGACCTGGAACAGCTTCCAAAATCTCAGCATCTCCCAGTATCACAAGGAAGAAAAGAAATGCTCTAAGGGAACATGAGTCTTTGATTTATAGCCCTGAAATACAACAGATTCCAGAGATGATGTGACAGAAGTGCCACCAAAACTTTATAATGTCAATCAGAGTAGGCTTTCTGCAGCCCGAGTTGTGTGATTAAAAGGATGAAGCCATAATCAAAACGATAGCTGTGTTACAACCTTGTTGGTGTCCTGAGCTCTTCATGGGGGCATTAGGAAAAAAAAGAGAAAGACTTTCTGAAACTGGTACTAATCTGTCCAAAGCTGATGAGGATTAAGGTGGGTTGGGGGTTTTGTGGGGGTTTCTTTGTTGGTTTTTATTGTTGTTTTTTTTAGTTATCAGAATTGAGGATTACATGTTATAGTCTACAGTGATCATTCCTGATCCTTCCTGATACCCGGCACTAGAATTCAGCGCACGACTGGCCCTTAACTCCGCCTCAGGCCATTAACTAACAAAAACAAGCTATAGGCTCCCAAACTCATAATTAGTTCTTCTTTGGAATTTATTCCTGTCCCCTTTCAAGGTCTGCATTACTGCTGTATTTTTAGCTGAAGAGCTCTGACCACGACTGCAGTGGGTCGTCTCATGTGGTACCAGTTGCTGAGTTGAGGATTATGGATTGCTCTTGCTGATAGAACTCTCCTATGAATTGTCTTCTTGGGTGACACTTACCAGCACAAAAACACTACAGCCCCAGGTGTGCAAGCCCTGACCACTTGTTTACATTGTCAGGACCGTGAGGGACAGCAGGATGTCTGTGTGAGCAGCCTAATGCTGTAAAACAGCAGCTGTGCCTTAAGCTGCGGCATAAGAGCCGCACGTCTGCAGGTTTTATGTTCTTGGGGTTCTCCTGCTGTGCTGAGCCGCTGGGGAGCACGCTGCAGCTCCAGAGGAGGCTGGCCTTGCCTGCCTGCAGTGTGAGCTGGCAGAGCTTGTGTTCCCAGTCTGGCGTGGGGGCTGGCGATGGCAAACACTGCTCATCTCTTGTAAAGAGCTGGGTCTTAGTAGAAAAGCCCTTTGTAGGTGGAAAGGGAAACAGAAGGACCATGACTTTGCTAAGGTCATGTGGAATAGGACACAGGGTTTCCTGGATCCCTGTGCAGAGCATTGTTCACTCCGTTCATAATCTCTTAAAGGCTTTTCTTGTATTACCAGGATGGAAAGGGTGGAGAGGAGAGGGGCGAAAGGGTGGGGTCCTGTCCCACAGGACACAGCAGGCTGAGCTGGCAGTCTACCAGGAACCGCAGGGCCACACAGATTTACCCAAGATGGGCTCAAACTTCAAAGTTCATCAGTGGGTTTTGAGCAGGAAATCTGGTTGCTCAAGTTCACTTTCGGTAAGAGCTTGCAGTGACAGCTGTGCCTTCACCTCGCTCCCAAAGGGCGGGTGGCCCCAGGCTGCCCAGTTACCCCGTAATGAAAGCCTCTGGGTGAGGAAGACCTCTGGCATCTGAAGTCCCACACCTCCAAGAGCCAGATCTGGCTTTCCAATGCAAACGTACAATATCCAGAGAAGGTCCCACGAGTTAATGTTGTGGTATCTCCCAGCTTTCAGGATAACAGTACTGCGAAGGGTCACCCGGGAGCCCCGCACTCCTGTGCTGATGCTCTGAGCTGGTTGTGGCTGTGCCTGATGGCAGTGTGTGTTTTGAAATGAAATTGCCCTTCACGTGGCTACAAAGGTACAAACTGGCAGGTGTCCAAATCTTCTGGTTTCTGGGAGGTATCTTTCCACACAGGCATCTTGCAGCCTCACAGACCCCCTGCTTTTTAAATGAGGTGGTGCTTCTGGTTGCAGGCAGAACATGGGCTCAAAGAAGGACTTTTGCCCAGTCAGACCCAGTAGCTTGGAGCTGCCATGGTATCCTGCAGCAGGCAGTTCCTGCCCTTCATGTGCACTTCTTCCTGCAGCGGTTAAATGGGGACAACTCCATCAGACCCAGAAACACGTGGTCACTAAACGAGCGCCTCTTGCCAAAAAGGAAGCGTGTGATGGGAGCGCCGTGGGCTGCCTTGGCATGGTGTGCAGCACTTACAGGACAGCTGGCTTCTGTCGTCTGGACTTGCAATTGTCCACTCCAGATCTGTCGGAGAAGCTGATGGGAGCTGTTTTCCACCTCTAGAAAGAGAGATAGTGTGGGATCTGGGAGGGAAGCTGTCTGACTGAGCACTCTGCATGTGACCTGCAGCCTTATAATCTTATTGGGACCTTGGCTTTCTTCTTGTAATCATGGCCTGAGCCAGGGACCGTCCAAAATTTTTATTTGTACCTAACAAGAAATGTATGTGACTGAATGCATCATTTTGTAAATATACTTAATTCATGTAAAACCCCTTTGTCAGCTGATAGCTGACGGCTAATGTTGCCACTCTTGTTTGATGTAAATAGAAAAGAACATGTTTTGACCCCTGGTAGAGGGCATAGATAAGCAGTTCCTTTATCTGATTGAGGTAAAAAGATAAATACACATCCAATAAAAATAGCACTGAGCACTCTGCCCTATTCCATGTATCTCTCCTTGCAGAGATAATGCATAGTTGGAGCTCATCAGAACCAGATCTTTGGCATAAAGCATCTCCCATAAGTCTGGCTGCAATGAGCAATATGCAGATTTGAAAAATATGTGTGCTGGCTCCAGGTTTGCTGAATATTACTTTAGTGACTAACTGGCAGCTACAGCAGACTTTATACGGAAATATTTTCTGGAGGAGTCCAGGAATTTAGCTGGACTCAAACCTAATGGGAGAATTTTTTCCAACTTGGATACCTCATCAAAATGAAGGGAGGAACTTCGATTTTAGAAAGTCATTAAGCTTCAGAATTTTTGATACCTAATCTCTGTATGAGCTTGATAGAGTTTAATGCTATATTCTTGGGTAGGAATATGGTTGACTTGCAGATGGCTGTTGGATGTTTTGGCTACGTTCTCCAGAGTAGAAACCTGCTCTTATACTGAGCCTTTGGGTGAAAGATGAAACCTTTTATGAGGGAAACTGGCCCAAAGATCACTCCAGCGCTCAACTCAGTTTCTGGGGAAATGTACACGGGAGGATCTTGAATCTCAACAGGCTGATTCCCTTTAGTGATCAGGAGAGGATGGGCAGGGACAGAGGGCTCAGAGGGTAAAAACAAAAACTCTCTCTGCTTCGCTGTAATTATGAAAATTAGTGTTGATTCTTTACACCATCCTTTGCAGAATCTGCAGCAGCCCAGGAGAGACTCATTGTTTCAGTGGGTTGATTGATGGTGACCTGTGGCGGCCAGAGCCATGGAATTACCAGCATACTTGACTCCAGACAAACTCTGGAGTGAAGTCAGGGTGCCAGCGTGTCGAGCATAGCTGTGCTTTGTGGAAGGCCCTCTCTCTCTGTATTGCCAAGACATTCAGTGTCTGGAAACATTTGCAAACAATGGCCTCCAAGAAAGGGGCTGTGGCTGTGCAGAGGAAGCTCAGTAACCAGGATTGACGTCAGCAGGGATGGGTGCTGACTGAACACCGGCATCTGTTGGGATAGCACTGGTCACTTCCCATCCATACTCACCCACGGAGGCTTCTGGGAAGGGTGCACCCCATTTGTTTTCCTCCTGAGGTCTGTGATAATACATAAATCCTCTCTCTTTATGAGAAAAAGCTTTGCAATCCCAGGAGTGCTTCCGTGGAAAGAGGACACTTATAAATATACAAAAAACTCAGCAGGATTTAGTTTTTTGTAAAAGAAAACATGACTGTGACATATCGCCTGAGAACGAGGAATCATTTTTCTTTGATACAAAATTGCTTAGTCTTAGAAATAACACTTGTATGCAATTTTGTGCAGATAGGACCTGGGTTTTAAAATGACATCAACCCAGCTTTTAATTTTGCAGGTGTAAATTGCACCTGCAAATCATTTTGTCTGCAAAATGCAGCATTTCATATTTGATTTCCTGATCTCCTATGGCTTCCTTAACTGATGTCAGTTAGTTATTTCAATACACAGCTTTGCAGGCACTACTATGTCAAGAATAAAATTGCAGTTTCAAAGCTTCAAACCCATTTCTGAACATTTAATGGAAGTGAAGAGTTAGGACATATAGCAAATCCACTGTTCATTCGAGTCTTTTGATACTATCCTCCAGTATGAGATTGCTGGTTTTCATGGCAAAAGACTGCACCTATGGTATCTGTTGAGCAACTTGATCTAACCAAACCAAAAAAATGCAATTTACAGCAAGATTCCTGGTTGGGTTTCTAAGACATCTTCTTGTTAATCACATTTTGTCGGTCTCAGTAGCAAGTTTTCTCTTTAAATAGCTTTATTCCCTATTACCTTCCTTTTCCTACCTCTGTTTTCGAGAACAAGCCAATTACCTAGCCTGAAGTTGCCAGTTGTCTGTTGCTTAATAGTCACTGTGGGGTGTGGGCATTTCACCAGTGAAGTGTGTACGTGTGTAGGTACCTACTCAGTCAAACCTGGATGAGTTCCTCCCTACCACCATAGAAGATGCCATTTTTAAATTCAAAGCCCCTCTGCATACTTTTTGGGAAGTCGCTGAGATATAGTTAGCTTGGCTGCAGTAAGAATTTTAAAAACTAAGCATTTCACAGTGAAAAGCATTAAATAAAAAAAAAAAAAAGCAAAACTTACATAGAGCTTTAGTTTCTTGGCATCCACATACAGTTTTCCAGACTGATATACTGAAACCTGGAGTTTTCCCTTTACCCTGAGGTGTGCCAGGACATGTGGGGGGTGAAGGTGAGGACACATCAGCAGACTTCACATAGGTAGTTTTGTATGACCAAAAAGTTTTTGGTACATAGAAACACAGAATAGTTTGGGTTACAGGTCACCTAGTCCAGCCCCCTTGCAATGAGCAGGCACATCTTCAACTGAAACAGGTTGCTCAAAGCCCTGTTCAAGATGACTTTGAACATGACTGAAAGCACTTACTCTAACCTGGTTATGTGCCTAATTTGTTGCTGTAGTCATAGTTTACCTACGTGTTTTACTTACAGTCTTTTGTTATTTTAACAGGGTCGTCATGTTAAGACCGGGCAGCTAGCAGCAATCAAAGTGATGAATGTCACTGAGGTGAGTGCTAAACCAAAAATAAAAATGGTTGTTATTAAGGTGCAAGGAAAAAGAAATAATCAGATCATGAGAAGGTGGATAGCTTATAAAAGAAGATCCTGTGGTATAAATTATGCTGGTTGAACACTGGTTTGTGTTTTATAAAGTACTGAGGGGTGTTAACACAACCAGATTTTTCAGCTGTACCTGACCAATGGTGACAAAGTGATAAGGGAATGCACTGACACTGTTGTGGTGGCAAATAATAACAAAGAGAAGAAGTCTCTTGCTGCTTATTTCTAGTTGATTATCTGTTTCCAGAAATAGCAAGTAAAATATTTCCTGTAGCTCTGCACTGCCCCTGCTGTATTTTCATCACATCCTATCCCCTCACCAGCCATTTCTCAGAGTTGCTGCCCTGACAGTCAGCAAGCAGAAACATGTTAGAAATGCAAATGTAGCAGTTTTTTATTGTGATTTGACAGATGAGAGAAGGAGACAGTTTAATTGGCACTGTCCATGCTCACATATATAAAGTGGTGTCACTGCTGGAACAGGGTGATGAAAAAGTTGCTAAATACTGTTTTGTGTTTATCCTTTGAAGAGCACAACCAGTAGTGGGTCTGTCAACAGAGCATGAGGGCTGGTCAAAGATGTCACTTGTGGGCTGTCATATTAACACCAGTGACAGTCCCTTCCTTGATGAAACAATTGAAGAAAAAGCTGCAGGAAGGGAACCTTGGAAAGACTTCCTTCCCTTAACGGTTTCCTTTGTATATGAGTATCAATCTGTAGCATGCAGTAATGCCTTCTTGCTTGGAAACAGAATTTAAATGCAGCAGAACTACGTGGTCCACCTTCAGGAGTCACCTTGGTAGACTTGCATGGTTCTGGGAGCAAAAACCAGGTGCTTAGGTCTGATTTGCTGCTTCCTTGCAGGTTAGAGAATCGACATCATACCCCAGTATGAAGAGGAACCTGTCCCATTGCTTGAGGGGTAGTGGTAGCAGATCATTCTGTTTTCACACTGAGTCCCTTCGTGCAAAGATTTGGCAGCTGAGTGGGGACCACGTTGGTGCAGCTGCTCAGAGGGGTTTTCCCTGGTGCTCGTCCCCCACTAAACCCTGAACAATTCCAGCTCAGCTGTTCTCGAATGTTTCTGCTTTCTGGCCTTGGCACAGGGAGAGTGCAAGGCTTTCTGCTGTTATTTCCACTTTCCCAGTGCAGGGTTGGCTGTGTTCCAGCTGCTAGGGCACAGGCTGGCAGACCTGGATGCAGTCCCTTCTGCTGCTTCTGTCACTTGTCCACCAAAAGATTCTGATTCTTTCACCAAGTCTACAGGGTTTCTTTTTCCAGCAAGAACTCATTTTATCAGAAATCGCCTGACCAGCTGCAGCTGTGATTGTTCAGATTTGGGGCACACCAAGAGCTAAGCAAATCTGCCCTTTGCTGTCATGAGCTGCAGCCCTGGGCCAGATTCTTAAGAGCAGCAGCAGGATGCTGTGGTCATTGTGGGATTCTCTGGACATCTGTCAGGAAGTGCTGCCGTGTCTTGTTGCAGGGAGAGCCCTTTGAAACCGTTAAAGGGGAGCTGATGGCAACGTGTGCTTCTCCATGCAGGCTCTGCTTCCTGTTATTTGACAGAGCCAAGCAAGCAGAGTGCTTGCAAAGAGATTGGATTCTTGCTGCTTGTCTCTTCAGCTGTCGGTGCAGGTGATCAAAGAGCTCTTTGGCAGCACGTCATTCTCTCTCCGTCTTTGCTTTCATTCTTTTTAGAGAGCAAAATAACATTTAAATGTGAAACTTGTTGTTAGACCTACCCTAGTACTAAGGGGTCTCTTGGTGCAGTATTTATCAGCTGGTGTCTTGTTTCTATTTGAGGTCAGAGGCGTGTGCTTTCTGGTTCTGTGCTTCCTAATGCCATTGCAGATAGGCCCACATCTTCAAAAACAGCCTTTGATCATGAGCCTGTCATCTCTGTGCGTGAAGCCATCTGTGCCCAGGAACGTGTCGGTTTGTGAAAGGAAACAGCTTTTTGCACCTGCACATCTGTGAGCCTGTTTCCTTTTCTTAAGCAGCAATTATTTATGACCCCTGAGAGATGGGGCTGATGGTAATGCTGATAAGAGAGTGGTGGAAAGTGGAAACCCTGAGCATGGACATGCATTGAGAAGCTGAGGGTGCTTTTGTCCCCAGTCACCCTGCTTGGAGGATGTTGTAGCCCTGAGACTTAGCAAGTCCAGGTTCAGTTCCTGGCCTGGCCTCAGACATGACCCATGCAACAGAATCACTCACGTTTACCCTTCTGCTTTGGTTTTTCCATGGCATATAGTAATTTCTCCAAAAATCACTCAAACACTGGGAAGCCAGAGTGCATATGTCTGTGAAATGCCCAGCTGCTGTCCTGTGCAGCCCTGTCCTTACAGACTGACTGATATTTGAAGCTCAGCCTGCTGTCTGCCCGAAGCAGTTCGAGTGGCCAAGGCACTCAGCCTGTACCGAGCAGCGTTACCTGTGCAGGCACGTGTAGCTGCCTCTACAGGCAAGGGTGGGCAAGAGAAGAGGAAGCAGGTGCAGGGTAAATAGATAGAGCAGGAACTGGATCATCTTGTTGGTGCTGGGAAAGAAGCATTACACATGTGCAGCTACTCTTTGCTCTTGCCAGTGGGTGTGGAAGAGCCTACCGGGTATCCCGGCTGTGTTCACAGACAGGCTCATGCTTGGCTTTGTTCTAGAAACATGGAGGTGAGAGTGCAGAGGAATGGAAAGTACTCAGGTGCTGTGCCAGCATGGTTCCAACATCTAGCAGATTAATAGGCAGCAGCTCTGAGGAAGTGGTTGGGATCTACCAGCTCCCGAAGGGGAACTGTGTGAAAGCTGCAGGAGGGTGCTGAGGGCACAGCAGGGAGTCAGGCTCCATCTGTGCAAAGTTCACGCAGATGGGAAGAGTTAAGAAAACCCCAAACCCTTGACATCTGTAAAGATCTTAAATAATTTGAGGAAGGCCTTGACCAAAGATGAATGTTGCTCCTCCACACGTTTGGTTGTCCCCTGGCAGAAGGAGTGGGAAGGATGCAGGAGGGACGGCAGCAGGAGGAAAGGAGTCGTCCTCCCTGTTTATCCTTCTTTCTGCTCTTCTTCCCTAAAGATCCAGAACTCGTGTAGATGACCTGTGGTCCAGGATGACAGTTCCCATACAACATCCAAGGCTGTAGCAAACCAAAGAGCAAAGGTCCTCCTTTTTCCTTAACTGCATACAAAAGATAAATGGAACATATATTGTAATCTGTGCAGCTAGAGAGCCTGTGTTCAACAAAGAGCCTGTTCTGAAACCTGAAATACCTTATTTAACTTCAAGTTATTTTACGTTTCCCATTTCCTAAGGCTTAATACAATTAGGCTTTGGTCTGGTGGCATGTCTCCTATGGATTGATGTTACCGGGGAAAACTTACTGGTCCCCTCTGTTGGGAATGATTTTTGTGTGGTCAGGTTTAATACGACACAACATATTCTTGAGGGGAATTTGGCTTTAACTTGTCAGTCCTTAATGTGTTGCTCCAGGTAGAAGGGACAATGTGTCTGGTTTTGTAAGCAGTCTGTTGTGATGGTTAAAGGAATGCTTCGATGGCAAAGCTACTGGAAAATAGAGGAAAAGTGCAGAAAAATATCCTGTGGGGCTGAGTTGTTCTTGCTGTCTCTTTTTTTTCTTTTTTTTTTTCCTTTAGCTAGTAAATGCTGACTGAGATGTTTTGCAGAAAGGTAAATTAATTTTCAACTTGGTTGTACTCCTTTTAACTGATACAGGGATACCTTGCAGCACCACTTGTTTCCTATTAAAGTGAATGAGATGGCAAAATCTATGTGCACTTCACTGGGTGTTGTGCACCATAGCAAACAGGCTGGATCTGAGGCGCCTCTTCAGATCAGGCAGTCTCTCTGAAAACAGGCATTTTCTTCTAATGTAATTATAGAAACTTGTATTTCCATTAGTTGTCTTGTGCGGAGTGCTGTACTGGGCAGAAGGGAATGCCTGAGGAGACTGAAACAAAGACCATGAGAAAACAGGTAGCTGGTGCCTGGAAGGGGATGTCCAGGGGTGTGCTTAGCTCCCAGTATGCCAGAGACTTCCCTGATGGCATGATAGAAGGGAGAAAAAGCCAATAGTCCGGGTAGGGCAGCCACACAACTGTAAGGAAAAAGCAGGTCCCAACCCTGGCTGGCACTGGAATTTGATTTATGTTGAGTCACCTTCTTCTTGGCTTTGGTTTCCTCCCAGCAGGACCCTCCACAGGATTGGGAAGAAAAATTGGCTGATGTGTGCACTAAGTGCTTTTCCAAGTATTTAAGTAATGGAGTGTTAGGAATACTTTTATTTTTGTTTGAATCTGGTTAGTTTCTCCAAGACTAAATTACTGCATATAGAAACCCCAAGTGGGGCAGTAATAGGTCCTGTGTAAGCTCCCTGAGGTGACAATACATGATTTTGTCCTCCCAATGAGGACATTTTTGATTCTTTAGGTCAATTTAGCAATGCCTTGATTTAGACCTGTGGATCAGGGTGTTTCAGTTGGCAGTTTAAGAGGTTGTCCGTCAGTTGCAGTCTCGTAATTCCAGGATAACTCTGATCCAGCCTCCTGCTCAAAGCAGGGTCGGCCATGAGATTCGGACCATGTTGCTCAGGGCGCTTCCAGCTGGGTGTTAAAGCCTCCAAAGACTGAGGTTGTTTTGCTTGGTGATCTGTGGTCTCCTAAGGAGCCTTCTGCTCTCTTCCCTTACAGAATGAAGAGGAGGAAATCAAGCTGGAGATAAATATGCTAAAAAAGTACTCCCATCACCGGAATATTGCTACATATTATGGTGCTTTTGTAAAGAAAAGTCCTGCAGGTCAAGATGATCAGCTCTGGGTAAGTGTTCAGTGTCATTTCTTTTCACGAGATTTACAGCTTCTTCCTTTGAGCTCCAGTGTGCTTGGCTTGGACTCTGTCTCAGCAAAGCTGTGAAGTCATTGTTCTGAAGAATAACATATAAAAGAGAAAAATTGCTCCTCCCTAGACATTTTCCATCCCCTATGATTTCCTTTGAGGATGGGCATAAATGGTACTTGTGACTTGTGCTGTCATTTTGATTTGTTATTTGAGTCTTTTTTTGTCCAAATTAAACACTTCTGTATTTCTTTTTTTACAGAAGTGAAAGAGCCTGTCCATTTCCCCTCCTCTGTTTTTTCTTCTTGCTTTCCTCTCCTTTTTCAGTTAGAAAAAAAAAAAAAATGGAGCAGAGGAATTGGCAATAAAGCAAAGAAGAATAATGAATCCTCCGATTTTTTGGAGGCAAGATTTTTAAAGCACTTGAGCAAAATGAGAAATTTCATATTTTTTAAAAATTCCCACGTTTTTCGGTGCTGTTAGCTCTTGCTTTTCCGATTTTGTACTTTTTATGTAGAACCCCCTACCTATAACCTGCAATAGGAGAGGAACACTACTGGGTTTGTTTATTTCTTTAGCAATGTGTGTGATTCAGGAAATGAGATTTTAAGTCACTTGGCATCCGGGAAGGCCACATGCAGTTTGCCACACCTGGGTTGTGGCGGGGTGGGTGTTTGCACATGGCATCTGTGCTGGCAGAGCTGTGGTGAAGGTGCACTGTGTTTGTCTCCCTGCAGCTGGTGATGGAGTACTGTGGTGCAGGCTCTGTCACTGACCTGGTAAAGAAGACAAAAGGGAACTGTTTCAAGGAAGACTGGATTGCTTACATCTGCAGAGAGGTTCTCAGGGTGAGTCCTGCCAGCAGAGCTTTGATGCTCATTTGCAACAAAAAGGGCTTTCCAAGCCTTTGGTTGCTAAAATAGGTCACTAATGAGCATTATTGTTTAAAGGTTGTGATCCATGGGGCTCATGGTCTGTGGTCCTTGAGTTCAGAAGAGCCTTAAGAGCCGGCTGCTTGACATCCCGTATTGTTGTGGTTAATCCCATTTTCTGTATGAAGAACAGAAAATTCCTGTTTCCTATGGCAAATAGCCATCTTCTAAAATTCCAGACACTGGGCATCTAGAAAAGTAAATAAATTTTCTGTTTTCAGTAAGTCTGTCCTACATATCAGGAGATCTTACTGCTCATTTGCTTCAGCTGTTCACACTGTGTAATATCTTCTGTTCATAATTCCTTTACCTGCACACACTCAAGGGTCCCTTTTCCACACTGTTAGAGACAACGTTGACTAAACAGTGTTCCAAAATCTTAAAGGTGACCCTGCTGGGACAATATTCCCCAAGACAATTCTTGGGGCTATATTTCATTCTATGCAGGCTTAGGGCTGCTTTATTTTATTTTATTTTTTCCCTTGGGAAGTACAGAGGATAAAACAATTCGCGAGTGTAATCAGATGAACTAGCCTGGAAAAAAAAAATAATGTTGGAACCTGTCATTCTAAATTCAAAACCCCATTACAGGGTTACAGATCCATCTTCCTTTAATGGAGTTTTACATATTTTTCTAAATAATGGTACGATAAATGTGTATTCTGGGAGTTGGAATTCTAATGGCATGCCAAAGCAATGCTTGAATAGGGGTAAAACTTTGTTCCAGGAGTTGAGAAACGTGCTCAGTAGAGAGCATTGGCCATTTTACAGGGATTTGGCACTAGTCTGCAGATTATAGTAACTATATCTGGAGAGTGTGGGGAGGGCTCTTCTGCAAAAGAAAAAAACCTTAATGGTGTGGTCGGGTTGCTAAAGCAACTGATGTTAAAAGGTCTGGTTTACCCTCAAGCTATTGAAAGCCACAACAGCGTGTTGGTAAAAGCAAGAGGTTGGATTTAATCACACTAGTTTCAAACCAGAATGGCCCAGTTGCACATAGATTGACAGTGTTTCCTTCTGGAAAATTTACAGGGTGGGTGGAAGCTGTATTTGAAGCCATTAATATTGGAGAGGCTAAACGTTTTGAGTGAAGCATCTCTGGCTTACTGTAATGGGTTGTTTCAGTGTGTTCCTTTATATCTATGCTAGTTCAACCATGGGCAATTTTGAAA
Organism: Pseudotriccus pelzelni; assembly: GCA_035584735.1. Taxonomy (NCBI): domain Eukaryota; kingdom Metazoa; phylum Chordata; class Aves; order Passeriformes; family Tyrannidae; genus Pseudotriccus; species Pseudotriccus pelzelni. The sequence goes on along the minus strand of JAWMRA010000146.1, from coordinate 9,081,587 downwards.
TGAAGGAGAACGTAGCAAATATGAGCTGATTGAAAACAATACTTGCTGCATTCAAAAAGAGGTCTGACATGGTATTTTTAACTTTCTGTGGTGCATTTACCATTGAATTTACCATTTTGCTGAATGCTGTCCATACAGAGCATTCTGCTTTGTTCTTTTTCTCTTTGGTATGCTTTTAGCACAAGTGTCAGGAGCATCTCTTGATTCTGAGACAGAAGTTTTTAAAATATTGCTACCTTGTTCTCTTCACACTTGACTTCAGAGATGCTCCACTGCTGTCAGGTCTGTGGTGAGGAAGACAAACTTTCAGTTGCTGTTGTCTCTCCTCCCTCAAAATGGGCTCTTCCTGTTGCTAGTAACATCTAAAGGACTTTCCTTACAAATAAAGTCTGAAAAGGGTAAAAGTGCAAAAAGGCAACAATGTCACACTCATGGTAATAATGTTGGGAAGAAAGAATAAGGAAACTCTGGTTTTCTTTTAGGGCTTGGCACATCTTCATGCTCACCATGTCATCCATCGAGATATTAAAGGGCAGAATGTTCTTCTCACAGAAAATGCAGAAGTAAAATTAGGTAAGTTCCCTTAAAGGTGTGCTAGAAACCTGTTTGTTTAAGATTTCCATCTTGTCTCAGAAAAAACCTTCAGTAGCCTAAGAGCAGCAAGTATGCAGAGTATCGGTAATAGTTGTGCCTGTCATGTAGAAAAGGCTGAAAATGTGACATGTTCTGCAAGGATGCTGCTCACAGCCTGTGGGGAACGCAGCTACTTCTGGGCAGTCAAACACAGCCTGTGTAGTAAGTCACAGCATCATCAGGCCTTCACAGCTGATCCCAGCATAGAAAGACTTCCAAAATAAAAAAAGTAGTGGGAACAAATTACACTAATCCATTTATTTCTCTAAGGGAAGTGGTCTTGGAGATTTTCGTAAGTCTGACAATAATGTGAAATTACTCATGTGTAAGGGCTACCACTGAGCTAATAGTCATCTCCAAAAATTTGGAGGGTTTATTCATTTCCTTTACTTCCTGTGACATGTCAGTGTTGACAACTTGTGGATTCCTAAGACTAAACTCAAGTATATATCTCTTTTGAGGAGGGCATGTCTTTCATGTTTTGGAAAGACATCACAGGGAATGCATGGCAATGTTTTAAAGGAGAAGTCTCAAGGGAAGCACTTCTCTTATTTGTGATGATCTTTATGGTCCCTCTCTCTCTAATTGAAAAAAAATCACTGTAGAGTTGGAAAACAAAAATAATAAACATGGCTTGTGGATGTGGGGTAGGATGTTTGCTTGGAGCAACTAAAAGTAAGTACTTTAAATCTCATTATGGTTTAACCTTGTGGCAAAAACTGAAGTCAGAAGGAGTTTTGCTGTTGTATTAAACAAAGGCAGGATTTTGCTTGTAGTATCTAAAATATATGAACTACTTGCCAACTGTTCCCTCTTAAAATAGGTGAGATGGGGCAGTTGTGTGTGTTTATGGTCTTGTATAGTTACTAGTCCCACCAATCTCCACATGGTTGACAAGAAAGTTAAACCCTTCTTACTCTGGGAAAAGATGAAACAGATTTACTAAGTGCAACAGTTTAAAAAAAAAAACAAACCAACAGTTGTTTCCAGATATATTTAGCCCGTGTGTCTTAAAGCAAAGAATCTAGAAAGACAAGAGGTCCTCAGTCCAGTTCCGTTCCACTTCAGTGTAAGAGTGCACCCTTCCCAACAGAAGCACAGAGCGCATGGTAATGCCAAAAGTCAGGTCCACCTTATCCTTGGAGAAGGTTTGCTAAGCGGGCACATTAAATTATAGTAGTACAAATGATTGGGGTTTGCAGATTGTCTGCAGTGAGGCAACACAAATGGGAAAATCTGCTCCTTGGTGGCAACCATAGGGCTGTCACCTTTCAGTCCTTTCTTTTGCCTGCTACTTTGCCTCCTGTGGGAATACCCCTCCAGTTCTGTGCCCAGTGGATCCAATTAATGTATCTCAGAGGGTTGTTCAAAGAGAAATACAGTCACATAATTATTTGGCTTCATGTTTGAACAAAATCATTTTGCAGTTCAGTCCTGATGAATGTAACATCCTTTTCAGCACAAAGAGCACCACAGGATTCTCTCATTATAAGGAGTCTAAGATCTGAATAAAATAGTAGACTCTCTGTCTTGTTTAAAGATACTGTGTGAATGTAGAGAAGGAGTTATTCCAGACACCTCAAAATGAAGTGATGTGATGGTTCTTTGCAGCTTTCACAAGTTGGCCATATTAGAAACATCCAAATTCGCCTCGTCTGTCGATGCTATTTTACTTTCACACACTAGTCCTATTCAATGTAGTGTTCAAATTAAGCATAAATTATTCTGTAACGTCTTTCTAGACCAATTCATGTTGCTGTAACCTGTCTGGCAGATTTAACATGCTGTTTATTTGATTCTCTATTTGATCAAAAAGAAGGAGCAGGAGGGGAAAGGAAATTAAATTTCAACTATTGGACAAGATGTGCTGGAGGAACTTGGATTTGGTACACATTGTAGCCCAAAGATTTGGTATTCCAAACTGGAACATTCTCCGTGTGAATACAACTTCTTACTGATTTCTTTACCTCTTCTTGGATTTTCAGTGGATTTTGGTGTAAGTGCTCAGCTGGACAGGACTATTGGGAGAAGAAACACATTTATTGGCACACCTTACTGGATGGCACCTGAGGTCATTGCTTGTGAGGAGAACCCAGACTCTACATATGATTACCGGGTAAGTGTTAAACTCTGCATAAGGTACAAAAACATGCAGGTTACTGCTGAAGTTCTGCTAATTTGAAAAGTTCAAACTTCCTGCCTTTTAAACCACAATAATACTAGGACTGCACAAATAGAAATATTTGTAATATGTGGGTGGAGGCTCTTTTTAAGATTGGAGTTTCATTATTAATTGTTTTTTGTGAATTGTTAATACATGACGTGTACTTTAATGATCTTCTCTGCAATAAAGAAGTACTGATATATGAAGGTTACAGGTCTGGATAGAAAAGAAAGGAAGAGAGAAATTCCAAAGGAATACTTGAAGTAGTATAATATGAACATGGCAAGTGACTGCACTCTGTGATCTTCCATTTTCTACTGATTCAGGGGCTGTGATTCTCCCTTGCTGAGACCTTCTGTGCTGCACTGGCAGAGTGAGGTCATGCTGTGTGTCTCAGTCATGACCAAAGAATGTTCTTGGATTTTATTTTTCATACCATACCAATCTTCTACTGAAAACTCAAGAAATTATTTCTTGTCTTCATTCCCTGTCCCCAGTCGATTTCCTTCTCAGAATGTGTACTTATCAAAAGATACAGTTATAAAGAATGTGCATTCCTAATTCTAGAGGTTTCTTTGACTTCAGTAATAATCACAGTTTGTCAGTTTTCAAATAGATTCTGCAGATGGTAGTTTAAAACTGATCAGTAGAGCGTTTTGGAAGCGCTTATGCAAACAGTGCTATGACTCAGAAGGTGGCACAGGACCGGTCTTTTCCACAGAGATTTATAGCTGATAGGGTGAGGTATGTAGCAGGAAGCCACTCTGTGGCTTCTTGGTCTTAAAAAAAAAAGGAACAAAACCCAAAAGAGTAAAAATATATAGACATAAATATGTGTATATGCACACTGAGCTTTACAAACATTCCCCATCGTCCCTGTCAGCTGTCTGTTTCTCGTGCTTTGGAACTCCAAAATTCTTTGTAGCCTGGATGTTTCTCTCATTGTCCCCAAAACCTGTGGTACTACCCCAGTAGTCATTTACTTAATAGCAGATCTGGATCATGAATCCATGAGATTCCCATCGGTTTTGTTGCCAAATCCCTTCACAAACTGTGATGCGAACTCACTTTCAGCTTGTGTAAAGATGTCCTGGTTATGGGACAGAGATAAATTCCAGACCAACGGTGGGTCCTTTTCCTGAGTTGTAACTCCACGTGTAAGATCCCAGAGAAACAGGATACAGGCACGTGCAG